>CM060903.1:1320247484-1321460609 GCA_030737815.1 Allium fistulosum | reverse complement strand
GTATCGACAGAGAGTATGTCCATATCCGATCCCGGTCTCTTTAACAACCAATCGTTATTATAACCCGTGGTTATAATTTAAAACAGTATTTTTTTTACTTCAAAATAGAATATCATTTCAAATCCAAATCTTTATCAAAATAAAGATTAAATCAATTCCAAACCATTTCAATATATTTAAAATATAATATCATTTCAAAACTTCATTTCAAATCATTTCAATATATCAAAATATCACATCTTTCTAAAACTTCATTTCAAATCATTTAATATATCAAAATATCACATCTTTCCAAAACTTCATTTCAAATTATTTAATATATCAAAATTTCACATTTTCCAAAACTACATTTCAAATCATCATTTGAGTTCAAATCCAAATATTCAACTTTAAATACCTTTTTAAATTCAAAGATATCATTCATTTATTATCATTACAAGTCACCTTTAAATAATTCATATTCCAACAAATTAATTCATTTAAATTCATTAAAAGTGTAAGTATTATATTTCAAATCAATTATTTAATTTCCAAAGTTTCAATTCAATTCAATCATTTATTTAAATTAAATTTCCATAGACCATTTCAAATCTTATAAATTTCAAATATAGATTTAATCCACAAAATAACTATTCAAATTATAAAATAAATTCCAAAGCTTTATTATCCTATATTTCATAAGTCCAATATCTTTTAAATAGATTCAAATTACAAGTAAACCAAATATTTTTCATACAAATATAAACTTCAATTATATATTCATTCCAAGATTTAATATCATTTCAAATTCATTTTAAAATATCAAAATATCATTTCAAAACATCATTTAATAAATTTAAATTTAAATACCATTTAATCACATTTCAAAATAGTTGTATTTCCTAAATCAACTATTCCATTTAAATCATTTAAAGTCAATTCATTATATTTAATAATTAAATATTTAATTTCCAAAATTTAATCTTTTTCAAAGATCATTTATTCATTTGAATTTATTAAACAAAGAAAATTCAACTTTCGCAGCACTTAGAAAATGCTATGAAATGTTATGTTTAAAAACAGTTCATTAACAAAAGACGGCATTTAAAATGCTGTAATATCTTAATTTAGTTTCAACTAAAATTTTAGTTAAATTTAACAATTATAGCACTAACAAAGTGCTATAATAACCCTTTGTTCAAATTTGCTATTTGGTTCATTTAAAACAACTATAGTATTTTCCAATGCTGTAATATCTTTACGTTACATTTCAAAAATGCTATCAAATCAAATTCAGAGTTTTATTTACAATTTCACACATAATTAACTTTCAATATAAATCAGTTTAACTTATAAAATCATATATTTTCACATTTAAAAACAATCATTTAAATACCTTTATTTCTATGATTTTTTTTAAAGTCAAATTTCCATACAAAAATCAAATTAAATAACAATTAAATTTTCATTTCTTTAATTAAATTCTTAACTTAACAAATAAGTTTTAAATTTCCAAAATATAACTTATTTCCATTTATTTTACTTAATTAAAATTTCACTTTTAACAAAATTCACAATTTCCCAATTTAAGTTATATTTCAAAAAAATTCAACTTAAACATTCATTCATTTCATATTTTAATTTATACAAAATCATTAACACTTTTAAAAATTATTATTACTTAATAAAATCATTAAATTCATCTTTTAAATCAAACTTGTCATATATTCTTACTTTACATAAATTCCATTTATAAACAAAATCATAAATTCCAAAATTTACTTATATTTCAAATTCTACTTCACCGTTTACTTAATTCACTTATTTAATTTGTAGAAAATCACAAATATTTAATAGAAATCATTTAAATAAAATTTAAATCAAAATATCATAATATTTACATTTTTAAAATATTTTAAAATTTTCAGAAAAATATATAAACCACGGGTCTGTATAAAATTTTCTAGCCTAGGTCAAGTGATACAGATATGTATCATTTCAATCCGCAGTTTACAAAGAAAAACCGGGTTTTATCATTTCAAAACCGCAATCCCAAGTTAAATAAATAAAAACCGTTCAGGCCTATCATTTCAGCATATAACGATTTTTCCCTATTCTAAAGTCCGTTCGGGTATGTATCATTTCAACCCATAGTGAACCTAATCTATAGGGAACTTGCAGTGTGATAAACTGATAAAAATGAATAGTACACAATATATAACAGTAACAGATGATATAACATGTGTATAAACAGGGATGAACATCATATAATCATAATATAACAGTTATAACATGATGATATAATTTTACAGATTAAAATGTGTCAGTTTACTAGTTATATAAGTACACATCGTCTGGTGAGAATTACTCACTTGTTTAAGCTGGAGATGACGACCAAAACACACAACACAGAAACTTCAAAAGCACGAGAGCACGATAATGATTTGAGTGTGGGAGAGCCAAAGCTAATTGCCTTGTCACATTCAAACCAAACAATTACAAACAACATAAGATTTCAACCCAAAAATTCAATAAACAATGCTAGAAACGATTGTATAAAACCAATCCAAATCATTGCACTTGCTTTCAACCTCCTATACTTCAGCTACAGGTCTGAAATGTACTGTCAAGGGTTGAGTTTGGATCTGGTCTTGGGTCCATAGGGTCGGCCTAGCATGGTGTTTGAAGGTGGTGAAGTCTAGGTGCACTAGTTGGTGAGGCAAGGGGCTAACAACACAAGGCAAAAGCATGGATTTTCTATGCCACTTTGGGCTCGGCCAAGGCTAAGGAAGGCATGGCTATTTCAAGTGTGGTCAGTAGGGGGTGTGCAGAGGTGTCTCGGGTCAGAATTTGGCTGGTGGAGGTGGAGCAAGTGGCGGCAAGGAGGAGTTTAAAGGTGATGACTAGGTAGGCTCGGTTTGACATGTATGGATGATGTTGTTCAAAACTTTGGTCGAGATTCTTCATTATGGCTCAAGGCAATGGGATGGGAGGGGCTGGAGGAGGTGCTGGTCAGAGGGAATGGTGGTGGAGGCGGCTAAGGTGGTGGATGAGGGCAGGCCGATCCAAAGAAGGGGATGAAGGCAAGTGCAAATCAATGTAAAACAAAGAAGAAAACAAAGAAACATGAAAAAGAAAAGGAGTTTTTACCAAATTTTTGCAAGATGGAGGCCGTGATTTTCTTTAGGGTTAAGAAGCTTTGATAATGCGTGAAAATATGAGGAAGTCAGCTGAAAAAAATGAGGAAAAGAACGGCCAAAAATAAAATAAAAATAAAAGATGTATTGATTAAAATGAAACGGTGGAATACAAAAGGACTTAGACAAATCAAAGGTCACAACTTTTCAAATTTCTTTTATTTATTTTGTAAGTTATAAATACATATAAAAACTAAGAAATAAAGATGACAACTCAGAAATGAAAATAAAAATATAAAATAAATAATTAAATTTTAATTAAATAGAATTTAAATTAAGAAAATGGCTTAAAAATGCAAACTAGGCTTTAAAAATTAGAAATAACTTCAGTACACTTTGGAAAAATCTATTTTAATTTAAATACATGTAGAATGAATATAAATAAAGTAAAAACAGCAAATAAAAGTGAATGCATAAAATAAATAAATAAATTTTAATTATATATAATTAAATTAAGAAATTAGCAAAGAAAATGGAAACTAGGTTTCATAAATTGAAATAAATTCAAGTAAACTTTAGAAAAATTATACTATCACTTTAAAATTATTAAAAGATAAAAATATTCATAAAATAACATATTAACACATATTAAAATAAAATATGACAAAGAAAATATAATTTATACAATTTGAAATAACAAAATTGCAGAATAAAACAAATTGCACTCAAAATTGAAATATACATAACTTTCACAATTTAATTCCGTTTCCAACAAAACAAAAAGCAGTATTCATGTTATTGTATGTATTTTCATAATAAAAGATAAAATTTAAGATTTTAAATAATTAAAATTTGAAGTTTAAAAGCCAAAGATTTAACAGTTTGAACAGAAATTCACTTTTCAGTAAAATAACCAATTTATACTAGTTTGAAATTATAGTTCACATAATAATTAACATTTATTTTAAAAATGAAATGTTTGAAATCAAACAAGTTTAAAATAGTTTCAAAATAAAATAAAGTCACATTTTAAAATATAGGCCAAAATCTAGGGTTGTTACAAGGGACTAAGGAACCGACTTAAGAATCGATCACTGAAATGTCAGTTTTGATCAGTTACTTAAGTGCAACCTATTCAAAAAAATTAAAATGTTAAGAATATCTAAATGCACTTTTGTAAAGAATTTGGTGCAGTCTTGAAGTATAGTTATCTTTTGAATGGTTCAACCATTTGAACAGAAAGCGAATATTCGAGAGTGAGTATGAAATAGGCACAGTTGGGATGAAGAGATTGAATGGTCCCTTTTGCTTCATAAAGGTCATTGAAAATGAGAATTGTAAAATTCAGTAAGTTACTTAATAGGAAATGAGAAATGTGATTTCTATTCCAAATGTATTATATTATAGAAAATTGTTTTGTATAAAAGTTATTTATATCAGCTTAAGATTTTTTATTTATAACATTCAAGTGTAAACCGGTTACAATAAAAAAATAGCCCATAATAAGTAGTTGAATGGAGCTTCGCATATGTGCATTGTTGTTGTAATGGCAGAAATAGTGGAAGCATACCACATGATACTTATAAATTGACGCATCAAGGTATGAAAGATTGTTTTCGTATATATACTAATAGTATTTATGAAATAATAAATGTTTTCAATATTAACTGAAAATATACGTGTAGTTTTATTTTCTTATGAATATTATGAATTCATTGTAATATAATCCTAGAATAATGGTATTTATTGTTTTAGCTATATTATACAAAAGTATCTAAATTTTAACAATTAAATTTAAGGATTATAGACTAAGTCGTATCTTGGACAAATAATCCTTTAAATCATGTAATTGTGAATCACATGATATTGGCGAATTGTAACTCAAGGATTAAGTGCTAAGTACCCATTCAGTGGGAGTGACAAACAAATTAATGAACTCTTCGGATTAAACATATGGATGTATGGGATCGAAGGTCAAATAATACCAAAACGAATTCACTTACTTCGGTAAATTCATATATGAACTCTCACAGACATGACCATGTGTATTTGATACACGAGTCATATAACTTTGATAAGTTCGTAGAATTTAAAATATAGTAGAAAACATATCATGCAAAGGAAATAAAACAATTTGATTTGATCGAATAGATGAGTATATTGGAACGAGTTCCAAAAGTACCTAAAAACAAATAAAGTTTAATCTCAAAGTTACTCCTCCCTATGGTACATAATTATGTGTCGATAAGGAGTAATTGGATGTTATTGAACAAAGTATATTGATGATAAGTGAAGTTGAGTTAACTACTTTCTATAAGAGTATGTACTTAAGAGTAAGTACACATGTTAAATTCAATTTCATTTATAGCATAGTTTGCAAAATCATATAAGATATGAGTTGATGAGAAATCCTTACATGTCATAGGTTAAGGATTTGATAGGTTATGTGAGTCGAGAGGCGGCATGTAAAATTTGCTCTTATGGTATCTTGTGGAGATCACCCCAAAGGAGTTTAGGAACAACCAATGGATGACTACTTTATGTTATGAACATAAGTTTTGTGAACTCAAAACTAAATCGGTTTTATGTAAGTATTAGAAACAATCCAAAGAATTTAATATAGAAATTGATTATTAAAAGTGAAATGAAATTTACCAAGCATAAAACTAACATGACTCGTTAAAATGTCTAAATATAATTCTCTCACATTAAAGAGAAACTATATCTTCTTATCAATGTCGAGAAAAAGGATTGTTAGCAATAACAATCTCTTCGATTGTAATAAGACAGGAAGAATATAGACTCTACCATATGGCATGATGCTTAAATAGGAAATAAATACCAAGTATATTATCAAAATATGATTTTAATAGTTGTACCTAAAGGACATGATCCATCAGCCTTAGGCGTGTCTTTAAAAGGAAGACTAATGTAGTTGAATATAGTAAGCAACATCGATGAGAATAACCTTGTAAATTTCAGTTGTTGAAATCAGCATAGACAATTTGTTAATCAACGTTCTTGAGTTAATTCGGATTTTGCTTGCCAAATTTTTATCTAATACAACTTTGAATTTTGGTACATCTTTATTGATATAAAAATTCTAAATATTGATTTAGAATATATTGTTTACATATGATAACCAAAATGTCACAATGTTAGTAGGAGAGATAACTAAGTTCGTATGTTTTGGATAATATTGATCAACAAGCATTAGAATTGAACAAATATTTTCGTAGAGAAATCAAATAGGTTGATTATTAGTCAAAATTTAGAGGAAGCGTATGTCTGTTAGAAAGAATGTTAAAGAGGTACTAATGTATTTCTAAAACTACACGTAAGGATGGTGGGATTGTGCTGAACGATATATGTATATACCATATAAAAATTTAATATCAAATTAATTCCTAGTGCACTTCCAATATGAATTATCATATATGCTATGATTCTACAGTATAGTATTGTGCTTATGTATTTGTTGCATTGAGTGAATATCAAATTTAATTTAATAACATTAAATTTTAGTTAAGAATATTCTCACGTATTTACAAAATGTTAGAGAATTGTTTACGGAAATAACGAACTCCTTATAAAGAAATGTTTGGACTCAAACTTTATAAGTGATATCGAATTTAGTGTATCAATCCTAAATTCATGTTCAACCTTTATTAAGGAGCATTGAGTTGGAAATATTCCAAGTAAGCAGTGGTGGTTGATTGAACTAAAAGGTTAAGTACATCTCCTTGAATAGCACTGCAATAAAAGCAAGATACATAAATACACAAATTTATAATTGAGTTCGGGATGACTCTTCAGAATCCCATGACACTATTTTGTAAAAATAATATCGCGATATAGAATGTAAAAGAACCTAGTGCTTATAAGATTTATGAAAACATGCTTCAAAAGTTCAACATGATAAAGACAGTATATTAACGACGGAGAGATATTAGCAAATAGAGTAAATAGTAAATCAATATAGTAGATCCGTTTACAAAGCGACTAACTCAATCAGTACTGAACTGATTGGAGAAATGGGATTAAAATTGGCCGTGGTGCAAGTGAGATTGAAAAAGAAAGTGGTAAACCCTAGATGCAATTATATAATTGTTACATTCTTTTAACTCGGTAGTCAATCTTGTTCATAATAACAGTGTTTGTTTTCTTTTATATACTTTATTATATTGTGATATAAAAAATTAAGTAACTAAATTAATGTATATAATGAGAAAACCCTTAAATAAAATGTTAAGTGATTGTATTTGCAAACAGTTGCAATTGTAAGCAATTAATCACAGTATGACATAACATTTTGTTTTAGATATACCTAGTCAAGATGTCTCGAGAAAGTATATCGGTATATCCGTTGAGACCAGAGCGTGTAACGCTTTCGAGATATTGGGTGGTGCATTACTCATAACTGTTGGGGCCACCAAGTGGTTATGTACTCAATGGATAACTATGGAATGACTCATTCGAGAGTTTTTTGTTGGTTGATAACAACTAGATCAAATAGGAAATCTTAGTGTGATGATGATATATAGTCCCCTCGACTTGAGAATACTGTGGAACTTCAATATGAATACTCCACTTTGATTATAGTTAAATCATGGCATGACAATACATCAAGCGACTATAGTTTGGTTGGAGTTGAAGTGAGCACCCCCACCTCTGTACCTACACTACCCAAGAGTATTACAAAGTAATATTATCGAGTAATACATAGAATGAGGCGATATGGGGTACATACATGAATATTCCCTTTGGCTAACACTGGTACGTATTTAAACAACGAATATAACTTACCAATAAACGTACATAGAATCAACACAAAGCAATAATCACATGTGCCTCCAGGATAGAATAATACACAGTTTACAGTAAATATCAGTGATCACAGAGTCGGAATCACAGCGATAATATATAATGCATAATATACAACATATGTCCAATATACATCATAATGATATCTACATTAGAGACTATAAAACACAAGACAATAATCAAAAATCTTGAATATCTAGTCTCCTTTATGCCCAAAAGCAAGCTAGTCATATTGTACCTGAAATGTCTTAGACTGATCCGAGTATTATATAAATAATAAACAGGTTAGATTATATCTAAATCCAATGTCAATTACCATATTGAACTCTGTATATACTGGGTATAAATAAATATATATAATAATAATATTATCTCAGACAATCCCAAATATCATATATTGTAGAATACCACAAAACCCAACATAAAGATGTCATCACCCATATAAAATCAGATGAAATCGGGAATCATAGAATCAACAACAATTAGGTGAATAATCCATATCCTGAAATCATCATCAAAATTTAGAAAACATCTCTAAAAGAGATTATACCATGTATAATTAGGCTACACGTAGCTTAGCCCAAATATATCGCTCAATCTCTATAAATAAAATATCCTTTTTATCAATACAAATAATCCTCCATAAATAAAATCATTGAAATGGCAACAAACGCCATTGAAGGATATATTGGCGACTTAGACCTGAAAATGAATAATAGGCAACTCACGTCAAAGAGGGATCACATCATAAAAGGGTACGGAGATTGACCACTCTCTGGAAACTGTTACAGATATAATTATAGCTCATTTCTCAAATATATAAAAGTATATCACACACACTAGAACTAAACGGGAGACTGACGGACACACGTGCTCCAGATGACTACACATGTGATTGGCGAACACGACATACGTATTCCACTAATATGGTTCCTATAGTCTTGATTACCTCGACAGATATCATGACTCATATCCATCGCATGTCATTAACACGTTGCAGGACTACGCTCTGCATCGGTCATGACCATACACGTGCCCCCAAATGGTAACAGACTGCTAGCCTTGGTGACGCACAAGGGCAATATAATCGTCGCCACATGGTTATATAGATTGCCGACACAAGGCTATGGTGTCACGAATTGGGGGGCGACCACCGCGATCAGGCTGCTAGGATGGATACTGGCCAATCTGGTTCAACTACCGCAATATAAAGGTAGTCGGATAGTGAATAGACAAATACTATATATATAATAGATGACGGACAGCTATATACTCGTGCCGACACATAGCATAATATATGCTGACACATGGCAAAATATGTTACTTACCACAATGAGCCCATCATACATAATAAATCCCCGTATGAGTGTCATTTGTAAGCATAGAATAACTGAATAAATAACACAATGGTGTCTCATACCTTCGCGTGTTACTAGTCCATTTGCTCATAAATCAAATACCACACTCGCTCTTTCTATGTTCTATTTAATGAGTCAAAATAATAACCGAAGAAATATTACCGAAAGTCTCATACATAAGGTACTTTAACTCCGTTTATTCATATTACTCGACATGTAGAATAGAAATCATCACAAAATCATATAGAAGGATGTCATCACCGTATCATACCAAATCACTAAATAAGTCAACCAACGCTGAATCACTCGTATAATCCAGTTCAGTATATATGAAGTAAGAATCTGAAAAGTACGATAAAATAGATTTATCGAAATACACACACACACACACACACACACACACATATATATATATATAACAAACAAACAAATATTCAATAATAAATCAATCACAAATATAATCTTATATACAGAATACGTAGAAATGGATACTAAATAAATATTCCAGAATTAACTAAATAATCAACAAATGCACAACACAATATATTCTTTACAATAAATAACTAAATTATCAACCTTAAAAATAATTAAATCTTCACCCAAAATATAAAAATCTCGTTCCTTTCTTTTATAACCCCAAAAATAGTGTATGAACTAAATATTGTGCAAAACAATTATTTCATAATTATCTATAAGTAAATAAAATTTTTAAATAAATTTATAAACCTCCAAAATAATTCTTTTTAATTCAAACCATAATTTATAATTCAAAACCTTCACTATATATTAAAAATACCCAATAACTAGTTTCAAAAATCACCAAATATCGCTTTAAATTCATTTCATAATCTTCTATAATGAAACACTATCTCAAAATAAATTTATAAGTTACAAAATAAATCGTATTTATTTCAAACCACAGAATATAATTCAAAATCTTCATATCATATAAAATTTCTCATAATATCAATAAATCAATTTCGAGCCATCAAAATATATATACGCAAAAGGATTTATGTTACAATACTCTTAAAACCATTCAACAATGTTTTAAATTTTGTTTATCTTCAAAATAGACTCATACCCTCAACTTTTTTGAAAATATCTCTTAAATCTTATTTATCAAACACACTTTACAAAAATAATTCCTTTTTGAAAATATTATTAAAACCCTCATTTATACTTAAAAAATTCCATACATTCAATCATTCTTGAAAATCTCTATTTTCATTTTTAAATCAGCTTTTTTATCTAAAACCATTTCTACAAATCATTTTATTTCGCAACCCCATTTTAATTCATAAATATACTTTGAATTAATTTTAAAATACCAAAAATAATTTATCGAAGCTTTTAAAATATTTTAAAACAAGAAAATCCATAAATCGTCTAAAATAAAATCATGGAGCAAAATTCTCCAAATCAATCGCAAATCATCAATATAAATTTTATTGTGTGGCCGAGTCAAATTCCATCAAATTTTGGCCATCCATACAATATACACATGATATAAATAAATTACACAAATTAAAATGCCAACGGACAACATCTCCTTGCATTTCAGACATCCAACGAACACAAAACTCCAGTATCAAACACTAAATAACATCCATTATCACAACAACCAATCGAATATCCCGATCAAACAATTTATCCAAGTAAACAATTCAATATCCATAATCAATCAAATCCCAAACCACCAATTTAATCAAGCAATTCCATAATTATTTGGGATAATAATAATATATATGCAAGGTGTGAGTGAAATAAATATAGTTGTGGGTGAGAGAACTCACCGAAACGTCGCATAAAATTCACCGATCGAAGCTCAATTACTTCAACCAAATCACCAATAATCATTATGCACAGCAATCTGTTACTCAACACTATTGACCACCACATCATCAATTGTCATTCCCCTACTGCCTTCAATGTGCACCACCTTTTGTCGATATTTACCGCTCCAATCGCAGCTTCAGGTTGCACAAACCACTAACACCCGCACCCAATCCACCCTCATCGTTCCAACCATCGCCAAAATTCCACAACAGGATTGGCTTCCTAAATCCCGCACGAGGCTTGGATAAATCGCGACCTCAACTTTCTGTCACCCGAGACTTGGTCAACCTTGCTTTACATCGCGGTCTCTTTACTTCATTGGCAATGATTGCCGAGGCCAAGCATTCATCGCGGCATCGATCACCGGCCGCCTCAAAGTCAAACGCTATGTTCGATTTGATTTCTTGTTCATGTATGGGTGATTTTGTGATTAGGGCTAGGGATTCATTTCTAGAGGATACGGGCTCGAGCTGGTGAGAGGAAGTGCGTGTTCCAAAAGCAACGAGAGAGAAATATAGGCTTGGGTCCAAATTTAATTAAACCTTCTTTTCTTATTTTCAAATAATTCTTGTAATTTATTTATAAACAAATTCCAATCTAATCCAATTTAAGTTACCATTCATTCTATAATCTATATTTCGATAATTGGAAAATTTTATTCAATTCGATATCCGCTTATTTTCTATTTATTGATCTGTCATGCCATAACGAAGTAAATTTATTTTCAACTATTCTAAACATATTTACAATTATTTGTGCTCCAAAATATTTTATATCCAATTAAAATAATTTATTTGATTTCAATATATTATTCAAAAAGAATTTATTTTAATATATTTTAATTTCTTTCGATTTATTAAATTAAAATCTTATATTAAATAGAATTTAAATAACTAAAAATTCATTTTCCAAAAGATTAATTATCAAATATCGAATTCGAGTTTTTTTATTTTAATTAAATTTATTTATTTATACGGCGTAGCAAGCAGAGTTGTTATAGACTCCTCCTTATGAAAATTGTGCCCATATAATTTCTTATAGGGAGACTTCAAACAACTCATACCTTGACTTTTATCGTATCTTGACTCTTCTATCAAACTAATTTACTTAATCCTCTATGTGGTTCTTATATTCCAACTCATCTTATCGTATGCTACTATTTTAATTAGGTGTAATTAACGACTCTCTATTGTCCGCAGATAATATATTTTATGGAAATATTCTAAGTTTCGGATTTTTCAAAATTTTTGACAAAGTCTCCTTTGTACGGAGAGCGTTCCGAAAAAACAAAACACAATAGAATTACTTAGCGTAATGTATAACAGCTTACACAACAATTGTTCAAATAAATGCCACATGGACATAATTACGCATTAGAATATAATACTAGATTTTAGTAAAACAAAACAAGCAGTTTTTCACGTCACTCATGCCTCGCAACATTCATATCTCATCCCATTCATAGATATAGTGCACAACACGCATTACACTACACAACATAACACATATCCGACCTACATTACAACACAGCACAACACACAATACACACACACTAAACATCTGCACTCACACAGCAGCACCTACAGTACATAATGCATATGAACTCATCTACACTCAACACATCACATTGTGCTTCACGCATATGCACTCCCTCACACAATACAACAAAACACAGACTTACACATGCACCAAAACTGGGCTTGCACACAAATATAAAACTGTACATACAAAAAACCGCACACAAACATAGATCTGCACAATACACGCACAGATCCGACCCCAACACATGCAGGGTTGCACACACACTCACACGCCAACTTGCACCTAAGGACAAACACAACCACGCACATGCTCACACACAAACCGATACACAAGGAAAATTCAAGATGCAACTTGGTGCACATACAGTGGAGGTGCACGAATACACAAGTATAAACACAAACTGAGGTAACAACAAGTGCACGAATCAATACTCAAACATAGAAAAATATGCATCGCCAAAGAATTTTCTTAAACAAATTCACACACACACACACACACACACATAAGTCCATTATTTTCCAAAACATTCTATTGATTAAAACTTATTTTCCCAAAAATTAAATATTCCATACTAAATAAAAATGACAAACAAAATTTCTCAAATTATCAACATTGTTTGCATTATTATTTTAAATCATTCGGAAAACCTTTGCCAATATTTTCATTTAATTTTTTTTTTGCAAAATGTTCTTTGAAAATATTCTCTTTCACATTTTTTTTCCAAATCAGACATCACGAAAATATAATTTTTAAAACATTATTTTACTTTATCTTCAAGACATAAATTACTTTCCAAAATAGAAGTTCTCCTCTTTACCAAAACATTGTGTCAAAATGCCTCGTCCCAGTGTTTTGGAATCCCTATCGATAACGTTGGCCAGATGCATCGACCGGAACTCTTAAAGCACTTAACCGATAACTTAACACTAAAACAATCCACTAAAACTTTTCCAATCACTTTATAAAATAAAATATATATCTTTATCAAATCATTTGCTTGTTTGAATAAAAATATTTATTTTCAAAATCCATATATACATCCAATTCATCAATCATCAACAGCAATAAAATTTATCACACATCATCCATAAGATCAAACAAGCACCAACGCAACAATACACACATTTTCAAACAACCAAACAAATGCCTTCAGTAGAGAACTATTTACTAATTTCCACTGCACAACTCTGATTACTATTGGATCATTTCATAAATATTCAAGCCATACAGAGATTTATTCAACATCACCGACACTACTCATCGAGCTAACTACTCCATTCTTCACTACCTCCTTCAACAACTTCTACTTCACATTAAAAAAATATACAGAAGACGTAAAGATAAGGAATATATATATATATGGTAGGAAGAATAACAAATACGTCCCCGATGATTACCCCAGTAATCATTATATGCTCCTACTATCACCTAATTATAAACAATAATCTACCACACACCCACGGGGACAGGGACCCTTAGTCTTATCTAAGGCCAAGACTCATGTCTCTTATACTCTGCATTATTCTAAACCATGCTCTGATACCACATGTAGTACCCCCACCTCTATACCTATATTACCCAAGAGTATTACAAAGTAATACTGTCGAGTAATATAGAGAATGAGGTGATATGGGGTATACAAGTGAATATTCCCTTAGGTAAATACTGGTGTATATTTAAATATCGAATACAACTTACCAACAAACGTATAGAATCAACACAAAGCAATAAATATGTGTGCCTCCAAGTAAGAACAATACATGATATACAGTAAATATCAGAGATTACAAAGTCAGAATTATAGTGATAATATATAATACATAATATACAACATATTTCCAATATACATCACAATGATATCCATATGAGAGACTATACAATACAGTATAATAATCTACAATACTGAATATCCAGTCTCCTCTATACCCAAAACAATACAAGCTGGTCATAGTGTACCTGTAACTGAAATGTCTCGGACTGACCCGAGTATTATATAAATAACAAATGGGTCAGACTATATCTAAATTCAATGTCAATAACCATATGGAACTCTGTATATACTGGGTATAAATAAATTTATAATAATAATTTTATCTCAGACAATCCCAAATATCATATATCATAGAACACCACAAAACCTAGCATAAAGATGTCATCACCCATATAAAATCATACCAAATTGGGAATCATAGAATCAACATCAATTAACTGAATCATCCATATCCTAAAATCATCATCAAAATCCAGAAAACGTCTATAAAAGTGATATCACCATGTATAATCAAGCTACACGTAGCTTAGCCTAAATATATCACTCAATCTCTATAAATAAAATATCCTCCTTATCAATATAAATAATCCTCCATAAAAAATCACTGAAATGGCTACATGCGCCAATGAAGGATATAATTGGTGAAATGCTCCTATAAAAAATAATTGGTGACACACGCCTGAGAAGGATAAATAAGCAACACGAAATAAATAAGCAACACATGAAAATAAAAAGTATTTGGCTACTCATGCCAATGAAAAGAAAGTATTCGATGACACACGCTTGAAAAAGAATACTAGGAAACACACATCAAAGAGGGATAATAAGTGAAATACGCCATAGAAAGATATGGTGATTGATCATGCTCTGGACACTGTCACAGGTATAATCGTACCTAATCATCTCAAATATATAAATGTGTATGTCTATTTCACACACACTAGAACCAAATGAGAGACCGACGAACACACCTGCTCCACGAACTACATACGTGATTGGTGAACATGACACACATATTCCACCAACATGGCTCCTACAGTCTTGGTTACCTCGACGGACATCGTGACTCGTATCCATCGCATGTCATAAACACGATACAGGACTATGCACTACATCGGTCAAGACCCTAAACGTACCCCCAAATGGTAACAAACTGCTGGGCTAGGTAACACACATGGGCTATACAATTGCCGACACACGTCTACATAGATTGTTGACACACGGCTATGGTGTCACGGATCAAAGGTGTAACCACCATGATTAGGATGCTAGAATGGACAATAGCCAATCCGGTTCAACTACCGCAATGTAAAGGAAGTCGGACGGTGAATAGACAATACTAAATGTCTATATAATAGCTGACACAAAACTATATACTAGTGTCGACACATAGTACGATATATGCTGACACACGACAAAATATGTGACTCACCGTAGCGAGCCCATCGTGCATAACAAATCCCCATTTTAGTGTTATACATAAGCACAGAATAATTGAATAAATAACACAACGACGTTCCATACCACCACGTGTCACTAGTCTGTTTACTCAGGGCACATGTTTCACACTCGTTCTTTCTGTATTCTACATAATGAGTCAAAACAATAACCGAAGAAATATTAGTGAAAGTCCCATACCAGATGGTATTATAACTCCATTTATTCAGACTTCTCGTCGCATAAAATAGAAATCATCACAAAATCATAAAGGAGGATGTCATCACCATATCATACCAAATCACTAAATAAGTCAACATCAACAGTGAATCACTCATATGATCCAGTTCATTATATATATAAAAGTAAGAATCTGGAAAGTAAGATAAAACAGATTTATCGAAATACACGCATATATATGTGTGTGTGTAAAAAACAAACCAATATTCAATAATAATCAATCACAAATATAATCTTATATACAAAATACTTGGAAATGGATAATAAACAAATATTCCAAAATTAACTAAATAATCAACTAAGACCCGATCTAATATATTCTTTACAATAAATAACTAATTTCTCAACCTTAAAGATTAACTAAATTTTCACTAAAAACATTAAAATCTCATTCCTTTTTTTATAACCTGTGTATGAACTAAATATTAAGCAAAAAATTTATTTCATAATTTCTCTATAAGTAAATACAATTTTTAAATAAATTTATAAACCTCTAAAATAATTGTTTTCTTTTCAAACCATAATTTATAATTCAAAATCTTCACTATATATTCAAAATCTCCAATAACTCATTTTGAAAATCATTAAATATTGCTTTAATTCATTTCATAATCTACTATAATAAAACACCATCTCAAAATAAATTTATAAGTTATAAAATAAATCATATAGAATTTCTCATAATATCAATAAATCACTTTTGAAACACCAAAATATATATACAAAAAGGATTTATTTTAAAATACTCTTAAAACCATTCAACAATATTTCACATTTGGTTTATCTTCAAAATAGGCTCATATACTCAAAAACCCTTTTTCGAAAATATCTCTTTAAATCCAATTTATCAAACATACACTTCCCAAAAATAATTGAAAATATTACTAAAACCCTCATTTATACTTACCAAATTCCATACATTCAATTATCTTGAAAATCTCTATTTTCATTTTTAAATAAGCTTTTATTTCTAAAACAATTCCTACAAATTATTTTATTTCACAACACCTTTTTTATTTATAAATATACTTCAAATTAATTTTAAAATACCAAAAATAATTTATCGAAGCTTTTAAAAATATTTTAAAGTGAGATAATCCATAGATCGTCTAAAATAAAACCATGGAGCAAAATTCTCCAAAATCTACCGCAAATCATCAGTATAAATTTTATTGTGTGACTGAGTCGAATTCCATCGAATTTCGGTCATCCATACAATATAAATAAATTGCACAAAATAAAATGTAAACGGACAATGTCTCATTTGCATTTTGGACATCCAATAAACATAAAACTCCACTATCGAACACCAAATAACATCCAATGTCATGATAACCAATCGAATATCCCTATCAAACACTTTATCCAAGTAAACAATTCAATTTCGATAATCAATCAAATTCCAAACAACCAATTCAAACAAGCAATTCCATAATTAGCCGGGATAATAATAATAATATATATGCAAGATGTGAGTGGAAATAAATATAGTTGTGAGTGAGAGAACTCACCGAAACGATGCATAAAATTCACCAATCGAAGCTCTATTTCTTCAACTAAATCACCAATAATCATCACGCACAGCCATCTGTTGCTCAACACTATCGACCACTACATTGTCAATTATCTCTCCCCTGCTGCCTTCAATCTGCACCACCTTTTGTCGATATTTACCGCTCCCATTACAGCTTCAGGTTGCAAAAATCACTAATGTGCGCACTCAATCTACCTCATCGTTCCAACCATTGCCAAAAGTCCAAAACATGATCGGCTTCCCAAATCGCACACGACACTTGGATAAATTACGACCTCAATTTTCTATCGTTTAAGACTTGGTCGACCTCCCTTTACATTGCAGTCTCCTCACTTCGTTGGCGATGATTGTCGAGGCCAAGCCTTCATCGCAGCATCGGTTGCCGACCATCTCAAAGTCGAATGAACCGTATGTTTGATTCAATTTCTTTTTTTGCATATGGTTAATTTTTAGATTAGCACAAGGGATTCTTTTTTAGAGGCTACGAGCTCGGGCTGGTGAGAGGAAGTAAGGCGCATGTTTTAGAAGAAACGAGAGAGAAATATTGGCTTGGGCCTAAATTCTATTAAACCTTCTTTTCTCATTTCAAATGATTATTATAATTTATATATAAACAAATTCCAACCTAATTAAATTTAAGTAACACTTCATTCTACAATCTATATTTCGATAATTGGAAATTTTTATTCAATTCAATATCTACTTATTTTCTATTTATTAATCCATTATACCATTATGAAATAAATTCATTTTCAACTATTCTAAACATATTTAAAATTATTTAAATGGTGGAACCCAGTGCATGAGGCTCCCGCACGATAGTGGGCTCTAGAAGGTCAATAATGTGCGCAGCCTTTCCCTTGCATTGCGAAGAGGCTATTTCCGGACTCGAACCTGGATGTCCAGATCATCATGCGGGTGACCTAACCGTTGCACCAAGGCTCCACCTTATATTTAAAATTATTTATGCTTTAAAATATTTTATATTCAATTAAAACAATTTATTTGATTTAAATATATTATTCAAAAAGAATTTATTTATTTTAAATTGATTTCAATTTATTAAATTAAAGTATTATATTAAATAGAATTTAGATAAATAAAAATTCATTTTCCAAAACATTAATTATCAAATATCTAATTTGAATATATTTTATTTAATTAAATTTATTTACTTATACGATGTGAAAGTAGGGCTGTTACATGAAGCATTGGAAGTGAAGCGCTATTCGATAGAGAATTTTTCTTTCATTTGTATGAGGTCAAACAGTCAACTGTCCTCAACTCAACGTCAAAATCTTTGTCTAAAGTAGTACAGTTAGTAATAAATGTTTTTATTAAATCAGGACATTATATTTGGATAACCAAGTTGAATGTGGATAATATTGGAGTTTTGACTAATACCAAACTCCATACATCTTAATGTGATATAATGTCGACGAAGAGAAAATATGTAAATTATTATAACTATTAGCACCGCTTAAGATAATATAAAATATGATTTTACTGAAAAGGTATATAAGTGATGAATTCAGCCAGATTGTCACACCACTAGCCAAGGTGATATATAAATATTTATATTTGAATTGTTCAATATTAATTGCTAACTGAATTCATACCTCTAAGTCACAATACTGTATTTGTGAATTCTTCGTAAAACCACACGATTTAATTATTTTAAAGTCTTATAAATTTATTAAACTAATTAATATATAACAAATATTAACTATTAGGTTTACTTGACATTTTGGGTGTTGTAAATAATTATTTGGATGTTTATACAAAATTTATATATACACATATATCAATATACGATATCAATATACATTAAATGGGAATAAATAATTATTTAATGGATTTTATGATTTTTTGGCCATAAATAGACCATACATGGATGTCCATAGGGGAAGGGGAATCATCTAAATATTCAAGAGTTAATTAATAATTAAAAGAGGAAGCTTTAAAAAGAGAATATGAAAGGTTTTCGTTCTCTCATTCATTTCCTTCTCTTGATTTTATTTTCTTCTTTCACCATTACGTCGCAGCCCCCTTCTTTTCACCATGGCCGAATTTTATTTTTTTACCTAAAATTAACTCTAATAAAATTATACAAGGTAGTTTATTCAATTCTAGAAAGAATAGGTAGTGAATCATGCTTTCTAGAAGACGATTTGCAAATAAAGTGTTACAACGGGTAAGTTCATTTCAGGTTTCTATTTATATTATTCATTCATGATGTTCAACCTTGATCCAAAATTCATTTATATGTACATATTTTATTGCTCCATTTTAGATTTGATTAAAAATTGTTTATGTATTATTATTCATAAAACATGAAACCAATTTTTTATACATATTTACGAGAAATAGATTATTGATGTATGTTTGTTTTGGTTGTAATAAAATATGCATATACATATGTATATTCCATAAATTTGATTTATTTAAAACAATGAATTTTATATTCAAATATTTGAATTTTACATAAACATCTTTGTGTTGTTGAAATAGTGAAACATCTTGAATCATATCAATTGGTTAAGTCAATTCTGATTTCAAACAAAATAATTCTATGTTTTCATAGTACAGTCAAATATATCTGAAATTTTAATTTTAATTAATTTTGAATTATAATATATACATACATATGGAATGTTTTAATTAATCATTCTTATTGCAATCTTAATTATGGAAATGTTTAAAAAGTGATTTTGTTTATATGTATTTATGTGTTACTTTGGATTTCAAATTTTAATGCTAAAATTTGATTATGGATAATTCTATAGTTACCTTTCCTTTAGAGATTAGATCAAGATATAATTGAAAACTCGTAAAATAGAAAGGTGGAATTATTTAAATATATTATCATCTCTTTTTATCTTTTGAACACTCATTTGATTAGATCTAGATCTAGTACTTATTTCCTTTTCTCTTTAACACCAAGTCGTCATCTATGTATGTATATATATATATATATATAATAATATATATGTATATGTATGTATGTGTGTATGTATGAATACATAAGTGGCAACACACATATATATATATATGTGTGTGTGTGTCTAAACTATATATATAGGGTACAGTTAACATGTGTGTATAAACCATATATGTATATTGTAGTATAATTAAACATATGTATATACTTAGGCATTTATATTCCTGATATGCATGAGAATTTTTCACATGCATATGTAACCATAATATATATGTATATACATGGGTATAAATCCCAATATCCATATGTATATGTATATAATTATACATATGCTTACATATATATTATGTTTTCATGTGGTATTATGAGTATGTATATAACATACCCAAATAACATTTAATCCAGTTAATTAATATGATTAACTTAAGAATATGAAATAATTTTAAATAAAATATGATTTTATTTAATAATTAGATTGGACCTAATGCTAGTTAATAAAATTCATAAGCTCATTAAGATCCAAATAGGGGAAAATTTTGAAATTTATCTATTTCCCCCACTGCAAAACGGACCGAATTCCTTCAAAATTAATAAAAATAGAGTAATGACTAATATTAAGTGGATTGGTTACTTAATTTGGCTACGGTGTATAGGGAGGGGAGATAGAGATGTCTATCGAATTCACTCAATGACTATACCGGAATCTTAGTTTCCACAAGTTGGCTGTAGTAAGGAAATGGTCAACATATGGTCGGTCTTCTTATAGAAAATATGGTAGTCGAATAGATAAAAGATGATATGGTACATTAAATAAATTTTAAAGCATGTCAGTAGAGAGGTGTAGATGATTTTTGGTCATCCCCACAATGGCACATAAGAGGATGTTCATTGATTGCATAGTTGTCCCGATTATTTAGTAACAACTGTAGATATGTGATGCAGTCTTGGAAATGGTTAAATCTGAAATGTTATGAATGGTACATTAAATTAATGAGATAAGTAACTCTGAATGTATAAAAGTCATATTATCCTACTATGATGTTTTATTTGCGGAATGGTATCATATACTTAGAAATATTTTCTCACTCATCGTACTTATGTCTGACCCCCTCTGAATTTCCATTTTACCTATTTATAATAACTTAACAAGGGTTAGGGAATGTTGGATATGAGATGGAGACAATGGAGATCCGCTAGAGTTATATAGTTTATTTCACTTTATTAGCTATCTACTATTTCATTAATCTATTTTTGTTATGTTGAACCATGTATTATGAAGTGTTATTTTAAACTCATGTAATAATACCTGTTTATTTCTAGGTCTACTTCAGATATTTATGTTATATTAATATTCTATTTTACTCTTGCCGTTATGAGTTCAGAAAGTGTAGTTAATATAGAAATCTCTATGTACTATTTATATCTTATTTCACTCTAGAAATTCGTCTTTTACGTTCTTTAGGATTTGAACGTCGATTAGGACGTAGAATCAGAAGGCTATAAATGTTAGGTTTTTACATGAGTAGAATTTAAACGTCTATTACGATGTAGAATCGCATTTATGCTTTTGTACTTCAATGTTAAGAAATTTTCATATTCATTAGTGAACAAAGCCAATTGTAGTCCTTTGACCTATGATATTCCTTTGTTAGTCACTTCAAGCATGTGTCATATTTCCATTGTAGTAAACAATGAGAAATTTAGTTAAATTTGATTTTATCAAGAGCATAAATAAGAGCATTCATATTTATAGCATTTAAGGAGAAAAGTTTTTTATCAGTTGCAGTCCACTTACTTTATACTTAAAGAAGTCTAAATTATACATATTGTTATCCATATAATTCCAATGTCGAAAGTAATGTTATAAGTGATGACATCATAAAAGGATTAAAGATACCGAGTCCTATGTTGAAGAATAAAACCACATCTCGTCAACAACATATCTCTTCGAGGGAATCTCTTCGCACTTTGTCACTGCGTCAGCAACAAATCTTTTCCGAAGCTGGAAATGTGCATCTTCGATGATGTACCGCACCGCACCTCAACACTTCAAATATCCTTCTTCGATGGAATATCACACCACTCATTACCAACACCATACTCAAATGACTTTGATGGTGTTAAGTATCGGTGAAAGATTGATATCAAAGAGGAACCTTTCCAATAATCACAAAAACTACTAATACCATGGCGACATCTCATCCTACAAGCACATCAAAAGTATTTATATCAAACGAGGTTGAATCACTCTTTGTCAATAATCACATCGCACATCACTATTGTATAGCACATCGAAGGCATTAGAAGCACCGTTACTCAATCGTCATGACCAAAGCAGGCTTATCGACACACTGCTCTTCAACCATTAATGCACTTTGCCATTCAAAAGGAATCACATATTAAAGCAAAGTAATGTCGATGAAAAGTACTCTTAATGTCTATGAAAACCTTAACGTTGCTTAATGCACATCGTTGATAACATCACCAACCAATGCGAAGACCTTCAAATAGCATAAAGGCGGGGACATAAACTACAACGTTTTGATGATACCATCTTACATTAGCGGTGATAGTCAACAATGTCAAAGACATGGAACTAGAGAAATGCCGCCTATATAAAGAATAAAAGCTGGGGTAATGCCGTTGAAGTCCACCTTGTCGAAGACATCAGATGCGGAGTGGGGGGGACTCCTACCTCTATAAATATCATCCTAGAGGCACCATTTCGAGGGTCAAATTTTCATTTCTCTCTTTCGCTTCTTAAATCAAAGCCTTGCAACCATAAATCAAATTGGGGACAATTTTATTGACTATAATCATATTTGAATAAAATGAACTTGGACTTGACTTGGAATATCTACATCAACTATGACATCATTGAACATTATTATTTTGGACTTGCATATTATGAACTTATCATGATCAACTCGACGTGAACATAGCTGAGATGCATCGGATTATGATGAAAACCTGTATGCATATTTATATGGACTATAAATTATGAACTATGGACTTTGAACATAAGGATAGGATGCAAAGTCTATTGTTATACATAATGGATTATCAATAGACTATGTGACTTATCTCTATGCCTATTGAACATATAACATAACATAAGTCATTTGGACTGTTTTATTCAATGACTAATGCGGATCCATATGCATAACAATCCTAACAGCCTTTGAGGACTTCGAATATAAGGATTAAAAGTAACAAATGAATTTCCATATATTCTTCCTCAAAGGCCAATTAATTTATATCTATTAATGATTCCATCTTATGCTCAGTCCTAAGTGATGAGTTAGACCTTGACGCATTGTTAAGTCGCTCGACCATGTCTCCGCACCTATTGATATCAAGGCGACGTGATCAATTAATGCTTTATTATGTCTTACTATGTGATTAAATCAAGGACTAACTCACCATGATTAGCATCTGAAGTGTTATACCATTTTTTGGTCTAACATTTTTGGCGCTAGGAGGACCTGAACCTCCGACTTGTTTAATTCCCTCATCATGTAGACTAATTAAGTGAATTTTGTTTCAAAAAAATGAGATCATGAAGACTCAATGCTCAGACTGAAGAGGTCATACAAACAACGGCACTAGAGGAGAATGTGACTCATTTCAACGTGGGAAACACAGAACACGAGCAACCATCATAACCGGTGCAGCCAACTAGCAATGAGGCAATAATCCAAAACTTGGAGCAACAACTACTGATGATGAAAGAAATCTTGGAGGGAGTGCTTGCCTAAAAATCTTAAAAGACTACCAAACTTAAAAGAAGAGACGAAGCAGGATCTCCAAGGAGAAACTTGAATGCTTCCTAGCTTAGGACTAAGGGCAAAAGCAAGCTTTCTATAACTCTACAGAAAAAGAAAAGTAACCAGCATACTAAAGCATATTATTAGGGAAGGATGGAGAAAAATATCAAATGAACAGTTTGGAAGCTCTAATTTAGAGGGAAAAACCTGAAAGAAGCAATTATCATACCGATGAAGACTACTTAAGGGATATGGCAGCAAAAATGGCAAAGGATATGCTCAATGCCAAATAAAAGAGGACTCAAGAGAGTCAATGATAATCAATGAGAAGCTCCATTCATAGATGAAATTATTTATGCAAGGATTCCATCTCACATTAAGATCCCGTCAGTCAGATACAACGGATAGACATTAAAATTATTTTTGCAATAATCCAGACGACCCTTTATTAGCCTTTGAGAGTTAGATGAACCTGTACAATGCGTCTGGGACAGTGCGGTATAGACTTGTCCCGTCCATTTTTCAAGACGCGGCAGCCAAATGGTAACGGCAATATCAAGAAAGAATTATATGCTCTTGGAATCAGTTCTCTTATGAGGTTTCATCCCAATTCTGCATTTGCAAGGATCCCACCATTGATTATACTGTAGTAGCAAACATCAAACAGAGACCAGAAGAGCTATTAGGAGACTATCTTAAAAGGTTTAACGTAGAGGTTTTGAAATCTAAAAACATGATCGATGGAGATAAGCTGGTGGCGGTACACTCGGGGCTAATCGAGCAAAACCTATTTTGGCGGGAGCTATACATTCATGGGTGAAAAGATTTACAAAAATTTCACTTTCAAGCAGATAATTTCATCCGAATGGATGAAATATACGATGCCAAAAAGTAATCTTAGCTCAAAAGGGAAACATGAAAGATTAATCACAGCCGTAACCATAAAAAGCCGAGGTGGGAAGAAGAATCAAACATAAGCCATGTTGCTTTAAACAAATTGATATCTTACATAGATGCTACAATGAAAGAGAATGGTGATTTCCCAATCTCTTATAATGCAAAGACTAACCCAGAACCAAGGAATGGGGTAGAATATTATTCTTATCACAAATCCAAAGGACATAAGATGGATGAGTGTCGGGTATTAGCAGACATAGTCCAATGGATGATCCATAACAGACAGTTAAATGAGTTTTTCAAGGATAACCAAAAAGGTGTCCTTCCATAGAAGAGCAACCCGAAACTCCCAAATAACACTACAAACGTGATAAAAGAGGATGTCCAGCTTGATTTCATCCCACCTCTTAATAGAATTAACGTGATCCATGAGGGTCCACATATAGCCAGAAGTAGCAACGGTTTAAAAAATCGTTACATCAGGGAAGCGAATGAACGAATTTTCTCAATTAAGGAAGAACCACCACACAAAAATCCTAGGTTTAAGATTCAGATGCATAACCTAACCATTACTCCACAAGAGCTGAAAGGAGTCTATCATCCCCACAATGACCCACTTACGATAATTGCTCAAATCGGACTTCAATTGTGAGAAAATCCTTGTTGACATCAGAAGTGCGGCCAATATAATCATTAAGCATGCCTTCAATCAGATGGGAATTCCTTAGGAAAAGCTGGAGCCAAGCTTGGAGCCTATCTTTAGATTCAACAATAAGGGGTCAACCCCCGTAGGGAAAATAAAGCTACTGCTACAAATGGGGGTTCGGCCAAACTGTAGGACTTTCGAAACTCTATTTGTTATAATTGATCAGTCATCTTATTAAAATGCATTCTTTGGAAGGCCAACACTGGATGAGGTTGATGCTTTCATGTCAACAAAGTACCTTATGATGAAGTTTTTACTAAGAGTGGTCGGGGAATAGTTAGGGGAGAGCGGTTTAGCTCCCGTGAAATGTATTTTGCTATGCTTGATCAGTATAAGAGAAACTGCATTCCTTGTTATGATACAGTGCTAGTGAAGTAGATCCAAACTGAAATTACCCAGTCTTTGAATGAAGGTTCGTGCAACCAATCATTCAAAGAGAAGGCAAAAGCATGTAGTGAGGACCAACGTACGTTTAGGAAATTTAGCTTAATAGAAAAGAAAAGAAAGAGAAAAGATGCAAACCTAGTGGATGAAGAGGTAGAAAGAGAGGAGATTATCACTGAACTCGATTGTAGGGGTGACCAAAAGAGGATGAAACCCATCGAGGAGCTTGAGGAAATATGCGTAGACCTAACTAACACGACGAAAATAGTAAAAGTTGGAAAAGAACTAGATAGCAAACTAAAAGGGGCATTAGTTCATTTTCTTCAGTCCAGCAAGGATGTGTTTGCTTGGACTCATTCAAATATGGTGGGGATAGGCCCAATCGCTATGTACCACACTTTGAACATAGATCCAAATTTCACACCAACTCGACAAAAGAAAAGGCAATTCGATAAATTCTGATCTAACACTTTAAAGGAGGAAGTCGAAAGGTTGCTTGAAAGTGGATTCATCCAAGAGGTGCTCTATCCGAAGTGGTTTACCAACCCAGTTCTAGTTAAGAAATCCAACAGAAAATAAAGAGCTTGCGTTGATTATACCGATTTAAATAAGACATGCCCAAAAGATTGTTATCCACTCCTAAGGATAGATCAGTTAGTTGATGCAACAAGCGGACACTAGCTTTTTTCATTCATGGATGCTTATTCAGGATATAACTAGATTCCAATTATCAAGCCCGATGTGGAAAACACCAGCTTTACATCAGGTTGGAGAACTTACTGCTACAAAGTAATGCCCTTTGGACTGAAAAATGCAGAGGCAACATATTAGAGATTGGTAAATAATGTTCAGGGAGCAAATTGATCGGAACATGGAAGTACATGTAAACAACATGCTAGTCAAATCTCAAAAAAGAAGCAGTCGCCAGAAAGACCTAAAAGAAATGTTCGATGTGTTATGAAAATATCAAATGAAACTTAATCCGCAAAAGTTTTCTTTCGGGATGTAGTCTAGCAAGTTCTTAGGGTTTATAGTTAGTGCAAGAGGAATTGAAGCTAAACTTGACCAGATCCAAGCTATCAAAGACATGGAAGAACCTGAAACAAGCAAGGATGTAATGAGCCTAAACGAGAGAGTGGCAGCATTGAATAGGTTCATTCCTAAGGCTATCAATAAATGTGTCCCATTTTTCAATGTGATCAAGAAAAAGAAAAACTTTTAATGGAGTGAAAGATTGTAGAAAAGCATTCCAAGAGCTAAAAGATCATTTGAAAAAACTGCTAATTCTTTCCAATCCTGTGGATGGAGAAAATCTTTATATCTATATGGCAGTTTCCGAAAATGTAGTCAGCTCAGTGCTGATAAGGGAGGAAAAAGGGGTTCAACTTTTGGTATATTATACTGGAAAAGGACTCAAGGCTAAAGAAACCAGATATCCGGCTATAGAAAAACTAGTATACTACTTAATGCTCATCGCACGCAAATTAAGGGCTTACTTTCAAGCACATCCAATTAAAGTCTTAACTAATTTTCCACTGAAGCAAGTCTTTAGCGAGCCAGAAACTTTAGGAAGGTTAGTTAAGTAGGGAATTGAGCTTAGCCAATATGATATCGAATTCTTACCTTGAGTATCAATCAAGGGACAGGCTCTAGCTGACTTCGTCAACGAGTGCACATGATTTATTAAGGAGCAATCAGAAAAAGAGAAAAATTTGAAACCCAAGTGGCAATTGTTAGTAGATGGAGCCTCAAATGAACAAGGAATCAGAGATGGATATGTGGTCATAACTCCTGATGGGCATCGCTTGCACTACGCAATGAAGTTAGGGTTCCCAGCTACTAATAATGTAGCAAAGTATGAATCAATGATAGCGGGACTTACCCTGGCCCTTCAATAGAAAATCCCTAGAATTGAGATCTTTAGCGACTCACAATTAATGGTAAATTATTTGAATCAAAGATATCAAATGAAGGACGCTAAGCTAACCCGGTATTTTAAGAAGATATTGAAGATGTTAGCTAAATTCAAAGATAAACATGTAAATAAAGTATACACACACACACACACATATATATATATATATGTATATATATCACAGGTAAAGTGTAACATTGTTTCCACTATATTCAAAACATCATAGCCAATTGAAAAGGAAAAATATTTATATCTTGCCTTTCTAATATGCATAATCAGTTCTGTTAAACATTTGGTGGCCTTGCTATGGACTAAAAAAGCATTATTTGAACTAGTCATGTTTATAGTTTTCTCCTAACAACCTGTTTTGATACCATTTGTAGGATCATAAATATACCATAGAGGAGGTGAACATGGTATTAAAATATTTCGTAGATAAACATGTAAATAAAGTAAAAAAACATTAATGTGAAAGTAAAGAACAAAAGTATGTACGTAGCTTTGGTCACTACCCCGTAGTGCCTTCTATTTCTCCCCCAAGATTACTACTAGAATTAAATAATCGACCACCTATAACAGTAAATTTGCAAACCCCGCTAAAAATGACTATCCCTGTTCTATGCCTTGTAACTCTGCCTATACTTAATATCATGAGATCAGAATCTTTGAACTACAACCATAACTTAATCCTAAAATCCAAAAGTTCAAATAAAAATTTACAAAACAAGATATTACATAAAAACAAATTTTAGAATTCAAATAAAATTATACAAGACAATAAATTACATAAAACATCCCTTATGCAAAAGCACTATATAAATTGCAATTTATGAAAGTTGAGGGGTTAAATAAAATTCACTTTTAATCATGCCAGCTCTCTATTGTTTTTTTTATTTCTTCTTCTTCTTCTTTCTGAGCCAAACAAATAAATCTCAAATAAATAAAAATGTGTGGTGCTAAGGGCACCTCAATTTCCACTAAATAATACCATTTCTACGAAGTACCAATAAGTTTACCAATCATACTTCATAATACCATTAATAATCTAGGGGTTACCAATACTTATACTGTAACGATCCAGATTTTTGACACATGTTATTAGAATAATCAACTAATTTTAAATATTGAAATATTAATTTTTATCAGTCGAATAATAAAATTTCTGATATAGGAAATATCTGAATATATATATATTCTGGAGGCTATGATTTAAAATTTAAATTCTAATTTTTGAAAATAATTAAATAAACTTCACATTTCAAATATAGGATAAAATATCTATATGTATGTATATACAAAACTTATGATAAAAAAATAATAACAAAGAAATAAATACATGTAAGTAGCTATATATGTGTGTATGTTATAAATATAGTGTATATGCAATAATATATAAAACGAAGTACAAACTTTAGGATGACAACAAAATATATAGGTGTAGATATATATAGGGGTTTTTAAGCTCAAGGAAAAAATTGAAGAAAAATTTAGTTTTAGGGACAAAAAGTTTGCTTTTTAGGTTGAAGGACACTTTCTAGTGTAAATCACAGAATGATAGTTGTAACTATCATTTTCTGTTTACACTAGAAAATGTCCTTCAAACTAAAAAGCAAACTTGTTGTCCCCGAGCCTAAAATTTTTTGCAACTTCTTCCCTGTGTCTATTTTCCTGATATATATATATATATATATATATATATATATGTTTATAAAAAAATAAAGGGAATATGAAAGATATGTAAGCAGGCAAACATATATATATATATATAGTTAAAAGAGTTTACAGGAAAATCTCTATATATACACACGAATGTTTATATACATAGGGGTGAAATGACCCTCTCTTTTATACCTTAATTTGTAAGGATTTTTTTTTTACATTTCTATATTTAAATCTCAGAGTCATTTTCTTTTTAAACAATTTGTCCAGGATTTTAAAATTCCAACTAATATAAGTATATCAGTTTAATCATAAAAATATACATATACATATGATGATGTATATGTCCCTCTTGTTTAAATCAGAGTATATATATTTAAATTTTGTAAACAAGAGCATATTCTGTTTGATTTGAATTGAATTTTGAATTTCCCATCCCATTATTAATTTTCATGTATTTGATACTTATAATATATGAGTAGATTCTGCTCATATTTATTTATAATGATAACTTTGATTATTCAAATTAAGATTTATTAATAGTTTATCTTGACAAGATAATCTCTGAATGCTTGAGATTATATTTTTTTGTAGAGTTCAAATGTTTAATAACTAATTAAGGCCAGAAAATGATATTTACATATATCATTTTTGGCTCATGATTTTTCTTTGAAACTCATCTGTTTTTAACTTAGCCTATAAATCACACCATGTTTTGTTCTTATGCATATTGGTTTCTAAATTTTCTGGAAGTTTTTGTAAATGGTGCAATCCCTGGATTTTTGATGAGCCAGGTTTGATTGTAGAGTGTTCTCTGGTTTGATAGTACAAACCAGTTCCAAAATGCACATATATTTATGGCATTTGAAAGGAAGTTTTGAGTTAAACACTTGCTAAATGGACAAAGGGTTTTGTAATGCATTTCACTACTGAATTTACAGACCGATATGATCAACCAGACAAACATCAACCATGTCTCTTTAAAATGTTATTCATTTGCAAACTAATTGATGCCTTATTTAAGATATATACACTTCACCAAACAACTCGCAAATGGATTTGAATTCTTTTACAAAATTCTCCAATGAAAGGTAATCTAAATACCTGAAAGATTACCCCAGGTTAAACCATATTTTACCCCAAACTTAATGCTTTTAAATGACACCAGATTGACTATTGCAAAGTATAGAATATGTTAGCTAATTGCTCAAGTATATATATATATTTTCTTTCAGATTTTGATAGATAATACTTTAAAGCTTGTTCTCTTGTTCATAACTCAAATAATCTTTAATTTCTCAAATCTTAATACATAACAAAATGCAACAGAGAACAACCAGTTCAGACAAACATAGCAAATTCATTACATAACAAGAAATTTAAAAACTCTATTTCCATGAATACATGCAGATATCTCATTCTATACTCTTATTAAAACTAACAAGCATGCTCATCCATTTTTCTCATTAGCCATAATCTTCCTTCCTACTTAAGTCTTGCATCCCCTGAAAGAGCATTGGTGGCTGCCTTAGTTTGAAATGAGACACCCCCATATGCCATGAGCAAATAAGGGTCAGATCAATGATCTGGTATGAGCAACATCAATATATTCATGATATTAAGCAAATAAATGGTACATAAATACTGGTCAGTTGCTTAAGCAGTTTTATCAAATCAACTATGTTACTATGTTTCAGATAAACTGTTATGTAAATGTAATGACTTCATAAATTAACCATTAGCACAAGCATGTTTATGCAAGCATTCACATCAATCTGCAGCACTTAGATGCCCTGGAACACTCAAGGTTCCAATTCAACAAATCTAAGAAATACTCATATTCTTATTTCATAACTTAGCATAGCCTTTTCATATATATCACTTAAATCCCAGCCACATCTGCTATCAAGGAATCACAGGGACACATTGCAATGAACTAATTCACATCATTGCACAAAGATCTCAGGGCTTAAACAAACCATGTGCCAAACTTGCATACTTCAAATATGACAAGTACTCCAGCAGCCTTCTTGGCTTACAGTTCCTAGTTTATTTACTAATTGTATTTATTTAATCCTATCATCAGATAGATAAGTGAACATGTCACTGTGTTCATTGAAACACCCCTGTAATACTGCAAGCATATTTTCCAAAGGCAAACAAATAATTATTTTCAAGAATATTGCTAACATATATCTTATCTTTGAATCAAGTACAAGAATATTCACACTGAGTATAGAAACATGGCATAATGAATTATTATGATCTGCAAATAACTATGATTGAGCCAGATTCAAGATCTAGCTGAATCATAATTTTGTCTTGTAGATTTTTGCTATTTGATCAGGGACTCAGCACATAGAAATCTCTATTGCACCCCTAATATCTTTTCTAAAGCCTCAGCACTTATACAATGTATATTGCAGCTTATTCTATTTTCTTTGTTGAGATTTACTTGCCATGATTCTATATCAGATATAAGTATTCTTCCCCTGATTTCAAGATCTGATGCCTTAGCTTTTCAGAATAAAACAGTAGCTTGCACATCCATAATAAAACATCTTATCAGATCAAGGCCATCCAAAGAGCATCCATAACAAAACATTATATCAAATCAAAGCCATTCAAAGAATATTAATAAAACTGTGTTTAACAAAAACCAGAAAATATCAATAGCAACATAAAGGTTTGGCTACCTCATATCAGGTCTTAATGCCATGAATCTAGTGAGATTACTCACCTAAGTATCCCCTTCTAGTTGATTCAGAAAATCCCTGAGTATTTTTCCCTTCCTTTAAAATGTTTTCTTCCTTTCTTATTTTAAGTATCTCGGGTAAAAATGATTTCCCTGGCTATAACTACTTATTTATAAGCATTTTCACTAGGGTTTTATCAAGATAAAATTCCATTTCTGTCCTGGCTAGCATCATGCATTTTGTATCCACATTTACATCCTTAATACCCCGGCCATACTAGTTAATTAAGGTCAGTACTTTCCTCCTTTTGCTTTTCCAGAAAATTGCTATTTTGAATGCTTGCTCAAGTCATGTTAAATGTGTGACTTAGTCATATTTTATATTTTTATTCATTTCTGAAAATCCTCTTTACTATTTTTACCTACACATACTTACTTACTTATATTATATCTCATACCATTTTAATGTTACTTTTCTTGCTCAGTTCCAATATACTCCTACTTCAAAGAAAATGTATCTGGGTATAAGCATATATGTATTTTATTTAATTCTTCCTTACTTCCTGTAAAAATATTCATATGTTTCATATTTTTTAATTTCAATATGTATACATATCCAATTTCATAAAGTGTATTTAATTTCAATGTATACAGAGAAACATATTTTAATTGGTTTAATAATTCACATTTCAAAATCATATTTGAAATGCTTCCTTTCTTTGTTTATTTATTTTATTATCATCATTTTTTTAGAGATCTTAAACCTTTTCCTTGTGCCATTTCTAGTGTGCATGTGCACACATACTCTTGCACATCATTTCATCAAGAAATCCTTCAACATTTAATCTAAATATTTTTAGAACTGAATTATTTTATTAAAATAATTTTCCTCAAAATTTTGGGGCATTACAAGGGGCATCATGATGAAAAACATCAATTCAAGCACAAAATAAATCAAATCATACACAAATTATCAAATCAAACTAGGAAATCAAATCAGGAAAAAAAGTGAAAACCTATACATAAGAATAGCTTCAGCCCCCTTTGTGCCTAACTGTTCCCTCCCCTCCTTTATAAATACCATACCGTGTCACTGGTTGATGTTCACATATAGCATTTAAGAAAAAAATCCTTCCATTTAAAACCTTAAAGAACTGAGTGTTCAAAGCTCCAGGGAGGAAAGCAAAAGCAGCAGTGTCATTTTTCAAAAAGCACTAAGTAAAACTTTTACTTTCTTGACACTGGTTAACATATCTTAGCATATATATAAATGTGATCTCTACTAAACCTTGATTGTGCCAAGTATATATGTATGTGTTGTGAATATGTATGGGTACATGTACATATGACATGATCAGATGAGCCTGGAATGCACTGTGTTTCATTTTTACTTCTCTTGTACCTGCTATGGTTAAAATCAGTTAAGGTATACAACTTCAAAAATCAATTACTCATTTTTACTTAGTTTCCTCCTTTGATGTCAAAACAAAATATGTGTGTTATTGAATATAGGTTATTTTAAAAATTGTTTCATTCTAATCTATCGAGTAGGGGCCGAGAAAAAACCATGTAACCGTGGGTATGTCAAAAATGGATGGAAATCAAACATCCTAATTTAATTAATGAAGTATATGATTGTGATCGCTGTTAAAAATCATGAATTTTGGACATAGTTTGGGAATTTTTAGTTGCATGTGGAATGAGGGAGAAGGAGATGACCAGAATTTGGTTTTTGGTCAAATTCAGGCGGTCGAGGCGATTTAAGGGTTTGTCGTTGGTTATGGAGGTTGCTTGGGTGATGGAGGATCGAGGAAAATGGAGCGGCATTTTTCTACTGAGGCGTGGTGTTGAGTCGAGGTCGAAATAGGGTTTTAGCTGAGTTTCTAAATGGGTTCGGGTTTAAGGCGATGGCGGTGGCAAGATGCGAGAGAGACGTGTGCTCCAGGGGAAATTGGAAGAGGAGACGTCAGCGAAGCTTTGGGCAGAACCTGGTGGGTGATGGTGGCATGTGGTGGCAAGGTGAGGTGTTTTGGTGACTTTGGCATGGGTTCCATTTTTTGGGTGGAGGTGGAAATTTTGAACAAGGAGGTGGTTGATCGTTTCCAGGCTTTTGGTGAAGTCAAGTGGTTGTGGGCGACGTGTGGAGGTGGTCGGCAACAAGGGTATGGCTAACGGTAGCGTGTGCACGTGCATGAAGATAGGCATGATTGGATCAGGGAAAAGAAAGAGGAGAGGAAGGAAGCAAGGAGGAGAAAAAGGAAAGGAAAAAAAGTTTGGGCCTGGGTATTGTCTTCGTGGGCCAAAGTGGTGGGCTGGGTTGAAAAACAATAATAAATAGAGGCATTTAAAAAAAGAATTTTAAAGTTTTTAAAGCTATAAAACACTCATTTAAAATCCAAATGACGAGCCGATTTTGTACTGAGACCCTATCGCCAAGTAGTTCCATCAGAACTATTGTTGTCGAGATTTCTGCAATGTGAAAATTAATGATTTATAAAATTTAAAGTAAATGAATAAGTAAATTCTTAAGTAATAAACTTTATGTAAATAAATTAGTTAATCCTTAAATGATCTGTTTAAATTAATAATTAACTAAAATTAAATTACTTTAAATTAATTTCTTTGATTAACAAATAAATTTGGATTTAAGAGTAACTCGACTAAGTTAAGTTAAACCAGTTTGGTCTGATTGAAAACCGATTTAATATAAATTATTGATTTAGTTATGATATATTGTGACTGATATGGTTCTTAGATATTATTATCTATGGTCTATGCCATTAAGTAGCCAAACGAATTAAAATAGTTAGAATAAAACATTGACATGTTTTATTGGAAGTAAATCGACTTGTACTGATCACTATTCCGGATTTCAGAAAATGTGATGATTACAAGCGAATTAACTTCGATGGACAGGTCATGATAAAGTAAACATATGAAATGAATTCCCATATGTGAATATTGACACTCTGAATATGAATTTTTTATTTAAAAACAACTTGGCCTTTAAAAATTTAAAGTTTGGATTCGATGAAACAGGGATCGAAAATCAGTAATATCCGAAAACCACTTCGATCCAAAATAAGTGAACGAGTTGGGAAGATTCAAAGGCAAGATCGAGGATGAAGATTTCAGAGTATAAGGGCTATTTGTCACTAACCCTGAGGGTGATTCCAATAATGGGTGTGGTGGAAATGGTGCCTTCGGTTTCATTCAGACCCAGAACGGACTTGTATGGACGAATGCTACCAGAACATCATCATTGGAGGACGATGAGCATTTCAAGTGAATTTGTTCTTGAAAGGTAATCGTAGCCTCAAGCCTCAACAACCGGGAATGACTAAACATGGGAGATGCAGCAAGGCTAAGTGGGTCGCACCCAATTAGGGTAAGGTTACTCCTATCTAGAGTCCCTATTAATTTGTGTATGCTTCGGTACGGTTGCTGATCCCAACCGAGGGGTAATCTTATTCGGACTATCCAGGTTAGGAGTAGGCCGGTCTTGTGTGACAGGGGATCCCGGCGAGGTCCTCGGTGTTATTTTATCTAGAGATGCACCGTGACGGACGGTACCCCAGTAGCCCAGTCATTGTATGGAACCCACTTTCCAATAAGTGCATTCGGTCTTAGTTGTATACCTATTATACTGGAATTTAATTAATGTAACAATTTCGGTTATGTGAATAATTTACTTGAAAACCCTAGACATTATCATAATATCACTGGATTTTCTATAAAAGTGTTTTGGTTATCGTAAGGGAAAAACTCGTCCGTGTTTATGTGCGGCGTGGTCTTACGAGATACCCTTGTTTCCAAATGGTTTTCAATTTAAAGTAATTTAACCGTTTTACTCACACCAGACCCATGTCCAACCTGGAGTTTATTTTTTGTTTTTCTCTAAACTCTTGGGTACTCAAATTTTTTATGAGTAGCCAAGTGATCTAGGTTTCTCACGATGCATTTTGGAGGTGCTGGAGCAGGTGGCTTCAATGTTAGCTAGTTATTATCTATATCCCACTATATTTGTATCTGTATTTTGGACTTGTAATGAATGGACAGGCCGTTATGATTGTCTGAATATGGTACTTATGACTCTGATGTATTATATAATTGGTGACTATATGATATATGTTATGTAATAATATTATTTCGTTCCGCTGTGAGATTCTATGTTTGTTTTAGTTCCTTCTTTTTCTATCTCTTTCTTTCTATCTAATGACTCGTCTTTCGGAGTAAGAAAGGCGGTTCGTCACTTATATAAATTCATAAATGTTAAATAAATACATCTAATTTCTTAATAATAAGATCGATCTACTTAATTGGGAATAAGCCAATCAAGTTAATGCTGGCATAATGATGAATAAAGTGATCTAAAAAATCTTCTGAGTCATGCGTATTCTCTGTAAAAAAATATACTTTTTCCAAAAAAATTCTAAAATTCGAAAAAGTAAAATAGTATTTACAAAATTTTGCAATTTTCAAAAAATATTATTCTAACGATGTCGGGATTGATGAATATTAATATAAAATCGATTTCTAAATTTCTTTTCAAAAAAGAAAAAGGAAAAAAATAGGTGTAAATTATTGAGCAATAACATTGTTTTACTAAAAGACGTTGAACCTCATCGTGTTGTTCTTTCATTCAACAAAAAATTAATTGATGGATTTGATTTGCACGGTCATATCTCATGTTTTGTAATTGTTGAGATAAAAAATATACTCGTGTTATGAGGAAGAGGAAATTTTTAATAGATTGTAATTAAATTAGAATGATATTAGCAAGAAGAAATTAAGATACCCTTAACTCCATACAAAAACATTTTCTTTGTCTTAGAAATTTTGTATGCCCTATCTTAAGAAGCTTCTTGTGTGTCACGACGTTGTCAAGGTAATCGAATTCAAGCTCGTTGATGAACTCGGGATGTATGTGTGCAGCTATTTGCTATCATCCCCGACTGCTTTGATTTTCTCATGCCGGTAGTCTACTCTTGCAATTATCTAACCTAACGCACTCTTTTCTTGTGATGTAGATCTCTAGCCAAATCGAGGTCTGCTACCTGATGTTCATCATTGGAGTGAAAGAACCTTGCCTGAAAGATGGATTTATTACCGATGAACACCGGAGTTAATAGCGCTATTGTCACAACCTGTTGGCGGCCTCCAAAAATTGAAACATAGATGTAACACCCCATAATTTGGCATTAGTTATTTAATTAGTTAGTTAATTAATTTAGCCCTAAAAATAGAATTTGTGCAAACGATGAAATTTAACCATGAAACTTGCACTATTGAGTTCGTAGTAAAATTCTGAGCAACTTTCATATTTGGAGTTTTGCGATCAGAGTGTAAACAAAGAAGTTATGGACGAAAAGCGAATTCAAAACAAAAATAAATAAATAAGAAAAATTAACTAAATTAATCTATGCCCAACAGTCTACCCAACATTGTGGACAGTCGCTAGGGGCGGTCGACCTTTCCCTAAGTGGCGGCTAGGGTTAGCCTAGGCCCAACCGCCTGGATTTAATATATTTTGATCTAATGGTTGAGGTAGATTCTTACACCTATAAATTCAAGCCTAAATCTCCCTTATCTTCTCATAATTTTCTAGAGGCAGCAGAGAAGCTCTGCTATTTCTTCTCCTTCGCTTTCTTTCTAAATTATAAAATTAAGATATTTGTATTTATATTCATACAAATCGAGAAGAATAGAAATCTATTAAAAAGGAGAAGATAAGAGGATCAACTATACGCGTATTTGAGGTAATTTATATATTTGTATCTATTTTCTCTTCCAATCCCAAATATCTTCTCAGATTTGTAATTCTAATGTATGTATATACCCTTTTATACATATTTCTTGGATTAAAAAGGATTTGGAGATGAATTTAAGGTTCTACTTCAAATCTGGAGATTTGGGTCGCTTTTGAAAAGTGAGTGAGAAATTTTATAGATTGTTATAATATGAAAATTATTCCGTTGGTGTTTATTTGATTATTATGCCTAATTAGATAATTGTATATGAGTTGTAGGCAACAAATTGAATATAATCTTAATATAATAAATGTCACCTGAATATTCTTGTTTATGAATTAATGTAGAATTGTTTACAACTTGATCTGGAAATCAGTCTCAAAAGTATAAATTTAGAATATTGATTTGAATGAAATTTATTCCAGATCTGAAGTAGGTTGTATAATAATGTTATGAATTTGGATTATTACCCTAATCTTGTTGGAATGTAAACTTTTTTATGTTTAGAATTATTAGAATTTAAATCCATTAAATATTTGTAAATTAGTTTGTTTTCTTTCCCTTTTAGAAAAATACAGTGTTTGATCTAAAAAAGAATAAATGTAAATAAAAAGAGAAAGAGATGTGTAAAGTATGAATTCATTGTAGTTTACACTATATATTTCAGTAATAAAAAGAAATGATTATTCCTTGTAGTTTCAAACGGTGTAATCTTTTATATTTTAAAGTTAAATTTTGTTTTGGAATAATTTATAGAAATTATAGCAGATAATCTTTTTAGATGTGTGAAGATATGTAACTAGAATATATTTGATAAAAGTAGATATTTGTACGCAATGTACTACGCCTATAATAATTAAATAAAACTTAGCTAATAAAAACACTTACACATAATATTCGCATTTAGGATAATAAATTAATGGAAAAGAAATTTAAAACGTTGTAACTCCAATAAATAGGAAATAAATGATAATAAATATGGGAGTTGCAATAATTTGATATGGTAAATGGATTAATGGGACTGATAAATAAAAAAGTTGAATTAATAAATATGGAATAGTTAAAAAGGTTACTAATTTGAAATTAGTAACCATACATAAATGTCTTATGAAATGTCCGTTAGGATTTTAAGGACAAATTGACATTTATGAGCAATAAAAAGGGGATTTATGGGTAGATAAGCATTTAAGGCAAATCTTATTGCCTTAAATAAAAAGAGAATTAGTAAGCTAAGTCCAATGTCTACCTAAGATTATATAAGTAAATACTTAGGATGGTTAATTGGACTTAGTAGGTTGGTGATGCAAGGTCAGTAGAGTCACTAGACGGAAGACTGCCCTTCACTTTGAAGCTACCAGTAGTCGGGTGTACTTAATACTGATGTGAGATATCACTAATCCTAGGACCCATGACGATGTGAGAGGTTGGGCTTGCTTTCTTAATTGAAAAGCATTAAATGGTCCAAATTTGGAATTAGAAGCGGTGATGAATATCTCTGTAGAGGTTCGCTTCTGGTTTGAGATTTTACGTGACTGATCTAAGGATTCACATCTCTCCTAAAACAAAGTATTAAGTAACCTAGTGAGATTCTAAATAAATAAGGATGCCTCTAAAAGGGCTTACTACAGTGTTAAGGTATTAATTGGCTATTTTAGGGCCGCCTCCCTCTCGAAAGAAGTAACCTAATGAGATTCCATATTTATAATTTAGAGTGATAGTGGATATTTCAAAAAGGATTCGCTTTGGGTTTGAGGTATTAAGTGAATGATCTAAGGGTTCGCCTCTCTCCTAAAAAGAAGTATTAAGTAACCTAGTGAGATTCCAAGCGATGTCAGCTAGATAGTACTAGTGAAGAGTCCGCCTTGGGGTTTAAATGACAAAGGCCTACCTATAAATCGGTGTTAAATGATCAGGGGTATGCCTAGTCCTTATTAATGTGGTATTAAGTGGCTTGGGTACAGTCTCTCACATTGCTAAGGCCATAATAACAATAGTACTAGTGAGAAGTCCGTATGGGGATAGTATTAAGTGATGAAGGATCTGCATAGAATATAGGTATTAAATGGTTAGAAGTCCGCTAGTCCTTTTAAAGCTATTAAGTGGTTTGGGTACTGTCTCTTACATGGCTACGATTTTATTAGCAATAGATGTGGTAATAATTAGACATTAAATGTCGGAATTCTTAAATAGTGGTTAGAGGTCTTTATAGCTAGGACACACTGACCATCGACAACATTGTTATAAAACCACCTTGGGAATAGGTCTTACATGATGGGGTCTGCCTTGATTGAGGTTTTAAATGGCACAGTCTGCCTATTTCTCTTTTAAAAGTATCTCTCTGGAGGAATGAGCAAACAACTATGGGTTGGAAATATCTTAGGCTTAAGATTTTCACGTCGACTTCGAAGTACCCCCACGGAGTACTAGCGATGTGCGTAAGGCGCTATTGATGAACAGCATGAGTTCGATATATGGCTGAATCCCGGAGACTGGAGGTGTTCAACTTGATGGTTGAGATTCTAGCTACCTTGTGATTTTTGATTTTGATGATGAGTTCCAGTCAAAACGCACATTTATTCCAAATGAGCAGGAAATTAGAGTTTGTATGTCGCTATTGTCCGGAGGCAGGTTTTTGCTAGGGTGCATTCATTGATCACCTCTTTGATGGAAAACGGGATTTTTATTTGGATAATTAATGTAAATTCCTTAGTCTAAAACCTATGAGAGAATTATTATAAAGTATATTTTGGAAATGCCTTAGATTTTGGAAAAATCGTTATATATATATATATATTAGTAAAGGCATGATTTTGATTTTTGACAAATATAAGTTTGATTTTTAATAGAAGTTTCGGTATGAAATGGTTTCAATTATTTGAAACAAATATAAAGGAGCATATAGTTAACTCGGTGATTTTTTGATTTACAAAATCGAGGTTTTTAGATTTTCTCTCTTTAAAGTACGGACAAAATAGGAATAACGTTCAATTTTACTAGGGTATATAATTTGAAGTGTTATTGTACCACCAACTATGGGAAGAAATATTTCCATGCGAAGTTGGTAGGAAATAGCAGTTGGAATATTTTCCGGTTTTTGGAATCGTTGTTGGTCGCGACAGTTTTGTTGGGACTACCATGAATTACTGAGAATGGTTCAAGGCTAGGCGGTGGGCCTTGACATCGCCTTATGATGATAGGAATTTTTCGAATCGTGTCGAATCGAAGGAGACGTGCGAAATGATTATTATTATTTAGTCCGACCCTAATTGGGTCAACGTTCAATTAATGCCCAAAACCCGTCTAGCATTTGACCACTTAGCGGTAAACTTAGAGTGGTCTACCAGTTAACGAGTTTTGGCACAACTTGAACATAGAACGGGACTATTAAAGTCGCGTCTGAATTTTCCCAGTTGTATTTCTTCGTTCCTCCTTCCTCAATACGCCGAACCCAATCTCCATCCTCTTCCTCCTCCAAGTAGCATCCTCTCTCTTCCGTTCCTTCCCTAAGCGACGTTGTATTTCCCTTGGAGCAGCAGCTTCGCCTCCCCCTCATGCTGGTTTTGCACGATAGATCTCAATGCATCACCACTCCATATGTAAACCTTATTCCTTCCCTCCGACCACTTCTTAGCCTAAGACACCTTTCTCCACTGCTGGCTTTTCCTTGCACCATTATGGTCTCAACCCTCAAGAGGCCACTTGGCTGGACTGGAATGACCAGAAGGTTTCGCCACTTTTGGACTGGAAGAGATATTCGTCACGGTAGGATTTGCACCGGTCCTATGCTTTAAGACTTTTGAGCGGGAATGTTACCCGTGCTGCATCTACCTTTTCGATGGAGGAAATAGTTTGATTCATTCAAAGGTGAAGGGTGCCTTGATTGAGCTAACTAATGATGATCTCGCTAAGATTTTGGTGGCTTTCACGAAGGACGTGGACTTGGGATGATTTTGAAGTAACCAACTCAAAGATTTTGTAGCGGATCTTTTCCCTAAAATGTCGGTGTTTGGAAGATGAATAATCTACATCCGACTGCCTGTCTGATTGTGCGCATCATTCAACATAACGTCATCCCTATCCCTAAGATGGGAAGCTATGACCGGATTTATCCCATGGTGAGGAAGACCACCAATGCTATTATTGGCGGCATCACCGTCAATTGGACCCGCGCCCATTTGATTCAATTTGTTGATCAGGGATTAACACTCCATGGAGTCACTTTCCGTATTTTCAACTATTCACTCTCATCATTAGGTAATATGGATGAACCTCCGTGGAGAGGCAGTTTAGTAGAAGGTTCCTTCTGCCATCATTAGATCTTTCCTTAGGAAGATGACAACTCTGAAGCCGTCAGCAACACCAGTAGCACCGACGCCACGAGATTAGGTGTATAGCCATCATGCTACGACCATTTAAGGGTCGCAGCAATGGATCGAGCTCCAGCCGTGGAGCAAGGCATCTCATAGTCGGTAGGCATTATTTTAGGATTTATGGTATTGTTGTCTCTTTCCTTCTAGTATTTGTTCTTTTCTTTTAGATTGTCTCTTATAAAAGACACACACGATATTATGAGTTCCTATTTATTTACTGTGTTATTGTTTCTGGACATGTGAACCGCTCCTATATATGCATAGTAAAGAAGCAGTATAAATATGAAAATCTCATAAAGACACTTGACTAACAGTAAATGCAATATAAGATTAGAAGTTTAGAATAGTTGGAAAATTTTAGCAAAGGTCATAATAAAGTAATTTTGATATCACAGGTCATTGCTCATGTTCCTTAAACTAAAAATTTTGAATAATAGATGTGATAACATTTTAAAAAAAATTGTCAAGTTTTATGGGTAAAGGTTGGTTGTAGATTTTAGAATTTGATTTATGCTTTTAGCGCATAACCGACTTCCGGCTACGCTGAATTATGGCTTGTTTTATCAAAAATTTTGAGAAGGAAAATATTTTTAAAAGTTTCCTCTTGATTTGAAAAGTTTCTCTTTCGAAAAAGAAAAGTTTTTATGTATTAGTTGTTTTGGCCCTTAAATTATTTTTAGAGTTTTTTTTTCAAAATTTGATTTCAAGGGAAAATATGCATCTAAATATTTTGGGATTTTATTTTTCAAATGACGTACAAATTTGAAAAGTGGGAAAGATTTTTGTGAAATATTTGATTTTGAAGGCCACACGTTAAGCGTAGGGAAGACCAATAGAGTTAGAATTTGCAAATTTAGTGGTGCATTTGATCGACGATGCGATAAATGCAAGCGATAACAGGGGAAAAGCTATTTTAGCCTTAGAATTTCTATTTTCATACCTTGTCGACGACACGTGCGAGTCTATTTTTAGAATTTATTCCATTTTAGAGCTTGAAATAAGCCTCCTTATGTGTTTTGTGCATGGAAAATTTGGAGAAAATCCAGGACAGCGAGGAAATTTCCACTATACTACGGGAATAGAAAGATTATAGCATGGTAAGAATGTTAAATTATCCACCTAAATTCCTTTTTCCGACATAGAAGTAAAGTTTAAGAAGTGATTTTTTGATGCGTTAGATTATTGAATGGAATGAAGTGGATGCAAAATGGGTTGCTTCATACTTCTATTCATAGGACTATGGGGGTTTTGGTTGAAAAGATTTTTCAAAAGCTGCATACATATAAAACTGCCAGTATATATATAGGTTGTTTTCATCATGCTTTCAAAAAAAATTCAAAAGAAATGCATTCATATAGGAGAATCCGATTTAGAATCATTCTGTATACATATTTTATGTGTGATGATACAGTAATACACTATGCACTTGTGCACGTTAGGTAGCAAAATTGGTTGTGTACTCATTGGTTATGTAGTTTAGGATAATTATGAGTCAAAACCATGACTTAGTCATTGGTGAAATTTCGGGGACGAAATTCTTTTTAAGGGGAGAAGAATGTAACACCCCATAATTTGGCATTAGTTATTTAATTAGTTAGTTAATTAATTTAGCCCCAAAAATGGAATTTGTGCAAATGATGCAATTTGACTACGAAACTTGCACCATTGCGTTCGTGGCAAAATTCTGAGCAACTTTCATATTTGGAGTTTTGCCATCGAATTCCAAACGAATAAGTTGCGAACAAAAAACGAATTTGGAACGAAAATAAATAAATAAGAAAAATTAACTAAATTAACCCGGGCCCACAGGTCGACCCACCATCATGGGCGGTCGAACAGGGGTGGTCGACCCTAGGTAGGGGTGGTCGACCATTCCCTGTGTGGCAACTAGGGTTAGCCTAGGCCCAACGGTCCGGATTTAATATATTTTGGTCTAACCGTCCCTTCTCTTCTCATATTTTTCTGAAGGCAGTAGCGAAGCTCTACCATTTCTTCTTCTCCACTTTTTTCCTAAATTATAAAACTAAGATATTTGTATTATATAAATTGGAGAAGAATAGAAATCTAATAAAAAAGAGAAGAGAATCAACTATACGCGTATTTAAAATAATTTATATATTTGTATCTATTTTCTCTTCCAACCTCAAATCTCTTCTTAGATTTGTAATTCTAATGTATGTATATACCCTTTTATATATATTTCTTAGATTAAAAAGGATTTGAATATGAATTTAAGATTCTACTTCGGATCTAGAGATTTAGATCGCTTTAAAAGGTGTAGATTGTTATAATATGGAAATTATTCTGTTGGTGTTTATTTACTTATTATGCCTAACTGAATAATTATATATTAGTTGTAGGCAACAAACTGATTATAATCTGAATATAATAAATATCGCCTACATATTCTTATTTATGAATTGATTTAGAATTGTTTACAACTTGATCTGGAAATCAATTCTAAAAGTATGAATTTAGAATATTGATTTGAATGAAATTTATTCCAGATCTGAAATAGGTTGTATAATAATGTTATGAATTTGGATTATTACCCTAATCGTGTTGGAATGTAAACTTTTCTATATTTATAATTGTTGGAATTTTGATCCGTTTAATATTTGTATATTAGTTTGATTTCTTTCCCTTTTAGAAAAATACGACGTTTGATCTAACAAGGAATAGATGCAAATAAAAAGAGATGTGTAAAGTATGAATTCATTGTAGTTTACTTTATCTATTTCAGTAATAAAAAGAAATGATTATTCCTTGTAATTTCAAACGATGTAATATTTTATATTTTAAAGTTAAATATTTTGTTTTGGACTAATTTATAGTAATTATAGCGGATAATCTTTTTAGATGTGATTCCAACAACTGAACATGGAATAGAATATTCTAGTGAAGATATATAAATAGAATATATTTGATAAAAGTAGATATTTGTAAGCAATTTATTGCGCTTATAATAATTAAATAAAACTTAGCTAACAACGACGCTTATACATAATATTCGCGTTGAGGATAATTAATTAAGGGAAAAAGAATCTAAAGGTTGCAACTCCAATAAATGGGAAATAAATGGTAATAAATATGAGAGTTGCAATAATTTGACAGGGTAAATGGATTAATGAGACTGATAAATAAAGAAGTTGAATTAATAACTATGGAATAGTTAAAAATGTTACTAATTTGAAATTAGTAATCATACATAAATGTCCTAGGAAATGTCCATTAGGAGTTTATGGACAAGTTGACATTTTTGAGCAATAAAAAGAGGATTTATGGGTAGATAAGCATTTAAGGCAAATCTTATTGCCTTAAATAAAAAGGGAATTGGTAAGATAAGTCCATTCTCTACCTAAAATAATATAAGTAAAGACTTAGGATAGTTAATTGGACTTAGTAAGTTAGTGATGCAAGGTCAGTAGAGTCATTGGACGGAAGACTGCCTTTCACTTTGAGGCTACCAGCAGTCGAGTGCACTTATTACTGATGTGAGATATCACTAATCCTAAGACCCGTGACGACGTGAGAGATTAGGCCTGCTTTTTTAACTGAAAAGTGTTAAATGGTCTAAATTTGAAATTAGAAGCGGTGAGAGATATCTCCATAGGGGTTCGCTTCTTGTTTGAGGTATTAAGTGACTGATCTAACGTTCACCTCTCTTCTAAAAGGAAGTATTAAGTAATCTAGTGAGATTCCAATTAAATAAGGATGTTTCTAAAAGGGTTTACTTCGATGTTGAGGTATTAAGTGACTATTTTAGGGCTCACCTTCTTACCGCAATAAGCAACCTAATGATATTCCATATATGTAATTAAGAGTGATAGTGGATATTTCGAGAAGAGTTCGCTTCGGGTTTGAGGTATTAAGTGACTGATCTAAGGGTTCACCTCTCTCCTAAAAAGAAGTATTAAGTAACCCAGTGAGATTCCATGCGATGTCAGCTAAATAGTACCAGTGAGGAGTCCGCTTTGGGGTTAGGTATTAAATGAAAAAGACCTATAAATAGATGTTAAATGGTCAGGGGTATGCCTAGTCCTTATTAATGAGGTATTAAGCGGCTTGGGTACAGTCTCTCGCAATGCTAAGGCCGTAATAACAATAATACTAGTGGGGAGTCCGTCTGGGGATAGTATTAAGTGATGAAGGACCTGCCTAGGATATAGGTATTAAATGGTTAGAAGTCCACCTTGTCCTTTTAAAGGTATTAAGTGGCTTGGGTATTGTCTCTTACATGGCTACGATTTTATTGGTGATAGATGCAGTAATAGTTGGACATTAAATGTCGAAATTCTTAAATAGTGGTTAGAGGTCTTTGTAGCTAGGACACACTAACCATCGACAACATTGTTATAATACCACCTTGGGAATAGGTCTTACATGATGGGTCTACCTTGATTGAAGTCTTAAATAGCAGAGTCTGTCTATTTCTCTTTTAAAAGTATTTTGTGGTAATTATAGAAGCCCACTTCATATTTATAAGTAGTAAGTGGCAAATGGGTTTGGAAATATTGGGTGGTTGATAAGACTTCGTCAGTATTTTGTACCTTAGAAAGGGGTGGGTAAGTAATCGTGTGTGCAATGCAAGATTAGAATTGCTAATCTTAATAGACATAACTATTAAATGAAAACCAATCGGTATAAATTTATGTTATGGACAGTTTATAGATTTTACAGTTGCCAGAACATTGTTCCGACCTTGTAACAACCCGCATATCTATCGATTTTATATTTTAAATATTTTATCGTTAGTCGGATGTTAGTCCGAAAAGCTACTTTTTGCATACGGTCAAATTAGGACTCAAGACCACTTCCATTGAGTTCAAAATGACGTTTGCGATCTTTTTGAGTGTAAACTTCGATATGTTTGGAGATAGCGAAATTTTCGTCACTTTTCCCGCGTGTGACTTTGGTTTGGACTGCACTTCCTTAGTTCAGCCCAACCCCCTTCCTCACTTCATTCACCATTTGTTTTAACATTCAAGCTTCATCAAAAATGGTGGTGGGAAGTGGAAATTGAAACCCCAAACTCTAATTCTATTGCAAATCCGAGATTCAACATCAAATTCACGTGAAGAACATTGATTCAAGCTTGTTGGTGTTCTTGCTTTGCCTTCAAATCTCCATCTTCATCAAATTCCATGAAAAGGTGAGATTTTTAATCTCACATCTCGCCTATAACTGTCATTGGGTTGTTGGAAATGACTTCCTATCACTTTAGCATTAATGTTTGCAACTGGTTTGGATTGAATTGGTGAGAAACTCAAGTTTCAGTGCTGTTTGCAAATTCTGGCCCTAGGTCGTTCTGCCCTCCTTAGGTCGTCCAGGCTGCTAGCTCGCGTGTTGAAAAGTCTCCACTTTCTTAGGTCGTTCACGAGTTAGGACTTAGGTCGCTTGCGTGCTTAGGTCGTTCTGGCTTAGGTCGCAGGGAAATAAGCCTTAGGTCGAAACAGCTTTAAGTCTTAGGTCGTTGCCGACCTAAAATTCCAAGGCAAACCACTAAGTCGCTCGAATTTTGTTAAGTCTTAGGTCGTTGCCGACCTATAATCTCCAGGCAAAACGTTAGGTCGTTGCCGACCTATAATCTCCAGGCAAAACGTTAGGTCGTTGCCGACCTATAATCCCCCAGGCAAACTTTAGGTCGCTCGCACTGGCTTATCTCGTAGGTCGTCTCCGACCTAAGCTTCTTTTCCATAAGTCGTTCGCGAGTCATGTGTTAGGTTGTCTCCGACATAACGCCCTCGTCACCTTAGGTCGTAGCTCGTAAGTCGCTCGACTCTGCTAAGTCTTTAAGTCGCTCGAGTTAGGTCGGCCTGTATATCTCGTAGGTCGTCTCCGACTTATCCTCCAGTTAAGTCGTTCGACCCTCTAGGTCGTTCGAGTTAGGTCGTTGGACCATTTACCTTAGGTCGCTTGACCTTAAGTCGTAGGTCGTCTCCGACCTATGCCCCACTAAGTCGCATCCCACTTAGGTCGCAGGACTCTGTAAGTCGTAGGTCGTCGCCGACCTTACACTTGGTCTTTTTAGTTCGTGATTTCCTTAGGTCGTATGACCTATTTTTCCTTAGGTCGCTGGACCGCTTGCCTTCACTAGGTCGTACCGTGACGGGGCGCTGCCCCGCACCCCGCCGTGGGCGCTGCCCCCTGGACCCCCGCGACCTGACCGGGCAGGTCGAACCCCGTATTACTCTGCGTAGGCAATCTTTTCTGAAAAGCATTCATCAGAATTTCTACTTTGATGGTTTCGGGATTGACTTCTTTGGACTTTACTCACGTCTTAGAACGTGTGATTCGTTTCTACAATCGTTTTATGACTTGTCACTTTAAAGATATATGAAGGTTTCAATACTAATAGTAAATATCAAAACTCTTTCATCAAAGCGATTTCAACACTATTTTAAATATCAAAAGTTCGTTTTCTCAAACCGATTTTCAATCTACTAGTATATACAATCCTTTACTTCACTCGAATGAGAAATCGACTTAAACGACTTAGTAAAACGAGTGGTATGAAACGCTTGCGTTCACTTCGTCGGTTAGCTCTTGGACTTGTTCGATTGAACCCTTTTGTGACAATTTCCTAGTGAAGATCTACAGTTTGTTCGTAAATATTTGAGTTAAGCAAGTGGTTATGGGACATGAAGCTAAACCCTTATATTTACTAGCTTAGTGTAATCGACACTTCTTTATGATCGATGATGATCATTTTATGGTTTAGACTAGCAATGTGCGATGTCTCTTCGTCCGTGTGTTCGGACTTGCCTTCGGGCCATCCGTGTGTTCAGAAAAATTAAATGGATAGCTTCCATGAGATAGCTTCTCGTCCGTGTGTTCGGACTTCCCCCTTTTAGTGATTTCTGGATTTCGTGTGTTGATTTCTGGGATTTGTTCTGGATTTCGTGTGTTGATTTCTGGATTTAGTGCTTCACCAACTTTTGTGGTTTTCACTGATATGATATCAGTTTTTGTGTATTGGTGAATTTGTGTGTCATTACCTTTTTGTGTGTTTGGATCTTTGAGAAGATTCTTGTGACATTGATTAATCCCTTGTTGATTATCATTTACATACTTATAGTAGTATGCCATCATGGTTATTATATGTTTATGCCATACCCCTTATCCTATATCATGTCATCTGATATTTATAGTTAGACTGATCCGTTTATTATTTTCTTATAAATAATACTCGGGTCAGACCGAGATGTTACAGGTGCTTCTGCTTGACTTCTCTTCTGGATTACTCTGACTTTTGGCTAACTACTTAGATTAGTAGTTTTTGGTTGTACACATTTGAGATATAGACTCTATGTTATGTACTTATTCTTTTGTATAGCACGTGATGCTATTCTTTTGTATTATAGTGGATCTTTCTGACCACTACTCTGATGTACACTTTCATGTGTTATATATTTATTCATATCTTCTTCCGCCTTGGTGATATGGATGTCTGTAACTGATTTATGTTATGATTATTTCTATGTTTGTTTCCGAAGATTATATATAGCCGCCGTGTGATAGCTTTGTGTTTGTAGCGGTATGTCGGATTTCCTCCTTAAAGGATATGCATTCTACTCTATCTGACGTATCGGTGCTCGCACAAAGAAGTTACATGGATGGTCGCTCCTCCACAGCCTTATTCTCCGTGCTAATTGACAGCACTACATCGTAGTGTTCTTGGTTAGCGTGGGTATAGAGGTGGGGCGTCACAGACCTCTTCGCATTACAACCTGCATGATAGATTTAGAGGATCGGCTCACTGGAGCTGGATGTGTTTAGATGTTGGAGAAATCTTCTTTTCTTTCATGCTCAATGCTGATGTGACAACCTGTTATCCAAGGAATACCATTAATTCCAAGGTAATAGTCATAATTAGTATCTTATTCTATTATTGTTTCCGCTGTGAGTTTATATTTTTATTAATCTCTGATAATGTTCGTACTTATTTGCGGATACCAAATCCAACGATCCGTGTTTTGATGGACTTGGTTTTGATTTTTGTCGAAATTTAGGCCCATTGAGATACAGGTTGTTATAATAGACCCTTGATGCTCGCGCCTAAGAGGTTGCAATGTTGATTGACGAAATTGGATGTATCGAGATGAATACACAGCCGCTTGTTGTATGATGCAATGTTACCGGAACTGCTTGTTGTGCCTAAAGGCCTCGAATCCAGAGATCGTCAGATTTGAGTTAATCATATTGTGTTATCAATCATTGAATAGATGATGGAGAGATAGTTTGGTATTGATTTGGATATGAATGGTTTGAGAGTTGTTTGATGTTGATGTCATTTTGGTTGATCAAATGTTGGTTTGCAAGAATGAGAATTGGGATTTGGAATTGTGTTACAATCGAGTTTTGCTCTAAAATATTTGTATATTCAATGATTCTCTCTCTTTAGTGTTGATGAGTTTATATAAACTAAATAAGAGAAATATGTGAAGGAGGAAGTACTTGTGCTGGAATAATTCATTTTTAATTCAAAATTTGAATTTGAATTATTGTAGTTGATGGATAATAGAAGAGAACAAATATCAAATTTTCTATATACGAATTGAAAAGTCCTTTGAGTTAATATGAATTTGACTTTCTTATGCCAAAGAAGTAGTGTAAGCTTATTGAATAAGAATGGTTAACAATTTTTTTTTTTCCTATTTCACATTTACAGTAATGCATCACATTTTGTGTCATTATATACAATATATATATATACAATTTTATAATTGTAAATGTATGAAAAGCTTAATTTACAATACAAAAAGTAATTGGAAGATTTTACCCTATTCAATATATAAATAAGAGCGCATGAATAATGCAAGTCCCAAAAACACAATCTCTTTTTACTTCTTTTATGCTTTCCCACTTCCTTTTAAATTATCTTCTTTTCCCATGCTCCTTTCACTTGAGAGCAAACGCAATTGGCCTTGGTTTTTCTTAAAAACTTGATAAAATCAAAATATACACATTAAATCAAAATTTGTCTTTAGATTGTATCTAATAGCCCTAATCATAGATCAAAACACGCCAAAAAAAAAAAAAAAAAAAAAAAAAAAAATTGCGAACACAGCCAACAAAAAAGTCCAAGAGGTTTTCCATACACCATCAAGACTTTGTATGATGTGCTTTTGTCCATGTATATACACATCACTAAAGTTCAACAGTTGCCAAGACAGCGTATCTCAAAATAAACATAGTAAGCTTTATGTTCTTACTCTTAACTCATTACCTCTACTCACCGCAGAAAGTAATAAGTTCAATGCAGCAGATTACACCTGACATAAGAAATTTAACTTGAGCATCAGAATTAAGCTAGTTTATGCTGTTCAGCAGCTCTAAGCACATCTCCCAGATTGACATTCAGATTGCTCCTCATAGTTCTCCTTGCAACTGGTCCGCTTCCTCCTGTTCCCTTCCTCATCATAGCTGCAAATTCACCATAATCTATTTGCCCATCCTGTGCAAATCATTAGTAAACATACATCATTGCATTTCACAACATTTTTTCAAATAATTCTACTCAAATGATTGGAAAAAAAAAGGGTTTCTTTCTACACTAGAGCTTTCTTTGCATAAACAAAAAGGATTTTGAACATACATTGTTCTGATCAATTTCTTTGATCATGTCATCAAGATGAACTTCACCCAGTCCAAAATCTTTGCATGCTTGTGAAAGTTCATCTATAGTGATATAACCACTCCCATCTTTATCAAAAAACGAGAATGCGTTTATCAAATTTTCCTCTCTTTCCAATTTATTCATGTGCACAGTAGCTGCTATAAATTCTCCATAATCTATGGTGCCACTGTTGTCTATATCAGCCTGCATGAATGGTATATATACTAAATTCACATTTTTGCAAGAATATATATATATATATATATATATATATATATATATATATAATGAGAAATTAGTTTATATTTTTAGGTACCGCATCCATAAGAGCTTGAACCTCATGCTCCGTTAGTTCAGAACCCACTCTTCGCAGACCATCTTTCAGTTCTTCGTATGTTATCATTCCACTGTTGTCTGTGTCTATCGTCTTGAATAACATTTTCAGACCACCAATCTCTTCTTCTGAAAGTGTCTCTGCTATTACCTATATTTTAATATAAAACAGAAGTTTCAAGCTTTTTTAGGAAAGGTTTTCAAATTATTGAATTTCAAGAGAGAGAAATACAAAAGAAAATTTGCAACTTTTGCAGTGTATCAGACAAACACAGTTTTATACTGTGTTTATCTAATTTTGTTCAGAATGTGTATCTAGAACATGTATCAGCACAGAATGAACCAAATTTGCAGTATGCATCCTCCTTCATCAAACAATGAATTATGCTAAAAATTTAAAACAAATTGAATAGCTAACTCGCAAAGCCATCTTCTTCAGTTTGTTCATTGCAGAAAATTGTTTGAGACGAGATAAGACAGCAGAGTCCAAAGGTTTGTCAGGAGCCACTCCAGAATCAACTATCCATGGATGACCTGCAGAATAATCACACATTTTTAAAGATTATGTGTTTTAATTTATATAAATACTCAAAAATGTAAACGTTTAATATACTTACATAGGACTTGATGTGCTGTAATTCTCTTCTTGGGATCACGATTCAGCATATTTTTTATAAGATCTTTCGCACTATCAGAAATGGATGGCCATGGTTCAGTTTCAAAATCTAAAGGCCCTTGTAAAATTTGTCTGAAAATCCCCGCTTCCGTCTCTAAGAGTAACATGAGAATACGACTAGTTTAGAGAAAAATAATATAGGATTTTTACGCTTTCGTAGCATTATCATTGGTTACCTGCCCAAAATGGTGGAACGCCACTCAATAAAATGTACAATATAACTCCAGCGCTCCATACATCAGCCTCTGGACCGTAATATTTACGCAATACTTCTGGTGCAACATAGTAAGGACTTCCAACAACATCACTGAATATATCACCTAAATAGTTTGATACGTTAGAACTTATAGATCATAAACATACATTATGGTGTCGAAGATCATGAGTAAAGTGATTAGATTTTTGGAGCGTGGGTCCTAAAACCGATTCCTCTAGACATTGATTAGTAAACTGAAATAAAAGTTAGTCCTATGGTTAACAAGATAATAAACTTAACCAATTATAACTAGCTCTGTTATCTGAGTGGACTTTAGAATTACTTCATTACAGTAGAGGAATAAATGTCACTTAACACTGTTTATAAATACTTGGATAATGCATCGTCCCAAAGATCAATCAGATGTCTCTCGATACATCTGCTCACCGCAGAATTAGCATCTTTGCCTCTCTTCTCGATCAACTCTATGTAACATTGAACAATCACAAATAGACCTCAAAGTAATCCTTATTCCGGAACGGTATTCGAATCACAAAACTCACTCGGGGATCGAACCCAAGTAAATTGCTGGAACATTTTGTTGGCTCTCCTAGTAGATCACCAGGTAACCCAAGGCAAATTCCAAGTTGGATTTTCACTCACTTAGATATTAGCTCCGACTGACTTAACTCACCCGGAGCTTGCTCTGGCTCATAAGCATACTCACCTGATGGTCCGTCACCGTCACCACCTCCTTAGGCGTCACCTCTGGCCACTAATGGTGCCACCATCTCCACTTTTCAACCGATATATTGAATTCATCCATTTCTTCTCCAAAGTCTAAATTTCCTACCCTAACTCAACTCCATTTCAGCATGAGAGGACTTCAAAGTTTTTTTTCCTTGTCCGACCTTTTGTATTATGTATTAAATTAACGATCGTTCCCATTACTGAAATGTTTATTTTGAGATTGAATTGTGTAAGAGATAAAGAAAAAAAAATCTACATTTATTTGGCTTTCATCCTCTTTACTTTCTCTCTTTAATTTGAAAAACAATACAGTAAAACAAAATCCACTTTTTTCATATATTTTTTTCTCTTTATAAATTCATCCTAAAACATAATTGTCTTCCAAATATAAGTAAAACTCATGAGCAATGGTTTCTGCAATTTTCCTAATCGTTCAACCTTGAGTGCACAAGTTTGAAAGTTCGTTGTGTTAATTTAAGTAATGGACGACAATTATCGATTGCACTATAAACATGCAGAATTTTGCTTTCAAGAAGTGCTCCATCCACGGTACAACAACGCCCTATTGATATCTTTACTAGTCCGTAAATTTCCAACAACTTATATGATTTGCCCTTATTGTTCTAACCCTATAATTTCAACAATTTGAAATTGAAATTAACCCAATTCCATTAAAGGCTAGAATATTTGGATTTTTGGAGAAAAGATCCAACTTTCATGGCGTTGTGGTGTTTGAGGCATTTAGGAAAAATCTAAAATCTATTTAATGGATTCACTTTTAAACATGTAATTTTTCATTGGGTTATTTTGAATCTCTTTATCACAAATCATGATGATGTATGTAGCCTTTAGTTTTGGAAGTTTTTGCATGATTTCAAATGATAGAATCATAAATTATAAAATAATTATATGTAAAGGTAAAGGCTAAAAAGGTCACTTAATGACATATAACATAAAGTGAGTCAATATCTATCACTGGAAATGTAACTTTTTGCTGAATTTTTTTTTGATAATGATATTCTACTCAAGCAGAGCACTCTTTTTATGTCTCGGGGGCTCAAATCCATGACATTTAGAACCTCTGTCTAAAGCGCCACACCCTAACCACTTTTTGTTGAATTTTGAAATGGGATATAATATTGATTTAGCCAATTTAGATATAAGTGCTGATAATGGAACAACGCATGTAATATTTTGAATAAAAGATTATTGTTTTTCTTTATTTTAAAATTGAATGCAATAGTATATGAATTTTTAATGGTTTAAAAAGCATACAAAAACTTCAATAAATTATCAAATGCATATGTACCATGAAACATTGCTTGCATTCTTAACCATGTAATGAGATCCTTGGGAAAAGCATGTGATTGTACAATTTATACTTAAAAGCAATTTGATATAGATATAGATCAAAAAGAAGTAAACTTGAAATCAAATGTTATTGTACTCATTTTGATGGTCATGATTCCATATTTAATGCAACTATTATAACGATCTTAATTAAAGAACATAAATGCAAATTAATTCGTTGATAGTTTCATACAATTTTCAAATCAAACACGTATTTATTAGAAATTGTTTATTTCTTATTTATGACATAATCTATGAATATTAGTTGTGTAAATTTGATTGAATAGAAAAGGTCTAACCTTCTTAATGCCACGAGTATGCTTTAAAGTTTGAACGGTCATTTCATGCTAAACTCGTTCATATTGATAATATATATTTATATAATTTTGATGTTATGACTTTAAATGATATATATTATGAAAGAATTTGAGATATTCTCACTCTTACATGAACGAATTCACTGAAAATAAAGAAGTATTAAAGTAGACTATATATAATATAGTAGTAAATGGTACAACATATACAATATCCATATGACATCAAAGTGAATGTTAAGCTTGTTTTATAAAACTGAAATAAAATAATTAATATTAATTGCAAAGTGAAGTATGATATATGTTTTTTTATATATAGTGTAACAGGGATAAAAATTGAATAGAGAACATATAACAAGTATGGAATGTTTGGGATAAATGATGAAAGAAATCAAATTTCATAAGTTTGCTATAATATCTAATCCTTTTATGTTACAAATTGAAGTGAAGTAAAAGTGAGTTATGTTTTATAGAATGGATATTATAAATCATGATAAATGAGCGATACTTTTCGTATTCCGTAAAGTATTTTGAACTGAGGTATTAATAGTTGTAGGTATACACATGCATATTATTATGAAAAATAGTCGCTTTGATTCGGCCAACAGAGCTGGCTCAGTTGGTTGGTAGTTTAGACTACGAGATAAAATGTCACGAGTTCGATCCCCGAAATCGACATTAGTTGGAATTAATGAACCATGTTCAAAAAAATAGTCGCTTTGATTCATGTGTGAGCATAAGAATAATCTCATGGGAGACTTATTTGGTTAAGCAACATAAGTTGGTAAATAACAGATTTACAAATATATGAAAAATAATTATTTCAGGATATGTAGGAAAGTAGAATTTGAATTATTCATAATTACTGAAGATATTTGTCTTGAATACATGTATGGAAAAGAGGATTTTCATTGAAAAAGAACATGAGGTATAGGTTTATGGACATTATAATTATTTATGTAAAGGACTGGTTATTCGTATAAATATGTTTTATGTGTAAATGCATATATATTTTGAGTGATATATTCATGATAGGAGAATGACATGATTTCAATTGTAATTTGAGTTGAAGCAAGTAGGTTTTATATGCTCGTTGTCTTTATAAATATTAAGTTGATATTTACTTGTGTACTCGTATATGTTGTATGTATGAATTATAAAACATGTTCAATGTATATGAATATAACTAATGATAGAAAATTGAGTATATCTACCTTCGTATGTCAAATTATATGTAGGGGATATTATTTTGTTTGGTTGTTGCATATTCAACATGGTTCTTCATAAAAAGCTAAGGAACTTTTTATGAATTATGGAAAGGTGCTCCTCTGAACTTGAAATTTTTTGAAGTGGGTATATATAGCTAAAGTGAGTCTGGTAAACTTCAGGGAAACCAACAATGGACATCAGATATTTGATTGCGAGTTCATTATTGTCCTTCTAATTTGAGATAATAGACTTAGGAGAGGTTAATGTGAGAACATTGAAAATAATTTCTCTCTAGATTGATCTAACAATGTTAGAGAAAATCTTGAAAAGAATTTTGATTTTTTTGTAAGATGCACATGTGATCTCTCCACGGTTCTTGCATATGCTTTAAGAAGAACAACCAACATAAATTGCCAAAGTATGAATATGGTAAATGGGAGGAAGTGTCATGTTTCTCTTGAATTATTATACATATCATTTACTTATGATATAAGTGGATGCATTCATACCCCGGTGATGAACATTGAAATTTTTATAAGTGTATAATGGAAATAGAAGACATCTGTTTCCGACCTAAAGCGATAAAGAAACTGATGAAAGGAGTGGTCACATAATTCCTATCATAGCTGATTTTGGATTCATAAGAGCATGTAGCTCAACAACATTGACAATGGAGACGGATATGAAATGCAGAGTAATCATATGGGTTCGCTTGACCTGAAATGGAAATCCAACATATTTTCCTCTACTCTAAGATCGAACCCTTCCTAGTCAAGCGAACCGATACTTGATGAATTTTTTTGTGGTATACCAAATTTTGTACATTATGCTCATTCTAAATCGATATTGGTTTTGGTAATATCTTAGTGAATCACTTGATGGATTCTTTTCTTAGTCTTTATCAAATTCATAATCAGTTTTATGCTGTTTTTGAGACGTGCTTGATGGGTTTCACTATTTGATACGAGGTTGAGCTTATTTTCTCTTATATAATCTAAAACCATTTTTTGGTGATACTTCCAAGACGCACTTGATGCATTTTACTTATCATCTTAATTTGAGTCATTTTTGCTCTTTTCAAATGCATAACTAACAACGTTTGTAGTGCTTTTAAGAGGCACTTGATATATATCATTGATTTATCTGAAGTTATGCCTTCTCTTATATAATATATTGCTAGTATTGGTTATGCTTTAGAGAGGCAATTGATGGATTATGTTTATTTATTTTTAAGTTGAGTGTTTTTGCTCTTAATGAATTGTCATAATGCTGCTAGAGTGAAGCATTTGATGCACTCACTTGGATGGAAAAGTGAGTCGCCTTCTATGGGAGATCTTGGCTATCTCCAGAGCATTCATGAGTTTCTAAGGTGAGCGCATGAACATTTAAATTGCATATTTATTGCGGAGTTTGCAGAAACTAAGTGTAATATGTATTATGAGGTTTCAACCAAAAAATTTGTGGTTTAAAAGAAATCACTACTTATATAAAGTTGTAAACTCATTTCTTCATGTATCAAGTTAATCGATAGATATTGATACCTTACACGTAAAACTTTTCCTTTATCCAGGATGTACTTTGAGTTTCATTGTAGTTAGTGAAGGGTGGTTAGATAACTACAATAAAACTCAAAGTCTTTTCATTTTCTGACCTTTTGTATTTTGTATTAATTAGTAACCGTTTCCATTTTTGAAATATTTATTGAGATTGATTGTTTAGGAGATACAGAAGAAATAATTTATGTTCATTTTGTCCTTTCATCCTCTTTATTTTCTTTTTTTTTTAAACAATACTATAAAAATCCATCTTCTTCATCTCTCTCTTCATAAATTCATCTAAAACAAAACAGTTTTCAAATACAAGTAAAACTCATGTACAATGGTTTTTGCAATTCTTCAAATCCTTCAGTTTTAAGTGTACAAGTTTAAAGAATCATTGTATTCATCTTGGGAAGCATACAGCGATAATCGATTGCATCATAGTCATATAAAATTTTCCTTTTAAGGCAGCGGTCTATCCAAAGCATAACGCCTTATTGATATCTTTACCGATCCATAAATTTCTAACAACATACATGACTTGCTCTTGTTGTTCTGACCCTTCAATCCCAACAAATAGAAATCGACTGATATTTTTTCTTACACTTAAGCCACCTTGTGAATTTTTATTTATGAAATTTTGCTTTTCCTTAAAAAAAATTACCTTTAACAACTCATTACATTTTTCATCAACTTCGAATCAGAATGTTATATAAATAATCTCAAATATATTTTTTATCAGTATTCTACCTATCATGTTTATAATTAAATATCTTTAGGTAACACAAACTGATTTTTCAGTTGTTCACAGCTCATTCCATCATCGTTAACTAATTTTATAAACAATATTATACTTCCAAAATATATCAAAATAATCGACTATAAGTTGGGGCTTAGTTATAACATTATCAAATCTTTTACATCAGCGTAGTGAGGATTACTTTAATCCATAACATGATTTGTTATACGTAATTTGATTTCCTCATATTCTAGAATCTCTTTAGCCGATATGTATAACTCTTTTCATTAGGATCCCCATGCAAGAAGGTTATCTTCACTATGTACAAGGTTCCAACTGAAACGCCTGATATTCAACCATTATGTTCCAACTTCAATGATGACTGAGAAGGAATCGTGTCCAAGTTTTGTTTTTGGTTTTCAAATGGTTAAAAATAGTAAAAAAAAATTATAACATGAAATGTAGAAAAATACAGTGAACATGTAAAAGAATAAAAGAAATAGCAAATTAAACAAGAAATTGAAGCATACATAGAAATAAAACGAAATTGAAAATGATTTAAATTAGTTTGATCATTAACATAAAGGTTGAGCTTCAATTTGGACACTAATATTGGGCTTCAAGCATCAATTCAAGCTTTAAATCCAAATCAACATGAGCATCTCGTCACACCAATTTGAGCGTTTAGTCCACCAATTTTCATCATCATCGAGCATCTCCTACTTTAGGTAAGAATAATTATAGGGAACCTAATATTAATTCAAAAGGTTAGTGGAAATTAAAGGCGGTGAGAAGAAAAATGAAAAAACATATATTGAATAGATTATGACTTATTCAGTTGGGTTTGTTTACTTAGTGTTAGGTTTATTTAGTGGTTATTCCATTGTTATTTATTTGAGCTTATAATTAAGGGTAAAAGAAATCATTGTTACATACTTATCTTTTACTTAAATAATCGGTGTCATCCATTTAAATTTTCATTTTCATAATTTTTTACATTGAGTCGTATCTTTAGTTATTATTAATTTTTTATTAGTATTTAGTGCTAAAAGAAATTAAAAAAAAAGAAGATATTATAATTTAATTGTTACCCGAGCTTACACTTTTATGCCTTATTGTTTGTGTTATCCCGCCTTTTGGCAAAGCCACTCCACCACCACCGAATCAGGATAAAGAAGGAGTCACCGAACCATTCGGGACCGGTCTAGCACAAGGAAGCAGAGCATACAAGCCACCGGTCCAGGCTTCACCGAACAACAACTACCGGTCCAGGTTTTACCGGACCAACGCCTGCCGGACCACCCTCGCCCGAATCAACTCGTCACCGAGCCAAGGATTCACTAGACAAGCCTCCACCGGTCCATACTCCCACCGAACCAAAGTCCACCGGCTACCGAACCAGAATACTCCCGAACCAAGCTCCCTCCACTCGCTACCGAGCCAAAGTATCACCGAATCAAAACCTCAACTCCAACCATCTAATACCGAACCAGGGCATTGCCGAACCAAAGTTGCCAGGCCAGATTGCATCAGCCCAGGCCCGCCAGCAGCTACATACCTCCAAGACCCCTGCTCCCAGCCTCACTCTATAAATAGAGGGGCAGGGGTACAACAATGGGGGACAAGTTTGAGAGCTCAAGCACGGAAGGAACTTTCAAACACTTTTAGATACTTGTACCAAAGCTTTGTACTTGTAATCTGAGATCTAAAGGAGAAATAACATATAAAGTGGACGTAGGCACGTTCTGGCCGAACCACTATAAATCTGTGTGTCTTTTTACAGTTTAGTCCCTGCTTTTCATATTTTCGCATAAATCACCCAAATCACTAAGAACAACATAAGATCTACTAAATCATACAACTTTGAGGTGTTTGTCCATTTTTTGTGCAAACATTTTTGGTGCTTTCATTGAGAGGAACAAGGGAATCTCAGATCTGAAGCTTATTCTATGTTAGAAAGAAGATCCAACTCCAGATCTGAAAGAAAAAATTTAAGATCCAGAAAATAGGTTTCTAGATCTAGCTTTTAGATGATGAAGAAGCCTCATACAAGGAAAAGCGCTATGGAAGGAACTCAGCAAGGGGCAGCCAAGAGGCGTCCTCTCATTCAAACTTTCCTTCTACCATGAAGCAAATAGCTGGGGGCAACCACCAAGGACCAGAAACAAGGGGCATATTCGGAATGGTTTGCTATCACAATATGTGAGAAGGAGGGCCACAACGGTGGGACAAGAACGACCACCGCCCGCACCAACTGAAGACGGCTCAGGATCGAGAAGTCATCTTATTATCCGTTGATCGAGATAACGACGAACGAGCAGCAAACTCCACACTGATACGGTTAAGTTGTTTACACATGTACAGGACCACGAACGATCCTCAGGCATGCTCTGATACAACTATAAACCACATCGATATAGGCGTTTGCACTCCGACGTCACTGCTTTGCTTTTGTTCTTTATTTCTTAGATTTGGATTTGACTTTGCTGAACATTTCTATTTTAAATTTCATCAGTTGAATGAATATTTGGTTTTGATAATTCTAAAATGGCTAAGCTACTTACACATGTACGGGATCGCGAACGATCCCTAGGCATGCTCTGAGATAGTGATAAACCGCCACAACAGACAATCCAGAAACTCACCCGAACGTGAATCTGGTTTGGATGGTATTAAGTCCCCCCCGGGCACACATCAACTCGCCTCGAACGGCACCCCGACCGCGAACGGTCACAACTCGCCTCGAACGGCACCCCGACCTCGAACGGTCACAACTCGCCTCGAACGGCACCCCGACCTCGAACGGTCACAACTCGCCTCGAACGGCACCCCGACCGCGAACGGTCACAACTCGCCTCGAACGGCACCCGACTTCGAACAGTCACAAACTCATTTCACCCCAAGTGGCTTGATCACGAACGGTCGCCATTCGAGGTCCGCCTTCTGACCGGGCTCGGTCGCACTTTACCTCGAATGACTCGACCCCGAACGGTCGTCATTTGAAGTAAAGCGCTTGACCGTGAACGATCACATTCCACCACAAATGACTCGATCTCGAACGATCGTCGCATGGATTTAGACGCTTGACCGCGAACGGTCGCACTTCACCTCAAATGACTCGATCGCGAACGGTCGTCATTTGAAGTTAGGCGCTTGACCATGAACGGCCGCGCTTCATCCCAAGTAGCTCGATCCCGAACGGTCGTCATTTGGGGCCATATAAAACTATCAAGCTCTTTACAGGTTGTTGACAGGATACGAACATCCAGCTTATGACATTACAAAACACGCCTTCCTACCGCAAGACATGTTTTGGGGGGCAAATGTTATCCCGCCTTTTGGCAAAGCCACTCCACCACCACCGAATCAGGATAAAGAAGGAGTCACCGAACCATTCGGGACCGGTCTAGCACAAGGAAGCAGAGCATACAAGCCACCGGTCCAGGCTTCACCGAACAACAACTACCGGTCCAGGTTTTACCGGACCAACGCCTGCCGGACCACCCTCGCCCGAATCAACTCGTCACCGAGCCAAGGATTCACTAGACAAGCCTCCACCGGTCCATACTCCCACCGAACCAAAGTCCACCGGCTACCGAACCAGAATACTCCCGAACCAAGCTCCCTCCACTCGCTACCGAGCCAAAGTATCACCGAATCAAAACCTCAACTCCAACCATCTAATACCGAACCAGGGCATTGCCGAACCAAAGTTGCCAGGCCAGATTGCATCAGCCCAGGCCCGCCAGCAGCTACATACCTCCAAGACCCCTGCTCCCAGCCTCACTCTATAAATAGAGGGGCAGGGGTACAACAATGGGGGACAAGTTTGAGAGCTCAAGCACGGAAGGAACTTTCAAACACTTTTAGATACTTGTACCAAAGCTTTGTACTTGTAATCTGAGATCTAAAGGAGAAATAACATATAAAGTGGACGTAGGCACGTTCTGGCCGAACCACTATAAATCTGTGTGTCTTTTTACAGTTTAGTCCCTGCTTTTCATATTTTCGCATAAATCACCCAAATCACTAAGAACAACATAAGATCTACTAAATCATACAACTTTGAGGTGTTTGTCCATTTTTTGTGCAAACAGTTTGTGTATGAATGTAAAATAATATTTTTAGATTTAGTCATGAAGATATAAATTAATTTGTTCCATCGTACGTTTGTATTTCTTATATTTTAAAGTTCGTGCACATTGTATTTTCAACAAGTACAAGCATGTAAATTAGTTATTGAATTTCTATAAATAGAATCGAAATTAAAACATCTTAAATTGATAGAAATTTCAAAAGTCTCAAATGACGAAACCGATACCGAATCTTAAACATTGACCTTTTTATCAGGCTATACCAACTCCGTCATGGAAAGCTACCAACCCTTTCGGCTATCAATTTTTCCACCTTGTTGGCCATAGCAACTAGTGAGAGTCGCTAAATTAAAATTATGATTTTTGTGTAGGCTCCATCTCATATAATTCAACTTCTTTTTTCTACAATTGTCTAGATTGAGAAACAACTTCAACTTGAGTCTTATCATCTAACTTTCTCATCAACCTTAGCTTCGTGCGTAATACTCATTATCATGTTGTACATGTTGTTCTCTCCTCTTCATCATTTAACAAAGGCTCCACTTTCATTGGTCTTCTCATAGTTTCCATATGCTTGGTAATCACAATTTTCTTAGTAGTATGACATTATATTTATACCCTTTTTACTTTTTAACTAATACTAAAAAAATCAACTTTGCGTTGGGACCTAGCTTATATTCTTTCGTATGCACGTAAGATGGACAAACAAATACTAGAAAGAATAAATAATCTCTAAATTTATCTTTCCAAACTTTCTTGTGGATCATCATGTCTATAAAAGCGAATATATGCCGTTTAAAAAATCATAATAAATAAAGCTTTGTTTCAACATCCTTATTCAACTTTATAGTAAATTTCAAACATCTAGTTATCTTCAACAAAGTTCTACTCCTCTGTAGCACTAGACTTTTCTATGAATCGCTTGAAGCGGTACAATGTCTAACGGTACCGCCAAATGAACACATGACACTGATTTCTTGTGATACAAATTAATCTATATTATTTGATCTAACAACCTTTAATGCTTTTTATAACTGCTTCCGAACCAATTTCTTCCGATCGTGAAACTGTTCTTACCTTATTCTTCATCTTCATAACATCTTAAACTTTTAAGAAGAAATCATCCATAAACAAAAAACATTTTGCATCACCAAAATATGAACCAGAGTGAGAAACCAAACATCTGTGTGCTCATACTTCTCCCACCTTATGTATTCCAAGTCCAAAATATATATTCTTCTTCTTTTCATAACACGGTTTTCAAGGAAATCCAACTTTGAATGGCTAACACCATAAATCAATACATGTTGTCTCAACCCATAAAACTTCTCTCACCAATGTAATGCTTCTTAAGATGTCCTAAACAATTGGAATCCAGATGACAAAATCCGCAGCCTCCATGAATTCACTATGATTATCGAATTCTTCAATAGATATTATCAACTGTAACTTCATTCATGTCGATCAAGGAACTCCTCGCGGCCTTTTATTTCCTTCCTTCACAATAATTAACAACCAAGCTTATTCAAATCACAAATGGTGCAAAAGATCGCTTTAAGTGATCGTCTACATGCTAGGAAAGACTTATCACCTCACATCACCTACGCACTTAAGTACTGGTAGGTGCTAAACTTCAAAATATTGATGCACAGCTAATAGATTGGTCGATTTTACAGTCTAGAATTTCTTACCCATAAACAAAGCCTATTAAAAAGTTATAAGCTTATTGACAAATCAGTTGGAATACCCCCCAAATTGTTTATTTGAGAAAAAATTAACGTGTTTCTTATGCTACGGCCAATATAGACCCGATTGTCGACGGTGAATGAATCTTTACACTTTCCTTACATGTTTCTCTTTTTCACTTAACCTGTAATCGTCGCCGCCTCTTCTTTTTTGAATTCGCAACATACAATCTTAACAATTTTCTAATAAAATAGTGACTGAAAATGTAGTACATCTAAGGTTTCCTCTCTAGGTAATGCATATCTATGAAGGTGTGCTTTGTTTTATAGTTATCAATATTGTTTTTCTGATTCTAAATAATTATCTAACCACAATCCTTGGTTATCTTAAATGTCTAAATAGGTTTGTCAAAACTCGATAAAGAATATATATTTAGTTAAACATTCATTTAACAGTGTGCGGATTAGGTTACTGGTTTTTTTGTTTTTTGTCCCCGTTAACCACATTTTCTACATCTACCATTGGCGATAATAAAATAAGAAGTATATTTGTTCCCATCACAATAATTCACACCAAAATTATTCATAAACTTAAAGATGAGAATTGGTTATTCTAGATGATATGGTTTTTAAATTTATATAAAATTGTTTAATGTTATGAATTCAGACACGATATTCAAATTTATTTATCTTAGCTCAAGGTAATGAATGGTTATGTTGGATATTTATGATAAAACTCATTCAGTATACACAACTAATAATATAAAGCGCAAGAATAGACAATGTAAATATTTAATCTTGTCATTTCATACTTGCAATCACAAATCACATGGATGCGCCCTTTCCAAACTCTTCACTTCAACACTCTTTTCTGGTATACATGATTCTTCTCTTGTACAATGAACACGCTTCTATAATTAACTCATCAAGTACATAGATGAAAATAAGCGAACAAACACATGCATGCCAAAAGACTATGCACATTATTATTAAATAAATTTAATTGAACCTAACGCATTAATTTGGTTTAATATTCAACATCCCTTTAAACTTGATTATCGATAGAGTCTTCATGTCATCCTTCTTCATCCAACAAACTTTTTGCTAGCGTATTAGTTCCAATATTTTGATATCGTACCAAATGTTGAGATCTTCAAAGTGTATTTGTGAGTTATTATTTCATCCATCATCTTCAAAGTAGTAATTATTAAAATGCAAATATTCCAAAATTCATTGTGCTCCACTCTTACAAATTTGACCAATCCATTAAGCTTGCCTTTGTACACTTTTCATATTTCAATTTTGTTCAGTTTCCCCAAAAAGAAAAAACCAACTTAAATATAATTATTCCCACCTCTTTACCGAATTTGGATTACATTTTCTTTGTTCGGATTTGACATCAACTTTAGAACCTCAATGTTTTTTAGCATAAAAAATTGTGCCAATTTCTTCAATTGTTTTATTATGTTCTACATAACAAACATTGACATGTTTTCTTCTGCTTCATTGACATTGCCATCAATTTTGCCAATAAGTTCTTTCACTTCCTCATTTGATTGTTCAGTAGTAACATTGAAAAAGTTAGTATGAGCTTTTTCTTCTGATAGCACTTTAGTCTTTCGAATTTCCTGTTATCCTTGATGAAATTGTTTTATTCAATTTTATTCATATCATTCTTTGCATATTCTTCCTTGAATGAATTTCCTGCTATCTTTTGAAGAAATTTATTCAAGAATACGAGCAAACATTCATTAGCAACATCATTCATGATAACACATGTGCAAGTTCATTCCACTGCAAACATGCAATTATGCAAATGTAGTTGTTTCCATTTTCGTCGCATTTTGCAAATATTTGGCTATTTTATCCCATTCTCAGCAATCTTTGACGGTCTTCCAATAATTAACTTCTCTTTCTTTTTAGTGCTCCGCTCTTCATTATTTTCCTTGGTGAGAAAAAGATGACGTAAATGAAAAACTCACAACTTTCCAATTCTAATACCGAAAATTGAAGGAAGGGAAGGAGCAAATAGTATCTTGTTTATCATGCTGATTTTGTTCTCTTATAATCACAAAGCATATGGAGCCATGGACACAAACGTGTGTGTAATGGTTCAAAATTCTGATGGAATTACCGTAATTTCGCTGTAGTTCCGCCGAAACTAGAACGTGGTTGGTCTAAATTTCAGTACTAACCTAAATTTCAGATTTGCTCTTCTAATATTGAAAAAATAACAGAAATTGAAAAATGAAACAAACATGAAAAAAATAATGGACAATTGACCAAATGGTTTTAGAGAAAATGGTGATAAACTAATTCAATAGAAATAACATGAAAAATCAGGAAGAATCAATAACTGAATCAACTTTTTTATGTACAATACACACTTTAATTTTATAAGTACAAGTATGAATTATATACAATGTATTTCTATAGAAAAAAATACCAATAACTATAAAGGAATTATAACAAAAAATTCAAAATTTACGGATGTTTAAAAAATATTAAATAAACGAAACGGAAATGGAATTCAAAATCATGAACCTTATACGTACATACGTACATACATACACGTACATACATAGATACACACACGTGTGTGTGCATGCGTGCGCGTGTGTAAATATATACCCTAACCACACTTTAACTCTAGATATTACTCAAATGGACGTGACTTTTCACTTAAACTTTTCCTAATAAACATAATTCGTCTACATGAACACACTTCTATAATGAACTCATTAAATACATACATGAACAAATGAAACATGCATACCGCAAAGTTCAAAAGAACAGAAATACACTGACAAAGCGCTGTTATTTCAGAAACAAAAACAAAAACAAAATTTTATAAAAGAAGAAGAGGAAGATCTAACAAGAAACCAAATGTAAGTGGGAGTGAACAGCTAACTGTGATTTTAAAACTAGGAATATAATGACAGAAATCTGATCTACATAGGTGATTTTATTTGCTTGTAAGGCTAAATGTTCCTCGGCATATTGCATTTTGCTATAACATTATATAGAAATATAGTCCCACACCAGCATATCAGCAAAATGAAACTTGAAGTTTTTATTTTCAATGCATCCCCTTTCTTTCAAAATGTATAGGGTTTTTGATACAAAAAGCTCACAAGTAGGTTATGAAACTTTAACCCTTTACCTCCTCCTTATCTAATGACTGATAAAAAGGACGAGAAAAACAAGTAAACATGGTATCGCGTTTTGCATTTCAACTCTGACTAACACAACAAAGAAAGCTACAAAATCTAGTTCCGAAAGTTCCAAATTCCAGAACATGCAAACAATTAATAGAGCATGGTGTAAACTGAAATGGAAACACTAGTCTAAACGATATTTAAGCCAAAATGTATCACAGTGTTTTGAACAAACACACAACTAATACAAGCAAGTTACTAGAAGTTGATGCATTCACAACTAACAGTGCAACGATAACAGTTCAAGAAATCACAATAGAGCTTCACAAACTACAGTTCTCTTAACTTATATACCTCAAGGGCATGGTGGTCAATTAAGACTACTACTTAGATAGATCAAGACTATAAACATAACCAGATACTATGATTCTATATCCGCCTCGATCTAGTATTTGTGAATGTTAGATATTTTGTACAGCAAATGTGCTGATTTATCGGTACTAACTAATGAATACAGTTTCTCCATGTTTCAAACAAACAAAAAAGAAAAAGAAAAAGAAAAAAAGGAGAAAAAAAAGGTTTTTTATACATAAACTTAAAAGAAATATGCCTAACATTAAACATATCAGACAAAATGAGCACAAGATGCCCAACATTAAACATTTCAAATTGATTAAAAGACTAACCAGGCTTGTAAAACATAGACAATCCAAAGTCGGTAGCTTTCAAGGCGGCATCTTCATCAGTACTAGCGAATAAAAAATTCTCAGGTTTCAGATCTCTATGCATAACACCAAGAGAGTGACAGGCTTCAACTACACTAACTATAGTTTTAATTACTTCCACAGCCTGTTTTTCGCTATATTGCCCTTTCTGTATGATTCTATCAAACAATTCACCACCTTTTGCAAGCTCCATTACTATATGAACAAATGTAGAATCTTCATACGTCCCTTTAATTCTAACAACATTCGGATGCTCAGAAAGATGATGCATGATTTGTATTTCTCTCCAAACATCTTCATAGTCTTCTTTACAAATAAGCTTTCTTTTTGGGATGGTTTTGCATGCATATTCTTTCCCATCTGATTTGTCAATGCATAAATAAGTTGTACCAAATTGGCCTTGGCCTAGTTTCATGCCTATTCGGTAATGCTCTTTTATGTTTGGAGTTTTGTGAGGAAGAACTGAAGTTGATCTGTGTGGAGGAAGAGGTTGATATGGAGATTTACTCATTTTAGATTTCAAAAGAAATAATTTCTCAGAATAGCAAGAGATGGGTTTTGCTCAAACAGCGTGTTTGAAAACGTTATACTGAAGTGTGAGGTGAAGAGGGTGAGGAAAAAGATGAGGTGAGAGAAAGATTGAATTCCAACGAGTTTTCAAGCTTGTTTTATTGGAAACTGTATTTACGGAAACATGGAGGACTTTTCCGAGCAAATTGTAGATTTTGGAAGGAAAGAGATGGGGAAGAAGATTAACATTAGAAAAGATCGGATTGTGTCAATTACTACTAAGATTAAGATTATTTGTTTAATAGTGCCATCTTTTCCTTGATATCTTTGTCAACTTAAGACGAGGGGCGGCTGAAGCAGCTAATCTAGATATTAGTTGTTGAAGCACCCCAACAGGTAAGCGGATTTGCTAGACTTTTTTACATTACGTCATTTTTAACTTGTTTCAACTCAAAATCAAAATCCCACGTTCTCAATCCCAAAATGCACGCACAATAAGAAGGTTTTTCGTTTTTTTTTGTATTTATACTTAAAATTTTGCCGTATTTCATATGTTGAGGACAAATCTTTATTTTACAATTTCTAACGCTAATCAAGGATTGTTTATTTTCTTCTTTCCTCTATTTTTAGTGGTAATACGTTGTTATTTAATTTTTAAAGAATTTACAATATTCATGCTTGTTAAACGGGCTTAGTCCAAAGGAAAAGGTAGACAATACCGGCATATAAAATCTTATAATTTAAGTCCCTACTAGTATGCCAACTTAAATCACTTCGTCTATTTTCTTTCTGAAATCAACTAAGGTTTGCATGACTATTTACGATGGTCGTTGGCGTGAATTTAAGTCACAAGCTAACAACCCAATGTCCGAAAGTAATGACATAAGAGCAAGGTTCAACCGAAGGCAAAAAGCCTGAGTCGAAAGTGGTAAGAGAACAAGCTGCCGAAAGTAAATGACGCATATAATTTATATTGATTCAAGATTGGCTTCCTACATCCACTGTAACTAAGTCTTTGTTACTTTGTCAAACAAGTTGTAAGTAGCTGTACAAGGTTTAATAAGCTATGATCGCCATTAATGACTCCTTAGAAAAGCTTAAGTATGGAAAAAATAAGATAATTACAAATAAGCTAATTAGTAAGCCGACGAGCTTTCAGAGTTCGAATCTTTTTATTATAGGTATACATCTTGTATTTATGGACGGTTTATGGCTCTGTCATTGGTGTAGAGCTCTTCTCTTGGATTGTTGACTTGACCTGTTTATAGGGTTAAGATTTGAACATGTGTCGACATCTGACCGCTTACGGTGTTTTATATATAGCTTTGGATGTTGTAACCAGTACGCTTGTATAAGCTTTAGGCTATCTAAGCCGTTGATGTAAATTGAGGTTATCTTAGTAGTTGATCTTGGTTTAGTATTGAGGCGCTTTAAGTTTTGAATAAAGACAATTTCGATCTCGTACGTTGAGTTTGGTGCTCTCGGCCTATATACTTGGTTACGGCTGACTAAGGTCGGTTCTTAAGGTAATGATCGTAAGAAGGTCTCAGAATATTAGCTGAAGGTAGTTTGTAGCCTCAACTGTAACATGCTTGGTTGCTTTTGCTCTCTCGATTGAACAGTTTGAGGTCGGCTGGGTGATCGTTGCATTCAGTACGAATGATAAAGGTAGTCCTTCATTTGAATCTCACTACCAAGCCTTCGGTTCATAGGCTATTACCCTTTAGATATTGGCTAGTTATTTAATTCTTATGATGAACTACATACATAATATATCTTCCGAGTTTAAGCCGAGGATTCCCCCTTACGGTATTTGTGATGAGTAAAAATTATAGTATAACACATTCTCTTTAAAGTTTACTTTGTACGGTGAATATAAAGTGAAATTTAGATTGAGAAAAGAGAGATCATATTTTATACCTGTGTAACGATCCTCAAATTTGACACCGCGGATAAATTAAAAATAAATTTTTAATAAAAGAGTGAATTAGGTATCGTGTTTATAACCGTTGCGAAGGTCTTTCCGAAACAATTAGCTTGATATATAATTTTGATGCATTTGGAGTTAGCGAAATAGAGGCGTTATAGTGTTAAAATATCGTACGGTCAAACCGGTTAGACAGTCCATAATCCAACCTAACGACTATATAAGTGAGGCTACGAAATCCTAGCCATCACCTAAATTTTAATTTTTCTTTCTAATTCCCAAAATTCCTTAATCACCTGCTAGTGGTAGATGATTATCTCTAATCCAAAATTGTGTTAAAAATCAAAGTGTCCAAATACCATCAAATAATATATCATTTCTAAGTTTTCGATGATACGAATCAACGGGAGGTGTCGGTTTGTCGTAAAAATGCTCGAGTTGACCATAAATTGCGATCAAAGGTAGATCCGACGAAACTCTAAGGGTCGATTTGGGGTTTCTAATTTAGGTAGAAATTAGCGAAATTGAAGTTACAAGTGTGTAGATCTCAACAAATGGAATTCATCGATGGTTTCAATTCCTTCTACCATGGCCGAAATGATCGGATTTTGATTTGGAAGCCGCGTCGGGAAGCAGCAGGGGGCTTGGCCGCAGGTGGTAGTGGGGATCTTTTAGGTGGCACTGGAGGTGAATGGTGATGTCGTTGGTTTTGGAGTCAAGCGTCTAAGGCAATGGTGTTTGCTCGGTCAAAGGTACATAAGGATGGCCGATTCATATGCGGTTTCTTCCTTTGGAGTCATAGTGAAATTCCCGATGATGTGGCATTGGATTTGCTTAGTTTAGAGTTTGTTGGAAAATGTGCATTGGTATGGTTTATTTAATTTAATTAATTGAGTTTTAAATTATAAATGGATACCTATTAATGAAAAATCATAACTATTGATATATGTTGCATTCTGTGGATAATTGTTTGGATATTATGACATCTAGATGTGTTGTGCCATGATTGGATAGTTTACTGTTGATTGTAGTATTTTTTGTGTTTAATTATAATTAATTGTTGATTTGAATTGAAAAGTAACTGAGTGAAATGAAATGAACAATAATGAGAAAATTAAATAAATAAATGATAGATAAGTTTATTCATAGATTTTAGATGGTTTATGTAAATAACTAACAAATTTTACTAAACTAAAGCATGGAATCGAATAAGGTTATTATTGCAACGACATAAGAATTTAATTACTTTAAATATGAATATTTAACATAATTTTAAACAATAAAATAATGGATTTTATAACTTAAATATACCTCTTTTTAATTTATAACTAGTGGTGGTGAAATCGTTTTCAAAATTTGTTTACTAAAATAATTAGCTCAAAGAAAAATTGAGAATGTGACCGGAAATCATTTTTCGAATTTTCGATTTTTTGTCGTCTAAAAATTATCGGAAATGTTGGAAATATTTTAGTAAACATATACACATATATTTATAACATAAGTATGGTTAGTAATATAATATGGTAAATATGTGTTTACTTAAGTAAAGGACGGAGATGCGACATTTCTTTTCAAAAATTTAAATAAAAATAAAAAGAATGTAATGTCACATTATCTCTTACATCATGGTACAACGGAAGTGTAATGTATGTTGGTCACAAGGAGGAGCCTTGTCACTTGCATGTGGAAGTAGAGGAAGGAGGTGGATGGTGATGATGTGGCCAAAAACGAATGGAGGGTATGTACTAAAGGGCTTTTTGGTAATTTGAATTTTTTTCGCTTTGTACAAAACAATTTTCTTGTTTTTCCTCTCATTTTCCATTCACTTCTTACTTTTCAAAAAAACCTTCACTTTTGTTTTCAAAGCTCTAAACCCTCTTTAATGGCTTCCATGACTTTTTTTCCAAAGTTTAAAAACCATGTTTTTTCCACTGTAAATTTTTTAAAAACTTATTAAACACCTTTTCTTTCTTCCTACACCCGTTCTCCTTCAAAAGAAAGTCCATACCACCTTTTTCCACCCTAGGCCGAGCCCAAAACCCTCCTCCTTAAGCAAAAAGTCATTTTTCTTATAGTAAATACAAGATCCGGGGTTGGTACAAGTTATAGTGCTTTGGTTTGGATTTCCTTTCACTTTTTGTGAGTAAAATTCACTTCTTTTAGAGAAAGTTTAAACTTTTATTATGTTGTTCGTTATTGTTGTAAACAATTGGTTGTTTAATGGATTATAGTGTTGATTTGGTTATGCATATATGTGCTTATATATGTGCTTGTATGTCATGATGAATTTAGACTCGAAAAATAAAGTCTAATTTTGAGAATAATTAGAAAGTTATGATTTTGCTTATGGTTTGTTGTTATGACATGTGAATGAATGATTATGTTCATGTATACGATGTGTATGCTAAGGGAAGTTAGCATTTGGACTTGTATAAGTGACATTGAGATCCATCGAATTAAAAATATGTTTACTATTTTAATTCGCTAGAAAAAGTTACAAAGTTTTATACTTTATTGTTAGTTTGGAAAACTTCATACTTTGTTTATAAGGTAAGATATATAAGAGAAAAGGCTTGTAGGTATTAGCATATAAACTAGCTAACAAGTTATGGTATCCATAACGATAGTCACTATGGATGCAGTTCGGTAGAACGAACACTTTTTGTGAACTAAAATATTTTTTTTAAATAGTTTTGAAATTATTTTGAAAGCATATTTTATGTATTATTATTATTAAGTAAGTATGATTTTTAAATATTTTTTAATTAATTAACTAAGTAAAGATAATTAGTATTTAATGGTAACTAAGTAAAGGTAATTAGTACTTAAGTACCAATTAAGTAAGATAATTATTAGTTACTTAAGAGAGTTTTAATTAATTATTAGTTAAGTAAAGTGTTAATTAAATATTAATTTTTATTTGATTAAGATTTAATTAATTAACTATTTATTAATTAATTTAGGTTTAAGTATTTATTAATTACTAATCGCGTATGGTTTAATTATTAATTAATTAATTAATTAAGATTTAATTAAGTGTTAATTAAAGATTTAATTAAGGTTTAACTATTATTAAATAGAGGTTTTATTTTTAATTACTTTATCTATAAGGATCGGTTTTATTTAAAGGCAACTTTCATTTATAAGTGAATGAGTTTAAAAATAAGGGACTCTCTTTGTGTGTGCCGTTAAGTACCCAAACTAATATAAATAAGTTATACTAAAATGTTAACATGTTTTATTGAAAGTGAGTCATCTTGAATTTAGCACTAATAGCCGACGAGTAAAACTTTCCTCTATCTATGAGATCTAGAATTTGTTTCTAGGTGAGGAATAGAGAAGTCGAAATGCCGGAAACGTGACAAATATAAGAGAGTTGATTACGATGAATGGGTCATGATAAATTAAGTATATGAATGATATATCATTGTATACTTAACACCAAAATCCCAAGGTATGGAAACTTGTCTCTATCCCGAGAAGTAAGAACTTACGTCGAGTCAAGGTTAGTTTTTCTAACTTGTCCGACTTCATTGTTAATCAAGGAATAGTATTGTTTGAAATCAGAAAGTGAGGATAAGTATATGATGTTTTATTTTTCAAATGCAAAATCTATACACACCCTTGATAGTGGAATTGCCCACCATCGATAACTTGACCATTTTAAAATTACCGAATGTTGGTTCGAAGAGACCGGGATCGGATAGCATGAGATATCCAAAAACCACTTTGAACCAACGTAAGCATTCGAATTGGAAACATCTAGAGTGATAGAATCCAAGACGAAGACCTTGAAGTGCAAAGGCTACTTGCTACTAATCTTGAGGGTGATTCCAAAATTGATGTAGTAGAAATAGTACCTTCGGTTTGTTCATATCCTTAACAACTTATATGGATGAATGCTAGCATTGCATTGTCGCCTGAAGGGCAGTGTTAGCATTCTATAAGGGAATTGCTAAAGAAAGGTAAATGTAGCCTCAAGCCTCACAATTGGGAATGACTAAAATAGGGGATATGCGGCAAGGCTATGTGGGTCGCACCTATTAAGATGTAGTCACCACCCGATCTAGATCAATATTTTCAAATTGTGTATGCTAGTGACCAGGGTATGGTTGTTATTCCCAACTGAGGCGGTGATATATTCGATACTATCCAGAAATGGGTAGGTCGGTCCTATGTTGGCGGTGGTCCATGTGAGGCCCTTAGTACATTTTATCTAGAGGTGCCTATGACAGGCGGTACCCCAGTAGCCTTATTATTGATGGAACCCAACTTTCGATAAGTGCCTTACGGACTTAGTTGTGCCCAAATATGTTGAAATGTAAGATGCAAGCATTTCAACTATATCCCTAATTTACTTTAAACTTAGACATTATCATAATATCATTGGTTTTACTATAGAAATGTTTTTGGTTATCGCAAGGTAAAAACTCATCCATGTTCATATGCGATGTGGTCTTATGAGATACCTTTATTTTTAAAAGAGTTTTTATAAGCTTAATAATTTAGTTGTTTGGATTTTACTCATATTAGATCCATGTCTGATCCAGAGTTTTATTTTCTTTTCCTAAAACTCTTGGGTATTCAAATTTGTATGAGTAGCCAAGTAGTCCAGGTTCATAGGACACATTTTGGAGGAGCATGGAGCAGGTGGCTTCATCGATATCTAGTTATCTTCTTATTTTCGACTATGTTTGTGTATGTATTTTGTATCAGCAAGTGTGGTGATAGGTAGTTATAACCGTCTTTGGCTGAAATTTGTACTGTTGTGACCCTGATGTATTATTATTATGGAAGTGACTATGTATGATCTTATATTGACTATTATATATCGTTTCAGTTACGTTGTGAGATTCCGTGTTTTATTTCTTCTTGTCTTTTTTTTAACCCAATGGCTCGTCTTTTGGAGTAAGAAAGGCGGATTGTCTTACGTGGTCTTAGAACTTTGGTTAAACGAACACCTAGGCTTGGTTGGGGTCAACTCATTAGAGATAGGGTTAGTGATATCCTAGAACAAGTTTAGTTTTTGAAAGCGCATATTTGTAATTTTCATTCGTGTGTGTGTGTATTCAAGTTAGTTAGATCAGCTTTGATATGTTTGATTTGTACACGTTTCCTTAAGATTTATCTCATCTAAGTATTCTAAGAGTTGTCTTACTATATCCAGGTAGTAAGAATAAGCAATAAGATAAGGTGAGGTAGAGGAGCTAACATCACTACGACCACCAATGGTCGAGCTTTGAATGCTAGAAGAGTAGGAATTGTTGAAGAGGCAGCACCAGTGTAGCCCTGGGTGAATTTTGCAACTATGTGTAAGGATTATACAAATCTGGGATATAAGTCACTTAGGGAAACGAAATCCATCGTCAAAGTTAACGCTTGGTTTCGATTGTGCAAGAAGATTTTCAAGGGCCTTGATATTTCGGATGAGCAGAAGAGGTTCTTAGCATCCTGGCGGTTGCAGGACAGCTTAGTGGGACTCCGTTACAGCTAATGTACTTGAGGATGATTGCTTGTAGACCAAATTTAAGGAGGTATTTGAGGATCGGTTAATGCCCACAACTGGAAGACTCGGATGCATAGAAATTTATTGGACCTTAAGTAAGGAGACTCGTCGGTGGTTGAGTATGAGATGAAGTTTAATGACCTATCTCGTTTTGGACCTAAGTTAATCAATACGACTCTAAAGAAGAATAAGATGTTTGTAATGGGAATGAGAGAAGGTTTCCAGGAAAAGATGACTATCCATCTTAAGGGTTATTTTGTGGATTTTATATATGACTTTAAGGTATGAGGTTCTGGAGAAAAAGAAGCCTTCCAACAGCATCTGGTGGCAGTAATTGTTATCCCACCTTTTGGCAAAGCTGAAATACCCAAAACTGACTGAAAATCGATAATAACTAGACATGAATACCCACTATGCATTGCAGGATAACCATGGAAATCGATAAATTTTGTCCGAGTCCGGATCGGGCTACAAATGACAAGACATGACAAGCAAAGCCATTAAAGCCAGTGCTCCAAGTTTCAGGTTAATCGGATTTCGTATGAGTGAGATATGATCGATACAAGTTAGGTAAAATGTGTTGTTCGTATCCATCAGAAACAACATGTTCGAATCGATCAGATTCGTTTCCATTATGTTTGCGTAGTTCGAATCCATCAGGTTTTCTCGTGTCCATATGTTCGAATCGATGACGTTCGCATCGATCAATCCACGCCGCTTCGCATCCATCGGTGCATCCTACTTCGAGTCGGCCGATCTTGTACCCATAAGCCTTAGTTCGTATCGAATCCATAAGAGGAAGGGGGCTTGGTCGAATCCATCGGGAAGCCTCAACTTCGCATCCATCAGATGTTCTCGTCTTCGTATCCAACTGACATCGATGGATTCGGGCAACGTCTCTAATACGAGTAAGGCGAAGCTTAAGGGGAGACGCGGTCGACTCGGAGTAAAAGGTGGATCAACGCGAGGGATGCACGCCACGTCGCTACGAAACCACGTGCTTTATCGATACGAAGGGCCATCGATACGAAATCCTGGGTTCGAACAGAGCTGTACTTCGAGGAACGTCACTTCGTATCGATCATATCTCACAAACCGTTGATCCAAATGCAATGAATTTTTCACAGCAACTTGCATACAAGGTAAAGAACAGTCCTGCCAAGTTTCAGCTCGATTGGATCATTTCTTGATGGATACGAAATTGCTTCGTATCGATCGCAGATCGAGTCGAAACTTGGTGGGGTCGGTCGCGTGGGCCCCCTCACGTGCCAGAAGAAGTCTCCTGAAGTTTGAGCGCGATCTCAGTCTCCTACGCCTATAAATAGCCCCTTGAAGCCTACAGAAGGGGGGCTTTTTGGCCATTCGACGTCCAGACTTTACCGGATTCAATTCTACTTCCTTCCATTGTTGTTATACTCAAAATTCATTCATTGTATCTGCTGCAATCATCTGTAACCAGCAAGGATAATCAATAAAAGATAAAACTTTGAAGTGGACGTAGGCCGGAGATAGCCGAACCACTATAAATTGTGTGTCACTGTTCTTTATTTCTGGATTGTTGTTTGTTGCTTGCTTAGATCTGAGATTTGTGTTTGAATATTGCTGATTTGTATTCATACACTGATGCTTTCACGATATTTAGGGTTTGTGACCATTTTTGGCGCAAACACTTTGGTGCTTTCACTGAGAGCAACTAGCACCCGCTACACCAGATTCAAAATTTAGATTCGAAAATTTGAAGGATTCAGATTGACTCGACAATGACTCGACAAACAAGACAAAGAGCTGAGAGAAGCCAACAGGGAGGAAGTCAAGAGGAATCCTCTGGTGCTGGAGAAGGACAAGCTTCGATTTACATCACCAAAGATGAAATGGAAGCTATAGCAAATTCATTGCAAGAGAGGATGATGAAGACTCAGCAAGAGATGCTGCAGAATTTCTTTGAGCAGATGAGAGCAGCAAATATGCATAATCTTGGACCAACAGAAGCAACTGCAAGTGCTGAACAGGGAGTTGGGATTGTAGAAACTAACCGAGATCAAGCTCAAGGTCAGAATGCGAGACCAGAAGGCGATCAACAAGGACTTGGGGGCAGACCCTCTGGGTCCGATACTGGAAGACCGATGGTAGGGGCTCAACAGGCTAGAGCCGATGCTAATGACAACGGGCCACACGAAGAGTACGTACCAGAATACCCTTCAAGACCAAGAGGGCAACCCCAGGATGGAGATGAAAAGATGGCTGGATTAGTGCGACGACTCATGAGAGGAGGATTGTCTAGCGGAGGGTTGGAAGAAGTCAGTCAGAGTCCGTTCACTCCGAATATCAGGAATGCAAGGAACCCTCCGAAGTTCAAACTTCTTATGCTAGGTCCTTATGTTGGGAAGTCAGATCCAACGATGCATATTACTCGATACATCAGGCACATGGAAGTGTTGGGGGCATCCGAGGAAGTGATGGCTCGATGCTTCCCTCTATACTTGTCAGATTTGGCTGCACTTTGGTTTAGGCAATTAGAAACTGGATCGATCAGAACATGGGGCGAGCTTGTAGATTGCTTCATGAGACAGTTTAGGGTCCACGTGACGCGACCCAAGAGTGTGATGACTTTAGCATCGATAAAACAAAGAACCGGAGAGTCCATAAAAGATTTTCTGCTACGATTTAATGCAACGGTGGCTTCTGTAGATCGTCCGGATCCATCGATGATTTTGATGGCGGGAGTGGCAGGAGTTGGAGAAGGCACCGAATTCAAAGATTCTTTAACAAGAGACCCACCGCAAGATCTTGGAGAGTTTTACCATGAAGCTGAAAGATTCATTCGATTAGAAGAATCACGAGCCGAGAGGTAGGAAATAAACGCTGTACAAGGCGAAGGAACCGCCAGGGAACAGCCCAGGGCGGACAAAGGAAAGAGAAAGCAGGATGATGCACACGATGGTCCTGATAAACGGAAGAAATTCTGAGAGCCCAGATTCAAGCAATACACAGATTTGGCGGCAAGCCTGGAACGAATTTACACTGAAACTCGGGGGCAACTCCCCTATCGAAAACCACCCAGGAGAGATCCCACAGAGCGGGAGCATAGAACTGGAAAATACTGCCTATTCCATGAGCTGGATGGGCACACAACCGACGAATGCCGCCACCTAAGGGATGAGGTGGAAGAACATGTCAGGAGTGGTAGATTGCCACAATATGTCAGAGAACAGGCAGTGGCGGTAAGGCCTGAACAGCTACCGCCTCCAACTAACAGAAACGATCCTTGATCGGGATCACGACTCGTCATCAACTGATTAAGATGGCAAGGGCCAAGTTCAGGATTTGGACTTCGGCCAAATAATTTCATTAGATTTGCTTTCAGAATAAACGGCTACTCCACTTACTCATGTACGGGAACCAGGGAGATCCCTAGGCATGCTCTGAGATGGAGATAGACCGATCTGCCCGGAGAGGCAATGTTTAGTTTTTCCTGATGTTTGAGATTGAACATCTAGGACCTGAATTCAATAAATAAACTTGAATTTCTTAAAATAAACCTTTGACTAGAGAGTTAAAGGATGAGTATTAAATACCAATATAAAAATGATCGCTTTATGACCCTACCCGGAGAGACGGGGTCCGGAGTGCAAGAAGTGGGTTGCTTCGCCGGAGAGCGACAGGATCGACTCACTTAACGATGTTTCCCCTTCACCAGAGAGTGACAGGATGGGATCCAGTAGGAGCCCGGAGAGGCTGTGATCGGTTTAGAACGACCAGGACATCGCTATATGCCCTAGCTGGGGCCAGAGTGCAAGGGATAGAAGGCAACGCCAGAGCGCAATAGGATCTTTCTATTCAATCGCTAAGTCTGGAATGGACCTGGCAATAGTCCAGAATGGCCGTCGATAGTCCAGAGAGACTAAAAAATTTGATTACTGACTTCCGCAAATGGAAATGAATACCGATTCGGCTTCGAACAGCCATGAACTCGATTGAAAATGCCATAAGATTTGAATAAAACATGAACTCACTGCCTTCGATTTGAGACTGAACAAAACACACCTTTTACCAAAAGGCATGTTTTGGGGGGCAAAGTGTTATCCCACCTTTTGGCAAAGCTGAAATACCCAAAACTGACTGAAAATCGATAATAACTAGACATGAATACCCACTATGCATTGTAGGATAACCATGGAAATCGATAAATTTTTTCCGAGTCCGGATCGGGCTACAAATGACAAGACATGACAAGCAAAGCCATTAAAGCCAGTGCTTTAAGTTTCAGGTTAATCGGATTTCGTATGAGTGAGATATGATCGATACAAGTTAGGTAAAATGTGCTGTTCGTATCCATCAGAAACAACCTGTTCGAATCGATCAGATTCGTGTCCATCATGTTTGCGTAGTTCGAATCCATCAGGTTTTCTCGTGTCCATATGTTCGAATCGATGACGTTAGCATCGATCAATCCACGCCGCTTCGCATCCATCGGTGCATCCTACTTCGAGTCGCTCGATCTTGTACCCATAAGCCTTAGTTTGTATCAAATCCATAAGAGGAAGGGGGCTTGGTCGAATCCATCGGGAAGCCTCAACTTCGTATCCATCACATGTTCTCGTCTTTATATCCAACTGACATCGATGGATTCGGGTAACGTCTCTAATACGAGTAAGGCGAAGCTTAAGGGGAGACGCGGTCGACTCGGAGTAAAAGGTGGATCAACGCGAGGGATGCGTGCCATGTCGCTACGAAACCACTTGCTTTATCGATATGAAGGGCCATCGATACGAAATCCTGGGTTCGAACAGAGCTGTACTTTGAGGAATGTCACTTCGTATCGATCATATCTCACAAACCGTTGATCCAAATGCAATGAATTTTTCACAGCAGCTTGCATACAAGGTAAAGAACAGTCCTGCCAAGTTTCAGCTCGATTGGATCATTTCTTGATGGATACAAAATTGCTTCGTATCGATCGCAGATCGAGTCGAAACTTGGTGGGGTCGGTCACGTGGGCCCCCTCACGTGCCAGAAGAAGTCTCCCGAAGTTTGAGCGCGATCTCAGTCTCCTACGCCTATAAATAGCCCCCTGAAGCCTACAGAAGGGGGGCTTTTGGCCATTCGACGTCCAGACTTTACCGGATTCAATTCTACTTCCTTCCATTGTTGTTATACTCAAAATTCATTCATTGTATCTGCTGCAATCATCTGTAACCAGCAAGGATAATCAATAAAAGATAAAACTTTGAAGTGGACGTAGGCCGAAGATAGCCGAACCACTATAAATTGTGTGTCACTGTTCTTTATTTCTGGATTGCTGTTTGTTGCTTGCTTAGATCTGAGATTTGTGTTTGAATATTGCTGATTTGTATTCATACACTGGTGCTTTCACGATATTTGGGGTTTGTGACCATTTTTGGCACAAACAGTAATAATAACCTGAATAAAAGGAATTTTAACCTAAACTGGAAGAAGCAGGGAAAGGGAAGCCGGAAGGAGACCAAGGAAATAAGTTCAAGAATGTTGAGTGCTATCAGTGCAAAGCAGAATGGCCATCCGGGCAAGTATTATAAGAATTCTGAAGCCTTAGAGCAGCAAGGAGGACCCATCTCTCCAATGGTTCAGAAGATGCTTTACTACAACTGTCAGTAGCCAATGCACCTGGATTACCCACTTATGAAGAAGGGCCGACAGGTTAAAGTGTATGCTATCAAGGATGAGCCATCGACTTTGGCAGATGTAAAGGGAAAGGGAATCCTTGATGGTATTTTAATGATTATGGAATTTTTATTAGAGTATTGTTTGATACCAAGGCTTCCCATAGTTTTATTTCTATAGAATTGGTAGATAATTGCAACTTTCCTCTAAATTCGTAAAAAACACTATTTATGTTTCTAACCCCATAGGAGGTACCACTAATCTATGCTTGATTTGCAAGGGTGTGTGAATTTCTTACCTTACCCACCATTTTCCTTGAAACCTATTAGTCTTGGATTTTAAAGGGTTTGATATTATACTCGGTATGGATTGGTTGTTGGAGAAAGAAGTTGTTTTAGATTGTGTTGGGAGAATGGTATCTTTGAAAGCCAAATTTGGAAAATATATTAAGGTGTCTTGTGATGATCCAGACAAGCGTATGAGAAGTTTCCTTTATGCCTTAGAATCATTCCAAGAAGAGTTAGGGCCGATAGAAATTGTTAAGAATTTTCCTGATATTTTTGAAAAGTTAATAGTCTACCTCCACATCGCGAGATAGAGTTTTGTATTGATTTAATTCCCGGTGCAAGACCCATTGTTCAACCTATGTGGAAGATGGCTCTGAGAGAGAGGGAAGAGCTAGTAAATCAAACCAATGATTTATTGAGAAGAGGACTGATAAGACCGAGTCGTTCTAGTTGGGGAGCGGCTGTTGTTTTTGTCCCAAAGTTTGATAGTTCTTTGAGACTGTGTGGATTATCGGGAGTTGAATAAGCAGATGATTTGGAATAAGTATCCCTTACGCTGCACATATGACCTTTTTGACTAGCTTCACGAAGCTAGAGTATTCTCCCAGATGGACCTAGCTACCGGATTTCACCAACTGAGAGTAGCGGAAGATAGTATACCCTTAACAGCGTTCAGAGGGCCAGGCTTTTTCTTTGAGTGGTTGGTTATGCCTTTTGGGCTAACCAATGCACCCGCGTTTTCGTATACCTTATTAATCACATTTTCAGGGATGTTCTCAATAAGTTTGTGTTGGTTTTTATAATGATATCCTTATCTACACCGAGTTTGAGGAAGAGTACCATACCATTTGGAAGTGGTGTTAGAAATGTTAAGGAAAAACGTTCTGAAGGCAAAAATTTCTAAGTGTCACTTTTGGCATTCAGACGTAAGGTACATAGGACATATTATATCAGGAGATGGTATTTCAGTGGATCCAGCAAAGGTAGCGGCTATTCAAGAATGGAAGATACCGCAGACTCCTACTGAAATTCGAAGTTTCTTAGACTTAGCTGGATTCTATAAGAGATTTATTCAGGATTACTTCAAGATCGCCTCACATTTAACTAAGTTGACTTAGAAGAATGAGAAGTTTTTTTAGACCCCCAAGTGCGAGGAAGCCTTTGTTGAGTTGAAGAGGAGGTTGACCAATGCTCTGGTTATAGCCATTCCGGATGGAAGTGGAGGACTGACGGTGTATACCGATGCTTTTGGAGTAGGGTTAGGTGCAGTTTTGATGCAGCACGAGAAGGTTGTTGCGTATTCTACTAGACAGCTGAAGCCCCATGAGAAGAATTATGCTACATTATGATTTGGAATTATTAGCTGTCCTGTTTGCGCTGAAGATGTGGAGACATTATTTGTTAGGTGAGAAGTTCAAGCTCTTCCTGGACAATAAGTCCCTGAAATATCTTTTCGCTCAAAAGGATCTGAACTTGAGACAACAGCTGTGGTTTAATTTGTGGCAACCTATGATTTGGATATTCTCTATATGCAAGGAAAATCAAATGTGGTAGTTAATGCTCTGAGTAGAAATGCAGTGCTGGCTCTATTGGAAGTTACTCCAGCTCTTCAGGAAAGGGTTGTGAGCAAACAAAGGGAAGATAGTCTTTTGGTTGAATTTATTCAGGGAATTGAAGAGGGTCGAAGTTCGGATTTTAAGATTGATAGCAATGGTGCTCCAAGGATGAATGGAAGGATGTGCATTCTGAATGTTGATGGACATAGATTGGAAGTTTTGACGGAATACCACAAATCAAAGTTAAGTATCCACCCTAGGGTCAATAAGATGTACAAGATATGAAGAGAGTATTTTGGTGGCCCGGAATGAAGAGGGATATCTTCATCAATGTAAGCAGGTGTGCGAGCTGTTAGTAGATCAAGGGCGACCGCCAAAGGATGGCTGGGCTACTCCAACCGCTGGAGATCCCAAATTGGAAGTGGGAATAGATATCAATGAATTTTATTGATGGATTGCCTCGATCAAGGAAAGGGAATGAAGGTGTGTGGGTCATTGTGGATCAGCTAACTAAGAGTGCTCATTTTATTCCAACTAAGCCGACAAGGACTGCAGCTTCATTGGTAGAGATTTATATTAGGGAGATCGTTCGACTACATGGAGTTTCGGTTAGTACTGTGAGTGATCGTGATCCCATCTTTACCAACCAGTTTTAGAAGGCATTACAGATAGCTTTGGGGACAAAGCTAAGTCTAAGCACTGCTTACCAACCTTAAACCGATGGTCAAACTAAGAGGATGAACTGAATCTAGGAGAATCTATTGAGATCATGCATCTTGGACTTTGGAGGATCGTGGGAAGATCATCTGCACTTGCTATGTAACGATCCAGAATTTCGGACACTTCGTATTTAAACATCTGAATTATTTAAATATTTGAATCTTGAATTAAATATTATTAAAATGATTTAATAAGGTTTTTCACCCCCTTTTAAATCATAAGTATTGATGGTAAACTTGTTTTGGAAAAATGTTTACAAAAATATATTCTCTAGAAAAACATCGATAATGTGACCGAAAATCGTCTTATCGATAAATAGTTTTTTTTCCAACGAAACTTTTTGAGACTTTTTGTGCATGTCTAATTCACCATTAAGGAGATAATTAGCAACTAGAAATATTTTTTCTTGTTATGACTAACTAAAGTGTGATTAATGAATAGTGTTTAGATTAGGGGGGAGGATATTTGTAAATAAACATCTAGATATTTTGGTGGAAGCACATGAAATGGAGGGTTCTAGGATGACCTACCAAGGGGATAAGAGGTGGAAACTGACCTCTTTTGAAGCTTATAAAAGGAGGGCACACTCTTAGGATTAAAATCATAAATTCACAAGAACAAATCTAAGCTTTTCCAATAGCTTCTCTTCTTCCTCTCTTATGTTTTAAAATGAAAGAGTTGCAAATCAACTCCAAATCACTTCGAACTTTTTCCACAAGGCTTGGTATAATATTAGAAAACTTTCCACCGTGCCAAAAGTTGAAGAAGCAAAGCCAAATTCCCATAGGAAGCTTTGGCCGTGAGCATTAGAGAGAGGGAGGAAGGCAAATGAGCAAGGAGAAGGAGAAAGGAATTGATTGCAAGGTGGAGGTTTGGCTTGGGTTCTTGGATCTTGGTTGTTTACGTGGGTAAATGTGACTTAACATCTCATTTTGAATGAAAATATAACAAATATATGTTGTGTTTGATTGTGGTTATGTTGTTTGAATTGTTGTTAACTTATGTTAAAAACATTGGTTTGAATTCTTACTTTAAAAGTAAGTGACATATGTGATCCACGTAGATGGACTAGAATGGACTTGGAATAGACTAGAATGGACTTGTATGACATGTGACTTGACCTTGGAACAAAGCATATAGGTTGTAGTTGAACAGGTATGAATTTGACACAGATTTAGAAGTGCACTTATAGCAATAGTCGCTATAGAAGCTGTTTGGAATTGCCTTAGATTGTGCTAATTCTATGGAACTTTGTAGAGAGATCCTTAGGGGTATCTCACCATATTTATAATGTTTTACATATATGTTTTTTGCTGTTAAAAGCTTGAATAGTAAAAAGTTAACTAATATCTCCAAAACGGCCTAAACATCACTAGTGCAAAACTGCCTTGTTTACACTTGATTTTTGGTCTTAAAAGGTTTGAAAAGATATTTAAATTTAAGTATTTTGTTTCAATCATTTTACAAGTGTTTACAAACTATTTTTAGAGCATTTTAAAATTGGTTTGAGATCTTTATGGGTTTTTAAGAATTAATTGTGAATTTTTAAAGAAGAGATATTTTGTTAAAATATCTAGAAAACGTGTCGTTTTCAAGTTTTTAATGATTTTAAAACTTGTTATTTTCAAGTAATATTTTAAATGAATGTTTTAAAAACTATGTATTTTGAAGTATAAATATCTTATATAAATGTCTTGGAAAATATCTTATCCTGTGAAAATATCTTATATAAATATCTTATGCAACTATCTTACCTTTTAAATTGTTTTATTAAGTATCCATTTTTAAATTATAAACCAAAGATTTATAAAGGGATTAATAACTGCTTAATGTCCAAATGGTTAAATTGTTTAATTACTTGTTTGGAAAGTAATTAATTACGCTTAACACTAAAAGCCGATGAAGTAAGGCTTATCTATTTGTGAGAGTTAAGATTGATGTCGAGTAGGGATAGAGAATAGAGCTCTAACCTACCGGGCTTCCCTCTTGACCGTGGAATAGTAAGTTGGAAAATGTCGGAAGCGTGTTAATCATGTTGATTTCTTATTGTTTATTGAAATCATTAATACTATACTTAACACTAAAAGCTGACAAGGTAGACTTATCTGTTTGTGAGATTCAAGGATGAAGTGTCTAGGCAAGGCTTGATGGAACCAGTGCTCAAACTTACATGGCTTTACTCTTGGACGATGAATAGTTAAGTTGGAATATCGAAAACGAATTAAGCGTATGAATCGCGATTTCTATAAGAAATCAATTTTAGAACTTGATAGTTAACTTGTCAAATGTTGAACTTGACCGAACATGAACTTAGATCTTTAAAATAAATGTTTTAAAGATAGTAAAGTGTGGAATGGTTTTCGGTTTATTACAACAATGTTTTAATAGCATTCGTCTTTAGTGTTTTTATTATACTTATAGATGTAAATAGATCTTTAAAAGAATGATTTAAATGTAAGAATAAGCAAAATGGTATTAGGTTTATTGTGACAATGTTTAAGTAACATTAGTCTTAAACCTTTTGAATGGATTTGCGTAAGTACTTAGATCCTTAAAATGGATATTTTGAAGTAAATTATAAGTATGGAATCTTTTATAAAAAGATAGAAGTTTATTAGATAAAAGAAGTTTACTAATAAAAGAGTTTTTAATTACTAAAAGGATTAATCAAATAAAAGGGATCAGGAGTTGCTTAAGTAGCTTAACCAAATTTTATGTGACTTGATGGTGTTTTGTATGTTAATTTGTTTATGGAAAGTATAGTAGACTTGGTTTCCATTTATAAACAAACATCTTGTACCAGATAGTCGGTTAGTCGACTATCGAAAATTTCCAAATATAACTTTGGGAACATCTAGAAGAAACACGAGTGCTATGTGGTACAATTATCTACGGAGATGATATACTGTATGTCTAAACTTGTCTTGCTCTTCTAGGACAAATGATAAGGAAATCTGTCCACTTAAACGGTTAGAAGGTGATCTCCGCTCTTATGTATTGTTTGTTTATTTCCAAAAGAACCGGGGTTGAGTTTACCAAAAATTCATCGATTGGTTTTGGAGAGTCTGGTAAGTGGGAAGAATGTACTTATATGAAATGACTCGAATCTGAAACCACTTCAAAATCATATACGCGATTTGTATTCTGGAAGGAGTTGAGAAGTGGAATGTTATAGAGTTGAACTATCAATTCTAAGGTTAAGTCCAAAGGAAAGGTCAATTTTAACATTTCGAACAATGCTATCATGTGGGACTGTCTATCTTGAGGAGTACTCCAAGAGAGAGTACGACGTTAGCATTCGTTGAAGGACTTATGCGTGGAACCTATATAGAGGTTTGAGATCTGTTCGATATACTTAAATCCATGTAGTGTTTCGTGATATGTTCGAGACGAGGATCCAATTTGGGATTCATGTTCGGTTCGAGTGATGAAGACTCGTACGGAAGATACCGAACGTAACCTCGACACTTGAAATGACTAAAAATAGAGTAGGCCTCACAACCTGGGGTTGGCAACCCATTCAGGGTATTGTCAACTCCATATCTAAAGGTACTTATCGTTTGTTGTCCAGTAGCAGTTGATGATATTTGGTTCACGTTGTTCGTGTTTATGTTTGGACGCTGAGCCGCTTGTGTTTACCTAAATGGTATATTTTATCTATAGATATACGTCGCTCGGAAGGTACTTTCTAACCCTTATGAAAGATATTGGATTCAGCTCCACCAAAGAGATCACCATGGAAAAATCCATTATGTTAACGTACCTTATCGGTTTTGGTTGTACTCCTATTATGTTGGAATGTAACTAATGTGGCCATTTTCGACTATGATTAGTATTTATGTCGAATCCTAGACATTATTATAATATCATCGGATTTTCTAAAAATGGTTTGGTTATCGTAAGGTAAAAACCTGTCCACCTTTATGTGCGGCATGGTCTTACGAGATACCTTTATTTTAAAAGGTTTATAACATAAAATTCTATTTGATCTGTGTCTCTCACGCTGGTTTACCAGACTGATCCGGGTGTTATTTAATGCTCGGGTCCGTTCCGTGTATATTTCCAGATTTAGCTGAGGATGCTTTGGAGCTTATGGAGATGAGCTGGATGATTACTTATCGTAGTATTTATTTTCGTAGCATTACTATGGTATTATCAGCATTTGTGAGGACATGTTATTATAATTGTCCAGGCTGATTATTATAACTCTGAAAAACTTTGTATCTTAGAATAACAGTTTATACCGTCTTTTGATATTATATATGATTGTTCCATTGTGAGATTTTAGTATTGTGTTCTCTTCTTTTCTGTTTTATTTCTATTTCAATTTATTTTACCCTAACAATTCGTCTTTCTGACACTTGGGTACTCGACACATGAATACCGTGGATGTATTAGTATCGACGTTCGAGGTAAAAAAGGTGGGTCGTGACAGCTAGTATCAATGCTGAACGTTAAGCAAGAACCTTGGCTTTAGTTAGGTAGGACTAACTGAGAGATAGGGTAATTAAATGCCCTAGCATGAGTTGAGTGTATTATACATATGAGAGCGTATTTGTTAGTACTATAAAAATGTTTTATATTGTGTTTATTGGTCAGTTGAGTGGTTTATGAATTTTGCTCGGTACATGGGATGCCATGGATCGATAGGGATTTCTAAACACTTGAACAGAGAAAACCAATACAGTATTGTTTTCAAAATTGGTAAATGAAATAATTTTACCTAGGACTATATTTTAGATATGGAAGGAAATTTTTTTAAAAGGAAAATTGATATAGTCGTTCATGTTATGTTTGTTTGGAAATTATAATATTCAATTATTATCGTTTATTGTTTGATTAGTTATGCTTGGCCAGTTTACGAGCATTTACTATAGTTTGTTGATTTATAAGAAATTTACCTTTTTACAACAAGGGTTGGGGTAAATACTAATTTATGGAAACATTAAATAGGAACAACTTATGATTTAAGTTTTATGATTTGACTATAAGGCGTTTGATGATAATGTTTGGTTAATATTGAATTTTAATAAAAGTTATTTATTATAATCTAAACAAGGTTATACAGTTGTGAAATGATTTAGATAAGGAAGCAACTTCATATAAACATGGTTTATAAATAAAGAGGATTTAAATAGAGAATTTGAGAGCTTAAATCCCGGTATCTTTGAAAATGTTTTTCAAGATTTTGGAGAAAATAATTATAACATTATTTGAAAGTAAGTATTTGGGAAATTGGTTTATGAAATCAAGATCATGGTACTTAGTAACATTTACGAAGTATTTTATACCGTTTTGTAATGATTTTGGTTAAGTCCGAAAGGCATCAATTGGATGTACTGAACTCGTTCCTGTCGCTTGAAAATAATTCGGGTGATGTCTTCAACATCATCGACATTCATTTTTGGGTTTCTAAGTGTGGGATGTGAAAGGGACGCGGAAGATGATCTTAAGGCTATTTAACACTAGAGGGGGGGTGAATAGTGTTTTAAGAATTTCTTTAAAACTTCTTTGATTTAAATTGATTTAACTAACTTAATGCAAATACACAATCACAGATCAAATCACAGAATCACAAACAGATGCAAATATAAATAAAAAGCAAGTAAAGGAAAGAACACACCAGGAATTTTATACTGGTTCAGTGTTACCCTACATCCAGTCCCGCACAACTCGTACGGCTTTCTATTCAATAATAATCTAGATTACAATCCCTCGATTCCAAGGCAACGAGGTACACCCTCCAGATTCTCAGGTCTCTGGGTAGAACCACTTGATTCACAGGACACAAGTTCACCCGATCGATTTCCAAGGACACGATCACACCTTTATAACCCTACACAAGTTTCTTTGAGTACAAATATATCTATAACTCTGATAAGCACTGAGATTCTTTGAAGAGAGTGGCAGAGAATCAAACTAGAGATATTCTGGTTTGATTCACTTAAGATTTCGGCAGAATATGAATAGGATGATTAGAAAGTAAGATAAGAGAGTAAAGAGGAGAGAAAATAAAGAAAGTAGTTACTTGAAAACGTTCATAACAGTCTCTATTTATAGAGAATGAATGGATGTGTCCATTCGAAGAGGTTTAAACGAATAGACACTTCTTTTGAAAACAACCTTTGCTGTAACGGGAAGCATGTCGACATGACGAGTAAATAGGATGTCGACATGGTCTAGTAAAAAGTGATGATTTGCTTTACTTTGAAAATGATGATTTAAAACATATGCAACTTTATTCAAATGGACTCTATGTATTTGTAGAAGCTATTTTAGAAGTAGAAATACTTATGAATGTATATATGTATATATACTAAAATATATTTAAAATCAAAGTAAATAAACTAAAGTAAATATAATATTAAAATAGATTTTGAGGCTAAAATATCAAGGACAATTTTGAAATCAAAATATAACAAAATGATAAATATGATTTTGAGGCTAAAACATTTTTGGAAATGTGAACGAAGGTTTTTCTTTTGAAAAGGAATATTTGAAAATCATTTTATAAAACAAGAGATAATTTTGAAAATCATTTTGAATCAAAATTAGTGGATAACAAAATAGGGCTACTATCTGTTCCACTAGATATTTCGTGAGTTCCATCTCACTAGGGTTCCATCCCTTTAACAAGAACGAAGTGGATTCCATTCCACGAGTAAATTGGATAAAAAAGAATGATAGTGCTTTCAAGGAGTTTTAACAAATATCTAACCTAACTATATTATTTGTCTTGAACTCTTGAATATCTTGAATCTCATGAGTCTTCAATCTTGAACTCTTGATCTTTGTCTTCATCAATTTTGTCTTCTTTACTGTACAGTCTTCTTTTGTTGATACCTGCATATAGATTTCCTGCACATATATATTTTATAACACTTCTATAGTTGTTGTCATCAAAACCACTATCCTATGGACTAACATTCTCCCCCTTTTTGATGATGACAACCTTTGTTTATAAAATATTTATATTCTCCTTATAACTCCCCCTAAATCTAATAACTCCCCCTTAATCTATGCCTAACTAACCTATTTTATATTTCTCCCCCTTTGTCATCAACAAAAACCATCCTAAAACCATAAAACTCCCCCTTAAACTAATACTATATAACATGTGATTATAATGATAGTGTTATCATAAATAATCAACACTTAACTCTAAAAAACTAGAACTTAATCCTAAATTACTAACTATCCTAACTAAGAATCTATGATAATGCTTATAATAGTTAGAAATCAAATATAAGAACATAAATTATTTATTAAGTATATTTCAACACACTCATCAAAACCAATCATGTCAGACAAGTCAAACAAATCAATCAAGTCAAACAAGTCAATCAAGTCAATCAAAACATCAAAAACTAATAATCCTATATTATAAGACAATACTACAAACTCCTCCTAAATAAAATACACTCGTTATGTATACATGTATGCAATATGTAGTTTGTAATGCAGTATGAAATGTATGACATATACAATGTAGCATGAGATGATATGCAGAATGAAGTGCAACTTGTGATGCAAATGATTATGATATTTCATGCATTGTAATTTATGATATAATATGCAATGAAATGTGATATGAAATAGGATGCATAATGATATGTAATATGAAACAAAATGATAATGAAGAAAAAATAATAATAATAATATGCAGAATGATATGATGATATATATACTACGGTAAGTGACATTCAGATTATAAGATAAACATGAGTGATAAGTAATATCTAATTGACAAGCATATATATATATATGTGTGTGTGTGTGTGTATGTCTATGTATGTATACATATATCAACCTATTTATTATAAAACACTTTAACCAAACAAAGGTAAAACACACCAATTACTAAACCTAAGTTAAGGAAACTAATGAATGTGACTGAAATAGTTGTAAAGACAATAGTTTAAAGGTAATAAATGGTATTAAAACTATAGCATATTCATGAAAGGTAGTAATCAAACTCAATATCAAAATTAAATTGCTAAGAAATATGAACCTAAACTATATATATATATATATATAATCAAATATAAAAAATTAATAGCCTACTTAAATAATTATTTTAACTTAGTTGTTTTTATTTTATTTTTATTTTTAAGATTCCAAACTTCCATGTTTATAAAATACTTAACTTACTAATTAAAACCTTTATATTAAATTTTTATTGACTAAAATATTTAGAAACATGTTTAAACATCTTTTTTTTTTAAATAATATCATAATGAAATATTAAAAATAACAAAGATTAAAAAAAAACTAAAATAAACATGTGTTATATTAAGGCCTCTTTCATTTAAATTTTAATTAATTACTAAAGAATATTTAAACATTAATTTTAAATATTCTAATATAAGTTAGAAAATAATTTCTAAAAAGAATAGAGAAAAATACTTAGTTTAAATATCGTTATTTTATAATTTAAAGTTTTAAGTAGAAAAGACAGCATTTACAGAATGCTATAAAAAGTTTTTGCAATAAAATATATTCAAAACATTATAGAAACTATAGCTTTTACCAAATGCTGTGTAAAGTTTTTGAAACTCTACAGCATTTCAAAGCACAGAAATGCTATAAAAACGTATTTGCAGTGTAACAAAAGCAAAGACAACATTTCAGAAATGCTATCTAAAGTTCTGGGCAAAAATGGTGATTTTTGGCCCAATTTTTGTAGTAGTTAATATAATTAAAGTACAAAAAAAATAATAATAATGAGAATACATGTGTAAAGATACTTGGCTTTATGCATGTAAAAAATGCTTTTATTAAAATGTATGTCACTATCTACTTATATGATAAGTATCATGTGATGTGATGCAATCTTATTAATTGAAGAAATCTATAAGTAAAGCCTTATTCTAACAATCTAAATTCCTTTTACTAATTTCTTAAAAATATAAAATTAGTATCTTAAAAGAAATATAGTATGAGAAACAACATTAGATAAGTTAAAACTACGAATGAGGGTATGCTTTCTTTCTTAATATAGTTGTAATAAATTAGTTGTAAGATTTTATTTGAAAGAAAACACATTTTAAAAGACTTTTAAAACATTAGACTTGTATATAGATATTTATACTATGGTGTGTCGATATATGGACCAAAATATCAAAACTTATAAAAGTGATAAATTTCTATACCTAACTAAATGCATAGATATATATTTCTAAATGCAACAATAAAGATGAAATAATAGTAAAGCGTACCAATTTTTGCATTCCATCTTTCTAACTTTGTCGTTCCTCCATTGTCGTGATCCACACATTTATATCTTTTCGAATTTGACGACGAAATCTGTTCTATTGCGACGGGCTCGTTTTTCTGATCAGCATAGTATATTCATTTGTTGAATTTGAAGACCATATGAGAAAGATACAGATGATTTAGTAGATCGACTAACTTGGCGCCAAAACTTTGAATTCGAATTTTGAATGAATGAACACTTCAACCACTATAAATAGGCCCAACGGTCACCACTTTTCATAAAAATTCCTCCTCTTCATCTTCTTCCCTTTTTCTATATACTATCAAACTTCTAGAAGGCATATCTCCTTCGTTTCTTAACGGAATTGGATGAAATCAGCGGCAAGTCGAAGAGGAAGGCAAGGGCTACGATCTAGTTATAGTTTGGTGTCGAATTTGGATGGTATTGTGATGCAACAGGCCGAACAGTAGAAGAAATGTTGAAGATCCCGTACACAGTTTTTCAGTTTTGGATAGCCAACTTCAAACTTTCATATCTCACTCAATTTTGATCGGAATTTGATGATCCACCCATCAAAATGACCACGAGAACAAGAACTACAATCTGAAAAGGAGTGGGAACAAAATATTCAAATCTCTGGATGAATTTTGAAGAATATCTTTGACGGATTTGCCTTCTTTTTCTCTTTGTTCACCAAAACTTCATTTGACCATAACTTGGTCATTTCTTGACGGATTCTCACGAAACCAGTGACATTGCGAAGCAGATAGAGAGAAGTACAGTATCAAATCAAGTTGTAGATGAGAACCCAAAGTTTTGAATTGATCTGGTACCCATTTCTTTGTCGATTTCCATTATATATCCATTTGTACATAACACTTCTCCTGCAAAACAAGATAACAATTTTTTAAAGAATCAAGTGACTTTTCAAAATAACTAAATATAATTTTAAACAACAATATCATGATGATTCTGTGACATATTCAAATGAAAACAGTGTTAATAATTTTATAAAAAATTGCCATTTTAAAAATTTTCAAAATTCAGATTATGAAACTTTTGAAAACCTTGCTCTGATACCAAATGAAAGGGACGCGGAAGATGATCTTAAGGCTATTTAACACTAGAGGGGGGGTGAATAGTGTTTTAAGAATTTCTTTAAAACTTCTTTGATTTAAATTGATTTAACTAACTTAATGCAAATACACAATCACAGATCAAATCACATAATCACAAACAGATGCAAATATAAATAAAAAGCAAGCAAAGGAAAGAACACACCAGGAATTTTATACTGGTTCGGTGTTACCCTACATCCAGTCCCGCACAACTCGTACGGCTTTCTATTCAATAATAATCTAGATTACAATCCCTCGATTCCAAGGCAACGAGGTACACCCTCCAGATTCTCAGGTCTCTGGGTAGAACCACTTGATTCACAGGACACAAGTTCACCCGATCGATTTCCAAGGACACGATCACACCTTTATAACCCTACACAAGTTTCTTTGAGTACAAATATATCTATAACTCTGATAAGCACTGAGATTCTTTGAAGAGAGTGGCAGAGAATCAAACTAGAGATATTCTGGTTTGATTCACTTAAGATTTCGACAGAATATGAATAGGATGATTAGAAAGTAAGATAAGAGAGTAAAGAGGAGAGAAAATAAAGAAAGTAGTTACTTGAAAACGTTCATAACAGTCTCTATTTATAGAGAATGAATGGATGTGTCCATTCGAAGAGGTTTAAACGAATAGACACTTCTTTTGAAAACAACCTTTGCTGTAACGGGAAGCATGTCGACATGACGAGTAAATAGGATGTCGACATGGTCTAGTAAAAAGTGATGATTTGCTTTACTTTGAAAATGATGATTTAAAACATATGCAACTTTATTCAAATGGACTCTATGTATTTGTAGAAGCTATTTTAGAAGTAGAAATACTTATGAATGTATATATGTATATATACTAAAATATATTTAAAATCAAAGTAAATAAACTAAAGTAAATATAATATTAAAATAGATTTTGAGGCTAAAATATCAAGGACAATTTTGAAATCAAAATATAACAAAATGATAAATATGATTTTGAGGCTAAAACATTTTTGGAAATGTGAACGAAGGTTTTTCTTTTGAAAAGGAATATTTGAAAATCATTTTATAAAACAAGAGATAATTTTGAAAATCATTTTGAATCAAAATTAGTGGATAACAAAATAGGGCTACTATCCATTCCACTAGATATTTCGTGAGTTCCATCTCACTAGGGTTCCATCCCTTTAACAAGAACGAAGTGGATTCCATTCCACGAGTAAATTGGATAAAAAAGAATGATAGTGCTTTCAAGGAGTTTTAACAAATATCTAACCTAACTATATTATTTGTCTTGAACTCTTGAATATCTTGAATCTCATGAGTCTTCAATCTTGAACTCTTGATCTTTGTCTTCATCAATTTTGTCTTCTTTACTGTACAGTCTTCTTTTGTTGATACCTGCATATAGATTTCCTGCACATATATATTTTATAACACTTCTATAGTTGTTGTCATCAAAACCACTATCCTATGGACTAACAGGATGTTAAAAGGCTATTTTGGTAAAACAGATTTTGATCTAATCCCAAGGTATGGTTTGATATATAAAAGATATATGTATATATATAAGTTTTAAGAGATTTAAAATGAAAACCGGTGTTTAGTTCTAAAGTTTTCTTATTAAGTTATTTCATGGACACATGTAGCCTATGCATTAATAGAGCATGCATGTGCATCATGATATAATATTTTGTTTGGTAGTTTTCATTTGTTAAAATGAAATGGGATTTCTGACGATTTTGGATAGTCAAGAACTTCCGAATTGTTTCAGAACTTGTAGTTAAGTGTTTTTGAAAATATAAAGTTGAGTTTATATAAATTGAGAAGATAGCAAGTTAAAACAAGTTCTAAATTTGTTAAACATACTTGTTACAAATTTGATATTTTGTATATACTCTTAGGATGTAATGGAGTATTATAAGAGTGTGAACTTAAGTCGTAAATTGTTTATAAACTTGAAGTTACGTTTTTATGAAATGATTCATAAATAATTTTAGTATTGAATGACATAATATTTGGATAGATGAATGTGATTAAAAAGGAATTGGTGTAGTTAAGAAACCAATAGGATGGATATGTAAGTTGTACGTAGATCGTTTTATTCATATACTTGTTCATGGTCCAGTATTCGAGTACATGTTTTTGAGGTGGTTTACATCGGTCCGAACAAGGATTTTTCACTCGATTCTTGACTGCGAACACTTGATATGGATTCTTGATATAATCCCAAAGTTTTCTATCATGGTATATGGCTATGTAAGGAGACCAAAGGTTAATCAAGGCACCTGATCAGAGTCCTCACTAGAGAGGTCAAGTGATCTAGTTGGGAAGTGAAATTTATGTGATTGAGCAAGTGATTAGATCAGATATTGCATACGAATGATCCATGTGCATTGTATGGGCTTTAATATGTACGCATACTATGTTTTGTTTACTTATGGAGGGTTTAAGTGATGATTCTTTGATCTATTATGAGGTAGCATGAATAATCATCTAAGTAATAACCTAAAGCTGTTGAGCGTAAGGTACACTTTGTAGGTTGTTCATCATCCTTGTGCGATGAGAGGGTTGTTGAACTTGAGCAAATTGTGAGCTTTGTTTGCTAATAATTTTGGTATGATTAAGTATTAATGTGTGATTGTCTCTTTAGTTGCTCATATTGGAATTTCGAGGATGAAATATTCTAAGTGGGGGAGAATGTAATAACCCAGAATTTCGGACACTTCGTATTTAAATATCCGAATTATTTAAATGATTGAATCTTGAATTAAATGTTATTAAAATGATTTAATAAGATTTTTAAACCCTTTTTAAATCATAATTAATGATGGTAAACTTGTTTTGAAAAAACGTTTACAAAAATATATTCTCCGGAAAAAAATCGATAATGTGACCAAAACTCGTTTTATCCATAAACAGTTTTTTCTCAATGAAAGTTGCTCAAACTTTTTGTGCATTTCTAACTAACCATTAAGGAGATAATTAGCAACTAAAAATATTTTTACCTGTTATGGCTATCTAAAGTGTGATTATTGAATTGTGTTTGGATTAGTGGAGAAGATATTTGTAAATAAATATCTGCATATTTTGGTGGAGGCACATGAAAGAGAGGGTGCAAGGATGACCTACCAAAGGGATAAGAGGTGATAAGTGACCTCTTGTGAAGCTTATAAAAGGAGGGCACACCCTTAGGATTAAAATCACAAATTCACAAAAACAAATCCAAGCTTTTCTAATGGATTCTCTTCTTCTTCCTCTCTGATGTTCTAAAATGAAAGAGTTGCAAATCAACTCCAAATCACTTGAAACTTTTCCACAAGACTTAGTATAATATTATAAAACTTTCCATCTTGCCAAAAGTTGAAGAAGCAAAGCCAAATTCCCATAGGAAGATTTGACCGTGAGCATTAGATGGAGGGAGGAAGGCAAATAAGCAAGGTGAAGCAAGGAGAAGGAAGAAGAAGGTGGTTGCAAGGTAGAGGTTTGGCTTGGGTTCTTGGATCTTGGTTGTTTATTTGGTTAAAGGTGAGTTAAAACCTTACTTTAAATGAAAATTTAACACATATATGTTGTGTTTGACTATGGTTGTGTTGTTTGAATTGTTGTTGACTTATGTTAAAAACATTGGTTTGAATTATTACTTTGATAGTAAGTGACATATGTGATCCACGTACATGGACTTGGACGAATTAGAATGGACTTGTATGACATGTGACTTGACCTTGGAACAAAGAATATAGGTTGTAGTTGAACGTTGGTATGAATATGACTCGGATATAGAAGTGCACTTATAACGATAGTCCCTATAGAAGTAGTTTGGAATTGCCTTAGTTTTGGATAATTCTATGGAACTTTGTAGAGAGATCATCAGGAGTTTCTCTTAATATTTACAATTTTTTATATATATGTTTGTTTTTGTTAAAAGCTTGAATAGTAAAAACTTAAGTAACATCTCAAAAAGGCCAAAACATCACTAGTGCAAAATTGCCCCGTTTAGACTTGATTTTTGGTCTTAAAAGGTCTGAAGAGATATTTTGATTTAAGTATTTTATTTCATTCTTTTTACAAGTGGTTACTAACTACTTTTAGAGCATTTTAAAAGTGGTTTGAGGTCTTTATGAGTTTTTAAGAATTAATTGTGAATTTTTAAAGAAGAGATATTTTGTTAAAATATCTAGAAAACATGTCGTTTTCAAGTTTGTAATGATTTTTAAAACTTATTGTTTTCAAATAATATTTTAAATAAATGTTTTAAAATATTTTATAAGTATTTTGAAGTATAAATATCTCATATAAATATCTTGAAAGGTATCTTATATAAATATCTTGGAAAATATCTTCTTGTGAAAATATCTTATCTTGAAAATATCTTATCTTATGAAAATATATTATCTTGGGAAAATATCTCATATAAATATCTTAAGCAAATATATTGCCTTTTAAATTGTTTTATTAAGTATCCAGTTTTAAATTATAAACTAAAGGTTTAGAAAGGGGTTAGTAATTGCTTAATGGCCAAATGGTTAAATTGTTTAATTCCTTGTTTGAAAAGTAATTAACTATGCTTAACAATAAAAGCCGATGAAGTAAGGCTTATCTATTTGTGAGAATTAAGATTGATGTTGAGTGGGGATGGAGCAATAGAGCTCTAACCTACCGGGCTTCCTTCTTGACCGTGGAATAGTAAGTTGGAAAATTTCGAAAACGTGTTAATCGTGTTGATTTCTTATTGTTTATTGAAATCATTAATACTATATTTAACACTAAAAGCCAATGAGATAGACTTATCTATTTGTGAGATTCAAGAATGAAGTGTCTAGGCAAGGCTTGATGCAACTAGTGCTCAAACTTACCTGGCTTCACTCTTGGGAGACGAATAGTTAAGTTGGAATGTCAGAAACGAGTTAAGTGTACGAATCATGATTTCTATAAGCAGTCATTTTTAGAACTTGATAGTTAACTTTTCAAATGCTGAAATTGACCGAATATGAACTTAGATCTTTATAACAAATGTTTTAAAGATAGTACAAGTATGGAATGGTTTTGGGTTTTTTGTGACAATGTGTTAATAGCATTCATCTTTAACCCCTTTTTATTATACTTATGGATGTAAATAGATCTTTAAAAGAATGATTTAAAAATAAGCACAAGCAAAATGGTCTTGGGTTTGTAGTGATAATGTTTAAGTAACATTAGTGTTAAACAATTTGATTGGATTTGTGAAAGTACTTAGATCCTTAAAATGGATATTTTGAAGGAAATTATAAGTATAGAATCTTTTGAAAAAAGATAGAAGTTTATTAGATAAAAGAAGTTTACTAATAAAAGAGTTTTTAATTAATAAAAGGATTAATTAAATAAAAGGGATCAGGAGTTGCTTAAGTAGCTAAACCAAACTTTGTGTGACTTGATAGTGTTTTGTATGTTCATTTGTTTATGAAAAGTATACTAAACTTGGTTTCCATTTATAAACAAACATCTTATACCAGATAGTCGGTTAGTCGACTATCGAAACTGTCTAAATATAACTTTGGGAATATCTAGAAGAAACACGAGTGTTATATGTTACAGTTATCTTAGGAGATGCTATGCTATACATATAAACTCGTCTTGCTCTTCAAAGACAAATGATAAGGATATTTGTCTGCTTAAACGGTTAGGGAGAGATCTCCGCTCTTATGTATTGCATGTTTATTTCCAAAATAACTGTGGTTGAGTTGACTGGAAACTCATTGATTGGTTTTGGAGAGTATGGTAAGTGGGAAGAGTGTACTTATATGAGATGACTCGAACCAGAAACCATTTCAAAACCATACACGTGATCTATATTCTGGAAGCAGTTGAGAAGTGGAATGTTATTGAGTTGACATGTCAATCATAAGGTTAAGTCCAAAAAGGTCGGCGTTAACATTTCGAACGATGATATCGTGTAGGACTGTCTATCTTGATGAGTACTCCAAGGGAGAGGACAACATTAGCATTCATCGGAGGACTTATGCGAGACACCTATGTCGAGGTTCGAGATCTGTCCTAGATGCTCGAATCCATATAGTGATTCGTGATCTATTCGAGATGAGGATCCAATTTGTGATTCATGTTATGCTCGAATAACGAAGACTCGTGTGGAAGATACCAAACATAACCTCGACATCGGAAATGACCAAAACAAAGTAGGCCTCATAACCTGGGGTTAGCAACCCGTTTGTAACGACCCGGATTTTTCCATCATCTGATTTTGAACATTTAAATGGTTTTAAATATCGATTTGGAATATAAGTGATTTTAAATATGAAGATTTTGGTTGAAATTATAGAATGAATTTAAATTTCAAATAAAGAGATTTACCCTAATACGAAAATGGTAAATAATTAAAATTTTGACTTAATATGAATTGAAATGATTTCTAATGTTAATATAAGTTCTATTTGAATTAGAATTGAGTTAGTAAGTTTTTAAAATTTGAATTTCAAATAATTTCGTCGATTTTGAAAATCGTTCGATTTAATCGACACGTTAAAATAGCGTTCCGGGGCACAGTCTCAGAATTCGATGAAACCTTTTCGATTAGATCCGTAATAGTGTATTATTATCGAATTTCAAATTTCGTAGCATTTGGAGTTATCTTTTGGTCGTACGGGATATAAACGTGTTGTAATTAATATTGGAATTTAATATCATAATTGGGTTCAAAAGGATATCTTCTCCATACGATCGAATAAGGACTCGAAACTTGTTCCATTGCGTTCGGAATATGGGTATAACATTAGAAATGCTAGGTGGCATGCCTAGATAGGTGTTCGAGATTTCGAGTTATGTTAAACGAGATATTTTGGAAATTTAATAATATTAAAAATTGGAAAGTCAAACCAGCCACCCTATACTCTTACTCGAGCCACCCTATACTCATACTCACACCGCTTTGCCCCAGTTTAAATCACGTTCTCCTCCTTTAGTTTCTCAAACGAAATCGATCAACAGATAAAATAGAGAGAAGCAAAATCAAATCACGAACAAATAAAAGCGCGCATGAAATCGATGGCGTTCGACTTGAGGGTGGGAGGCCGAGGCGGCTGCAAGGTGTCGTAGGCGATTGGGAAGCCGGGATATGGAAGGGAAAGCGATGGTGGCTATGACACTGAAGTTGGCGATGGTCGGTGGAGTCGCGCAGCACGTGCACGCGTGGGTGATAAGGAGCAGGTAGTGATCCTCGATGTGAAAGGGGAGGAGCGGCTAACGATGGCAATCTTTGCTCGAGCCTGGGAGGCGAGCAAGGTGACGATGTGGGCGCTTGAGCGTAGAGGTGGAGTTGCGCGCATGGTTGTGCCTCGGTGGTGCTCCGGCGGTCTCAGGGTGGTGCGGCAACGAGATGGAAGTGGTTTGAGGGTCTCGGGTTAGTGCCAGATGTTGTCGATAGATCTAGATTTGAGAAGAAGGTTAGTTAAATTTGTTAATAGGTAATTTAGATTTTGAAATTTAAGGTTAATTAAATTCGTTACTAAATAATTAGTTGATTAATTATGATTAAAACTGTAATCGTTAATTTATATTATTCGAAATTTGCTTATACGAGGTTCAATCAAACAGAATTAGTCGTGTGGGGTTCGGAGTTGCGGAATCTATGCAAAGGAATTAAATTGGAACGATTAGCAAATTAAAAATCAAGGTGAGTAAATCTCACTCAATTTAGTTGATTGGTTTAATTTATAAAAATTAAAAATTATTTATTGGATGATTGGTTGAATTGATATATATTATTATCAGTTGGGCGTTATATTATATATATTAGTATATATATTAGTAGTTGGATATACTCCCCGCCGTTGGAGCGGATGAGACACTATCCACCGCACAAAATAGCGGATGACCCTATATTACCGTGATATCTTGCTTCGAAGCGGGATTGGTATTTTATGTTATATAATGTGACGCCCCACCTCTATACTCACACTAGCCAAGGACACTACGGGGTAATGCCGTCGACTAGCACGAAGAATAAGGCTATTGAGGAGTGACCATCTGTGTAATTGCTTTGTGCGAGTACCGATATGTCAGATAATATAACTTACATTTCATTTCAAGAGGAAATTCGACTAATCAAATACAAACTCAAAGCTACCACACAGTGACTATGTGGACTTCGAAAAACAAATATAGAAATAAGCATAACACAAATCAGTCACAGATATTCATATTACTAAGGCGGAAACAGATATGAATATATCACATAGAAGTGAACATCAAATTAGTGGTCAAACTAGATCCACTACATCACAAAAGAATAGATACAAGTGCTAGACAAAATAATAAGTATACATCAAGGAGTCTCTATCTCGAATGTATAAAAACAAAAACTACTAAGCTAAAGTAGTTAGCCAAAAGTCAGGTGACGGACCCTGATAAGAAGTCAAGCAGAAGCACCTAAAATACCTCGGTATGACCCGAGTATTATTTAAGAAGAAAATAATAAACAGACCAGTCTAGCTATAAATATCAGATAAAATGAGATAGGATGAGAGATATGACAAAAACGTATGATAACAATAATGCCATACTGAGACAAGTATACATCAAATAACAACAAAAATCATACAGTATCTCAAATCAACTCGAAACACCAAAAAGAATCACATTCTTTAAATTATTCACCAAAACACAAATATTGATAGAGCTTATCAATTCAATCCACGAAAATTGGTGAAACACAAATTCTAGAAATCATCAACTAGAAATCCAGAAATCACAAAAGGGGGAAAGCTTAACACAAACGGGAGCATGAAAACTCACCAACACGTGTATCACAAATGGGTCACTATCCCATGGTCGCTAACCATAGAGCCGGTGCCACAATGTAGTACAACGAACACCCGAGGAACCAGAAACTCAAATAATCCAGAACATCGACGTAGTACAGCGTTACGCCCGATGAACCAAACTCAAATAATCAGGCACAACGACGTAGTACAGCGAACGCCTGATGAACCTGAACACAAATAATCCGGAACATCGACGTAGTACAGCGAACGCCCGATGAACCTGAACACAAATAATTCGGAACATCGACGTTGTACAGCGAACGCCCGATGAACTTGAACACAAATAATCCGGAACATCGACGTAGTACAGCGAACGCCCGATGAACCGAACTCCAATAAGCTGGAACAACAACGTAATACAACGTTACGCCCGATGAACCGAACTCCATAAAACCATAGGTCGCTAGCCTATAAAAATGAGACAAAGCTCCATAAATCCGGGTACAGTCCCCCACGTGGACAAAGAGACATCGCACATCGCTAGTCTAAACCATAAAATGATCATCATCAATCATCAAGAAGTGTCAATTACACTAAGCTAGCAAATAAATGAGTTTAGCTTTATGTCCCATAACCACTGGCTTAACTTAAATATTTACGAACAAATTGTAGATTTCCACTCGAAAATTGTCACAAGAGTTCAATCGAACAAGTCCAAGAATTAACCGACAAAGTAAACGCAAGCGTTTCATACCACTTGTTTTGCTAAGCCGTTTAATTAGATTTCTCATACGAATGAGGTAAAGGTTTGTATATACTAATAGATTGGAAAACAGTTTTATAAACGAGATTTGTATAAAAAAAATAGAGTTAGAATCATCTTTGTGAAAGAGTTTGAATATTTACTACTAGTATAGAAACCTTTGTATTTTAAAGTGACAAATCACAGAAATGATTGTAGAAACAATCAATCACCAAAATCCACATTCGACGACGTGAATTAAAACCATAAAAATCGAAACTGAATCCATTAAAATGGATGTTCCCAAAAATCCCGAAAAAGAAGTCATCAAAGTCGATAAATGATAACAACAAATCGGATCATCAAGAATCGATTTAAAAATCAGAAACCCACACAAAACTGCCTAAAATAGGCAAAATTCTCATTTCCCAGATTCAGTCGACTGAACTAGAAGGTTAGTCGACTGGTACAAGGCCAGAAACTCACAGGTTCCTGGTTCAGTCGACTGAACTATATGGTCAGTCGACTGACACAGGGACAGGAAGTTTTCCGCTCCCAGGTTCAGTCGGCTGCCAGTCGACTGATAAATGGACAGAAGCTTTTCTGTTTCCAGGTTCAGTCGACTGGCCATATATGTTCAGTCGACTGAATTGTCAATTGCAGTGTTTTCAGCCTAGCCCAAGCGGGGCTAAAATCCAAACCGAAGTGATCGGCCGAGCAACGGAGACTAGGGATTTATGCCAAGCGACAACCCAGCCTTATAGGCTCTTTGATACACCCCAACAACATGTTCAAACATCAAAGATAGGATTTTTAAAGATTTGACTTCAAAACGCCAAAAATTGGAATATTCATCAAACCAATTCAATTTAAAAGCAAATGAACAAGGAATAGATGTTAGGAAATACTACCTAACAATTATCAAAGATATAGACATAGATGTGAGTTCAAAAACTCACCTTTAACTCAAAAACTCAAGTGAGAAGCTCTAAAACAAGCTAAGATCAATTCCTCTTCAACAACAACTCAAGAAGCTTCAATTTAAGCTCATAAGAAGAATATTTCCTAAGTTAGGTTATAGGAAATTCTGAAAATAGAAGAGGGATTGAGATGGAGAAGATGAAGAGGATGCTTACCTAAGCTTCTCTTTGATTTTGGAGTAAGAACTTGAGTTTCCAAATCAAACTAGGGTTTGGAATTTCTATTTCCCATTCTTTTCTCCCATTTTCTCTTGAGCTAGAGTGTTAGGAAATGTTATGAAGGAATGAAGAGGAGTGGAGTGGGAGTTAGGGTATTAGATGGGTTGGGTGTTAGGTTATTGGGCTGAAACCCAAACCCAAAGCCCTAAACGAAAATATCAAAATTTCACTCAACTCCAAACATATCAATGTTTATACTCAAAAAAGCTGTAAATATCATTTTGGACTCAATGGAAGTGGTCTCGAGTCCCAATTCGTCTATTTACAAAAAGTAGCTTTTCGGACTTTAATCTGATTAACGATGTTATATTTAAATAAAACATTTAAATATACAATTGTAAAATATGCGGGTTGTTACAGACTCCCCTCCTTAAAGAATTGCGTGCTCGTAATAATTAAGAGGAAAATAAAAAGTAACAACCATAAAAGCATATCAACACAAAAGAAGAAATTTTGAAATGAGAAGTTCACCATAAAGAGCACAAAAGAGTAAGTCCGGATGTGTTTGCTCATAAGTCAAATTTGGTGAAACTTCAATTTCTTCCATTACACCAGGCTCAGGAATAGAATCGGAATCACGAAGGCATTTCCGTAGTTGAGAGACGTGAAATACGTCATGAATAACAGAAAACTAAGCCGGTAATAAAAGGCGATAAGCCACAGAACCAATACGTTCGGTGATGGAAAATGGACCAACATATCGAGGTGCTAACTTTCCCGATCGACTGAAACGCTCAACATCCCTCATAGGCGAAACACAAATGAACACCAACAAAATTTGGACCTAAAACCAGCCTCTCACCGGCTTCAAGCCAACACGAAGGAGATCGGCATGGTCGTCCATAGAGTGCCTCGAAAGGAGCCATACCAATACTAGATTGGAAGCTATTATCATAGGAAAACTCAACAAGAATATGATCTTCCCAACTTCCACCAAAATCAAGAACACATGCACGAAAGAGATCTTCAAGAGTTTGATTCACACGCTCGGTTTGTCCATCGGACTGAGGATGATAAGCGGTGCTAAAATTAAGCTTTGTTCCCAAAGCTTTTGAAGACCTTACCAAAATCCACTAGTAAAATAATGGATCACGATCGCTAACAATAGAAGTAGGAACTCCATGCAATTTAACAATTTCTTTAACATAGAGTTTAGCCAAAAGAGGTACGGTCCAAAAGAGAAGGATGAGCCTCAAGGCTACACAAAACAAGAGATGAACATGAATCGGATTCATGATCTCGAATCTCACAAGTGGACAAAGTCTCGAGATCACTCCATTCGGATAGCATCATGGAAACAACCGCTTATTGCTTACGACTAAGGGCATCGGCAACTCGATTTCCCTTTCCGGGAGTATAAAGAATATCAAAATCATAAGATGCAAGGAACTCGAGCCAACGTTGTTGACGCAAATTAAGTTCCTTTTGAGAAAATAAATACTTCAAAGATTTACGATCGGTGTAGAGAACAAATTTCTCTCCCAAAAGATAATGACACCAAATTCTAAAGGCGAAAACAATAGCCGCGAGCACTAGATCATGAGTGGCATATCTAGTCTCGGTAGGCTTTAATTGTCAAGAAGCATATATGATAACACATTCCCTTTTTGCATGAGAACGACATTCAAACCAATATGACTAGTATCGGTATAAACAATCAATTCTTGGTTCCCTTCGGGAATCACAAGAATAGGAGCATCGGAAAGGAGTTTTTTTAATCGATCCTCATTCCCGAAAAGCTAAGACATTCAAAATTATAATTAACTTTATGTAATCATCTTTTTAGAAAAATTTACTTATTACAAGTCAATTTACTATGTCTGACTGTCTCATCATAGCGTTTAGGAGATTCCTATCGATAACGTTGATCAAGCACATCGACGAGAATTCTTAAAGCACTCAATGGGCAAAACAACACAAAATCATCTTTTATATGACAAACATGCCTCTTATAAAATTTACAAATATTCTTTGCTCCTTTTAAGAACAAAATCCAATCATACTTATAAATATCTTATTAAAAAGATTTGCAAATTTTAAATTGTTGTTTTCATCCATAATCAATAAATACAAGGATAAACTCATCGAGATATTTGTAGAATACTCGATTCATAAGATGGATGAAACAAGGTAGAAGGTTCGTCAAACCGAATGACATAACGAACCACTCACAAGAATCATAACGAGTGCGGAATGCGGTAAGTGGAATGCTACCCTCCGCAACTCGTAGCTGATAAAAACCGATGGCAAGGTCGAGCTGAAAAGACCTTAGCACCATTCAATAGATTACTTAGGTGATAATCCTAAGACAAGCTCAAATATACCGTAAAATTCACAAACTACTTGAATGAGAGAAATAATATCCTCCTCATCATGTAGGTATAAAGAATAAAATGATGCCACCGAATTTGGGAATCGAAATCATTAAGAACCATAGAAATCTGCTTAACAGATTGAGGATGTCGAAGATATATAGCCTGCTCAGGACATAGGATGTGAGCTTCATAATGATCAAGCCAATCCTTTCCCAAAAATCAATTTCGAAGCCTAAGTAACACATAACATGCAAATCGGCTCGAAAAGAATAATCACATAAAATAATCTCGACATTTTCACAAATTAAACTGAGTGTTGCGGATCCACCAACCAGATTCGCAATTCTCAATGAAGTCATCAAGCCAATAACATTCAAAGACAAAGCATCAACAAGTTCTTTTGATATTAAAGAGTGAGATGCACCCGTATCAAAAAGAACTCGAATAGGAAGGTCACGAAATATAATAATGCCATCAAGGATAGAATGAGAAATACCTTGACCAAGGGAGGTATTACTAGGGGCTTGCACAACATTTAGCTTTCCCTCTCTCCTACTTTGAAGTTTGATACATGAAGATAAAAGATGACCCAAACCTTTGCAATAGCGACAAGAAAAGGGTTTCGGACACTCATTCGCATAGTGTTCCGTAGAACCACAATTGTAGCATTGTCCACGACTAGAGGTAGGAGTTTTTTCTACCAAAATTTTCTGCTTCCCTTTCTTTTTGGGATTAGGGCTTTTGAACTTAATATGCCTCTTCTTGTTGATGTTGAAGTTTTGTTTGGCATCCACAACTTCAACATCACTTTCTTTATCGGCATCTTCAAGTCGAAGAGTGATATATACAAACTGGTCGAAAGGAACTTCTAGTTTCAGAGGTAAAACCTTTTTGGGATTTTTACTCAAAGCACAGATAAACCTTTGATTCTTTACAAGATCCAAAAGTTATTGGGCAGACATAAATACGCCATCCAGAGAAGGACTACTGGATTGACCAGTGCTAGGACTGCCAGATCTAACCATCTCTTCTTCTTTAAGAAAGAAAGAAAGAAGACGAAAAAGGTTATTCACAGAATGAATATCAAACAAACTTGATTGATAAAACAAGGCATCATAAAAAGAAATAGGATAGAACGGTACAAAGACTCGAATTAAATCCTATGGCACGATTCCTAAGAAAGACTTAGGACAATGATCTTTGCCAGATTATTCTACATTGTTCCGAAGTTTGGCTTTGATACCAAGCTGTGATGCCCCACCTCTATACTCACACTAGCCAAGGACACTACGGGGTAATGCCGTCAACTAGCACGAAGAATAAGGCTGTTGAGGAGCGACCCTCTGTGTAATTGCTTTGTGTAAGTACCGATATGTCAGATAATATAACTTACATTTCATTTCAAGAGGAAATCCGACATATCAAATACAAACTCAAAGCTACCACACTGTGGCTATGTGGACTTCGGAAAACAAATATAGAAATAAGCATAACACAAATTAGTCACAGATATTCATCTCACTAAGGTGAAAACAGATATGAATATATCGAATAGAAGTGTACATCAAAGTAGTGGTCAAACTAGATCCACTACATCACAAAAGAATAGATACAAGTGCTAGACAAAAGAATAAGTATACATGAAGGGGTCTCTATCTCGAATGTATAACAACAAAAACTACTAAGCTAAAGTAGTTAGCCAAAAGTCAGGTGACGGACCCTGATAAGAAGTCAAGCAGAAGCACCTGAAATACCTCGGTCTGACCCGAGTATTATTTAAGAAGAAAATAATAAACGGATCAGCCTAGCTATAAATATCAGATAAAATGAGATAGGATAAGAGATATGACAAAAACGTATGATAACAATAATGCCATCTGTGACAAGTATACATCAAATAACAACAAAAATCATACAATATCCCAAATCAACTCGAAACACCAAAAGAATCACATTCTTTAAATTATTCACCAAAACACAAATATTGATAGAGCTTATCAATTCAATCCACGAAAATTGGTGAAACACAAATTCTAGAAATCATCAACTAGAAATCCAGAAATCACAAAAGGGGGAAGGCCTATTACAAACGGGAGCATGAAAACTCACCAACACGTGTATCACAAATGGGTCACTATCCCATGGTCGCTAACCATAGAGCCGGTGCCACGACGTAGTACAACGAACGCCCAAGGAACCAGAAACTCAAATAATCCAGAACATCGACGTAGTACAGCGTTACACCCGATGAACCAAACTCAAATAATCAGGCACAACGACGTAGTACAACGAACGCCCGATGAACCTGAACACAAATAATCCGGAACATTGACGTAGTATAGCGAACGCCGGATGAACCTGAACAAAAAAATCCGGAACATCGACGTAGTACAGCGAACGCCCGATGAACCTGAACACAAATAATCCAGAACATCGACGTAGTATATTAAACGCCCGATGAATCGAACTCCAATAAGCCGGAACAACAACGTAATACAACATTACGCCCGATGAACCGAACTCCATAAAACCATAGGTCGCTAGCCTATAAAAATGAGACGAAGCTCCATAAATTGGGGTACGTCCCCCACGTGGACAAAGAAACATCGCACATCCCTAGTCTAAACCATAAAATGATCATCATCGATCATCAAGAAGTGTCAATTACACTAAGCTAGTAAATAAATGAGTTTAGCTTCATGTCCCATAACCACTGGCTTAACTTAAATATTTACGAACAAATTGTAGATTTCCACTCGAAAATTGTCACAAGAGTTCAATCGAACAAGTCCAGGAATTAACCGACAAAGTAAACGCAAGCGTTTCATACCACTTGTTTTGCTAAGCTGTTTAATTAGATTTCTCATACGAATGAGGTAAAGGTTTGTATATACTAATAGATTGGAAAACGGTTTTATAAACGAGATTTGTATGAAAAATAGAGTTAGAATCATCTTTGTGAAAGAGTTTGAATATTTACTACTAGTATAGAAACCTTTGTATTTTAAAGTGACAAATCACAGAAATGATTGTAGAAACAATCAATCACCAAAATCCACATTCGACGACGTGAATTAAAACCATAAAAATCGATACCGAATCCATTAAAATGGATGTTCCCAAAAATCTCGAAAAAGAAGTCATCAAAGTCGATAAATGATAACAACAAATCAGATCATCAAGAATCGATTTAAAAATCGAAAACTCACACAAAACTGCCTAAAATAGGCAAAATGCTCATTTCCCAGATTCAGTCGACTGAACTAGAAGGTCAGTCGACTGGTACAAGGCCAGAAACTCACGGGTTCCTGGTTCAGTCGACTGAACTATATGGTCAGTCGACTGACACAGGGACAGGAAGTTTTCCGCTCCCAGGTTCAGTCGGCTGCCAGTCGACTGATAAATGGACAGAAGCTTTTCTGTTTCCAGGTTCAGTCGACTGGCCATATACGTTCAGTCGACTGAATTGTCAATTGCAGTGTTTTCAGCCTAGCCCAAGCGGGGCTAAAATCCAAACCGAAGTGATCGGCCGAGCAACGGAGACTAGGGATTTATGCCAAGCGACAACCCAGCCTTATAGGCTCTTTGATACACCCCAACAACATGTTCAAACATCAAAGATAGGATTTTTAAAGATTTGACTTCAAAACGCCAAAAATTGGAATATTCATCAAACCAATTCAATTTAAAAGCAAATGAACAAGGAATAGATGTTAGGAAATACTACCTAACAATTATCAAAGATATAGACATAGATGTGAGTTCAAAAACTCACCTTTAACTCAAAAACTCAAGTGAGAAGCTCTAAAACAAGCTAAGATCAATTCCTCTTCAACAACAACTCAAGAAGCTTCAATCTAAGCTCATAAGAAGAATATTTCCTAAGTTAGGTTATAGGAAATTCTGAAAATAGAAGAGGGATTGAGATGGAGAAGATGAAGATGATGCTTACCTAAGCTTCATTTTGATTTTGGAGCTAGAACTTGAGTTTCCAAATCAAACTAGAGTTTGGAATTTCTATTTCCCATTCTTTTCCCCCATTTTCTCTTGAGCTAGAGTGTTAGGAAATGTTATGAAGGAATGAAGATGAGTGGAGTGGGAGTTAGGGTATTAGATGGGTTGGGTGTTAGGTTATTGGGCTGAAACCCAAACCCAAAGCCCTAAACGAAAATATCAAAATTTCACTCAACTCCAAACATATCAATGTTTATACTCAAAAAAGCTGTAAACGTCATTTTGGACTCAATGGAAGTGGTCTCGAGTCCCAATTCGTCTATTTACAAAAAGTAGCTTTTCGGTCTTTAATCCGATTAACGATAATATATTTAAATAAAACATTTAAATATACAATCGTAAAATATGTAGGTTGTTACATATAACATCTGTGGTTGTAGGGAAACAGGTTGGAGGGATCCAACTGGATTCCTCAAAAATATTGATTTTAATTTCATATATAGTGATATATGATGTGTGTGAATAATCTGATATAGGTTATCTTGTGATTTGATATATTGGATGCTATTGTAGCACTGGCCCTAATTTTGGTATTATAAATACCATAAATAATATTTTTAAATTTTAAAAAGGGAATTCTAAGGCGATTTTTGAAATGGAAATATTTATATAAAATTTTGGGATTATTTAAAAAGGTAATTGAATTGGATAAAATAAATGATTGGATTTTGGATATTTAATTAGCTATTTCGTAATATGGTTTCAACTAGAGAATTTTAAATTGAGGATTTAAAACAGTGGATTTAAATAAGATTTTTAAAATAAAAAATGGAAGTAGAAATCGAGATTTGATTGGTTTTGGAATATAGTTTGGGTTATTTAAGAAATTGATTTATAAATGGGATTTTAATTAGAAATCGATTTATAAATAGATTCTTGTAATGTAAACCTATTTAAGCTGGGAAATGAGATTATGAAATTTATAATCAAGGTTTATAAATAATGTGAGATGATTATCATTTGAAAAATTGGAGATATAAATTCACGGTGAGAATTTATAATGAGATGGGGCAATCGGTTTAAAAGAGATGGTAGAGTCTATTTTTGGAATGTGGAAAATGTTATGAAATTGGGAAAGTGGTCGATGTGTTATGAATCGAGAGAGAGATTTATAAATTGAATTTGGTTATATTGGAATTTTAAAAATATATTTTTATCGAGAAGTTAAGTTTGTTTTAAAAAGAGGATTTTTAATTATTAAACTATGCAATTTAAAACTGTTTTAGCATTGAAATATTTTAGAAAGTTAGTTATTTAAACATTTAAACTGGTTAAAATGAATTCTAAGATTTTAAATAAAGTTTTATAAATCGATTAGAAATTTTATAAAGGAATTGGAATTGGTTATTGATGTTATTTTAAAAGTGCTTGATATTTTTAAATAATCATTTAACCATGATCTTGAAATTTATTATTATTATATATTCATAGAATTTAAAAGTAAGTAACTGGAATTTATTTATAAACGCTCTCGAGATTGTAAACCAGATTTTATTAAACGGATGTGATTGTATAAGTGAAATGTTATAGTGGTATTTCTGGAAATTTAGGGGAATTCCCAAAATAATTGGACTTGGGAACTTAAAATGAATCTGAACTCATTAAAGGAGTTATAAACTGTTAGTTGGATTATAAATAAGTATAACCGATAATTTTTGGAAATTGTAAAAGGAAATTAATAGAAATTCCGGAGATTTATGAGATAAGTATGGATATTAGAAATGATTTGGAAAATAAACTTATAATATTTTCCTAAGTATTGAAGTTAAAGGTTTGGAGATATTTTAGCGACAAAATGATTTTTATAGGAATATTTTTCTAAGTAATGAAATACTAAGTTGGACTTGGAAATTATTTCTAAGTATTGATATGATTCCAAATTATCCTGTTATGGATATAAGTATTTGAAATTGTTTTCAATTATTGAATGTACTGGAAGAGATTTGAATATATATCTTTGTAAAGATATTTGAAATGAATGTTTTGAAAGATTTATAAAATTGGGCCTAGTGACCGCTTGCGTGTGAAATTTGATAGTTAAATAACCGACTATTAAATCTGGCCAAATTCGTTGATCGTTTCGAAGAGACCGGGATCAGATATAATTATCCAAAACCCACTTCGATCTGATTTGTGCGTTACAAATTGTGATATCTCGAAGATAATGGAGATGGTGATTTGGAAGGAGTTTCGGTTTGTTCAGACCCAAAACAACTTGTATGGATGAATGCTATCATTGCATCATTGCTTGGAAGGCAGTGTTAGCATTCCAAGTATAAATCCTATTCTAAAGGTAAAACGTAGCCTCAAGCCTCTTCAACTGGGAATGACTAAACCAGGGGAGATGCTGCAGGGTTTAGTGGGTCGCACCCAAGTAGGGTATGTTATCGCTTTTCTAGACACCCTCGGATATATATTATAAATTATGGATATAGTTGTGCATGAAAAAGAGAGCGCTCGATAGGGTGGGAACACCCGAGGTGATAACATATTCGGTACTATTCAGTAAGGGGTAGGCTGGTCCTGAGTTGGCAGGGATCATTAGGTACGATCTCGGTACATTTTTCTAGAGGTGTACTATGGCGGGCGATACCCCAGTAGCCCTATCATTGTATGGAATCCAATATCTTTTACGAGCCTTTACGGTTTTGATTGTAGAGCCTGGTATGCTAGAATTTAATTAGTGTAACAATTTCGGCTATTTTATTAAGTACTTAGACACTATTATAATATCACTGGATTTTCTATAAAAGTGTTTTGGTTATCGTAAGGTAAAAACCCGTCGTATTTATGTGTGGCATGGTCTTACGAGATACCTTTGTTTTCAAAGGATTCTAATAACAGTAATAATTCAAATTGAGTGTGTTTTCTCACGTTGGTTTTCCAGATTGACTCGGGTGTTATTTTATTATAATGCTCGAGGCAGACCGAGTATTACAGATTCATGTTAGGATGCTATGGAGCTCAGGAGATGAGCTGGAGGAGTCTCAGGCGTATTTCACGTATTTGATTATAGTCCAATGTGGTTTATGCTGTATATTCAGCACTTGTGAGGACAAGTTATTATAACCGTCGAGATTGATTGTTGATTGTTGCACTCTGATGATTGTATGAATATTAATTGTTATAGATTCCTTTTGTATAAAGATTAGTTATTATATATTATAAATTGTTCCTCTGCGGTTTGTGAGATTTTATGTGTTGTTTCTGTTTACTTCTATTTCTTCTCTTCCTTCTTCTCACCCTCTCTCTTCTTACGACGACCTTCTGTCATTCTATACTTTTTGGGTTGGACATGTATGGTTTATTGTCGATTCAAAGGGTACGGATTTTCGGATTGTCACACTTGGTATCAAAGCTGAAGGTTAAGCGAGAACCTTGGCTTTGGTGAGAATAACTGAGATTGGGTCAGTAGTACTCTAGAATGGGTCTGAGTGTATTAATAGATATGAGCGCTTATTTGTTAGTGAATATAAAATGTTTTATATTGTGTTGATTTATCGGTTGAGTGTTTATGATTTCTGGTCGGTACGGGAAGTACAACTGTATCTATATGGGTTTCTAAACTCTTAAACAAGGCAAACTGACACAGTATTTTTTTTGAAAAGAGGGTAAATGAAATAATTTTACCCAAAGGTATATTTTGATAGAAAAGAAATAATTTTCTAAGATTATTGTAGTATATTGGTGTGTTTGGTTGATATTATTATAATCAAAACAAGATTATAAAAATTGAAATGGTTTATATAAACCAAATAGAAATTTTATAGGTATGATTATACATATGAGTTGTAATAAAAAAAGTGGATTCAAACCGGAATTTGGAAATTTAAGCCCTAGAAGCTTTGAGAAATGTTTTAAATGGATTTGAACTAAGATTTGAGGAATTTTAAATCTTGGAGATTTTTGGAAATGTTTTTCAAAGTGTTTTAAAAGGGACAATGGTGATATTTTTTTTGGAATATTCTGAATAGGAGGTTTTAAAATGGATTCTAAAGGTGATAAAGCACTGAACTCACTTCAGTTGTTGGAAAATAATTCTGGTGATGACGGCAGTATCATCAGTCTTCGTTTTTGAGTTTCTATGTGACGAATTGCTACCGTAGCGATTGGCTAAGATTGTTTTGCTCTAAGCTTGTTTGGTAAACGAATTTTGTTCAAATCCCAAAAAGAGTTAACTTGGATAAAACCAAGTTTGTTTTGGAAATTCTGAAAATATGATTTGATATACTAATGGGCTATATATATTTATGATTTCAAAATGATTTGAAATAAAACTGGGTGATTGAATTCAGGAATTCCAATCTAAATGTTTTGTGAAAGTAACATGAAATAAGTTTTGAACTTATAAATTAAGAATGATGCAAATGGGAATTGAAAGTGAGAATTTTAATCCTGGAATTAAAATTTAACTTGAGTAAGTTAAAACGGATTGAATTTAACTTAAGAAATGTTAAATAAAGTTGGATTAGACTTGAAACAATATCGAATTGAATTGGATTCGAAATGAGGTTAAACAAAATTTGAAATGTAAAATGGTCATATAACTATAAGTTATGATTATGGAATGAGAATAAAACTTAAGTGAAAATTTATGGAACTGTGAATAATAGGTCGTATAACTTATAAAAATGGACAAATGGGAAGGTGGAACCCAATTCAGAAGAAAATGTTTAAATATTTGGTTAAAGGAAATGAAAAATCCAAAATTGGGATTATAAAATGGAATGGAACTCAAGTTGAGTTAAATTAAATGATTTCCAGAAATGAAACTTAACTTAAGTTAAGTAAGAATGAGACTTGAGTTATAAATGGAATTCGACTTAAGTATAAGCGAATTAATTGTGTTTCGAATATTGCCGATTGAAATAAAATGGATGGTGAATTGAAATTGAATGAATTAAATTTGAAATTGAGTTGGAATGGAATTCAAACTAAGTGTAAATGAATTGGATTTAGTTTGGAATATTGATTGATAAGAATGAAATATGAACTTAAGTAGTGGCAAGGAATGTTTATAATAAACCTTAGGAATAATTTTATGAAATGTCTTATTAATAAATTAGCATGGAATGAAATGTCGTTCACTATTAAATGAAGTGAATAACACTATGTGAATTAAATGAAAGTGAATGGAAAGGAAGTAATATAAGTTGGAAGTGAAATCAATATGAATGCAAGTGCATGAACCTGAGCTGAATTGTTCGAAATCGATTTACATGGAATGATTCCGAAGCTTAATAAAATGGTTTTGAATCTAGTGGAAGTGAATATGAATTGAATGCAAGTAAATTTGCTTGTGAATAATTCTAAACTGAATGGAATGATATATATATCGGTTGTAAATGAATAATCGAATGTTTGAACCTTGTAATTGTTTACGCATCCTAAATATACATGTTATAACATGTTTTGTTTATGAAATTTAGATGATTAATGAGTTAAAAGGATATGATGTTATTAAATTTCATTTTTATAGAACTTATGGGTTTTATTTGAGTAAGTACAGGTTCGGAGAGCTGTTTGGATAGATTTTGGTTGCATAATTGCATATAAATTGGGCAAGCTCGCTTAATAACGCTAAAATAAGGTACGCTTACGCTATAAATGCGAAAATGATATAAATATTGCTATATATTGTGTTTTCCGATCATGAGAGCCAATGTATATCATTTTCATCATATTGCAAAAGGCTCTCCATACAAGGGAGACTCTGGCAAAAAGTTTCGGAAATTTAGAGTGTTAGAAAATTTTTGGAAAATTTTTTGTTAATCAAAATTTGATTTCGAATTGTAATTGAAATAAAAAGGTTTTGGTTTAGAAATGGAAAATTAATTGTATTAAATGGAACTAAAGGATTTAGAAAAGTGAAATATCGAGTTCCAACAAATTGGGTTTTGGATAAGTTAATGGGTTTGGAACATTTTTCTTACTTAGCAATTTCGGGGATGAAATTCTTTTAGGGGGGAGGAATGTAATGACCCAGATTTTTCCGTCATTTATTTTGAACATTTAAATGGTTTTAAATATTGATTTGGAATATAAATGATTTTGAATATGAAGATTTTGGTTGAAATTATAGAACGAATTTAAATTTCAAATATAGAGATTTATCGTAATACGGAAATGGTAAATAATTGAAATTTTGACTTAATATCAATCGAAATGATTTCTAATGTGAATATAAGTTCTATTTGAATTATAATTGAGTTAATAAGTTTTCAAAATTTGAATTTCAAATAATTTCGTCGATTTTGAAAATCATTCGATTTAATCGACACGTTAAAATAGCGATCCGGGGCACAGTCTCGGAATTGGACGAAACTTATTCCATTAGATCCGTAATAGTGTATTACTATCGAATTTCAAATTTCGTAGCATTTGGAGTTACCGTTTGGTCGTACGGGATAGAAACGTGTTGTAATTAATATCAGAATTTAATATAATAATTGGGTTCAAAAAGCTATCTTCTCCATACGATCGAATTAGGACTCGAAACTTGTTCCATTGCATTCGGAATAGGGGTATAACATTGGGAACGCCAAGCGGCTTGCCTCGATAGGAGTTCGGGATTTCGAGTTATGTTAAACGAGATATTTTGGAAATTTAATAATATTAAAAATTGGAAAGTCAAACCAGCCACCCTATACTCATACTCGAGCCACCCTATACTCGTACTCACGCCGCTTTGCCCCAGTTTAAATTGCATTCTCCTCCTACAGTTTCTCAAACGAAATCGTTGAACAGATAAAAAAAGAGAAGCAAAATCAAATCATGAACAAATAAAAGCACGCACAAAATCGACGACGTTCGACTTGAGGGTGGGAGGCCGAGGCGGCTGCAAGGTGTCATAGGCGATTGGGAAGCCGAGATGTGGAAGGGAAAGCGATGGTGGCTGCGACATTTCGGTCGGCGATGGTCAGTGGAGTCGAGCAGCACGTGCGCGCGTGGGTGATAAGAAGCAGGTAGTGGTCTTCGATGTGAAAGGGTTGGAGCGGCTAACGATGGCAATCTTTGCTCGAGCCTGGGAAGCAAGCGAGGTGACGGCGTAGGCCCTTGAGGGTAGAGGTAGAGCTATGCGCATGGTTGCGCCTCGGTGGTGCTCCGGCGGTCTCAGGGTGGTGCAGCGACGAGATGGAAGTGGTTTGGGGGTTTCGGGTTAGTGCCAGATGTTATCGACAGATCTAGATTTTAGAAGAAGGTTAGTTAAATTTGTTAATAGGTATTTAGATTTTGAAATTTAAGGTTAATTAAATTCGTTAGTAAACAATTAGTTGATTAATTATGATTAAAATTGTAATCATTAATTTATATTATTCGAAATTTGCTTATACGAGGTTCAACCGAACGGAATTAGTCGTGCGGGGTTCGGAGCTGCAGAATCTGTTCAAAGTAATTAAATTGGAATGATTAGCAAATTAAAAATCAAGGTGAGTAAATCTCACTCAATTTGGTTGACTGGTTTAATTTATAGAAATTAAAAATTAATTATTGGATGATTGGTTGAATTGATATATATTATTATCTATTGGGCGTTATATTATATATATTAGTATATATATTAGTAGTTGGATATATTTCCCGCCGTTGGAGCGGATGAGACACTATGCGCTCCGCAAAATAGCGGATGACCCTATATTACCATGATATCTTGCTTCGAAGCGGGATTGGTATTTTATGTTATATAACATCTGTCGTTGCAGGGAAACAGGTTGGAGGGATCCAACTGGATTCCTCAAAAATGTTGATTTTAATTTCATATATAGTGATATATGATGTGTGTGAATAGTCTTATATAGGTTATGTTGCGATTTGATATATTGGATGCTATTGTAGCATTGGCCCTAATTTTGGTATTATAAATACCATAAATAATATTTTTGAATTTTAAAAAGGGAATTCAAAGGCGATTTTCGAAATGAAAATATTTATATAAAACTTTGAGATTATTTAAAAAGGGAATACAATTGGATAAAATAAATGATTGGATTTTGGATATTTAATTAGCACTTTCGTAATATGGTTTCAACTAGAGAATTTTAAATTGAGGATTTAAAACAGTGGATTTAAATAAGATTTGTAAAATAAAAAATGGAAGTAGAAATCGAGATTTGATTGGTTTTGGAATATAGTTTGGGTTATTTAAGAAATTGATTTATAAATGGGATTTTAATTAGAAATCGATTTATAAATAGATTCTTGAAATGTAAACCTGCATAAGCTGGGAAATGAGATTATGAAATTTATAATCAAGGTTTATAAATAAAGTGAGATGATTATCATTTGATAAATTGGAGATATAAATTCACGATGAGAATTTATAATGAGATGGGGTAATCGGTTTAAAAGAAATGGTAGAGTCTATTTTTGGAATGTGGAAAAGTTTATGAAATTGGGAAAGGCGTCGATGTGTTATGAATCGAGAGAGAGAGATTTATAAATTGAATTTGGTTATATTGGAATTTTAAAAATATATTTTTATCGAGAAGTTAAGTTTGTTTTAAAAAGAGGATTTTTAATTATTAAACTATGCAATTTAAAACTGTTTTAGCATTGAAATATTTCGGAAAGTTAGTTATTTAAATATTTAAACTGGTTGAAATGAATTCTAAGATTTTAAAACAAGTTTTTTAAATCGATTAGAAATTTTATAAAGAATTGGAATTGGTTATTGACGTTATTTTAAAAGTGCTTGATATTTTTAAATAATTATTTGATGATGATCTTTAAAGTTATTATCATTATATATTCACAGAATTTAAAAGTAAGTAGGTGGAATTTATTTATAAATGCTCTCAAGATTGTAAACCAGATTTTATTAAACAGATGTGATTGTATAAGTGAAATGTTATAGTGGGATTTCTGGAAATTTAGGGGAATTCCTAAAATAATTGGACTCGGAAACTTAAAATGAATCTGAATTCATTAAAGGAGTTATAAACTGTTAGTTGGATTATAAATAAGTATAATCGATAATTTTTGGAAATTGTAAAAGGAAACTAATAGAAATTCCAGAGATTTATGAGATAAGTACGGAATATTTCCTAAGTATAGATATTAAAAATGATTTGGAAAATAAACTTATAATATTTTCCTAAGTATTGAAGTTAAAGGTTTGGAGATATTTTAGCAACGAAATGATTTTCATAGGAATATTTTTCTAAGTAATGAAATACTAAGTTGGACTTGGAAATTATTTCTAAGTATTGATATGATTCGAAATTATCTTGTTATTGATACAAGTATTTGAAATTGTTTTCAATTATTGAATGTACTGGAAGTGATTTGAATATATATCTTTGTAAAGATATTTGAAATGAATGTTTTGAAAGATTTATAAAATCGGGCCTAGTGACTGCTTATGTGTGAAATTTGATAGTTAAATAACCAACTATTAAATCTGGCCAAATTCGTTGATCGTTTCGAAGAGACCGGGATCGGATATAATTATCCGAAACTCACTTCGATCCGATTTGTGCGTTACAAATTGTGATATCTCGAAGATAATGGAGATGGTGATTTGGAAGGAGTTTCGGTTTGTTCAGACCCAGAACAAATTGTATGGATGAATGCTATCATTGCATCGTTGCTTGGAAGGCAGTGTTAGCATTCCAAGTATGAATGCTATTCTAAAAGTAAAACGTAGCTTCAAGCCTCATCAATTGGGAATGACTAAAATAGGGAGATGCCGCAGGGCTTAGTGGGTCGCACCCAAGTAGGGTATGTTATCACTTTTCTAGATACCCTCGGATATATATTTTAAATTATGGATATAGTTGTGCATGAAAAAGAGAGCGCTCGATAGGGTGGGAACATCCAAGGTGATAACATATTTGGTACTATCCAGTAAGGGGTAGGTCGGTCCCGTGTTGGCAGAGATCGTTAGGTATGATCTCAGTACATTTTTCTAGAGGTGTACTGTGGCGGGAGGTACCTCAGTAGCCCTGTCATTGTATGGAATCCAATATCCACTATGTGCCTTTACGGTTTTAATTATAGAGCCTAGTATGATGGAATTTAATTAATGTAAAAATTTCGGCTATTTTAATAAGTATTTGTACTTAGACACTATTATAATATCACTGGATTTTCTATAAAAGTGTTTTGGTTATCGTAAGGTAAAAACCCGTCGTATTTATGTGTGGCGTGGTCTTACGAGATACCTTTGTTTTCAAAGAATTTTGGTAACAGTAATAATTCAAATTGAGTGTGTTTTCTCATGCTGGTTTTTCAGACTGACTCGGGTGTTATTTTATTATAATGCTCGAGTCAGACCGAGTATTACAGATTCATGTTTGGATGCTATGGAGCTCAGGAGACAAGCTGGAGGAGTCTCAGGCGTATTTCACGTATTTGATTATAGTCCATTGTGGTGTATGATGTATATTCAGCACTTGTGAGGACAAGTTATTATAACTGTCCAGATTGATTGTTGATTGTTGTACTCTGATGATTGTATGAATATTAATCATTATAGATTCCTTTTGTATAAAGATCAGTTATTATATATTATATATTATTCCGCTACGATTTGTGAGATTCTATGTGTTATTTCTATTTTCTTCTATTTCTTCTCTTCCTTCTTCTCACCCTCTCTCTTCTTTCCATGACCTTCCGTCATTCTGTACTTTTTGGGTCGGACATGTGTGGTTTATTGTCGATTCAAAGGGTATGGATTTGCAGGTCGTCACACCCTGTCCGGGTATTATCCACTGTATTTCTAGAGATACTTATCGATTGTTGGTGGACATGAGTTAATGATATTTGGTTCAGTAGTTCATGGTTATGTTTAGACACTGGGCTGCTTGTGTTTACCTAAATGGTATATTTTATCTAGAGATATATGTCACTTGGAAGTTACTTTTTGTCCCTTGTGCAAGAGATTGGATTCAGCTCCATTGAAGTGTTCTCCACAGAAAAATTTATTATGCAAATGTACCTTATCGGTTTTGGCTATACTCATATTATGCTAGAATGTAATTAGTGTATCCATTTCGGCTATGATTAATATTTATGTTGAACCTTAGACATTATTATAATATCATTGGATTTTCTACACATAGTTTGGTTATCGTAAGCTAAAAACCCGACCATGTTTATGTGCGGCATAGTCTTAAGATATACCTTTATTTTGAAAGATTTATAACATTAAAATCCTATTTGGTCTGTGTTTCTCATACCGGTTTACCAAAATGATCTGGGTGTTATTTTCTTATAATGCTCGGGTCAGCCCTGTGTATATTTCCAGATTTAGCTGAGGATGCTTTGGAGCTTATGGAGATGAGCTGAATGATTTCCTGCCATATTATTTATTTCCTCTACATTACTATGGTATCATCAGCATTTGTTAGGACAGGTTATTGTAACCGTTCAGGCTAATTATTATAACTTTGAAAAACTTTGTATCTTAGAATGACAGTTTATACTGTCTTTTAATATTATGTATAATCGTTCCGTTGTGTGATTCTGATATTGTGTTCTCCTCTTTCTTATTCTATTTCGTTTTCTTTTTATTTTACCCTAACAATTTGTCTTTTCGGGACTTGGATGCTTGGCACATGAATATTGTGGATGTATTAGTGTCGACATTTGGGGATCGAAACGGCAGGTCATTAAATGGTGGAATTCTCCTACAACATAAGTTATCAAGCTAGCATTGGCATGGCGCCTTGTGAAACTCTTTATGGTGGATGTGCAAGTCATTAGCATGCTGGGTAAAGACCGGGGATCGACTAGTGCTTGGACCGGATATGAGTCGAGAGGCTACGAAAATAGTTGTGGTGATCAAGAGGAGGATGAAAGAAGCCCAAGATCGATAGAAGAGTTATGCAGATCGAAGGCGATGGGATTTGGAGTTTACTATTGGAGATTTCTTGTTTTTAAAGATTTTACCAATTAGAGGAGTTGTTCATTTTGGGAAAGCTGGGAAGTTGGCACCGAGGTATGTTGGACCTTTTCGAATTCTTGAGAGGATTGGCCACTCGCTTATAAAGTTGATTTGCCATAGAGGTTGTCGGAGGTCCATAATGTTTTCCATGTATCCCATCTGAGTAAGTATGTGCATGCTCCGTCTTTGATTGTGGAGCTATCGATGTAAGAGGAATTGGAGGTAGAACCTAACTTGATGGTGATTAGACATCCAGTTCATATTCTGGATCGAGATGAGAAGAAACTGCGTAATAAGGTAGTGAGATTGGTTAAGATCCAGTAGAGTGAAAATCCCAGATATTGTACTTGAAAGACCGAGGATAGTATGGTGGAAGCTTATCCTGAATTAATGCTTGGATAGATGTTTGCTTGATTGTATGGATTTTTTATGCACTATTGTGATGTAGTTGCTTAGTGTGTATCTTTTGTATGGGTTTCATGATATATAATATATGTCTTTTTGTGTTAGTTTGAGTTGCCTTCTTGTGTTCTAATTTCAGGACGAAATTCTTTTAAGGGGGGAGAAAGTAATGACCTGAAATTTAATTACTTTGAATATGAATATCTAATATAATTTTAAATAATAAATTAATGGATTTTATAACTTAAATATACCCCTTTTTAATTTACAACTAGTGATGGTAAAATTGATTTCAAAATTTATTTACAAATATAATTAGTTCGAAGAAAAATCGAGAATGTGACCAAAAATCATTTTTCAAATTTTCGATTTTTCATCTAAAATTTTCGGAAATGTTGTAAACATTTTAGTAAACATATACACACATATATTTATAACATAAGTATGGTTAGTAATATAATATGGTAAATATGCGTTTACTTAAGTAAAGGAAGGAGATGTGACATTTCTTTTCAAAAATTTAAATAAAAGAAAAAAATGTAATGTCACATTATCTCTTACATCATGGTACAAGGGAAGTGTAATGTATGTTGGTCACAAAGAGGGAGGCTTGGCACTTGCTTATGGAAGTAGAGGAAGGAGGTGGATGGTGATGATGTGGCCAAAAATGGATGGAGGGTATGCACTAAAGGGCTTTTTGGTAATTTGAATTTTTTGTCACTTTGTATACAACAATTTCCTTGATTTTCTTCTCTCATTTTCCATTCACTTATTACTTTTCAAAAAAAAATTTCATACATGTTTTCAGATCACCAAACCCTCTTAAATGGCTTCCATGACATTTTTTCCAATGTTTAAAAGCCATGTTTTTCCACTTTAAATTTTTTAAAAACTTAATAAACACCTTTCCTTCCTTCCTACGCCCTCCTTCTTCAAAAGAAAATCCACGCCACCTATTTTTCACCCTAGGTAGAGCCCCTAACCCTTAAGCCGAGCCCAAAAACCCTCCTCCTTATGCAAAAAGGCATTTTTCTTAAACTAGATACAAGATCCGGGGTTGGTACAAGTTATAGTGGCTTCGTTTGAATTTCCTTTAACTTTGTATGAGTAAAATTCACTTCTTTTAGAGAAAGTTTAAAATTTTATTATGTTTTTCATTATTCTTGTAAATAATTGGTTGTTTGCTCGATTATAGTGTTGATTTGTTTATGCATATATGTGCTTGTATGTCATGATGAATTTTGGCTCGAAAAATAAAGTCTAATGTTGAGAATAGTTAGAAAGTTATGATTTTGCTTATGGCTTATTGTTATGAATTGTGAATGAATGATTATGTTCATGTATACGATATGCTAAGGGAAGTTAGCATTTGGACTTGTACACGTGACATTGAGATCCCTCGAATTAAAAACATGTTTACTATTTTAATTCGCTAGAAAAAGTTACAAAGTTTTAAAATTTACTTTTAGTTTTGCAAACTTCATACTTTGTTTATAAAGTAAGGTATATAAGAAAAAGGCTTGTAGGTATTAACATATAAACTAGCTAAAAAGTTATGGTATCCATAACGATAGTCGCTACTGATGCAGTTCGGTATAACGAACACTTTTTGTAAACTTAAGTGTTCTTTTAAACAGTTTTGAAATTATTTTCAAAGCATATTTTACGTATAAAAACATAATTATTACTATTAATTAAGTATGAGTTTTAAATATTTTTTAATTAATTAACTAAGTAAAGATAATTAGTAATTAAGTAATGGTAATTAGTACTTAAATACTAATTAAGTAAGATAATTATTAGTAACTTAAGAGAGTTTTAATTAATTATTAATTAAGCATTAATTTTTATTTAATTATGATTTAATTAATGGACTAATTATTAATTAATTGACTAATTATTAATTAATTTAGGTTTAATTATTTATTAATTACTATTCAGGTAGGGTTTAATTATTAATTAATTAATTAAGATTTAATTAAATGTTAATTAAGATTTGATTAAGATTTAATTATTATTAAATAGAGGTTTTATTTTTAATTACCTTATCTATAAGGATCAGTTTTATTTAAAGGCAACTTTCATTCATAAGTGAATGAGTTTAAAAACAAAGGACTCTCTTTGTCTGTGCCATTAAGTACCCAAACTAATATAAATAAGTTATACTAAAACGTTGACACATTTTATTAAAAGTAAGTCATCTTGAATTTAGCACTAAAAGTCGACGAGTAAAACTTTCCTCTATCTATGAGATCTGGAACTTGTTTCTAGGCGAGAAATAAAGAAGTCAAGATGTCGAAAATGTGATAAATATAAGAGAGTTAATTTCGATGAATAGGTCATGATAAATTAAGTATATGAATGATATTTCATTGTAACTTAACATCATATCACGAGGTATGGAAACTCGTCTCTATCCCAAGAAGTAAGAACGTACGTTGAGTCAAGGTTAGTTTTTCTAACTTGTCCGACTTCATTGTTAATCAAGGGATAGTACTGTTTGAAATCGAAAAGTGAGGATAAGTATAGGATGTCTTATTATTCATATGCAAAATCTATACACACCCTTGATAGTGGAATTGCCCATTATGATAACTGTAACGACCCACCTTTTTGACGATCGAAAGTCGACACCGAACACTTCCACCGAGTTCCAATGTCGTGCATCCAATTGAAAAGGGCAGATTGTTAGGATAAATAAAAAGAAAAGAACAAAGAACGTAGAAAAAACAGAATTTCACAGTGGAATCGACAACATTTATTATAACAAGGACGGTAAAAACTGTCTCTCCAAAAATACAGAGTATATAAGAGTTAAGAACAATCTTTATTAGTTGGACAGTTATAAAATCCCGACCTTACAAATGTTGATAGGGATACTATATAATACAGCGGAAAATAAAAACATTACAATAGGTGAATCTTCAGCTCCCCTTCAAGACCTCCATAACACCAAGGAGAACATGGGAAAATACTCGGTCTGACCCAAGCATTATAATAAAATAACACCCGGATTAGTTTGGAAATACCAACGTGAGATAACTCAAATAATGGGGAACATATTAAAGTTCTGTGAGGCAACGCCGCTAACGCGGAACCGGTTTTTACCACACAAGAATAACATCCATACAGGCAAGAGTGGAAATAATCATCAGGAAACAAATCCAAATATGAATGGGCATAATTAATATTAAAACTAGACTTAAAAGAATGGAAATAACCCGAGTAAAATCCAAACTGGACATAATGGATAAAACAAGGAAAAAGTCCAAATTTGATTGAATGTACTAAAAAGGTGACAATCCAAACTTGATAGATTGGACAAAAAAAGGTAACAGTCCAACATTGATAGAATGGACTAAATCAATACTTAAACATCGCAAAGAGTGGTTGACGCTTCTCGTAGCAATTTAAAGATAAACAGATTCAAGGTTTTCGAATCAAATAAGGAAAGGAAATTTTCCAACAAATGACTAGGAAGGTGCACCCCTCTTGAAGTATACCTCTAGTAATATACTCCTGAGCTCGACCACATGTTGTGTGACACTTCTTGGAAATGTTCAACCCGAACCTCGCCAAACCTCATAGAATATCTGAATATTTCCATATCTAAGTGCACAACCTAATCCAAACTAGATGAGATGTGAAAATACCCTAATGGGAGCAACCCCATATAGCTGGAAGTCCTTTCGTGCTTTTGGTTTAGTCATTTCCAACAAAGGATAAAAAAGCTCACAAAGCAGTAAATCGTTTTTATGGTGACGATACACCATGAAGAAAGCTGAATCCGATAATTAATAAATCAACCATAAGGGATAATTAAAATGATCGTATATGGAAATTAAATATCATATATTTACCACTACTCATTGATCCTATATAAGACCTATCTCTCGGTTGAAAACGAAACCAGGCAAGTTGAGGTAGTGTTACCTCTAGGCATCGCCTTGACGAAATATTTAACCTTCAAGATAGAAATGAGTCCAAGCCTCAACGTTTAGCATTAAAAGAATGAGTATATCCTTTCCATATAAGTGATATTGATTACAGAACTACTTTTCCATAACCGAAATCGAACTTTAACTTTTAACAACTGAACTTGTGCTTGATTTCCATATTACAGTATTTGTAAAACACTTTTAGAAATACTCTTCCAAATTGTTCTTTTATAAGACAAAAATTTATAATACTAAGTGTATTAAAACATGGGTCAAAAACAAATCTCGTTAAAACATTGTTTACTATAAACCCAAATATAATTCACACTTAGTTTTACTTATAAATAACTCCTTTTAAAGGATTTTTACATTTATAAATCATTATTTATAAATTTAAAACAATATTTATTACCTCAGAAGATAATAAAACAATTTGAATATCTTTTATAAATTTAAAACAATATTAATTATCCCGAAGGATAACTAATCGCATTTTAAAATCTCTTTTAAGCAAACAATTCCATTATCTTTAATAAAATAGTTAATTATTTCCAAACACTTTTATATTTTCAGTAAATTAACTTTAAATCGGTTATTTAACTTAAAACACCTTTATTATATTAATTAATTTACTTAATTCGCTTTTTATTAAATCCGTTAATTAACTTTAAATATCATTAATAAAAAAGATTTATTCAATTCAAATAATCGTTCGCGAAAAAAAGAATAATTCACCTCAAACATCATTAATTAAAATGATAAGTAAATTTTAAATACCATTAATTAAAATAATTAATTAAGTTCAAATAATTGTTAATTAATTGGATTAATTAAATTCAAACCTCATCAGCTAAAACGATTAATTAAAACATCATTTGTTAAAATGATTTATTTAACTATAAAACATCATTAATTAGAATGATTTAACTAAATTCCAAATATCATTAGTTAAAACAATCAATTAAATTTAAAAACAATCATTAGTTAAAATGTTTAATAAAAGTTAGAATCATTAATTAAATTAATTTAATTAAATTCAAACTCATAAATCAAAAATATTAATAAATTTCAAAACATCATTAACTAAAAATGATTAGTTAAATTCAAAATATCATTATTTAAAAGTTATTAATTAATTTTGAATATCATTAATTAAAATGATTTAATTAAACTCAAGTAATCATTAGTTAAAATGATAAATTAAATCTTATCTCATTTAAATCAAAGATAAACCAACTTTTAAACATCACTTATTAAATTGGTTAATTAATTTCAAAATCATTAGTTAAAATGATTAATTATTTTAAATTATCATTAATTAAAATGGTTAATTAATTTTAACGTTCTGTTTAGTGAAAATACAAGCTCAAGTTCAAAAAACATAAGGCAAGGTTTTGAGGATAAAATTTAATAAATGACGATATAGCAAAATCGCTATAACGACACTTAAAATTAAAATGAAATTTTAGGGTTTTATTTCAATTACTATCAATATAACAGCATAGGGATGTAAATAATAATTATTGGCGAGAAGCCCATCAGGGTCTCTCTACAGATTTTCCTCGCAGAACAATGGTTATGGATAATATATATATAATCATATGGGTTCATAACGATTAATTAATATGTCATCCACTTTCCAAACGGAAATTCAACCGAAAAAGCAATCAACAATTTAACTAACATCCAAGTAATCAATAATCATTTATAACATCATTGATATGACACAATAAAATTTAATGTGAATTAAACTCACATTGGTTTTTGTTTTCGCCGAAACGTTCCGATTTTGGACTAAGACCGAACGGTCGTTCGATTCTAGCATAAATTTTCACTTTCTCCAAATCTAACCAAACCAATTCTATTGCGAAGATCTCGACGACGCGAGTCTAACCTAAAAAATAGCGTTCGAATCCGACCTTTTATGTAAAAGTTATTGATTTAATAAGTTATCGGATTAATTTATATTAATAAATAACACTTTATATTTATTTACAATTTTACTCTCCTACCATTCATCTTCTTCCTCACACGTGCATGCACGAAGCAATAACGCGCACGCACGGCCAACGTCGTCCATCCCTCCATGCTTTTCGAAACCGACGAACTTTTCTCCTCGTTCTCCATTACCTCGACCCATCCATATCAACCCCCGGCCCCTTCGTGCAAAAAGCGACCGAACTCAATTCCACCATGCCACTGCTATTGTCGCGATCCACCTCCTAGCGCCACTAGTCCCCAAACTCATGGCTTCGAAGCCCTTCGACTCGAGCAACCCAAAGCAAAGCTCCATTCGATGAATCGGCGACCCTATGCTCCAAAATCTTAAAACCTAATAAAAACCATTTACTGCAATACTGTCGAGCTTTCAAAATGGCAGCCGCAACTTCTCTTAGGCATATGGATTTGAAGATCTCCTCGAGTCAAGATTTTAAGTGATTTTTTCAAATTTTTAGATGAGTATATCACCATAATTTAATTTTTGAATTCTTGGTTTTTAAAGAGGAGGCTCTGTTTTATTATTATAGTGAAGAATATAAAAGGAGATGAGGGTATGGGCTGCACGCATAGGGTATGGCCAAAAACGTGGGTAATAGATTTGAATTTGACTGTGTATAGTTTGAAAAATATGCCTCATATTATTTTATTTAACAAAATATTACGATAATACATACCCAAAAATCTCGAACCCCAAACGAGACTTACCGCCTGGCGTTCTATATGTTATACCCCTATTTCGAAAGCAATGGAACTAGTCCCGAGCCCTAATTCGATAGTATGCAGAAGATAGCTTTTTCAACCCAATTAATAAATTAAATTTCAGAAATTCATTTCTATGTGTTTCGAACTCGCACGACCAGATGATACTTCTAATCGTTATGAAATTTGACGGCGTACAATGATTCATTATTATAGATCCAATGAAACTGGTTTCGTTGAAATCCGGGATAATGCCTCGGAATGACAATTTCACAGATTTAAATCTCGTTTTATATTTACTTATCGATATTTATCCGATCTATTTATATTCGCAAATAAATTTACAAATTGAACTCTCCGATATTATTTATTAATTAAAAGGAGTTGAATAAAATTATTAAATCCATTTAATTAACATTTAATTCACAATTCAAATGTATAATCATTACCTATATTTGAATTATAAGTTATTTAATTCCAAAATCCAATTATTTAAATATTTAAAATCAATTAAAGATTTAAAATCAAATGACCAGAATTTTGGGTTGTTACATTCTCCCCCCCACCCCTTAAATGAATTTCGTCCCCGAAATTCCTAAAGAAGAAAATGTTTCCAGACTCTCAAATTTAAAACTAATAATTAAAATGAGTTATTAAACTTATTTTCAAAACCAATTAGCTAGAATTGATTCTAAAATTTCCAAGTCTTTTAAATTCACCCACCTATACCAATTAATTTCTCACACTCATTCATTCCAAGTTATAACTCAAAAATCACATTTTAGTTGTCAAAAATTTTCCGAAATTCTTAAAAAAATTCCAACTCTTAAACTTTTGAAAATTTCGCACCAGGGTCTTCTTTGCGCGGCTCGATCGGAACGACTACAAATTGCCTCTACGGGCTCAAAACCAACCAAAGAAAACAAAAGCCAAGTGGCCTTCCATATCCAGGGCATAAAATCATCAACCAATTTAAACTTCCTAAATTTATTACGTACCTTTTTGTGTTTGATTTATATTTCGGCGGGTCATTTATTATCTCTTGGAAAATGCAGGTGCACAAGAATCAAATGGCAATCTCTTGCATACCTATACTTGCGAAATCTACAAGAAAATCAGGCTGACAAAAGTAAGGTGATGTAACTCTGCATGCAAAAACTAGTCTGATATAAATCTACATGAAATCAACGACCATATCTTAATCATATGCGACAAAATATAGAGAATATCCTATAATAGATGCTAAGCATTCAATTATTTCAAATGATAATTTTAGATCTAAATACCTTGGTTTTTCAATTAAAAATTTATTTTCAAATTTCTCAGATGAGAAAAATCAAAGATCAAAAAATCAAAATGACAAGGAGGAGATTCCTCCTAATAAAGTATGGTGAAACTCTAGAATCAAAATAACATGGAGCATTCAGTGGTATTCTGGTTCCTTCAAAAACGTCAACTAGAGTGAATAAATATCATTCCTTTCCCAAAATCTTCAAAAATCTCCTTTTTCAGAATCACCTGGATTTAGGTCCTAATAACAACAATTCAAAATCCTTTGTTTATAAATTTAAACATTATAGAGATTGGTATATGAAATCACACAACCAATCAATTCAACTCAATCAAATCAAATCAATCAAATTCCGTGAAGGAATAAACTAACACTAACAGTCAATAAAATTCCATAAGGGAAAACTTATCACTTAACATTGTTCCAAAATGTCAAATGACTATCAAACAAATCTCAACTTAGGTTCAAAACTTTCTTGATTGTCCCAAAAATATAGTTAATTACCTAAGTGTACCGTTTTGTTCATTAGCCTTTGGTATTGCTTTGAAGATTATCCAAATCCACTCGGACAAATGGAAAGTTATATTCTAAATTTATTGGTTTCTTAACTGCATTAATTTTATTTTTTAAAATATTTTATAAAGTCATTTCTTTATAAAACATCAAATAGTAACTTATTTCAATTTTATTTACTTGTATAATACTCTTCTATATTCTAAGAGTACATACAAATTCTATTTTACTTTCTCAAAGATCTAGGTGTGGATCAAATCAAATTACGGTTTCTTAAAAACAATTTGCTGCTCTTTGAGCTTTGTTATCCTTTGTCAGAAATGACTAAACCAAAAGTGTGAAAGGATGTCCAGCTATGTGTGGTTGCTCCCATTAGGGTATTTTCACATCTCATCTAGTTTGGATTCGGTTGTGCACTTAAATGTGGAAATATTCGGATACTCGGTAAGGTTTGGCGGGGTCCGGCTCGAACATTTCCGAGAAGTGTCATACAACATGTGGCCGAGCTTAGGAGTATATTACTAGAGCTATACTTCAAGGGGGGTGCACCTTCCTAGCCATTTGTTGGAAAATTTCTTTTCTTTATTTGATTCGAAAGACTTGAATCTATTTATCTTTAAATTGCCACAAGAAGAGTCAACCACTCTTTGCGGCGTTTAATTATTGATTTAGTCCATTCTATCAATGTTGGACTGTTACCTTATTTTGTCCATTCTATCAAGTTTGGATTGTCACCTTATTTGGTCCATTCAACCAAATTTGGACCGTTTCCTTGTTTTATCCATTCTGTCCAGTTTGGATTTTACTCAGGTTATTTCCATTCTTTCAAGTCTAGTTTTAATATTAATTATGCCCATTCATATTTGGATTTGTTACCTGATGATTATTTCTGCTCTTGCCAGTATGGATGTTATTCTTGTGAGGTAAAAACCCATTTTGCGTTAGAGGTGTGGTCCCACAGAACTTTAACATGTTCGCCATTATTTGAGTTCTCTCACGCTGGTATTTCCAGACTGATCTGGGTGTTATTTTATTATAATGCTCAATTCAGACCGAGTATTTTCCCAGGTTGTCCTTGGTATTATGAAGGTCTTAAAGGGGAGTTGTAACAACCCAAAATTTAAGCTACAATAATTAATTAACGAATTAATTAAATAATAAAATAAGTTTGTGAAATTATCAAAATCGAGCTATGGAAGTTGCACCATTGGGTCCGTGGCGATTTTCTGATCAATTTCCATATATAACTTGTCGAAATCCGAGCTAGTATGGAGAAGTTATGAGTGAAACAAGAATTCAGAATTTAATAAACTAAAAATGAAGAAAAAAGATAAACGACCCTAGGGGTCGACCTCACCAGGGTCGGGTCGACCCATAAGCCCCTCAGGTCGACCCGCCAAAATCCCTAGACGTGAAAATGTCCAGGTACGAGCCGAACACTATATTTTTAATTTTTGGGTGAATCTTGTGCGTTCGTAGCTGCATCTGAGGGTCCCTAGTGAGCCTATGACGAGGTTGCACCAGATTCAATCTTTAAATCCAACGGCCTGAGATCCCTAAGCCACACTATAAATAGAACCCTAGGCCTAGCTATTTTTCTCATAGATTTTCTCCCAATTAGGTTCATTGCTTGAGGCTGAACCCTAAATAGAAATTTTTTCTAGGGAGAAAATATTTTTAATAAAAATATTCTATCCCTAGAAGTGGATTCGAGAAGGCCAAGGAATAGAGCTAAGGACAACAGGTGAGTGTTTTGTAATTATTTTAGATTTGTAAGCAATTTAAAATAATAGGGTTCTCAATAGTTGTAGTTTTTCTACAATTTTGAGACAGTTTTTATGTAAGTTTATTTGCAATCATTTTTTAAGTAAATTTCAGAATTTCTTTTCGGTCTATTTTTATTCGGCTACTTTATTCAGTTATTTACAGTAATTTACAGTTATTTATGTCTGTTTTAAGTTGGAATTTAGCCTGTAAATGTTAGTTTCTTTTTATAGAGATTTAATCCCTTTTTATGCGAATATATTAAAAAGAGAAGAATTCGCTAATATGGATTAAAATAGAAAAACACTAAATTTACAGAAACCAGATGTAAAATAAGAAAAACTGTAATAAAATAGAGATAGACTGGCAAATTTAAGATATTTGCAAGCATGATTATAACAAGTGGTTATGACTAAAAGGGAAAATAGAAAGAAATAATAGAAGAGGCTTATTTTAAAACTTAGATCTTGGATTAAGTTAATAAGCAAATATAGCATAAATAACAGAAGAGGCTTATTTTAAAACTTAGGACTTGGATTAAGTTAATAAGCAAATATAGCAGAGATAACAGAAGAGGATTATTTTAAAACTTAGATCTTGAATTAAGTTAATAAGCAGATATAGAAGTAGGGCCCGTACCGGCAGCATTGCCTTTCAGACCTAGGACTGATGGTCTTACAATAGTAGGTAAGGCTGGGCCACGCTTATGCTGATTAGGGTAAATAAGTGGCCAATAGATAGAGGCTTAAATCTGGGGATTTGGGCAAAGGGCGCAAAACTAGAAGATTGTTTGTTAGGACCAATACTGGCAGCATTCCCTTTCAGGTCTAGGACTGATGGTCTCACAACAGTTAGGTGAGGCTGGGCATGCTTATGCTGATTAGGGTAAATAAAGGGTCAAATATGGGGCGACAGTTAGTGTGTACCGGCAATGACCGAGCGTGCGGCATCGATTAGGGTAAATAATTCGCTACTGCGTCCTACGTGCTAAAGAGGTGTCTTTTTCTATTTCCAATAGGATTGGTTCACAGTGGCACAATAGAGATAGAATAGTCCGATCAAAGGGTAGAATTAGGATTTCAGCCTAATCAAGCTAGCAGTTGAGATAGGATTAGCATTTCAACCTAATCACAACAATTTAAGACAAGTGCAAACAATCACAATCAAACTATTAAAGCAAACAGTCAAACAGAATCAGAGACAGTATTTTATCCGAGTTTTATATTTTTTGTATTTTCCTTTCAAGCTAGAACTATTGCTTAGTCTATTATCTTTACCTTGCTTAGAAATGCTAGTAATTACTTTCACTCACCAGACTTATTGTCTGACCCACTCGTCATCTTTCCTTTTCCTCTCATAGGCCAGTAGAGTTGAGTTGATTCAGGTTGCTTGGAGATTCATTCCCGGAGTTTTCTCATTTCAAATGTATTCTTTTGTTCTTCATCCTTTTCATTTTGCTTATGATGAATTTGGCACTTGTGAGAGGGATTACGATTATTATTATTGTTATCTTTGTACTTTGATTTTTGTGAGACTGAGATGTATTTTCATGAGACACGAGATATTTTGAGTTTTTGAGACATGTTATGTTTTTATGACTTATTTTGGAATGAAGTTACATTTTGAATGTCAAGTTATTATTTAAATGTTTCGGCTATTTTTACTTAATTATCTTGTGAATCTTAGCCTCTGTGATGCTTTAGCTATACCTATAACGCACCACATCCTTTGGTGTGCCCTTTTTGGGCATATTAAGGGGTGTGGGGGTGTTTAACTTGGTATCAAAGCCTAAGGTTACAGGATTCCTAAAAACTTGTTTTAAAAGTAAAGTATTTTTCAAAGGTAACATATCTACAAACTAAAAGTATTTTTCAGAAAGAAACTCTTATTATAGAAATAGTTTTGAAGTATAAGTGAGTTTTTATAAAAATCCCATCAAAGTCCAGTTCAACCTTCTTTCGATTCTTTCGAGCCTAAATTTTCCTTTTTTTGCATAGTATGGCGGACGCCCCAATCTTCCAGAGGGTGTCCAAGTCCCTGGCTGGTTCCGTAGATACCTCCAAGCTATGGCACTAGAGGTGCAAGGGCAAACACCCAATGCAGCACCAGCGGGTGGAGATCCCGTTATTCCACCTGCAGCAGCCAATTTTTCTAAGCTATGCAAGGACTTCGCTAATCTAGGAAACAAGACGTTTTCTAGCATGGAGGACTTCGTAGAGGCACGAACTTGGTTGAATAATACGAAGCGGTTATTTGGGGTGTTAGGATTGGAGGACCGGCAGAGAGTTCAGCTTGCATCTTGGCAGCTGAAGGGAGAGGCTTCTTACTGGTGGGAGATTTTATAGATGGAGGGTAGAGACATTGGTTGGTTTGGATTTCGGGAATGGTTTGAGAGAAAGTTCTTGTCGCAAGCTGAGGAAAGCATGAAGTTGGAGAAATTCATAAATCTGAAGTAGGGGAGTTTTTCGGTGAAAGAGTATATAAATCAGTTTAATGAGTTATCGCGGTTTGGAATGGAGCTTGTTAATACACCGCATAAGAAGGCCACCAAGTTTGCTAAGGTTTTGAACCAGCTTCTCCAAGGGTTGACATTAACACATGTACCTATGGGAGCGACGTATGAATCACTTGTGGAAATGGCTCTCATATCAGATGTTGCTAAGAAAGAAGAGGTTAAGGAGGTTCCTATATCAGAAAACTCTAAGAAGTAGTGGTGGAAGAATAAGAAGGATAAGGACAAGAAGAAAGGAGGAGGACCTCAAAAGGGACAGATTAAGAAGGGCAAGAAATGTCATAGTTGTGGATTGGTTGGGCATTTCACAAAGGACTGTAAGAAGGACACAATGAAGGGGAGGTGTTACAACTATGGGCAGCCTTGTCGCCTTAGTAGAGCTTGTCTTCAGAAGACGGGGCAGAGAGCAGGCGCACCTACGATGCAAGTACATGCTTCGGATGCAGCACCTTCTAGTAGTGGACCGGATCGAGATAGGAAAGTCTCTTTAGAAGGTTTGATCTCTATTTCGGATTTTCCTATTCGGACTCTTTTTGACTCCGGAGCATCGCATTTTGTCATTTCTAGTTCCTTGGTTGATTGTTTGCACTTAGATATTTCTCTAGTTGTAGACCCTATAGTTGTTTCAAACCCCGTAGGAGGATCGGCACATTTATCCATGATTTGTAGGGGTTTGAAAATTTTTATATTAGGCGTAGAGTTTGATTGTAATGCTTATGTACTGAGATTTTCGGGATATGGGATGATTTTGGGGATGGACTGGTTATCCACTTATGGTGCGATATTGGACTGCGAGAGGAGAGTCGTTAGACTAGAGACATGTAGCGGACGGACTCTCGAGGTTTCTTGCGACCCACAGGGGTCAATCATGTTGAGCTTCCTTTATTCCCTTGATTCATCACTAGGAGATTTAGATTCAGTTCCAGTTGTTAGAGATTTCCCAAACGTTTTTGATGAGGTTAGGGGACTACCCCTTAAGAGAGAGATCGACTTTAGGATCTATCTGAATGACAATGCTAAGCTAGTGGTATTTCCCGTGAGACATATGGCTCCTAGGGAGAGAAAGGAGTTAAGTAAGCAGATAGGTGAGCTATTAGAGAAAGGCTTCATTAGACGGAGCATATTTGAGTAGGGAGTGCCAGTCGTCTTCGCTACAAAGGCGGATGGTTCCCTTCAACTTTGTGTAGACTATAGAGAGTTGAATAAGCTAACGAAGAAGAACCGTTACCCACTTCCTAGGATGGACGATCTTTTCGATCTATTGGTTGGCTCTTCAGTATTTTCTCAGCTTGACTTAGCCATTGGATTTCATCAGCTTAGGGTCGATGACGATAGCATCGATAAGACATCATTTAGGACACCCGATGGACTCTTTGAGTGGTTGGTTATGCCATTTGGGCTGACCAACCCCCCAACCTGTTTTATAGATTTGATGAGCCGTGTTTTTTGAGATGTCCTAAATAAGTTCGTTGTAGTATTTGTGGATGATATTCTGGTGTTTTCCAAGAGTATGGAAGAGCATGCTATTTATCTTGAGGAGGTTCTTCGTACACTTCGTGTGCATCAGTTGAAAGCAAAGTTCTCGAAGTGTCACTTTTGGCGTAAGGAGGTGCGTTTCTTGGGGCATGTAGTCTCAAGAGAGGGTTTAGCTATGGATCCTGCTAAGATAGTAGTAGTACAGGATTGAAAAGGCCCCAAGAAAGCTACCGAAGTTAGAAGCTTCCTAGGTTTAGCTGGTTATTATTGGAAGTTTATTAGAGATTTTGCTAAGATTTCAACGCCGCTTACTCGCCTCAATAAGAAGAATGCAGCATTCGTGTGGGACGTAGATTGTGAGGATTCCTTCATGATGCTAAAGAGAGCCCTTACTAGTGCACCAGTGTTAGTTTTACCCGATGAAGTTAAGCCTTTTACAGTATACACTGATGCATGTGGGACTGGCCTTGGGGTAGTATTGATGCAGGAGGGAAGGGTAGTATGCTATGGGAGTAGACAATTGAGAACTCATGAGAAGAACTACTCCACCCATGATTTGGAGTTAGCTGCTATTGTTTTCACACTCAAGTCTTGGAGACATTACTTGCTAGGAGAGAGGTTCGAGCTTTTCATTGACCATAAATCATTGAATTACCTGTTCTCACAAAAGGATTTAAACTTGAGGCAGCAGCGTTGGATGGAGTTTCTAGCATCATATGACTTTGAGATAGCTTTACACCCCTGGTAAAGGAAACATGGTTGCGGATGTGTTAAGTAGGAAGAGAGTAACCCTTAGTCCAATGTTCGTGGAGTGGAAGAGCCTAGAGTTTATTTCCACCTTTGATTTTAAGCCCTCTACAGACATTACTCCTGAATTGTTGGCAGCACTTGAGGTTAAGCCTACCCTCATAGATCAGATTGGCTCAAGGCAGCGAGAGGATTCAGAGCTTGTGGATATTCTGGATAGGATTAGCAGTGGAGAGGTCTCTAGACACCTCCAACGTTATTCCATAGATAGTAAAGGGTGGCTAAGGAGAGATGGAAGACTTTGTGTCCTCTATACTGGCGATTTGATAAGCACAGTTCTAGCAGAAGCACACCATTCTCGAATGACTATTCATCTGGGTGGTGATAAGATGTATAGGGACATGAAGAGAGTGTTTTATTAGAGTGGCATGAAGAAGGATGCAGCAGAGTTTGTGGCCAAGTGTCTTGTGTGCCAAAGAGTTAAGGCGGTGTAGTAGAGGCCTGGTGGATTGCTTCAACCTCTGGATGTACCCGAATGGAAGTGGGATAGTGTTTCGATGGACTTCATAGATGGTTTACCCCGATGTAGGAAGGAAAATACTAGTATTTAGGTGATTGTAGATCGTTTGACTAAGAGCGCTCCGATCAAGAGTAAGAGGACGACACCTTATTTGGCATCCTTATACGCTCGTGAGATAGTCCGACTTCATTGAGTTCCCTCTAGCATAGTAAGCGACAGAGACCCTATCATTACTAGCGAGTTTTGGAGGAGCTTGCAAGAGGCATTAGGGATACAGCTTAGATTTAGTACGGCTTATCACCCTCAAATGGATGGCCAAACGGAGAGAGTTAATAGAGTTCTTGAGAATTTGTTGAGGATGTGCATTCTTGATTTTGGAGGAACTTGGGAGGAGCACCTTCCTTTAGTGGAATTCGCATATAATAATAGTTTTCAGGCTAGAATTGGAATGGAACCTTTTGAAGCTCTTTATGGAAGACCTTGCAAGTCGCCTTCATGTTGGTTGGAGTATACAGAAAGATTGCTACTTGGTCCGAACATGGTTAGAGAGACTTCGAAAAAGATTGATTTGATTAGAAGAAGAATGAAGACGGCCCAAGATAGATAGAAATCCTATGCAGATAAGCGGAGAAGGGATAATGAGTTTGAGATAGGAGATTTGGTTTTCATTAAGGTGTCTTCGCTAAGAAAGGTAGTGAGGTTTGGATCAAGTGGGAAACTTGCTCCCATATTCGTAGGACCGTTCCCCATTGTGGAAAGGGTAGGGAAAATGGTGTATAGGATAAAGCTATTGTAGAGGCTCGTGGGAGTTCATGATGTTTTTCATGTTTCGCACTTGAGAAAGTTCTTACATGATTCAGCAGAAGTAGTGGAACCTAGCCAACACTAGGAAGTTGAAGTGGAGAGAGAAGCATCGGTTCGTCGCATTCCTACCAAGATCGTTGGGCATGATATCAAGAAGCTTAGGAATAAGTAAGTCCCTTCGGTTAAGGTGCAATGGGGAGACAGTATTGAGGACGCTACGTGGGAGGCTGAAGAGAAAATACGTACCCCTTATCCGCATCTTTTTGATGGTGCGTCTTGAATTTCCTATTTCCATCTTTAGTTTTGAATAGGTTCTTTCCTTTAGTATCCTTTGGGAGGGTAGATCTTAGGATTTAACCTATGGATGGTAGGACTGAATGTAAACATGTTACCAGAACATGTTATGTATGATGGACGCTAGTGGTTGCAAGTATTTGCTAGTGGATGCTAATGGATGCATATACACACACTAGGCACTATTATCTCTTAGAGATCGGCCTAACTAGTTCACTAAAGCATATGCATATGGATGTGTGTGCACTTGCATTTTTATTTCATAGTTGCTATGAATGGATGATTATCATATGATTGTTGCATTTGGGTGATGATTGTAGCATGCATATAGAACCATCAGTTGTCATTAGAGAAATTGCATTCATTTGGATACATGGCACGGACATGAACGCATAAAAAGGAGGTCGACTGAATTAGTAGACCGCCAAATCTTTTGCATTATTTAGGGACATTGACACTACACTATTGCATATATCATAAATTGCATTAAAACTCTTAAGGACAATGGATGCAATGGATGATGGTTGAATACGTGGTTGTAGAATTTGGATGTAAATATTTATTTCATTCTTCTGTCCTTGGAGATTTCGGGGACGAAATCCTTTGAGGAGGGGAGAATGTGACAAACCAAAATTTGAGCTATAATAATTAATTAACGAATTAATTAAATAATAAAATAAGTTTGTGAAATTGTCATAATCGAGCTACGGGAGTTGCACCATTGGGTCCGTGGAAATTTTCTGATCAATTTTCATATATAACTTGTCGAAATCCGAGCTAGTATAAGGAAGTTACGAGTGAAACAAGAATTCGGAATTTGATAAACTAAAAATTGAAAAAAAAGACGACCCTAGGGGTCGACCCTCACCGGGGTCGGGTCGACCTATAGGTCGACCCATAAACCCCTCAGGTCGACCCGCCAAAATCCCTCGATGTGAAAACGTCCAGGTACGAGCCGAACACTATATTTTTTTATTCTTGGGCGAATCTTGTGCGTCCGTAGCTGCATCCGAGGGTCCCTAGTGAGCCTATGATGTGGTTGCACCAGATTCAACCTCAAATCCAACGGCCTGAGATCCATATGCCACACTATAAATAGAACCCTAGGCCTAGCTATTTTTCTCATTCAGATTTTCTCCCAGTTGGGTTCATTGCCTGTGGCTGAACCCTAAATAGAAAAAATTTCTAGGGAGAAGATCATTTTAATAATAATATTCTACGCCCTAGAAGTGGATCCGGGAAGGCCAAGGAATAGAGCTAAGGACCACTGGTGAGTGTTTTGTAATTATTTTAGATTTCTAAGTAATTTAAAATAATAGGGTTCTCAATAGTTGTAGTTTATCTTCAATTTTGAGACAGTTTTTATGTAAGTTTATTTACAGTCAGTTTTTAAGTAAATTTCAGAATTTCTTTCCAGTCTATTTTTATTCAGCTATTTTATTCAGTTATTTTCAGTTATTTACAGTTATTTACATCTGTTTTAAGTTGGAATTTAGCCTGTAAATGTTAGTTTCTTTTTATAGAGATTTAATCCCTTTTTACGTGAATATATTAAAAAGAGAAGAATTTGCTAATATGGATTAAAATAGAAAAACACTAAATTTACAAAAACTAGATGTAAAATAAGAAAAACTGTAATAAAATAGAGATAGACTGAATTAGGCAAATTTAAGATATTTGCAAGCATGATTATAACAAGTGGTTATAACCAAAAAGAGAAAATAGAAATAATAGAAGAGGCTTATTTTAAAACTTAGATCTTGGATTAAGTTAATAGGCAAATATAGCAAAAATAACATAAGTGGCTTATTTTAAAACTTAGATCTTGGATTAAGTTAATAAGCAAATATAGCACAGATAACAGAAGAGGCTTATTTTAAAACTTAGATCTTGAATTAAGTTAATAAGCAAACATAGAAGTAGGGCCCGAACTGGGTGCATTCCTTTTCAGATCTAGGACTGATGGTCTCACAATAGTAGGATAGGCTGGGACACGCTTATGCTGATTAGGGTAAATAAGTGGCCAATAGATAGAGGCTCAAATCTAGGGATTTGGGCAATGGGCGCAATACTAGAAGATTGTTTGTTAGGACCAGTACTGGAAGCATTCCCTTTCAGGTCTAGGACTGATGGTCTCACAACAGTTTGGTGAGGCTGGGCAGCATTCCCTTTTAGGTCTAGGACTGATGGTCTCATAACAGTTAGGTGAGGCTGGGCACGCTTATGATGATTATGGTAAATAAAGGGTCAAATAGGGGGCGACAGTTAGTGTGTACCGGCGATGACTGAGCGTGCGGCATCGATTAGGGTAAATAATTCGTTACTGTGTCCTACGTGCTAAAGAGGTGTCTTTTGCTGTGACCAACAGGTTTGGTTCACAGAGCACAACAAAGATAGAATAGGCCGATCAAAGGGTAGAATTAGGATTTCAGCCTAATCAAGTTATCAGTTGAGATAGGATTAGGGTTTCAACCTAATCACAACAATTTAAGACAAGTGCAAACAATCACAATCAAACAATCAAAGCAAACATTCAAATAGAATCAGAAACAGTATTTTATCCGAGTTTTATCTTTTCTGTATTTTCCTTTCAAGCTAGAACTATTGCTTAGTCTATTATCTTTACCTTGCTTAGAAATGCTAGTAATTACTTTCACTCGCCAGACTTATTGTCTAACCCACTCCTTTATCTTTCCTTTTCCCCCCATAGGCCAGCAGAGTTGAGTTGATTCAGGTTGCTTGGAGATTCATTCCCAGAGTTTTCTCATTTCAAATGTATTCTTCTGTTCTTCATCTTTTTCATTTTACTTATGATGAATTTGGCACTTGTGAGAGGGATTATGATTATTATTATTGTTACCTTTGTACTCTGATTTTTGTGAGACTGAGATGTATTTTTCATGAGACACGAGATATTTTGAGTTTTTGAGACATGTAATGTTTTTATGACTTATTTTGGAATGAAGTTACATTTTGAATGCCAAGTTATTATTTAAATGTTTTCGCTGTTTTTACTTAATTGTCTTGTGAATCTTAGTCTTTGTGATGCTTTAGCTATACCTATAATGCACCACATCCTTTGGTGTGTTCTTTTTGGGTATATTAAGGGGTGTGGGGTGTTGCAGGAGCTGAAGATTCACCTATTGTAATGTTTTTATTTTTTGCTGTATTATATAGTATCCCTATCAACATTTGTAAGGTCAATTTTTATAACTGTCCAACTGATAAGGTTTGTTCTTAGCTCTGATATACTCTGTATTTTTGGAGTGACTGTTTTTACTATCCTTATTATATTATATGTTGTCGATTCCACTGTGAGATTCTGTTTTTTCTATGTTCTCTGTTCTTTTCTTTTTATTTACCCTAACAATCTACCTTTTTTCGATTGGATGCGCGACATTGGAACACAGTGGTAGTGTTCGGTGTCAACTTTCGATGGTCAAAAAGGCGGGTCGTTACAGCATGGTATCAGAGCACGAGGTTAAGCGAGAACCTTGGTTTTGGTAGGGTTTAACTTGTTAGAGATAGGGTAGACGACACCCTAGAATGAGTTTGAGAGTATTATATATACAAGTGTGTATTTGTTAATGTTATAAAAACATATTATGTTAATTGGTCTATTGAGTTTTTATGAATTCTGGTCGAGACGTTGGATGCCACGGTATCGATAGGGATTTCTAAACACTCGACCAAGTCCAATGGACATGGTATTGAAATTCCTGAAATTTTCACAAATTAAATATTTTTCCTAAGATTATATTTTTTATATATAAAGGAATAATTTTCAAAAATTTATATAGTTATAAAGGTGTGTTTCTTTAAATGTGATAATATTTATTTATTTTCACTATTGTTTGTTCGGTTGTGCTTAATTTAAATAAGAAGCATCAACTGTTGTTTGTTAGTTGAAAAACGGTGCTCGGTTTATTTGGTTTTCTTCTTCTCTCTTTCTTCTCTTCTCTTCTTCTCTCTTCTTTCTTTCTCTTGCCTTTGTGTCATTTTGTGCTTTTTGGGTCGGACTGGTTTATTATTGATTCAAGGGGTACAGATTTGCGGGTCATCACAATTGGTATCAGAGCTTAGGTTTAGTATATTCCTAGGCTTTGATGTGTACTCAGTATAGATAGGGTCAGCAGCACCCTAGATTGAGTTTGAGTGTATTATATATACGAGCGCGTATATGTTTGTGATTATAAAAATGTTTTATATTGTGTTTGCTTATCCGTTGAGTTGTTTATGAATTCTGGTCAGTATGTGGGATTCCAGTTATCGATAGGGATTTCTAAACACTTAAACGAGGCAAATCGACATAGTATTGTTTTTAAATTGGGTAAATGAAATAATTTTACCTCGATTATATTTTATATATAAGGGAACAATTTTTCAAAAATTATTATAGTGTATATAAATCGAATATTTGGTTGTTTGAGAATGTAAATATATATAAGTTAATAAAAGCTGTTTGAGTAATCTAAATAAAAACAACAATTGTAAAAGAATAAATTATATAAGCAAATGAATTATAAAGTATGGAATTATAATTAATATGATTTACAATTGTGGAATAATCTTATATATATAAGAAATGAAACTACATGAGTATATTTATAAATATGAGTTATAAATAAAAATGGATTTAAACTAATAATTTGAGAATTTGAATCCCGTTGATTTTGACAGTTGTTTTTCAAAGAGGTTATATTATTATAAATCTAAATAAGATAAATAAATTTGGAATGAATCTTATATAAGTAAAGTGAATAAGTGAAATTATATAAGTATAAATTTATAAATGTGATTTATAAATATAAAAAGGGATTTTAAAAGAATATAAAGCACCGAATTCACTACCGTTGCTGGAAAATAATAATGGTGATGATTGTAGCATCATCAATATCATTTTCGAGTTTTTGTGTGATGGATTTGCTACCATTAGTAAATTGAAAATTTAAGTTTTGTTGTGATCAACAAATTTGAATTTAAAATCCAAGTTTGAAATTGATAAATATAAGTGAAATGAGTTTGGACTTATAATATGAAATAATAAAATAAAAATTTAACTTTAGTAAAGTTAAATAAATTTGAGTTAGCATAATAAAATATATAATTTGCAATTTAACTAAAGGAAAGTTAAATAAAGTGAATTGGATTTGAATTGGATTAGATAAGTTATTGAAATGAAAATTTAACTTAAGTGGTAGGTGATTATATAATATGAATTTGAAAGTTTAAATAACTAAGTTGTATAACTTATACATTTAGTAATAACAAGTTAAAGACAAGAATTTTTTGAACTTGTAATTGGAAAATTTTAAAATTGGAATATGAAATTAGAATTTAACTTCGGTAAGGTTAAATAAATTAGAGTTAGTGATTTAAATTAAGTATATTGATGAATCAAATAAAAGTGAATGTACACTTAAGTTATAAAGTGATTGTATAACTCTAAATTGTAAATATAGTATGTGAATAAACTTAAGTCAAATAAATATTCATGAAAGTTGAAGTTAACAAATTTTGTATAACTTTTGAATTTGGTAATAATAAGTTGGAAACAAAAATTTTGATTTGTTAATTATGAAATGTTAAGAACTGAAATCTGAATTGGATTTATAAGTTGAAATTTAAGTTAAGTGAAACAAAATGATGTTTAGAAAAAGAATTTAACTTAATTAAAATTGAATGAAGTTGAAATTGATACTAACAACGAATAAATAAAGTAAGTTAATAAGTTGAAGTGATGAATATGAATATAAACTTGAGTTGTAAATGAAATTCAAGTATTCAACTTTGGTTGTAAAATAAATTACCTAATTGAATATGGTTTGGGATGATTATTTGTTAGATTAAGTATAACTTAAATTGGGAATGTTGAAACGAAACTTAAGTTAAGAAGTGATGATAAAATTAGCATTGGAAGTGTTGTATAAAAATGAGAATATAGTGAATACTAGAATTCAATCTAAATTGAATATTAAGCCAATTAGAATTAAAGTGTTAAACTAAATTGAATGTAAATGAAGTAAATATGAATATTTGAGTGTAAAGTAAATTAAATAAATTTGGTTATGTTGGATATGCATTGGTTGTAAGATGGATGTTAGTCGATTGTATAGAAATTCATTAAATGTTAATGAAATTGAATTAATGAAATTGAAAACTAAAATAATTGAATTCAAGTTGGAAGTGAAGTGAATCTAAATAGAATTGGATTTGGTTTAATTTGGAAGTGAACTAACTTGAATGTAATTTAGTGAATGTAAACTAATTGAATATGAATAAATGAATGTTAGTAAATTCCAATGTTAATGAATCAAATGTGAATAAATTGAAAACCAATTCAATGAATATTAATGAGAAATGAATGTATATTGATTTGGTTATGGATTGAATGGATAGATATTGGTTTGTTGGATGTTAGTTGGATGATAGTTATTTGATGGTTGAATTTGTTGCTTTTGATTGCATTTGCTATATTGGCATATATAGTTGTTGTATTGGTATATGTTGTATATTGATATTACTTTCTATATACATGTTTCTCATTTGTTTGTTGAGTCTTCAGTAGGTGCGGATAGCGTTACTTCGCATTTAGAGCTCGCTTTCGCGCTATATTAGCCGTATATGCTCGCTAAATAATATATAAGGTATATATCTCGGATTACAAATCGTACTTTTATATTTTTCCCTACGGGATGCCTCATCCTCGAAGATGAGATGTATATTTGTGATTATATATATATATATATATATATATATTGTGATTTTTTTTCCAGATCGAACCGCGCAAAGGAGGTATGGCGAAATTTTCTGAAAATTAAGGCGTTAGAATTTTTTTAGGAAAATGGAAAATTTTTTGATAACTAAAATTTTGATTTTGAGTTAAAAGTTAAACGATATTAGTTGGTTTTGAAAAGTTAATTCAGAATTTGAAAACTTAGGAAAGTTTTTATAAGAAGTTTAACTAATGGATTTTGGAAAAGCTAAAAGGTTTAAATGAATTTGGCAATCTGGTTTGAACTAGTTGTTTTGAAAAGTTAATGGACTTTATAGCTTTTTCTTACATAGATAATTTCGAGGATGAAATTCTTTTAAGTAGGGGAGAATGTAACGACCCAGAATTTCAGTCATTTGGAATATTTAATTGATTTTAAATATTCAAAAGTTAATTTTATAAGTTAAATAACTTATATTTCAAATATAATGATTTATTTGGATAATTAAATTGTTAAAATATTTGAAATTGTTTAAATAATTGAAATTTGAATTTAATGTGAATGAAAATGATTTATAAAAATGAATTAAATTCCATTTGAATTAGAATGGAGTTAGGGAACTTTTAAAATTGATTTAAAAGTGAATAAATAGAAATTGAAATCTATTGATTTAATTAACGGGTAAAAATAGTCATTATAGGATTTCAAATTTCGTGTCAATCGGACTTACGGTTTGGTCGTGTGAAGTTGAAACGCATAGAAATTTATTTAATTAAACTTTAATTAAAATAATTCGATTTGAAAACCTATCTTCCAAATACGATGGAATTGGCTCCCGATATATATTCCATTGTGTTCGGAATAGAGGTAAAACATTATAAACGCCTGGCGACATGCTTCGTTTGGAGTTCGGAAAGTTTTCGGATGAATAGTGTCGTTTAAATTAGTATATAAGGACCTTAACTATCCTCCATTCTTCAAAACCCTAGCCATCCAAACAACACAGCCACATACGATTCAACGGCCAGAAAATCGTCCCCTTCTCCCCCAATTATCTCTCAATCCATCGGCTATTAGTAAAAACTTCCAAAACGAATAGTGTAGAGCACTAAGAGGTCTATTGATCCAACGGTTGTGATCGAGTTTAGTTGAGTAGATCCATGGCAAATCTCGCTCGAAAGGCGCACGTTCAAGGGGTGCTTTCGTGCGTTGGTGTTGATGAGGGGGGACCGGTCTGGGCTGGGTGGTCGAGCAGAGTGAGGCGCACGCATTGGTGTTGTTCGATCGTCGTATACATCGACGTGGAGGGAGCGGCCAGAAATTGGAAGGGTCGACGATGGGTTCGTGCACGCGCGCGTATAATCTAGAGAGGAAGGAAGAAAGTGTGGGCGGCCGCGATCTATTCTCCTGCTGGCAACGGCCCAGATTAAGGTTTAAAAATAATATAAAAAAAGGTTGTAAATTAAATTATAAATTCGTGTAAACTTATAAATATCATAACTTCTTCATACGAGGTTGAAATCGGACGAAACAAGTTGCGTTGGATTCGTATTCACGAATACTGTACGATGGAGTTAGATTGAATTAATTTGGAGCTGCAAGGAATTTTTAGTAAAATTAGACGTCACTTTAATTTTATTCCAAATAAAATGCTGCAACGTCTATTGGAAGCAATGTGAGTAAAAAGCTCACTCTCTCTGTCTCGCTTATATTTTTATATAAGTGAGAATAAATTTATTTATGATGATTGATGCTTGTTTGGATGATATATGATATATTATATATATTAGTTGGTTTGGATATATTCCCGCATATTTTAGCGGATGAGACCCTATACGTTCCCGTGTATGAGCGGATGACCCTTTGTACGTGCGTCTGCCTCGAAGCAGACATTGCACATATATTCTCATATGCATATTTGATGCAAGTTACAGGTTGGAGAGATCCAACGGTTATCCTCACCACTGTTGTTTATTATTATATATATGTGTGTGTGTGTGTGTGTGCCGTAACGTGTGATATTTGATGTAGGGGGACAGGTTTGAGGAATCCAACAGGATTCCTCACTATTGTTTGATTTTGTTATACACATATCGTTATATATATGTCTGTGTATCAAATGATGTTTGATGTATTGGATGCCATATTTGTTGAATTGGATGTTTATCCCCTTATTTAGTGCTTTAGCAACATTGGGCCATATTTTTGGTATTTTGAAATGCTATAAAAGTGATTTTTTAATGATTTCGAAGTATTTGTGCTTATAATTATTTGTCAATTATGAAAAGGAGTTTATTTAAATTAAAATGGAACGTATGGTTTTTATTTGTTTTAAATTTATATTTTTTATGAAATATTTGTAAATTAGATTTTTAAGTTGATTTTATATAAAGGATGTATAAAAGTAATATTTTTTATAAATTAAGTAATTGATATTTGTAAATATAGTTTTGTAAATATTTATGAAATCTAGATTAATAAAATTTGAATATATGAACATCTTGTGATTAGAATTGCATAGTTTGACTATAAGATGTTTCATAAAAATAATTGATAAGTGAGAAATTAGTTGAAACCTGATATTAAATTTAGGTAAGATAATTAAATGCCTATTTATAAATATTTATCAAGGAATGATAATGTTTATTTATTATCATTGATTGATTGGATTTATTTGATATGAAACTTGAAGTACAAATACCTGGTGAATTCAATTTCACGATTTGACTATAAGGTATTTGATACTAATAAATTGTGTAAGGTTAGTTATGAGCATGTTTTACAATTCATGATTTTGGACAGTGAATAATCCTTTCAATTGAATTTTTATAAAGGAATTACATTCACGATTTTGGACAGTGAATAATCATTTTAAATAAATGTGTGGTAGCATTATATTTAAATGGAGTTTAAAATGATTTATGAATATGCTTATTCCATTGAGATAAGTATATGGAAATGTTTTCCAATTATTGAATATTTATGAAGTTTGTGAGTATGTATCTTTTTATAGATATTTTGGAATATATATTTGAAAAGTGAATTTGGTTTATAAGAATTATAAAAGGGCCTAATAATTGCTTTAGTACTAGATTATGCCTATTGGCAAAGTTTCGGTTCCTTAACTTGTTGTGGAAACTGATTAGTCGTGCACTTAGCACGTGGCCAATTGTGCAGGCTTGATTATCATTTGCATTGAGGATGTTGATTCGTGTAGTGTGGAGTATTACTCTAACCTATCGAGCTTCCTTCTTGGCCGAAGGATAGCAAGTTGAAAGTTGAAATCGTGATAAGTCTATGAGACTTGGTTTTTGTATGAGGTTAAGAGCCACTTTTCGATATTGGTGTGGAGAGACCGAGATCAGATTTATCCGAAAACCACTCTGGACCAATGTATGCGTTCGGAAGTGCAGATTATTGATGATGATTTATGAAGACCGAGGATCTTCATAGCGTGAGGACTGCTTGTTGACTTGTTCTGGGTCGCTCCCATTATAGAGTTATTTATAGCAATGGTCTCCTCGTTGTGGAGATTTTTTGGATTATGAGGACTGCTTGCTACTAGTGGTAGTAGGAGAGTGCCTTCGGTTTCGTTCAGTCCCAGAACAAACTTGTATGGACGTTTGTCTGACATTGTATTCTAAATCACATTTCAGTGGTTTCTATAAGCGTATATCAGTCAGTGGTGGAGAAGGAAATTCTCTTAGCTTAACACCCTTTCCCGAGACATACGAGCTCAGGAAGTTATACTTTTATAGAAATAAGTCGTGTGACGTGGAATGACAATGTGGTATTCAGAGATGTGATATGTGAAAGGTAATCGTAGCCTTACGAGCCTCACACCCCGGTTATGATGGGATACTATGTGGTTAGATGTATGCTCGCATTTCAGATAGTAGTGATTTGGGTTATCAGATATTCTGAGCCCTAGGTACAAGATACGTCTGGGCTTTATGGCAGGGATGCACGATGTCCGAGTCCATGGATGTTATTCGCAGATTGTATTCACTTTTTAGCCATGTTTATGTATAGCGACGTCTGAGTCTTGGACGTAAGCCGTGGTTATAGATTGACCTTTCCACTAGTTTCCTATCATGTTGGAAATCCAACTCCAATACGTGCCTGCCATTTTGTTTTGTATAGCCTTAAATGGTTAGGCCCGGAATTTAATAATGGTAACAATTTCGGATATTTGCTATTATTTGTGAAATAGACACTATTATAATACAGAATGATTTGATGTAAAGTGTTTTGGTTATCGTAAGGTAAAAACATGTCCGTGTTTATGTGTGGGCGTGTCTTACGAGATACTTTTGTTTTGAAAATAAAAGTTTTGGTAATTTAATAAATTCAGTTGAGTGTGTTTTCTCATGCTGGTTTACCAGACTGATCTGGGCGTTCTTCCCTTACAATGCAAGTGTCAGACCAAGTATATTTACAGGTTTAGATTTGGTGCTTTTGGAGCTTCAGCATACGAGCTGGAGATCTTCATGTCGTATACACGTATCTGTTTATTTTCCGCTACTTTGTTATTTAATTTATCAGCAATTGTAAGGACGGGTTATTATAACTGTCCAGGCTGATGATTAGTAATTGATTGTTGAACTCTGATTGATGGATGTATGTATATCATATTACAGTTTCTCTTTTGTAAAGATTATTCATCTATATTATATGTTATTCCACTGCGATGTGAGATTCTGTATTGTTCTGTTTGGTATTCTTCTTCTCTCTTTCTTCTCTTCTCTTCTTCTCCCTTCTTTCTTTCTCTTGACTTTCCATTATTCTGTGCTTTTTGGGTCGGACATGTATGGTTTATTGTTGATTCAAGGAGTATGGATTTGCAGGTCGTCACACCTTTCATCTTCTTCCTTGCACTTTCTCCCCTATGCACGCACGGAGCAACAACGTGCGCGCACGACCAATGTCGGCCATCCCTTCATGCTTTCTGAAACCGTCGAATCCGACGAACCTCCCTCCGCGATCTCCACTACCTCGACCCATCCATATCAACCCCCGACCCCTTCATGCAAATAGTGACCGAACCCAATTCCACCATGCCACTGCTACTGTCGCAATCCACCTCCTAGCGCCGTGCGTCCCCAAACTCACAGCTCCAAAGCCCTTCGACGCGAGCAACCCAAAGCAAAGATCCATTTGACTAATCGGCAACCCTATGCTCTAAAATCTTAAACCCTAGTCAAAACCATTTACTACAAAACTATCGAGCCTTCAAAATGGAAACCGCAACTTCTCTTAGGCATATGGATTTGAAGATCTCCTCGAGTAAAGAATTTTAGTGCTTGTTTTCAAATTTTTAGATGAGTATATCACCATAATTTAATTTTTGAATTCTTGGTTTTTAAAGAGGAGGCTCTTTTTTTATTACAGTGAAGAATAAAAGGGAGATGAGTGTATGGTGAAAGTCTATAACATCTTTATAAATAGTATAACTCATATATATGTGTGTGTATTACTAACTATGTTAAGCAGAGTATAATAATTGAAGTAAGATAAATAATATAAACGATCACACCAGATATTTTATACTGGTTCAAACCTCCCGTCCTACATCCAGTCCCAAGCTCCTCTTCGGTATTTCCTTTAACCAACTAACCCTCACTTTGCCCGGAGGAATAGGCTAATAAAAAAGTACATCTCTGACAATCATATGTTCCAAATAACACGGATCTTGACTGATAGTACAAATCTTCCTTTGATCTCCTTTGAGTATGTGAATGTGAATGCTTTGAGTTATAGGAAGTGCTTTAACCAAAATTATATTTTGGTTATAATAGATTGAGAGTATGTAAGCAATGTATGCACAAGAGAGTAATAAGAAATCAATAGATTCAATTAATTCAATCTAGTTTCCTTATTTTTCAATCTTAATCATTGTAGTATTTATAGATTTAAAAAGATGCAGATGAAGAGTTGTTAATATTAGATAAGGTCTATTCAGTTTAATGGCTGCAACTTTTCAATGAAGAGTTGGTTTCTGTTCGTTCAACAAAAGTTTCTATTTAGAGTTGTGGAGTTTTTCAGATGACAGACGTCTATGGATTTTCCACAGACGTCTGTGACTTTAGGAAAGAATTTCCTGAAATTATTCACAGATGTCTGTGGATTTTCCACTGACGTTTGTGGCTGGCATTTTCATACTATAAATTTTTAATGCCACTTTTGAATGTTTTTAATGCTGATTTTGTGTATATGAATTCGTGTATGCATATATACTCACGGAGACCTTACAATATTTGTCTAAGACTCTTAATACACTGGTATAACCTTACTAGTCATAGCATGGTCCATAAATCTCCGTTTGTCTTCAGTCCTGATATCTTTGAGCATGACAGTCTCTTGTAGTATATACCTGTAATCTTGATACGATATATAATATATGTCATTGTATAGTTGTTGTCATTGAAACCATAGAATGGACGTTCTAACATTCTCCTCCTTTTTGATGATGACAACTATATAATCATTAGTCATGATAAAATAATTCCCCCTTAGTTTAATCTCCCCATATGCATATATTTCTCCCCCTTTGTCATTATCAAAAATAAACTAAGAGAAAGATAAACATAAATAACATAATTGAACAATAAACCAACCTGAGTTTAACAATAAACAAATAGGACTTTAAACATTATTCTCCCCCTAAGTTAATACTCCCCCTATCGATATGGTCATATAGTTATTCTCCCCCTTTGTCATCGACAAAAAAAGATATCAATAGGAATAATATGAATGATTATACGAGTAAAATTCTCAAATATAAATTCATAGGTGTACAAAATATTAAAAAATTGTGTTTGAGATTTTTAAAAAACATACCACTTAGCATAGTCACAATTTTAATCATCACATATCATACTCACATTGAAAATTTGAGCATCATATTGTTGGCTTCATTTCCATAAGTATCAGAAAATTTGGAATATATCTCCCCCTTTATATGTGGTGTACCTGCAATAAATAGGTTATGGTACCCACTTTCTATGTTAGGGTCCGAGGGTTAAGTCTTGGGAAGCCGTGCCCATTTGGGTGTGGTTGAACCTTTATAAATATAGTTTTCATTACAAATTATATTTTTATAATAGTTGCTAATATAAAGTTGTTTATCATGATCAATCGTATTAGCTAGAATCCATATTCTAATACTATTAGTCATTAGTTTAGTACTTAAAAAATATTTTCTATCATTTCTAAAGAAAGTACTATTATGACCGTAAGTGGTTTTAGGACTATCTTGTTTACTAGTACTAGCACTAAAATTAGTATACATGAATGCATATCTAGTACTATATATATACTTTTAGGTTGTTTACAGCCTAAACCACAGGGAGATAAGATATCTTTACCTTTGTTAAAACTTATGATCTTTTTATTTAATCTTTCAAAATTTTCTTTATAAATTTATTTGTGTTTATTTATGTTTAATTAGAATATAATCTGAATTTATAAGCAAAAATTTTGCTATATTTAGAAAATAAGTTGAGAAAAATGAGTTAAGTCATAGGAATTTAACAAATACAAGTTTGTTTTTAAGTGGTTGTTATTTAATTTTTTTTATGTGGTTGTTGTTAATTCTAAGTTATAAAATTAATTGTTCGTTTGAAATTGCATATAAGCTATTACAAACTTAAGTGAACAAAACATTATTTTTATAACTTTAGTTAACCAATTCATTGTATGAACAAATTCCAAGATCCTGTCTTAACTTAATAAAAGTTAGTTCACTTAATGGTTTTGTAAAAATATCAGTTATTTGATTTTTGGTATTAACAAATTCTAGAGTTATTATTTCTTTTTCAACATTATCTCTTAGATTTAAAATAAAGCATTTTGATCCAAATATTCGAAAATATGATACTTTTGGTTTCTTTTTGTAGAACATTCATAACATTTTTACTTTATTAGTATCAATCTTATATGTTTACATTCTTATATATATATATAACATCTTGTATATGCATATGTGAACATGGACTCAAGGTATACAGCGACAATAATATTGTAAATTATGTACATGTAAGTTTATATATTTGTATATTTGTATGTATATATATTAGGATTACATAAACATTTTGCATACTATAAACCATCAACTAAATAACTGTTATTTACATTAACAAACCCTGTTTATTTATTAAACTTAGCTCATGTTTAAATTTATATTTATTATATGAAATTATAAATATTAGAGCTCAAACATATTTAATATACATAGATATAGGTTTATATATTTTTATGTTAACCTGCTTTATTTTAGAACATACATGTAATCATACATTTTAAATCCTATAAATGAATCAAATACTAATATAAACACATTTAAATACACACTAACCAACAACCCAGGCACACATCGGACACACACACGCATGTCATCCCCACTCACATAACAACGACACACATATAGCATGCACACCTCAAACGCGTGGTCAATTACCACACACGCAAAATATAATATCAAGTGGAATTAATATATACTAACTTGGTAATTGGATGGCAACACATGTCACGTCCACAAAATAAATAACGGCAAGAAAAAATTATAGGTATGCAAGCTTATTTACTTCCATGTGCACCTTACTCATCAATGCAAAGTCTAACGATTAAAATATTTACACAGCAACAGAACTTGATATATGATATGCAGACACCCTTATTAATATAAATACACATGCACACACTTATTATTATACACTGATGCACACACACAACTCCACATAATACACACATCCGCACGAAAAAAGGCACCCATTATAAACTAATAGCACACGTAATTTATCATGTAACAAATAAAAGCAAGAAACTGAAAAAGCACATCTCCAAAGTCGTATGATTTAAAATATCAAGTTAATAATATTATTTGTTACGGATCCATATATAATCATGTATTTGATGCAAGTTTGGGCTGTCAATTATCAATTATATGAATATACATATAAAGTATGCATATATAATATTAAGTCCAACCAACTTGGTGCAGTTGAATCAATGAAAGTTAGTAGCCAAGTATTACAATCTTGATCTTTGATTAAGCAATGGCACCACCAAAAATATGGGTTGAGAGAGGCTAGCTCCAGGCCGAGCATATCTATATATATTTTTCCTTGATCAATATAAACTAATTTCATCTTGAGTTACTTTAATTCAATGAAATTGTCATACTCATGTATGAAAACATAAAAATTAGCCATAGAATTGTGAGTGAATAACTCACCTAAAACATGAGTCTGCTACTTCCCTACGTCCTTCACATGCATGCAGAAACCTCTGAAAACCCACCTTTAGACCCTCATTAACAAAGGATATTAGTAAGTAATATCGTCTGCTAATGCGAAGAATAAAGCTGGTTAGAAGCGATTATCTGTAGTATTGCTTTGGGCGAATATCGATACCTCGAATTTGTGACTATATATTTTTCTTTTCCTTATGAAAAGGAATTTGACGTATACGATCCAGGCGCAAAACAATAACACAATGGCTTAACATAATTTAGAACAATACAATATATCATAAACACAGAGTCACAGAGTGAATAATAATACACATAAGATACACAACTGAAGCGAATAAGAGCATATACATGAGATATTCTACAAACTAGTGGTCATGAGAGATCCACTCGATATACATGCTCGACAACTCAAAATAACATATAGTACATAAAATGCGTCTCTATCTCGAGGACAAAATAAACAACAACATGGTTATACACATAATGATGATAAAAGACAACTAGCTAACTCCTGAAAGGTCCAACTCTAGAAATCATTACTTAGAAGCACCTAAAACATCTCGATCTGACCCGAGTATTATAGAATAATACACGGATCGGTCTGGTTTTAATTTAAATTAATGTGAGATAGAATGTTAATAATAAAATAGATCTCAAGAATAACACTTAACTATATAGTGTAAAACCTCGTAAGAGTATCAACATTGTCCAAAATTCATTCACTAAAACTCCAAAAATTATTTTAGCACTTTAAAAAGCAATACCCAAGTTAATTTTTGGTGAAAACTTAAATCTCATAGAATCCAAAAATCAATCATATAAATCTAGAAATCACAAGGGGGAAGGCGCCTAAAATACTCTAAGATTGGTGAACATATGAATTCACCAAACACGCGTGTAAACTCCAAGATAAGCATGAATGCCTATAGGGCTCCAAGATGGGCATGAAGTCCCATAGTAACTCCAACATAGGCATGAAAGCCTATAAAACTCCAAGATAGGCATACGGGCCTATAAAACCCCAAGATAGGCATACGCGCCTATAAAAGTCCAGGGTAGGCATGAAAGCCTATAAAATTCCAAGGACGAGTCTAAAACTCAGCAGAATTAGTGTCATATACTCCCAAATAGCAACCGTTTAAGTAACAACCGTGTGTCTCATACCACCTAGGTTTACTTGAATATTTGCTACTAGTTAGTAAACTCCATTTGTGTGTAAATGGAGTTTAATTGAACAAGTCCGAGAATCAACCGATGAAATAAATGCAAGTGTTGCATATGACTTGTTTTATCAGACCGTTTAATTCTATTTCTAGTTCAACTGAGAACATGCATTTTTATAGAAAATAACATGTCTTTGAACTCATCTTTGGAAATATTAGTTTATAAAACTTGTAATAGATATTTAGAAAATATACTTTGCTTTATATATATACAAGTACTATGGCACGTCCGTTGGACGTTTATGATGAAATATGTGATTTAATTTCTCTTTGTTGCAAAACTATACCCACACACGGTCCTAAATTACATACAGAAATATCTACCTTTTTAATAAATATTCAATGGATGAATTCATACATGTACTTGATTGGACAGAAGGCAAAACTGTCTACAACTATCTCAATAGTGTCATTTTCACCACTTCAGCCATCGCTAAGCTTTTCAATATAGTGGTGATAGTGAAGAGATCAGTCGTATAAGAGGTGAACCCAGCATATATTCACATGCAAAGCACTATTAATATGATGCTGTCCTTTTTACTGCACTGTTTATGTTCTGTTACAACTTATAACCCAATACAAAGTATAATATATTATTTTGTGATGTTTTTCTAAAAGTGTCTAGATATAATTAACTTCATGGAAACAATTTAAAACTACAGAGTACGTGGAATATAAACATATAAACAAATATAGTAAAAAAGAGAGAAAATAAGTCTATTTTAAATGAGAAGTTATGTATTATTATTAGTTGGCCTGTCTTTAATTTAGTACGCATTGAGTTTTCAATATGTGCCTCGTTATTACTCCTTACAAATGTAAATATATCAGTAAATAAATAATAATTACCTAGTGGATTAAAGCATCTATATAAACTTCAACAATAGAGCTGCAGTTGAGTTGACATAAAATGTTGAGAGGATTAAAGCAGTAGGTAATATAGAGTCATCAACTTCCTATTGTTGATTCCAGAATATATCTAGAGTTGTTGAATACTTGCATTAGAAGTATTCATTTTTCACTTAAATACTTTATCATAGTCTCAGATTGATCCAATAGTACATGACCATTTTTAAAGGCATGCCATCTCCAACGTATTTCCCACATCATCATATGTACAAACCCGAATACTGCAATAGATCTTTGAAAAAGAATATGGCACACGGTGATATTTTATGAAAAAGAAATTTGCAGCATTATGCTTCTAACACATTTGATCAAACATGTTGTAGACAGTACATGTTAAAGGATAAACTTTCAAGAACTATTGCAATCCAATACAAAAATACATTACAACTCCAAGAAACCACTGAAATAAAGTAAAACGACAAAACCACATTAAAAAAAGAAACCGGAAGTGGAGAAACTAATGACAAAAAGAAGCAAATGGGTCCATTCTCATTCTTATATGATTTTTGATGATCGTATGTTATATAACTAACATACTAATTTAGCCTTGATAACATATGTTTTTGAAATAGAACTGGATAGATAAATTTATCATATGCCAACCTAATTATATGTTGGTGAAGATTTTAAGTTATCAAACATAAGATTAAATATTAGTTGCATGTTTGATTGACTGGTTTCGCAGACAAATAGCGAATAGCATCTTTGTGGAAAATACACAATCGGAAATTTAAAGCACTTAGACATTAAAAAGTCTTCATAATGATATTCGACTCAAAATTAGGCTTCTAACAATTTTTAAAGGAGCATTAACATTCACACCATAATATATATTAAAAATTACCTAGGTCTTATGATTACCCAAAACGACTTAAAAGTACTCAATTCATTACAACGTTATTTCAATCAATTGGCATTTTCCATATAAGAAAATCCCTTGCTTACAAACCAATGGACATAAGCATCCTGCAAAAGGCAACAAAGTTTTGATAATATTCTTTTTAGGCAGCATTCTTTTAACAATAACCTGGGTAATTTTTACCATGTGTACAATTCAAAATTCAAAATTCTATTCAAAGTGGAATTTTCTGAGATGAACGGGAAAGTTGATAGATGACAGAGTGAAAATATCCCAAGGAACAAAAAATCCTAATTAACACTATGTGGAAGATGCAACCCTGCTACTTGTTTTTACTTCCAATTTTTCACATGCACTACATGTTTGATAAATTGTGCACTTGACAAAATAGCCAATAGATATCAAGTTTATCAACATTAAATAAATCAACCAATGATTATAACATTTAACAGCTTCATATTAGGATTCAAAATTAGTATTAGCAAACTATCAACAAAAAGATATAGAATTGAAGAAGACTACCTTAAAAACATGGTTAGCATATCAGAAGATGAAACAGGAACCAAAACGGACTCTTTTCCTTCTTCTGCCACTTCTCCGGCTACTTCAATAGTTCGATTCATAAATAACAGCTCTCCAGTTTCATGTGCAACGACAAATGGACCGAGTACCTACAAAAACTTAGGGAAAAATAGGAAAACATCAAAGCATAATGACATTCAAAATTAGATTTTTAACCTTGAATCACTTCAGATCAATCAGTTTTCACCTTCTCGTTTTCTTTGTTGGAGTCTATTACTTTGAATCTCATCAGGAGAGTGCAAAATATCATTGGAGATTAAAATCAGTGAAATCGACATTTTGAATTTCCAATTTGGTACATAAATATACGTTGAAATTCTGAACAAATGAAATTAACAACGATGAACAGTACAAAAAACTTATCCCTCCTTATCAAGAATCCGCTGCTATTTTTGAACCCGAAATGGTGATTTTGCTTGGACGCGATGTCAACTGGAGAAATGCTCAATTGATAATATGATTTAATTTGGGGTGAGGGAGGAAAATATGGCCATGGGGTGAAATATAAGTGGAGTTGGGTGCGGATGGATGAACTTTACGTGAATAGGTGGGAAGTGGGTGATTGTATAACTGTTCCCGCTAAAAGTTGAAAGTCAAATTTCCCTCTACCGTCAAGTTTGCCTGATAACATAGACTATTTAAAAATTAGGGATAATTTTGGAACTGCATAAAAGCTTCACCATCCTAGGGTATTTGCATTATTAGTAGATATATATATATATATAAACCCTGCTTTTAATATGATTTTAAAACTATTAATATATATTTATTTATATATCTATGTTTCCAAAGTCCATTTTATAAATAACATACATATAGAGAAAACAATATAGTTTCGAAAACATTTCCTTTTGCAAATCAGTTTGAAATCAATGCAATAAAATTAGTGTATTATATTATATCCATGGAACAGTTTCTATGGGGAAATATCATTTAATGAAATCATCAGCTCCAGATTTAAAACCCTGGAAATAAACATTGGAAACCATTAGAAAATAGACATCAAAATTGAGCAAACAACATAGAAATTCAATCAAGCGAACACATGAAAACAAGAATAAAGAGGAGGGTTTACTAGCATGACCCAGAATAGGTTCCAGGTCATAACCAGTCATATGGCACCGGTCGACCAGTGCTACAGCCTAGAATGTGTTACAAGTAGTGCCGGTCTCCTCCCTGTTGATTGTCGGGGTATGGTTTTCGGCGATTCGAGTGCCTATGGTTCATGAATTTCATTATATAATGAATGCATACATAACAAAAACTAGAAATGGTAACATGATAAGATCATAGTATAGGGTTTCAATAGACCGAGATGAGTTAACAGAGACAGAAATAACACTATTAACAAACATGCAGTACATCAAACTAAAACCAATTCAAACCAATTTACATCCAAACAAGCTAACAACCACATGCATTTGAATTAGGACTAGAAATGTGAGTTATACTCACTTATATAAGTTGGATTTGGTTGCTACAACTTGGATTCCTTTAGACTAGTCTCTTTTAGCAACTTAACCTAGGTTGAATTTCAGAAATTTTCCAAAACTAAGCTGTAAATCATAGTGAAAACTGAAATTGGAAACTCTAATAGATGTACTATAGGATGGATAAGATTACCTGAATTTATTCTCTTCAAAAACAGTAATTAGCTCTTTAATTTAGCTTTGAATTAGGGATTTATGGTTTCTAGAGTTTTGATAAAAAAGAGGAAAGTGGATTTACTGTATTATGAAAAGTTAGAAGAGAAAGCCCAGTGTAAGGCGTAGAGTGAACATATCTCGTCCTATATAGCTTATTAATGGAGAGAATCAAACCCAAAGGAGATACTCTCTCATCCCGTCCTAATATAGCATTAATGGGTAGATCCCGTGTATACTAGACAATAGGAGTAAGATAGACGGAGTCGAGGCTTGTGAGACGCAGTCCACTATATGAACCTTGCCAGAGGCCGGTTTTTATTAAGAAAAACGAGATTTTTTAGCTTAGGCTATTATCACCTCTTGTTAACCCTATGACTTAGCCTATATGGGCCTTGGTTATGTTACTTAACCCAGAAATTGAATTTTGTTATTATTTCCTTTTTTTCACTTACAAAATATTGGTTTACGTTTAAACAATGTTTTACAACATCGTAAATTGGTTTCACAAATTTTTCACAGTCAACGCATAAGCTAAAATTCTCATTTTTATTAGTATAGAAATAAATAATAACTCAATGCAACTTCTAAAATAAAGTTATTCTCATGATTTTAATTAGGAATGGTCTATTAATTACAAAAATCCAATTTTACAATAAATCTCAATATCACTATCTTAAATAAATTGATATTAGTTTGCTACCATAACTTTTAATGGGAAAATAACTGGTTACTAACTTTTCTTATAACTAAAAGAATGAATATAAATTTTATTATTCACATTTTTACTTATTAAAATAATCTCCATATATTCATTTTTCCCAAAAATCACTCTTTTAATCAATTTAAAACATCAAGGCAATATAATTTCCACATAATGAATACTTTGGATTAGTCTCTCATTAATTTTGGTTTAAATTCTCTTTTATTATTTTAATATAAGAATTAAACCACATAAAATGATATTTCATTAAATTTTCCAAATATATATTCTCTAATTGAAAACCCATTTATGAATTTTCTTTCATTTTGAGTCAAATCCATTTTAATTTGGAAATATAAGTAATTAAAATTCCCCAAATTCTCATTATAATTAATTATTACATTTAAATTCTGTTTTTGAGCTTAATTTCAGGTAATCTCAACGGGATTGTTACATACAACAACAACAAAACACAACATCCTCCTCACATTAATTACTTATAAGTTTGGAGATGCTCATATTTAAATTTAAGGAATTTATTTGATTTGATTTTTATTTTAGAAGAGAGGTGGACTTTTAGGATGTTAGCTTCGGGAGGAAGATAGACCCTTATTTGTGTACGTGAATGATTTTATCTAGAGAAAAAAAAATTCTAGAGATAAAACTTGAATTTGGGCTTAAGGTAATTGATATCGGGCTTGGATTTAGAAGTTACAATAACAATACATATATTTATATATATGTTCTCAAATTATTATTATTTTTTCCTTTTTTTAAAACAAAATTCTATTTAATTTTAAATAACTTCAAAATGTCAATATTGTATTTTCAATTGCACTACGTTTAAAAAATATTATTTCACATTTTGGCTTATTTAAATTTAAAAAACTTATATTTCAATCAAAATTCTTTTATTTAAATAATTTCAAATATCGGTTGATTAAATAAATTTCTTAATCCCAATTTAATTAATCATAATACTATTATTAACTTAAGTTAACTATTACTTAAAAGAATTAGGTTGTTGCAACCCTGTCCTATTGACTTTCCTAAATTGTGTAAGGACTTTCTTAATATGAGAGGGAAGTCATACTCTGAAACTGAGGGATATCTGGAAGCGGTTAATGACTACGAGAAAATATTTATAGAGATTGGTTAGGAAGATCAGCTAAAGAGGAGGATGAAAGCTTAGCACCTCAAAGGAGAAGCTTTAGATTGGTGGAACTTGGCAACTGAGGAAAATGCTGGAAGGATTTTCTCATGGGTTGAATTTAAAAATAGAATTGAGATAAGGTTTATGTCCAAGGAAAAAGTGAGTTTATAACTGGAGAAATTCATTCAGCTTAGGCAAGGAGACTCTACTCTAAAGGAGTACATAGTTAAGTTCATAGAGCTTGCTAAATTTGGGGTGAGCATGATAGATACACCTATGAAAAAGGCTATGAAGTTCGTGAAGGGACTATATCCTCCATCGAGAGAAATGTTATTGACCCAAGTACCCATTGGTGCCATGTATGAGATGGTGGAGATGGAAATGCTAAACATGGCCAATGTAGACGATAAGGAAGTAGAAAAGAAGAAGGCTACACCTATCCAAAAGCAAGGAGGGTCTAAGAAGGGAAGCTTTTAGACTAATAAGAAGTCGAAGGAGAAGTTTAAGAAGGATGGTAAGGTATGCAAGCGATGCCAAAAGAAAGGTCATGAGGCTAAAGATTGTAGGGTGAGTCTGATGAAGGAAGCTTTTAAAGGGAAGTTCTTTAATTGCCATGAGGAAGGGCATCTCAAAAATCAATGCCCTAAGTTGGCAAAGGAAGGATCGAGCGGACAACATTATACTATTGAAGCCGTCTCTATTACAAGTAGACCACCGAGAGACCAACGGATGACAACATTAGAAGGTATAACTCTTATTTTAGGGGTTATAATTCATACACTATTTGAATCAGGGGCATTGCATTCCTTTATAGCTAGGAATGTAGTATACTTCTTAAACCTTCAAACCCAGATTGTCACCAGCCAATAGTGGTCTCTAATCCTATTGGGGGCTTCGACACATCTCTAATTTATTTGTAAAGACCTAGTGTTGGACATATGCGACGTTGGTTTCATATGTCAAGCGTACGTTCTTAATTTTGAGAGGTATGGACTTATCTTAGGTACAGATGGTTATCATATTATAGAGCAATTCTTAATTGTGATAGGAGGGTTGTAACTATTAAGAAGTTGTGGAGGTTGTGACATAGAAATTCTTTATATGCCCGATGATTTAGTTGAGTTAAGCGATCTATACTCACTAAATCTATCTATTGGAGAGTTATCATCAATACCCATTGTTTGTGAATTTCTTGATGTCTTTGATTAAGTCTCGGGTCTCCCACCCCAAAGGAAGATCGAAATCTGAATAGATTTGGAGAATAACACAAGGCGAATCGTCTTGCCTTTAAGACACATGGCCCTCAAAGAAAGAAGAGAATCAGATAAGCAAATCTTCGAGCTATTAAAGAAAGGATTCACCTGTCATAGTACTTTGGAGTGGGAAGCCCATGTTGTTTTAGCCACTAAGGCAGACGATTCATTAAGACTTTGCATCAACTATAGGGAATTGAACAAGTTGACAAGGAAGATTGGTACCCTTTACCTAGGATATATGACTTGTTCGATTAGCTTAGAGGAGCTAAAAAAATTTCTCAACTAGACTTAGCAACTGGATTTCATCGGCTAAGCATTGCAAAAGAAAGCAAGTCGAAGACTACATTTCGCACACCAGATGGACTCTATGAATGGAAAGTGATGCCTTTTGGATTGACGAATGCCCCTGCATACTTTATGGGTTTAATGAGTGGGGTATTTAGGAGGCAACTCAATAAATTTGTCGTTGTGTTCATAGATTATATTTTAGTTTTCTCCAAGGGCAATGAGGAGCATGAGGATCACCTAAGAGAGGTATTAGGAACCTTAAGAAGGCATTAGCTTAAGGCCAAATTTGCTAAATGCCACTTTTGGAGAAAAGAAGTTTGATTCCTCGGGCATATTGTTTCTGAGCAAGGACTAGCAGTAGACCCCACTAAAGTGGAAGCTATTCAAGGATGGAAGACTCATAGAAATGCATCGGAGGTTAGAAGTTTTATCGGGTTGGCAGGCTACTATAGTAGGTTCATCAAGAACTATGTGAGAATAGCAACTCCCTTAACCCATTTAACTAAGAAGAACCTAGTCTTTTCTTGGGATGATAAATGCACTAAGGTATTTGAGAAGCTTAAGGAGTTATAGACTAGTGCACCTGTGCTCACTATTCTCGATTGAACCAAACCATTTATGGTTTTCACATATGCATGTGACATAGGGTTAGGAGCAGTTCTAATGCAAGAAGGAAAAGTGGTTGCTTATGCTAGTAGGCAACTGAAGGATCATGAGAAAAGATATCCATTTCATAACTTGGAGTTGGAAGCTATCGTCTTTGCCTTGAAGATGTAGAGGAATTATTTCTTGGGAGAAAGGTTTCAGTTATTCTGACCGTAAATCACTTAAATACATGTTTTCCCAAAAAGATTTAAATCTTAGGCATCAGAGATGGATGGAATATATAGCATCGTTTGACTTTGGTATTCAATACACCCCTGGAAAAGAGAACGTAGTCGCCGATCCCCTTAGTCAGAGGCATGCTACCCTAGGTGTTATATATGAATGGAGGCAGTTGGAGTTCCTATCAAATTTAAACTTTCAACCACCAACAAAACCCATCCAAGGGATTTTAGCAGTTATGGTGATAGTACCAGCCTTGATAGACCGCATAAAGCTTAAGCAAGTGAAGGATGAGAAGTTATTAGAGATTTTGGAAAAGTTGAGGAAAGGAGAGCATTTTCCCCTTGCTAGTAGGTACTCAATTGATGAGAAAGGATGCTTAAGAAGAGATGGATGCTTTTGTGCCCCAATGGTTGATAGTTTGTTGAGAGAGGTGCTTATGGAATGTCACCACTCAAAGATGACCATTCACCCCGGAGGAGATAAGATGTACAAGGAAATGGAGAGTATTTTATTTTGGCCTGGAATGAAGAAGAGTGTAGTTGAGTTTGTTGCTAAGCGCTTGACATGCCAGTGGGTAAAAGTTGAGCAAGCGAAGCTCGGAGAATTACTATTACCATTCGAAATTCCAACTTGGAAGTGGGAGCATATTTGGATGGATTTTATGGCGGGATTGGCTAGAAGTTAGAGGGGTAATGAAGCTATTTTGATTGTTGTGGATAGACTCATTAAGAGTGCCCATTTTATTCCGATAAGGAACAATAGAACTGTCACTTCTCTCACATAGATCTACATCAAGGAGGTAGTTCAATTGCATTGAATTCTTGTGAGCATAGTTAGTGATAGGGACCCCTTGTTCTACAAGCAGCTTTGGGAACTTCTTTGAATCTTAGCACTGCATATCACCCATAGACTAATGGTCAAACGGAGAGAATGGAATAGGATTTTGGAAGACTTGTTGAGGGGTTGTGTTTTGGATTTTAGAGGACATTGGAAGCAACATCTACCGTTAGTTGAGTTCGTGTATAATAATAGCTATCAAGCGATGATTAGATAGCCCCTTTTGAAGCACTTTATGACAGGCCATGCAAATCACCAAGTTATTGGTCAGAAACCACTGAAAAAATATTGCTCGAACCAAATTTGATTCGTGATACCATGGAAAAAGTAGAGTTGATCAGGCAACGAATGAAGGCAGCGCAAGACCGTCAGAAATATTATGCAGTTAGAAGAAGGAAAGAGCTTGAGTTTAAGGTTGGAGATATGTTATTTGTCAAAGTCTCCCCTCTTAGAAAAGTGGTTAGGCTTGGAAAGTTTGGAAAATTGGCGCCTAGATTCATTGGGCCATTCATAGTTTTGGAAAGGATAGGAAAACTTGCTTATCGTATGGAGCTTCTAACAAATTGGCAGGAGTCTACAATGTTTCCCATGTTTCTCACCTTAGAAAATGCCTTCATGACACCGCTATTAGAGTTTAGCCTGATCAGTTGGAAGAATTAGAGACGAATCCAAAAATACCTCATGCCAACGCACACATTATGGAGCACGGAACTATGAGACTCTGCAGCAAAATAATTAGGCTGATCTGAGTATAATGGGAAGATAACCCGACGGAAAGCACATAGGAAACCAAGGAGAAGATGAAGATCACTCATTTAGAGCTTTTCACTGGTAAATTTTCTCTCCAAAATTAGGATTTTGGTTATATCGTGGTTGCTAGATTGGATGGTAGGAGAAGGTTGCAACACTTTTTCACAATCACTTCACACTCATGTAGAAATTTTTATGCATGTTTAGGGTATTTGCATACATATTTACATGACACGATTTACACACTCAAGCTAGGATTGAGTTCATTTTAGTATGTATGCAGTACATAATTATATTGCACTTTGGTTGAGTAGATGGTTGAGTGGATAACTTGGGATGTTATTGCAAGCGATGTTGTTCGCCCTTTGAAAGATTTCGGAATGAAATCCTTTTTAAAGTGGGAAGAATGTAACACCCCATAAAATCAACCATAAATGAATTGAGTGAATTAATTTAAATAAGGTAGGGTTGAGAATGGAAATTTAATAAAAGTTGGAATTGGATCACGAAAGCAATTCCATTGCAATTCGTGGCAAAATTCTGATCTGTTTCCGTATATAATATGTTGAAAACAGAGCTCAAACAAAGAAGTTATGAGCATTTGAAGTTTTCAGATTTAAATTAATTTAGTTTGAATTTGAATTCAAATGAATACTTAAATTTAGGGTTTGAATTTCAAAAATTAACTTTAGGTTTAGTTGGGAATTAAGTTAAACGTTAAGTTAAACAATTGGTGTTAAAAGTTAATTAGGGTATAAAATAAACAAGCAACAAAAACAAATCAACGCTCTCAATATAAGAGGAGCAGTTGACCTATAAGACCCAATCGATCGACCTGTAATAATCCGTCCCAAAATGGACATAATTTCTACCCAATAAAAGCCTGTCAAACCTTAGGCCCATCTTAAGGCAAGTTATTAGGTTGATAAAATTAAAACATCATACAGTACGCAGAGATATCTATCTACACTTTTAGAATCTCATAATGGAATGGATAAAATATAATATTAGAAACAGGTACCCATTTCATAAAGAAAACCATTTCAGAAACATAACATGTTAAATATTACAACATGTTTACATCAAGCCTCCATAATATAATATCTCAAAATAACATAACTGTTTGAACTAGGTATAAAAAAATACTTAAGAAGCATAAATATATAGATAACTACCACAAGTCTTCACCTCCACCTTCGTCTCCTAAATCAGCATTACTCTCTCTAACCTGTATTGTAACGAGGAGTGGGTCAGAACAACAAGTGTCTGGTGAAATGAAAATCTCAAATTTTACCACAATTGTACTCAAATTTTACCACAATTGTACTTCAGCGGTATTATTTAAATAAGAAATATGTCTCACGTACAAAATCATAACATATGTATAAAGTCAACTGTAGGCCCAAAGGCCCTTCTAGCCCGACTACCCAAAAGTTAACTGTAAGCCAGAAGGCTCTTCTAATCTACTATTCCAAAGCCAACTGTAAGCCCGAAGGCTCTTCCAGTCTGACTATTCCCACTTCGTAACTAATGCATATGATGTACGAGGAAGTAGCCAAACCACTTACTACCTTCTTAATGAGGCTTAGGCAGACTCTGATCATTTAAGACCGATAAAGTAGGGAGATCACCATCATTTATGACCTAACCTTAAGGCAAGTTCCTACATGGTTCTTCCTTGCTAACACCAAAAGAAATCCTATTGGGTCACTTAATACTTCACCTAAGAAAGAGGTGGACCCTACCATAGCCACTTATTACCATAAGACAGAAGCAAATCCTTTCTAAGAATTTCACCTACCATATTTAACACGCAATTTATGACCCATAACCCACTTGTGACGTCTCACTTTAGTCCGACTATTCATAGGTACTAGTAGCCAGATTAACTTGACAAGTTTACCCTACAGAATTGGGACTAACCTCGTGTCTACTGGAGTTATTTATTTTATGTCATGTCCCACATTAGTCTGCAAAGCCACACTGTTGGTAGATAGATTAACTGGGCGGATTTCCATGTAGCTTTGGACTAACCTCGCGTCCCTATAACTTAGTCATAACTTATATGTATATCCATTATATACATATATCACCCTACACGAATAATAATTGAGGCCATATAAGGTATCCCCTTATTATGCCCCCTAATTAGGGATTAATTCCCTAATTTACTCTAACTCCCTTCCTACATATTAATATTATTAATTATTCTAATAATACTAATTATCACATTCAATATGTTATAATCAATACGTTATATTATATATGTTCTTATATTTTACGCGTGGAATTTAAGGTCTAATCATTATGTCACAATAATTCGATAATAATTCACTGATAAGGTATTTTGAAATATCGATCTCATACAAATCTACAATTCCAACAAGAACTGCTATTACGCATAGTCAAATAAAATAGATTTGTACAAACAAGGAATACCAACAACTTATTCCATATTAATGCATTAGAATCCCTTTTCTGTTTTAAAGAACAGATCCTCAACAATAAGATCACATGTGTTCAATTCAACCCTCGTGTACATCATTTCGAAGTGAGAAAGGAATTCCTTATTTGTTTAAGTGCTAGAAATAGACAGTGCAAACTACAACAATCTAATTCATAATTTACACACCATTTATAATTTATTTTCTTTTTGAATCCTTTAGCACTCCAATTCAAAAGAGAGAAATTAGGTTAAATTGGTCATAGATTATCTAATTCTAACAATTAATTAGATTCTAATACATCAATACCAAAAACAATTATAATCCCAACATATACAAAGATTAATATTTACTTAGGGAAATTCTGGTGGTTTTAGGTGTTATGTTTTCGTTACCAAAATTTCTCAAGGCATACATCAAATACAAATAAATACTATTCAATTACAAAAATGTGAAAACTTGATATTTCCACTCATAGAGAATTGTTTGCTTCCTAATTGGATTTGATTCCACCACGCCTAATCCTCTTTCAGATCTCCCTCTTTATACAACAAAGTGAATTGTATATAGAGATTAGATTAATAATTAGAAACTAGAGGAATAGAATCAGGAATCAAAAGAAATAAATATCTGGACCTATTACCTGAAACTCCTAACTGATTCAGAAATCCAAAGAAGAAGAAGAAGAAGAGATCTGATTTCTAACGCACCTAATTCTCTATTAGATCTGATCCAAATAGATTGTATATATAAATTAGGTTTCAGAAATTAGAAGATAGAGGGAAGAAGGATTAGGAATTGAAATAGTGATTAGAAATCAAATTACTTACTATTGTTTATTATTTCTAAAACTCAAAGGAGAAATATCTTGATAGAGCTTTGCTAGCGTTCCCAAAATTTTATGAAGGAAAAGTGGGGTCTAGGGGTCTATTTATAGAGGTAAGAAGGAACCAGAACCGTTGGATCAAAATCAAACATATCCGGACCGTTTTAAATAACAAAACCCTAGTCGCCGCCTTCAAAATTGTGCATTTTTACCCTTGAGCGGTCGACCCTCTATACACCAAGCGGCCGACCCCTGACTAGGGGCAATCGACCCTTTAAAGGCATAATGCCCAATTTATTTCCTTCTGTTTTTATTTCATTTATTGCTTAATTTAATTTTAACCCTTGTTTAAATGTTAAGCCTCCTTTAACGTTATTGTTTCAAATTCAAATTTTAAAATTCACTTTATATTTATTTCTTTATACTTAAATTCAAATTCAAATTTAAACTTGTTCGAATTAATTTAAATGCGGAAAAATCAAACGTTCATAACTTCTCCATTTAAACTCTGATTTCAGCATATTGTATATGGAAATTGATTAGAAAATCACCATAGACGCAATGGTGCAACTCCTACATTCAAATTACGACATTTATAAAATTTCCATTTTTAACGTTACTTTCATTACTTAATTTCGGATTAAATTTTACGGGGTGTTACACGACTGGTCGAGAATAGGCGATCGACCGCTGCCTCACAATGGCGGCTAGGGTTTTGTGATGTTAAACGGTCTAGATTTATTCGTTCTTGATCTAATTTCATCCTACGGTTTTGGTACATTTCAACTACTATAAATAGGATCCTATTATCCCCACTTTTTATTCACAAATATTCAGGAACTCCACGAACCTCTGCCATTTTCTCTCTTCGGTTAGATTCAGAAATTCTGTTAGAGAATCAGGTAAGGATTCTAATCCTTTTCTAATTATTCTTTTAATCTATTTTCTTCTCCTTTGACCTCTCTGAATCTAACAAAATTATAAATATACATATCCTTCGCTGTGTACATATATCAAAAAGGAGATCCGAAAAGGAGTTGCTTTGGCATTGCAAATCCATAGAAGAAAAGCTAAGGATAACCTGTGAGTGGAAACCTTAGTATTTTTGTTTCAGTAATTGATTAGTATATATCTATGGATTTGATTATGCCTTAAGTATTTTGGGATTGCGAAAACACAATAGATAAAATCCCAAAAAATTCCTTTTTATTTCAAAATGTCAGTTCTATATGGAGATTCTCAATTATTTATGTTAATTTAATGGAATTTATATTGTTTTGAAATTTTTGATAATTTCATAATCTATTCCACTTCTCCTCCTTCTTTGATTCAAAGTGAGTTTTTAATAATGATATAAGGGTGTAGTGCATGAATCCTATTCGTAGTTTACATCACTTATTCACACAAAATTCCTTCATTTATTTCTGTGTAAAAGAGGAGTTCAATAGAATATAAAGTTAGGATAGCAATTCTTATTGTTTAGGATATTTCATTGGATTGATGTGATAAATTGAGTTTCTATTTCTATTTACAAGTCTATTTATAAAAGTTTTGGATATGAATATTTAATCCTTGTTATGGATATTGAAATCTTGGAAATTTAAAGGGAAAGGACTTGCATTAGTATTATGGTTAAAGGAATTTATATTTAACGCTAGTTTAAGGCATATGAACTACATGCTTAGAAGTTATTAGTCATGGATATATATATATATATATATATTCATTTCTATCAGCGTAGTAAACGTATAAATTATAGCATATAATTGTGTGGTTAGTTAGGTAATAATTGTCATTGATTTCCTCATAGGAAGGTAGTTAATATTTTAAGGCATAATAAGGAAGATTCCTTGTAAGGCCTTAATTATGAAACGGTGAGATGAGTATTATATATGGAGAGTATTTAAATTATGGCTAAGTCATAGGAATGTGAGGTCAGTAAAGTTACACGATAGAAGTCTGTCCTTCACTTTGAGGCTACTATTAGTTGTGAACACTTCCTATTGATGAGAGACATCTCCTATGATAAATATTTGTGATGACACGAGATTAGTCTCAAATTCTGAAGGGTAAATTTGCCCAGCTAATCTGGCTACTAGTTTCTACGAATACTCGGAGTAATGTGAGACGTCATTATGAGTATGAGCCATAATACGAAGAGCCTGATTTGGGCTTGAGGTATTAAGTGGTTGTTTGAGGGCTTGCCTCCTTTCCCTAAATGAAGTATTAAATAGCTAATGGGCTAGTTATTAGGCACGATAGGTGGTATCTCGACAGCGATTCGCTTCGAGATAAGGTATTAAGTGACTGACGAGGGTCCACCTTTCTATAAAGGAGTATTAAGTGGCTCAAGAAATTCTATGCAATGTTAGCTAGATAGTCACCATTGAGGGGTCCGCATTGGGAATAGGTATTAAATGATGGGGTCAGCCTTAATTGAGGTCTTAAATGGCTAGAATTTGTATATTTTTTAATAAAAGGTATTAAGTGGCTTGGGTACTATCTCTCACATTGTTAGATATTTATGATGTGGGATTTGGGTTATGGGATCTAGAAACCTACTTTGGGAATGGAAGGTATTAAGTGGTTGATTATGGATCCCCCTTATTTTCTTATAAGAAATATTAAATGGTTTTATGTATGCAAGACATATTCTTATTTTAAAATATACTGCTCAAGTACTAAAATGGTAAGACTCGAGGTTTTTATTCACGAATCATTTGTTGTTCTCTGGCTCCTTCCTTATTACAACATAGGTTAAGGACGGAGTGATGATGGTGGTGATGCTTGAAGATGGAGTGGCTTAAGCTTGTGGAAATTATTAGTATCTTTTATGATATTTTATGGTGTACTTGTGTATTTCGAATAAATGATGTAACAAATTTAACTTGACAGTTTGATGATGTTTTGTATTATGCCATTTCAAATGGTTTTGAAATAAATGGGTACAATTTACTATTTTATTTCATCCATTGTGAGTTCTAAAAATTAGTTATGGCTCTGTATAGTTACTTCTTTTTCTAACCAACAACCAGCCTTAGAATGGATCTTAATTTCGATGGGCCTTTTCTGGTTCAAAATTTAGGTCTATTCCGAGGTGAGTTATTACATGATCTTTCAAATCTGATGCGGTAATAGTTCTCGATGGCATCTTCATCTCAAGTGGTAGCTTAAACATCTTAGTGAAGAGTTTTCAAACATGGAACATCGTATCAAAATCAACGAAGGCAGGGGCTTTGGTACAAGTCACAACTTCAGATTGATAGCGATGAGCACTCAGACAAACATGAGTTCTTTTTTCTGATGGTAATATATTTAAGGAATGGAGTTGGTTGATTATTTTGGAAGAGCTCTAACTTTGAAAAGAATATATTTTTCAAATATGTTTTGGAAAATAGAAAGGGATATGGTTTTGAAAGAAAGAGCTCTGGCTATTAGGAGGAACGAAAAGCAAAAAAAGGATTTGATCGAAGAAGATAAAAGACCCATCAAATATTTTTAGAAGGGAAATTTTTTAAACTCTCACAGTTATATAGTATTACACTTAAATTTTATTTAGAGAATTACAATTTAATTCTAGTGAAATGATTAGTATATCCATGTTAACAAAGATTTCTAGTTTACAACTATTGTATGCATCAATATTTAATTCTAGTAGTAATTTGAGGGGCAGCAATACGAAGTAACAGGTTAGTAGCTGAAGCTAGGTATATCCATGTGTTCTTTATTTTTCACATTTACGTTTTTGCATTTTACGTTATCTGTTCATTTACAAATATTTAAATATCCTATTCACCCCTTAGGTTATATGCATGATCCAAACAAGTGATATCATAGCAGGTTGTTAGGAATAATATGTTGTCATGTCTAATCCTAGTTGTAGATTTAACGAGAGTCAACTCATGTTAGTTCGCATATTTTTAACGGAATATATTTTTCAAATCGAAAATTTTATTTAAATTCTATTAATTTAAATTTGGGATATTATTGAAAAAGGCTGGGATATGGTAGATAAGAATAATATTTTTCTTGATACAAAAGTTATAAATATTTTTATCATTTTAATTAATAAAGCTTAATTTAACAATATCTCTCACAATTTAAGTACACATAAAATTTGGAATACTCTCAATGTAAAATATGATGAAAAAGTTAAGAATAGCAAGAAACTTCCCAAAGCTGATAGAAGAGCAGAACTGTCTTCGACGGGATTCACAAAAGATAATGCAAACAATGATAGTGATGATGATTCAACAGATGATGAGATAATTGATTTTTCATTTAAAGATTTAGTTCTCTTGTGTTATAAATTAAGTAAAACCATTGACGATCTTGAAATAAAAAATAATTAGTTGTAAAGTGAAAAAATCTAAAATGCATTAAAAACGATGAATTGGAAAAGAAGTTTGAAAACATTCAGAAAATTGAATATTTTGATTGCAAAAAAGGTTTGAACTACGAAAAGATTTTGTTTGCTTCAATGAAAATTTTCAAAAGATTAGAAAGGAAATTTTGATTTGAATTAAAAAGAAACTGAGGTGATTTGCAAAAATAACATTTTACAAAAAAAGTTAGAGAATTTTAAGATGTTTGAAAATTCAAAATGTGAAAAATGTAATCTAAGAAAAGAAAATTTGTTGAATATTGAGATTATTCTAAATGGGCTAGAAAAAGAGATTGAAAAGATTAAATATGTCATAAATTTTGAATGCTTTAAATGTGCAAAGTTTGAAAAGTGATTGGATGACAATAAACAAAGTTCAAACCCTTAAAAATGAGAACGTGATTTTGAAAAATAGAAAAATTGAAATTATTCGAACAAATTATTAATTGGAAAAGGAGATTGAAGAAATCAAGGACTTTAAAAAACTTCAATTCGAAAAAGGCCAACCTTTTTAAATTGAGATGCTTGATATTAAGACCAAAATAAAAGAGCTCAAAAATGAAAATACAGTCTTAAAGATAAATGATTTTGAAAAGAGAGACTGTTATTAGTTGTTGTTCTAAGCTAATAAATGAAAATTATCTTTCAAAATTCAAAATTAATGAAGTCAAGTTGATTCTTCGAAAATTTTCCACAAAGAAAAATTATTTAACATGTTAATAGGAAATCAAATCTTTGCGAATAACAAAAAATGACTGAATTTTAAATGCCTTAGTTTGTAAACAAACAATTAGTAACACCGCTAGGGGGAGTATTGTGTTTCCCAAATACGTGAGGTGTGGCAATATTTGACATAATTATAATAATAGTCAAAATATAAACATAAATAAATGAGTCAAACTAATTTGGACACCTAAGGGTACAACTATTAATATTAATGGTTTGCTATACAAACAAATTTGCGCACCGAAAGTTTCAGATGTAAACAAATGTGATCCTACATCTTTCCCTTGGCCACTCACTTCTTCTAACAGGTTGGTACAAAACAATCTAAGGAGCAACAATGATGAAAGCAGATTTCGAGTTGTACTATATATTTAATAAGAAAATGCTGCAATATTCCTTAGCCTAGGAAAATAAAGTGGAGATCCATGCACTTTGGATAACAATGGTGAATACGTATGCAACTTCAAAGGTAAGCGAATGTATGATCTCTAGACTCTGCTTTTCAATTTTCTCTCTAATAAAATTATCACAACTTAAGCTCTAAAATTTCGATTTGTAATGTTATGGAAATAGATAAAAATTCCTATAAGTTTTATGCTTAGAGTTTCTCTAGGTTTTGATCTTAAATGACTGAAAAATTACAAATAATTTAGTACAATGTTTGAAACACATTACATAACTTTTTAACGCAGCTGTATAATTTTGACCATAAATTTTGCTCTGTGTTCCAGTTTATAAAATTTTAGAACTTCCAAAAACCTTACAGAAAATTCTATAATTTTCATGCTTTGATTTTTTGATAATTCATTTCAAAAACCCTTGAGAAAATGCTTTCATGTCGGTAATAGGGTTAAAAATCATTCCAGAATTGTTTTAACACAACGGTAGTAAAGGGGCCATAACTTGAACAATATAACTCTAGATTTTGAAATTCTTGAATTTCTGGAAACCATGCAGATAACTCTGTAATTTTCTCATTTTGACTTTTAGCCGATTCATTACTTAAAATCTCAAAAAACAGTAATCAAGTCAGCAAATTGCTTGAAAAGTGTTTCTGAGTTATTCAAACAATCTGTAGTATTTTGGATATAACTTTTGATATGTTTGTTGTTTTGACTTGAAAACAACTTTGTCGATTAGAAGTTTTGAAAATCTGAAGTTTAATGCTTAGTACAAAATCAAATTATAGACTTTAAATTTTCAAATAATGGTTTTAAAACAAATTAGTTTTTCAAAATAAAAATGGTCGATGTTCTATTAGGATAATATTTTGATTTACATGTGATTATTATACTCTTCTTTATGAAATAGTATTGTATTTTTTTACTTTGGATAATAAGTAACAAATTATATGTTTGACAGTTTTTTCTTGCTTTTCGTGTTCTGTCTGGCATAGGTAATTTTGTTAGGAAATTGGAAGTGGAGCGTATTTGATTGACATTTTGGAGTATGCAGTATGCTTATTTGATTAAGCTTATTTTTCTCTCATGATCAACATTGATAATGAGAGTTCGAGATGTTGGATGTAAAAGAATTGTTGAGGTACCATCGTTCGCCGCAACCAATACGCCGAGTTAATAAGTGGTATCGTTGTTCGTTGCTATGGGCAACCTAGATAACAATTGAATCATGATGGGGTAATTTGTTCTTTTCTATTTAGAATATCTGAAATGGATTTTACAATTTATGTTTCCTCTAGTTTAATATTTTTAGTATCTCATGTTACACAAATTGATTGACATTTCACACATTTTATTTCATGCACATGTGAAGAGCTTGCATTTTTGTTTTTTGTTTTATTTTATTTTTAGAAAATCCAAAAATATGTTTTCTTTCTTAGAATTTTTGTTTTAAAAAATCAGAAAACCTGTTAATGCCTCAAATATTGATTTTGATTACAAAAACTATATAAATATAGATAATAATGCATTGTCAACTTGTATAGTATATATTGTAGAATATAACATAGGAACATAATGATTATCCTTGAAGATTGATCGGTATAGTGACCAAAAATGAAGATTTAGAGAAGTTCAAGGCTCGTGTGTTTAAAGATAAAAGACTTGAAGAGCTAAAGATTCTAGTGTTTATTATGAGCCATTAGAATGAATTGTTAATGTCCCTGATAGCAGATTCAGATCTTTATCACGAATTTCTGATCTTTGATATTTTAATCAAAATAAATTATTTTAAATTCAAAATATATTTTTACAAATATTTTATAAAAGTTTTTTATGTGTTCAAAGTATTTAAAAATTATGTTTAACATTATTTTATAAAAATATAGAAGTTTGAAAACAATTTAAAAGAAAATTCATTTTTCAAAATGAACAAGGGTATGTCGATATACCCCTCCTAGATATGTTGGCATACCAACCATTGGTTTTGTTTCTAAAATTTGAAAAGAAGTATCTTGTGGACGCATCTCCTCACGTATGGATACTTTTGTTCATTCACTATATAAAGAGGGGTGCAAACGAATTTTTCAATTAATTTTCTCGCTTTCTTCTTACTCCTTACTTTCTTGTTCTATTTCTTGAAAACTACTTTCTATATTCTTCAAAATCTATATAGAATCAATCTATACTCTACTAGATCGATTCTCTACAAACTATCTACTATTTTGGAAGCATTCTCTCCACAAACTCAAAGCTCAAACCGCTATCAGAAAAGCTATAGGATATATTGTATCCCAAGTACAATTGTTTGTATTTGGAAATCAACAACTCTACTCTTATTTGTGTGGGTGTGCTTGTTGCTCATTCAAATCAAGTGGGTGTGCTTAATAGCCCATCTAAATCTAATGGGTGATCTTATTGCCCGGTAAATCAAGAGAGTTTACCCTGGACTCGTGAGACGAGAGCGTGTATCTCGTAACCTTGAAATCGAGACTGTATTCTGGTTTGATTGCTATATGGTTAAAGTAGGCGATTGAAAAGAAATATATACAAGAAATTGTATGAGACTGGATGTAGGAGAAATCTGAACCAGTATAAAACTCCTGGGGTCATCTCTCTAACTCATTACTTTACTTTAAATACATTTATTCATATTTGTGATTGTCTGTTAGTGTGTGTTTGTGTGTGTGTGTGTCTGTGATTGATTATCTATGTTTGATTCAAATCTTGAAATAAATTAAAAAGTTCCACAAAAATTATACAACACTATTCACCTCCATGTAGTGTTAAAGTAGCCTTATGAGCCATTCATATTGATACTACATTGTTTTCCTAATTTGGTATTAGAGCATTAGGTTTTCAAATACTTGTAATATGATTTTTTTTTGAAAGGTATAAATGGCTAGTAACATCGGTTGTTCACTTTCTAACACTTTTATAGAAGGATAATCAACTGCCAGACTTATATTATTTAATGGTAGTAATTACACTTATTAGTCATGTATGATGAAGATCTATTTACAATCTAATGGTTTAAATATTTGGAATATTACACAGAGTGAATACATTGAACCTAAAACTGAATAGTCAACATGGACACCGAACCAAAAGACACAAGCACTTAATAATTCTATAGCTGTGAATATTTTGTTTTGTTCATTCGATAAAAATGAATTTAATAGAGTTTCTATTTGTAGGTTTGCATATGAAATCTGGAGAACACTACAAGTTATACATGAGGGCACAGTAAAGTGAACAGATAAAAATTTCCATGCTAACTAATCAGTTTCAGTTATTTAAAATAAAACTAGATGAGTAAATTTTCGATATGTATTCTAGATTCTAGGATATAGTTCATTCTTTAGTATCATTAGGTAAAAATATTTCTAAAGAAGACCAAGTCAAAAAAGTCCTTAATTCACTCTCTCCGGGGTGAGATCAAAAGACATTAGCAATAGAAGAGGCTTATGGCATTAGTACTTTAAAAGTTGAAGAGTTAATTGGTAATCTAATATTCTATAAAGCACAGTTGCAGGGCAGGAAGAAAAGCAAGGAAACCGAAAAGAAATCAATTGCATTTAATGCTACAACTAATGATAAGGATTCAGATGATGATGATTAGGAAATTGTTCTAATGACAAGAAATTTTAGAAAATTCCTGAAGTATAGAAAGATGAATAACTTCCATAGACTTGAAAACAAAATTTCTGGAAATGAGATTGGAATTAAATATTACAACTATTATGAACCTGGTCAATCGCAAAAAACTATCTATATCAAAAGAAATCAAAGATCATGCATGTCACTAATTCATCCAAAAGGAGAAAGAGGGTTTACACTTCAACTTTAGATGATTCTGATACTGCATCAAGTGACAACAAACTAGATATAGAAAATGTCAATATGTTTCACGGCAATAGAAGATCAACTAGGTCAGAACAAAAGACAAAAACGGTACTTTTTATATTTATTTATTTTTATTTTAAATTATTAAATTTAGGAATAAATATAGATTAATAATAATAATAACAATAAGTTTAAAATATTTTTATATATATAAGAATATATTTCCTTTATTTAAATTTGAAATTTTCAGCTTATATGTCGACATATGTCACATGGGTATGTCGACATACATGGTAGAAAATTGGAGAATCTTTTCAAATTCAAACTTTTGAATTTTCCACTCTTTTGCATTAATTTACTTTTTTTTTAAAACCCTACTCAGGAGAGTAGAGCTACGGAATTCAGCTGTCCGCCACACTGATCCCCCTTTTAGCTAGCCAAGCCTAATCTTTTTTTTGCATTAATTTAAAAAGCTAAAAAGGCATATTTTCAACTGAAAAATATCAGTTCACCCTCTATTAACTCATCTCATTCCTTTCTCTCCATTCACTCACACTTTATTTCAAAATTCAAATTCATTATTCACTCTCCTACCTTCAAAACTTCACAACAATGTCTTCCTCAAGCCAACCCTCCTCATCCAAAGCTATTAAGCTTACCAAAAAGATCAAAAGTCAACTTCATAATGATCAAGATTCTATTTAAAATTATATATAAGCATGCTACTTATGGAAAAGTATTTTTGGGAAGGTTTGCAAATTTTAATGAATTTTCTTCTTATGGTTTACAAGATCTTGCTTTAGAAAATGATATTTTTGGTTTAACCGATTTTTCTCAAAATGATTTTGATTGCTATCCCAATTTGATCAAAATGTTTTATTCAAAGTTAAATGGAAAGTTTTTCAAGGAAAAGAAAGTAAAATTTGGAATAGTGCAAAAGACTCTTCTATTGTTTTGGATTGCGAAATTTTGGGACAAAATCTTAGTTGTAAAAGTAGTGAAAATGACCTCTCCACTTTTGAAATTAATTATAGTAATAGGAAAGCTATGCATGATTTGTTTTCTAATAATGAAGAGTATGGTTTTAAGGGAAAAAATCTTAGGCCTAAAGTAAGACTAATGAGTCATATTTTACAACAATGTATTACACCAAGGATAGGGAATTATAATAACCCTACTCAAAAAGTTTTCAATACTCATTTTGCTATTATCGAAAAGTATGATATAAATTGGACTCAAGTGATTTTGGATGACTTTGTTCAAAAGTAAATCTCTAGGCATGAGAACACACTTTACCATGGTGCGTATCTTATTAGAATTTTCAATTATTTTGGTATTGATCTAAGAGATAAAAATATTTTGTCCCATAAAGTTTTTGACAAAACCAGCCTCGTTCTTATGCGCATCCCACTTGAATTCAAACCCTATAAAACTCTTGTTGAAAATGAAGAAAGGTTGGCATGGGAAGAAGAGTAAGAAATTCAACAAGAAGAAAACGAAGATGGTGATAGTATGTGTTATACCGCCTTTTGACCAGGCAGTATAACATAAAAGTTGGATAAATGGCTTCTATGATCATTAAGGCAGGAAGCCCGAGAGGCGGTTATCAGGCTTGGAAATCGATGATATTTGGAACTATGGACAATTGTAGAGCGAATTCGGACCGGGTCCAAATCAAGGAGCAATCAATACGAATTGACAAGGAAGGCCCAGTGAGGCCGCATTTCAAATTTCAAGTCAATCGGAGTTCGTATGCTTAAGTTATAGGCAAATGAATAATTTATAGTGAGGCCGCATTTCAAATTTCAAGTCAATCGGAGTTCGTATGCTTGAGCTATGGGCAAATGAATAATTTATATGAATCGATCTAGAACGATCCACAAGACAACGTAAATCGATGAAGATCTATCAATATCTCAAGATCTACAACTCTATTACCCACGAAACTTTGGAAACATCGATATATAAAAGAAAGGAGTCTCCATAGTTAATCGCATGACAAAACTCCCAAATCTTGGAAAAAGAGGCCGACCGTTATTGGAATGATCGAACAAATCAGCCAGAACGATCCATAATTTCACGGAAAATGCGATATCTCACAAACGGTGTGTCGGAATTGCACGAAATTTGGAGAGAAAATAGCATACATCATGGGGAACCTACATGATCAATCGCAACTCAAATAGATGAAGCATGGGATGATCGCACTTGATTTACTATGACTCAATTTAACTTGACGAAAAATGCGATATCTCACAAACTGTACGTCAGAATTGCACGAAATTTAGAGAGAAAGTAGCTTACATCATGTAGCACCCCCATGATAGATCAAAGATCCATTCGAGCTCATATGAATGATCAGCCTCGATCGTTCCAATGGTATGCGATCAATCCAAAAATTGGTGGACCGGGTCGTACGGATCTAGAGGTTCTTCTAGCAAAATTTCAGCCCGATCCATGCATGTCTTTACTTATAAATACAGCGGACTTGGCTCATTGCAAAGGACTTTTCTGTGGGCTCTCCTTCATCATTTCTTATCTCTTCGTCCATGAATTTTCTAAGGCAAAAACAACTATACGTGTAATCTTTTATAAATAAAAGATTATTGGAGTGGACGTAGGCCGGAGTTTACCAAACCACTATAAAACTTGCTTGTTCATTTACTTTTCTACAATCTATTCTGTGATCTATGAATCTATATTTCTCTATTTGGATCTAAATATTGGACATTGATGCTTTCACTTATAACAAGGTGTTTATGATCAAATTTGGCGCAAACATTTTGGTGCTTTCACTAAGAAGGACTTGCACCCATGGATTTGGAAGCTAGGATCAAGGACTTGAAAACGCAGGAAATATGGATCGCAGAGATGGAGTAGCAGGAACTACTGGAAATCAAAACGGAGCACAAGGAAACAAAGCTAACAGACAGCAGGATGGAGTAGTACAGCTGAGGACAGTCCCCGGTTGACACATAATGATCGGTACCGATCGTTCCAGAACGATCGGCGCCGATCGATCTAGGCAAGGGACATGCCCCCGGGTTATACTGGATCGATCCCAAGTGGGGTGTTGGATAATGCTGAGCAGTTTAGTGTCAATTGGAACTTGGATGCATGTCTAGAAGAGGATAATCTGGGATTCCCTCGCAGGCTCGGGGGGCAGGATGGAAATGATGATCGGAAACTACTTATGGATGCTGGAACGTTGGAAATTAGAATCCAAGACTTGGAGCGAAAACTAGCAGACTTAGATATGGATTGGAGCAACCAAGGGCAAACTTCGGCCAAGGATAATGGATCAACACTACTCCCCATGGAACTGGGGGAATGGATCTAATTGACTCTAGAAGGAATCGGATAACTACGATGGAATGGGAGCAGCCATCATCCACCACAAATCGGAGCAAGCCCGGCTTAAGGGCACAGGTTGTCATTTCTTGATTGGGATGACATGAACTAAATAACTAAGTCACTTATGCATGTACGGGATCGAGGACGGTCCCTATGCATGCTTCGCGATGGCGGGAAACCACCATAACTGATGAATCTTAAAACACATGGATCTACACTACTGCGATAAATAACACCGGTCATGGTTGTGGCCCCGACCGAAGAGACGAGGCAATAACTGCAAGGTGTGAGTCCCTTCGCTGGAGAGCGACATGATGAGCTCGTACATGGATTAAGTCCTCAACTGGGGATTGAGGTCGAAGAAGAATACCCCACGGATTAAGTCCTCGACTAGGGATCAAGGCCGGAGAAGGATACGCCATGGATTAATTCCTCAACTTGGGATCAAGGCCGGGGAAGGATACCCCATGGACTAAGTCCTTGACTAGGAATCGAGGCCGGAGAAGGATACCCCAAATATCGCGATATGTCCCGACCGGAGAGATGGGACCAGAAAAAGCAAGAAGTGGGCCGCTTCACCGGAGAGCGACAAGATCAGCCTACTTATCATTGTGCCCTTCTTACCAAAGAGCGAGTGGAGTATAGCAAGAGCTCGGAGAAGCTATGATCGACTTGGATAGGTTGCAGATTTGGATATAAACCCAGAGTGGTCCCATATTTGGCTAATGACCCAAAGAGGTCATGGATTCGGAAATCAGCTTCGAATAGCAATGAATTTGACTTTGGATGGATACATATTTGGATAAAACGATCTGGAGAGATCGCAGATTTGGTTAGTGAATTTGGAATGGATTCGGAATTGGATATTGAGTCGGAACAGTCATGGATTTCGCTAATGATCCAGAGAGATCAAGGAATTGGATTGGCAATGGATTGGATTCTAGATTAGAATATTCGGCCATCAATGGATTATGGATTACAGATTTTGGATTTAAAGAAATATAAAACACGCCTTCTGTTACCCGGTATCCTGACCGGGCTAAATTGGACAGATTGTGCAAGATGGACGGACTGTTATCAAAAAGGGTGATCATGGAACAATGGCTGTAGAACTCGAAAGCAGAGCTTAAATGGTTATACGAAGCCAGGATTGAATGAAGTTGGTAGATAGACGATGCAAGATTCTGAAAATATGGGAGTTAGGTTGGAATAGGAGGGATCGGCATAGCATTATGGAAGAGGAGGGATCGACATAGCATTATGGAGCAAGAGGGATCGGCATGGCTTCATGGAGTATGAGAGATCGGCATAGCCTTATGGAGCGAGAGGGATCGACATAGCCTTGTGGAGCGAGAGGGATTGGCATAGCCTTGTGGAGCAAGGTGGAATCGGCATAGCATTATGGTAGGTTATCAGATGGATCGGCATACTTGAATCAATTATGAAGGGATTGGTATGCGCCAAGATCCAAGTACATACATATCTTCAACAATCAATATTTTCGGATCTAAAGGTCCAAAGCAGGAGAAACTTGGAGAGCTATCATATATAAGCAAGAAGAAGCCACCACAGGGATCGCTGCCCCAGAATCAACCAATGGAGGGATCGGTACCAATCCCTCTTCATTGGGATTTGGGCCAACCGACCCCTATGGTGGACCCATATGGGTAAGAAGGTCCTGTAGCCGAAGTTTCAGAGAGATTGGTGGTCGCCTTCACCTATAAATACTGACCTAAGTGATCATTCTGAGGATCTTTACGCTGCTGGTTACATAGTTCTTTATTGTAATCAACTTTTTTCCTTAATTCTTGCTATTTTCTTTTGTAATCAAATTGATAATGAATCAATAAAGAGAATATTCAAAGTGGACGTAGGCATATGATGCTGAACCACTATAAATCCTGGTGTTCTTGATTATTGTTTTGATTTGCTTATTAGTTTACTATATTCCTCTGTCTTAATTTAATTTTCTTAATTTACTTCTCTATACAAACCTATTCTTGGGTGTTTGTGACCAATTTGGTTGTAAACATTTTGGTACTTTCACTGAGAACCTGATTCTTAGCTCGTTAGGATCCCCATTGTTGCTACTGGATTGGACAAATCCCTCGAAGGAGATCCATAGTCATCTTCATAAGCCTGCATATACTATTCAGATTTTCTAAAATCTAAGCAAGGAAATCGATAATGGTGAGACATACCAGATCAACTTCCCAAAATGTGGATGGGACTGAAACTGCTAGCATTCAATAAGGAGCCCCAAGCGACCAACTTGCAAATTTGAATGTTGATCCTGCTGAAGTCCAGAACCCTACTGATTCTATAACCAGAGCTGAATTTAATAACTTGATGAGGGAGTTGATGGAAAGCCGTAGACACCTGAATGAACAAATTCAGACTAATATTGGCCTAAAGAACCAGGTTACTCAACAACAGCATAGGAAGGCCAGAAGGGATCCCACTCCTTACTCGACATCGGAGAGTTCGAGCTCATTGGATGAATACCATAGGCATAGGCATCGCAGGGTCGAAGGAGATCAAGTAGAAACATCAGAGCATCACTTGGCATACCAATATGGCCTGCCAAGACCGATCAGTGCCGATCCCTCTCTAGGTATCGGTATGATCCCTCCTCCAAAGGAGGGATTCCCCCGCTACACTCTGGGAATCGAGCAGGAGCTATTCCCAGAAACTTGGATGTTGGAGTTCGAATAAATGTTGACCAGGTACCCTATCGGAATGATGATGGGATGAATGTCCAAGGTGCACATCAAGAGGATGGTAGACCAAGAAGGCGTGAAACGACCCATAGACATCGACCAGACCATTCATGCGAGGTGGAGCGCGACCACCGCTTGGCACCACCCATCCAAACACCGGATTTGTCGGCAATGGTCAGATGGTTGGCGAGAGAGAACCAAGGTTTGACTAATGATGACTAGGGAATTTCGAGGAGCCTTACCCCATTTACTGACAATGTTTTGCATGCAGAATATCTTAAAAGGTTCAACATGCCATCAATGCCTGCCTATAAGGGAAAAACTGTCCCTAGGAAGCATATTATGAGATACGAATGGCTGATGGATTGTGCAAGAGCCAATGACGCAACCAAGTGCAGATGCTTCCCACAAACCTTTCCGAGATAACAATGATGTGGTTCATGAGACTGCCTCTGCGGTCAATTTCGAGATTCGATGAGCTGGCAACCAAGTTTGTAGAGCAATTCTGAATGCCTGTGGTTCATCCTAAAGACATGATGTCCCTTTCCAGTATGATCCAGGCTAGGGGAATTGTTGAAATATTACTTGGAGAGATTTCATATCGCCGCTACGGAGGTCAGTAACCCAAATGATCATGCTATACTTATGGTCGTGATGAGAGGGATTGATCTGAAATCTGAGTTTGGTGATTGGCTAGTTGGAAAACCGCCTGCCACATTGGAGCGCTTTTATTCAAAGGCGGCTCGGTTTTTTAGGAAGGAGGAAGCCAGGTCCTCTAGAAAAAAGAATGTTGCGGGATCGAGTGGAGAAGCAGTACAAAGCAATATTGCAATAAAGCAGTCTGATGACAGTTCCGGGAAAATCCAGGTTAATGTTGAGAATAAGACAAATCAACAAAAGAGAAATGGAGATAGGAATCGAGACCGGAAGAGGGAGTCTGGGAGAATAAAGCCTAGGATTCCAATGTATGCCAACTACACACCACTAAACGCATCCCTGGAGAATATGTATCCATCCACTTGCAATACCGTGCAATATAGGAAGCCGCTTCCAAAAGAGTCGTCGGAGAGACGGAAACAGACTGGAAAATATTGTCAGTTTCACGAGTGTTATGAGCAAAATACAAATGAATGCAGGCATCTCTAGGACGCTATCGAAAAGTTGATTCAGGTAAAGAAATTGCAACAGTTTGTGAAAACTCCATGGGATGGCGAACAGGGGACATCTGACCCTAATTGAGGACAAGCTCCACGTAGGGCTGAGGAGCCTGTGCGGACCGGTGGAAGGCTGGTGATAAATATGATAGTTGGGGGACTGCACCCTGTGGATACGAGTTGGCAAGAAATGGAGCATTATGCTAGCGTAATAAGGCATGTAGACTTCAAATATTGTTCAAATACGGATGACGGAGCTTCGCCGAAGCAGCAACGCACAATGGCGGATGATATTGTGTTTAGAAGTAGGGATGCAGACAAGGTAGAGGCTCCAATAATCGACTCGATGGTCATTTCAGCTATGATTGGCCCTGCATTGGTAAGAAGTATTTTGATTGATTGTGGAAGTTCGGTGAATATAATTTTCAAGAAGGTGTATGATCAGATGAGGATGGAGGCTAAAGATTTAAAATCATTTAAAGCTCGCATACATGGTTTTAATAGCGTGGCGACTGAGGCTGTTGGTTATGTGGAGTTGCATGTTGAATTAGGAGAAGGTGAACGTAGGAGAGTGTGGATCCTACCGTTTATTGTTTTGGATGTTGACTCGCTATATAATGTTTTTCTAGGCCGACAGGACCTAGCTGAATTTCGGGCAGCTCTTGCCCCGTCATGGTTAAATTTAAAGTTTCCAACGAATAATGGTATAGGAGTTGTTCATGGTGATCAGGCGACTAGATGTGCATGTTATGTAGCTGAGTTAAGGGAAGCTCAACGCAAGGAGAAGGGAAAGGGTGTGGACAAAGCTGTCCGCATCCGAGTTACTGAAGATTGACAATTGGTGCCTGAGCCTTTGCTTGGGCACCACAGTCAATTCTATAGAGATATAGATCCGAGGGATGACGAAAAGGAGCCCAAAGAGACCAAAGTTGTGCCGGTTGAGATGATGATTGATATCATGGTCAGCAACGACGACCCATCATGAGTCTTGAAGATTGGTTCGTAGCTCAGCCCCTCAACGATGAAAGAACTTACAGGTTTTCTTCGAGCGAATTTAGACGTATTCGCTTGGACTCACTCTAACATGTGTGGAATCTCGCCTACTATTGCGAGCCATGTATTGAATATTGATCCAAAGTATGTTCCGGTGAAGCAAGAAAGACGAGGCATGGATCCAGAGAGATCTGCTGCTCTTAAAGAGGAGGTGGATAAACAAAAAGTCAACAAGTTTATCCACGACGCCCTCTATCCTAAGTGGGTATCTAATCCCGTGCTTGTAAATAAGGCGAATGGAAAATGGAGAACGTGCATTGATTATTCAGATCTGAATAAAGCATGTCCGAAAGACGGTTTTTCCCTTCCCAGGATTGGTCAGTTAGTTGATTCAACTGTAGGACATGAATTGTTATCATTTATGGATGCGTATTCGGGATATAACCAAATGCCAATGCATATCCCGATCAAGAGCACACTAGTTTTGTTACATATGTTGGGTTGTATTATTACGTAGCAATGCCGTTTGGATTAAAGAATGATGGAGCAACTTATCAGCGCTTGGTTAACAGGATGTTTGGGGATCAGATTGGAAAGACAATGGAAGTGTATGTAGATGATATGCTCGTGAAGTCCCGACGATCAAGCGACCACATAAAATACTTGGCAGAAATGTTCGACATCCTCCGATATTACAAGATGAAAATCAATCCTTTGAAATGTTCGTTTGGTGTGGCATCAGGAAAGTTTTTCGGCTTTATTGTCAATGCTCGTGGAATAGAAACTAATCCAGAGAAGATTCAGGCTATCCGCGATATCCAAGCACCAAGAATCATTAAACAAGTGCAGAGTCTGAATGGGAAGGTTGCCGCTTTGAGTCGATTTATCTATAGAGCTACTGGAAAATGCATTCCTTTCTTCGATTTGATTAAAAAGAGAAAAAAAAACTTCGAATGGACGCAGGATTGTAAAGACGCGTTCAAGCTCTGGTGAATCATTTGGAGAGACCCCCGATTTTGTTAAAGCCAGTAGACCATGAGGAATTTTTCATTTATTTGGATGTATCAGCACACGCTATAAGTGCCGCCTTGGTTCATGAGGAGAATCGGATCCAGAGGCCAGTGTATTACGTCAGTAAACGATTGACAGGAGCAGAAAGTAATTATCCAAAAATAGAGAAACAGGCGTACTGCTTGCTAATTGCATCATGAAAGCTTTGCCCGTACTTTCAGGCACATCCGATCAATATTTACGCCGACCAGCCGTTACGACAGGTCCTACAGCGACCTGAGACGTTTGGGAGGTTACTCAAGCGGAACATTGAGCTCAGCCAATTCGGCATTACTTATCTCCCTCGGAGAGCCATCTAGGGATAGGCTTTGGCGAACTTCATAGCAGAGTCTACTAGGCAAGATGATCTTCCAGAAGGAAGTGAAATCCTCACTATACGATGGAAGTTATATACTGATGAAGCGTCCAATGATCATTGTTCTAGAGCTGAGATTGTACTTATGACTCCTGAGAATTAATCGATTTGTTATGCTCTGAAGCTTGACTTCCCAACGACAAACAACGAAGCTGAATATGAAGCTCTGATTGCTGGACTTAAACTCGCTAAAGAACTTGGATTTAAATCTCTTGGAATCTTTCATGATTTGCAATTGGTGGTGTATCAAGTTAGAGGAGACTACGAGGCTAAGGGACAATGGCTTGCCCCTTATTTTACCTGAGTTCAGGAGCTGTTAACTGAATTTGAATACTATGATATTTCACATATTCCGCATGATCAAAACAGAGAGACTAATTCATTGCAAAGCTCGCTATTACCGACGATGCACAGCAGATGGGTTTGGTACCGGTCGAAGTATTAGATACCCCAAGTATAAACATGATGGAAATCGATCAAGCACTGGAGGTAGAATCTGAAAGAGAATCGTGGATGACTCTAATTAAAGACTATTCACTGCACGGGGTCCTGCTTGATAAAAGAAATGAAAAGTGACAGGTCCTTCGCAAAGGTTTAAATGTTTTCCCTAATGTTTTATAAAGTAGAGGGTGGTTTTGAAAACTTTCACCTATGACCCAAAGTAATATCTTTTAGTGTAAACCCAATGCTTTCGAAAGGTTTGATTTTCAATGGTTTCGAAAGGTTTGGTTTTCAAGGGATTTGAAAGGGTAACCTTCAATGCTTTCGAAAGGGATACTTTCAAGTGATTTTGAAGCTATGATTCTACCCTTATATAATAATACTTTAACATGGTCGAAAGGTTTCGAAGGAGGGGTTTTAAAGTATTATAAAGGTCGGAGCCTATTGTTTTGAAATTCATGGGTTATGCTTTCGAAGGGGTTGAAAGAAAACCTTTTGAAGGGGTCGAAAGGTTGCTTTCGAAAGGGTCGAAAGCAAAGCTTTTGAAGGGGATACTTTCGAAGGGGTTGGAAAATTGATTCTTTTAAACTTATAAAATGTTAATTAACCTTGGGGATACCGGGGTGAGCTTAATGAGTGTAACACAATAGTTGGGGATAAATGGGATATAACCTAAATTAGGGATACTGATGGAAATATGTTAATCATGTGGATAGCATAAGATAATTATATTTATAGGGATAGCATGAGTTAAGTGGCCAAGTGAAGGGATCATAGTTATCCTAGGAAAACTATGGGATCATTGATGGATATTCAACATCATGCTGGGGATGGATAGTCTCCATATGTTTAATGAAGGGTTTATAGTCATCCTAGGAAAACTATGGGATGATTGATGGATAGTCAACATCATGTTGGGGATGGATAGTCTCCATATGTTTAATGAAGGGTTTATAATCATCCTAGGAAAACTATGAGATGTGAGATGGATAGTCCACATTCGCTTAAGTAAAATGAATATGGGATGGATAGTCCCTCTTTGAGGCAAATTAAAATCTAATAGGGGATGGAGAAATCCTAAATGTTTGCAAGCATGCATATCATCATAATATTTTGAAAATGTATGTTTCAACCATTGTGGATACAGGAGCATAAAATATGGTTCTATAAAGGTTTTAGGATACTAGTAAGGGGAAAACCTGTTCCGCTAAGCAGTGTGGTCTCACTAGATATCTAAAAGGATTGAGTTGTTAGATTATTATTCATACTAGGCTTTATGTCTGACTCAAAGTTTTTTTTCCCCTTAAACTCTCGGGTACTCAATTGATTTTGAGTAGTTTGAGATTTAAAGTTCTCAGGTTTTCTTCTCTGACGAATAAAGCTTCCGGAGACGTACAGAAGGTAGATAAATATTTAGAGTTTTTCTTTCCGCTGTGTGTTTGTTTGTAAAGGCGGACTTATTAGCCTTACTATATTCTCTGATCAACCAAGGGGGCATCTTCATATGTCGCTCTTGGCGTATCTGTAATAATTATATTTTCCAGAACGTGGTTAACGTAATTTAGGGATTATGTAATGAACAAGAAATGTTTTTGTTTTGAATGTGGAATTATGTTTTTGAATTGTTAAAAAAATTTCATATTTCTGTGATCTGTGTATCAATGTATCTAACACCACCATATTTGGTCGCCGAAGATTAATATCTATGGATGAATGCAGCATCCGTAGCTGTTAGTTTTGGGCCTCCAAGTAGGGGGACGTTACATAGCCTATATGCCAACCTCTTTTTCTCTTTGTAGGTTTTTGGGATTGTCCGACTTGCGACGGTTCAACTATTGGCGCTTTTCTGAGGACTGCATCGACATCTCCCAGTTTTTCGACTTGAGAATCTTTAATCTCTCCCTCCTCAGTATCTTCCCGAGTCCCCTCAGCAGGGGGCACGAGAGGGTTAACCGTGTCCTCTCTTCGTTTGACAATATTCTTTGGTAATGTCGTGCTTCCATGAAGTCCGATCCTGCGATCGTCCTCCAACAAGCCGAACAAAGATAGCAATTCATCGGTTACAAGGAGTTTGATGTCCTGATCCTCAACGGGGGTAGCATGGATGGCAGCTACAGCCCTAGAAAAATTAGCGCCTTTAGGGCGTGGGCGAACACCTTAAAGAACTCTAGATGTTATTGGATTCAAAGGAAAAGTTATGACTTAGGTCGGTGAACTTGGGAGAAAAGTGGAAGAAGTACTTACGTCCTTTTGACCATCGTCACGTGAATCTAGGAGGGCATCGCACATAGAACCATTCATGTTTAAACAGTGAAAGTTTGTTCCAAGCACCCGTCAAGACTTAGCAATTTGGTGAAGGTTCGAGGAAAATGTAAGAGGGGCTACCCTATCGTCTTTTGAAATTATAAATAAATCTGATGTCTTCAGGAGTATGCAGACAAAATAAAACATTCATGAATAGCCAGAATGTCCCATGTATAAAAGCATAATTGTTGTGATGCAGCTATGTAGGGGCGATCTCATGATATCTCAACATCTCCTGGACAAAGGAATTGAAAGGCGAAATGCATCCAGCTCAGCACATAAACTTGTTGCATGTTGTATACCCGGCTGGGGGCAAGTGAGGTCTATCTTGTCTTGTAGGAACCAAGACATCCTCAAATGGAATTCCGTGGATTGAGCATAACCGACGAAGAGCAGCTTCGCCAATTCGAGAAGCCTGTGAATCCACTGTATTATCAAGGAGAATGGCACCCTCAACAGCATCAGGAGCAGGGCTAATATTTTACGTCGGAAGGACTGGAATGTCGGAGAAAAGAACGACATGTGGGTTAGAAGTTTCTGTTCGTTCTACATGATGGCTTGGAGAAGGCTTTTCAGATATAGTTGTAGAACTTGACTTCGCCTCAAAACCGATGTGTCGTGTCACCGAATCGGAAGACATGTCAGCTGAATTCTTCAAGCTATACTTAATAAATAATCAAAATTAAAAAAATTACCTGTTTCCCCGGTGCTAAGTGTGAACTAGTGCAGTGCAGTGCAATATGTAATATACATAAATGGTTTGAAATCAGAAAAGCGAAAAAAAATGACAAAACATGGGAGCTTTGTCTGGAGAGACCATCATCGCTGACCATCTCAACTGGCAAGGAAATTGATTGGCAACGAAAGCTTTGGGAACGACTATTGACATATTGAATTATGAAGTCTGTTACTTAAGTTTATTAGCGAGTCTATCGCTTAGTCCATATTGAAAGTTCTAGAAGTTTGATTGATCAATTCTAGGTTCAAATATTCAAGTATGCATGTTATATCGTTCATTGTCGTCTTATGTTCAAGTTCAGCAAGGCAAACTAGCATTGAGTGTCCGAATGAGTTAGATTGGATTAGTATATAATGTAAATGCCGATCACTTGACTTCATTGTCGATTCCTTCCCCAAGACCTTCCTACCGAGCCCTCTTCTAGACCACCTCGCATCGATCCCTCAATCTGAGGCCTCTATACCGAACCCTATACTAAAGTAGGAGATACCAATCCCTATATCACTTCTCAATTCCGATCCCTTTCCTAAATCTCCTCACCGACCCCTCTCCACAACTAAAGCGACCGGTCCCTATCATTGCCTTGTCAAAGTACACTGATCCCTATCTTATACTGACCCCTCTCATAACTTTTCCTTTCTGATCCCAGACCTCGACCTCCTTTCATCCCATCATCTCCTCAACTGAAAGCAGCTAAACAACCGAACCTTCGCTTGCCGATCCCTGCCATTGCCATTTCATTGTAGACCAAACCCTACCTTTCTCCATTCCTAACTCCTTCTCCACCAAAAGCCTTCACCAAACCCTCATCTCTCCTCTTCCTTTGAGATTTCTACACCCAATTTGACCCATCAAACATCTACTCTAGCAAACATTGGCCTCGCCAAAATCGTTCGCTATCGGTACATCAAATACTCGCAAATAGTTCAAGGTTAATAATCATATCATGTTATTGTAGAAAAATGTCGTCAAACCTTATCTATAAAAGGATATAAATGCTTGGGCTAGAATGGAGGTGAGTGTCTATCTGTATGTGATGCTGAAAGACAAGGTAAAATCAGTTGATGGGGAGATTGGGAAGGTAGATGGATTTGTATTGAGTTGAAGGTTTGGACGTTAGCGGGAGCTTGGGTTTGGAAGAGAAGTTTCGCAAAAAGGAAAGTGGAATGAGAAAGGAAGGAAGGAAATGGGTAATATATATATATATATGTGTGTGTGTGTATGGGAGAGGAATCGGCCATAGGAGAGTTGAATAAGTCATGGGTGGAGAGGGTTCGGCATTGGAGCATGGCGATCCCTATTTCCATAGCCTTAGAATGGATCGGCATGTCGAATGCCAACCCCTACATAATATATATATATATATATAATGAAATAAAATAAAAAATGAAAAAGGAGAAATGATGGATGAGTGAAAAGTGAATGACGATAGTGATCATGAAGATTTGGCTGTAAACGCGAACATACAAAATACTATAAAAATTGGCAACGTCTTATGAATGTTCGGGTACGTTTGGGAGCCAACAACAGAAATATGTATATGAATATGCACGAGAATGGTTTAAAATTTCAACTTTTTGAAAGCAACAGGAATTGTAATCAAACCAGAAACTTTCAAGTTTGAGGCTGGACCAAATAATAAAAGGCTTATAAGTCCCGCATGACCGGATTTGTATATGCTGACGGAATACAACAGCAGACTTATATAATTGAAAGTCGACCAAGCGCCTTAACGATTAATGGAGAATTCAATGTCTTGGAAAATGATTCGACAAAGGAATATCAATCAGTCAAGAAGCCAGATGGACTTCTTTCCGGCAATTCAGCCTTGTTTCGATTCAAAGCACGACATGTTACTCACAAGACGTACTTTGGGGGGCAAATGTTACCCGGTATCCTGACCCGGCTAAATTGGACTGATTGTGCAAGATAGACGAACTGTTATCAAGAACGATGACTAAGGAACAACGGCTGTAGAACCCAGAGGCATAGCTCAAATGGTTATATGAAGCCAAGAATGAACGAAATTGGTAAATAGATGATGCAGGATTCTGAAAATATGGGAGTTAGGTTGGAATAGGAGGGATCGGCATAGCATTATGGAAGAGAAGGGATTGGCATAGCACTGTGGAGCAAGAGGGATCGGCATAGCTTCATGGAGTAGGAGGGATCGGCAACGTTTCATAGAGCAAGAGGGATCGGCATAGCCTTGTGGAGCAAGAGGGATCGGCATAGCCTTGTGGAGCGAGAGGGATCGACATAGCCTTTTGTAGCGAGAGGGATCGACATAGCCTTGTGGAGCAAGGTAGGATCGGTATAGCATTATGGTAGGTTATCAAATGGATCGACATACTTGAATCAATCATGAAGGGACCGATATGCGCCAGGATCTAAGTACACACCTGCCTTTAACAATCAATATTTTCATATCTAAAGGTCCAAAGCAGGAGAAACTTGGAGAGCCATCATATATAAGCATGAAGAAGCCACCATAGGGATCGCTGCCCTAGAATCAACCAATGGAGGGATCGGTACCGATCCCTCTTCATTGGGATTTGGGCCTAGCGACCCCTATGGTGGGCCCATATAGATAAGAAGGTCCTATAGTTCTTTATTGTAAGCAACTTTTTTCCTTACTTCTTGTTGTTTGCTGCTGTAATCAAATTGACAGTGAATCAATAAAGAGAATATTCAAAGTGGACGTAGGCATACGACACCGAACCACTATAAATGTAACACCCCGCATTTTTAGATAACTAAATAACCTAATTTATTAAAATGTGAAAATAAACATTTTTGGAATTATCAAAATATGGCCTCGAAATAATACCATTGTGTTCGTGGCGATTTTCTGATCAATTTCCATATATAACTTGTCGAAATCCGATTTAATATGAAGGAGTTATGAGAGAGACAAGAAATCGGAATTAAACGAAAAAAAGAGAGAGAAAGACCCTACGGGTCGACCCATAGGTCGACCCGCAAAGGTTAGGGGTCGACCCACCATTTTCCCTAGACGAGAAATCGTCCAGGAACGTGCCGAAGTCTTGTAATATGATTTTTGTGCGATCTAAGGCGTTGTTTTCTAGATCCAACGATTCACAGCGAGCCTATGACATGGTGGCACCAGATTCAATCCAAAAATCTGACGGTCAGAGATTCCCAAACTCCACTATAAATAGAACCCTAGGCTTAGTTATTTTCTCATAAATAGATTTTCTCCCAATTGGGTTCATTGCCTGAGGCTGAACCCTAAATAGAAAATATTTCCAGGGAGAACATCTTTTAAAAAAAATTAGACGCCTTAGAAGGAGATCCAGGAAGGCCATGGAGAAAAGCTAAGAACGACAGGTGAGTGGATTTAAATTATATTTCTTTTATGTTTATGATATATAATATCGTTAAATTCTCGTTAAATATTTAATTCAGCATTTATTTCAGTAAATAGTTCTACTAGTCAGTTATGTTGAAACTGTAAATTTTATAAGAAAAGTGTACTTATATTTAAATGTTATTTATATGGAAAAAGAAAGGAATCCAAATAAATATAAGTAATATTAGGCTTAAAAGTTGTAGAGAAAGGCATAAGCCTAAAAGTGAGAAATACAGTAAATTATGTTAAAGCGAAAGAAATGAATTAAAAAGGGGAAAATCTAATAACTTGATTTGGAAGTTAGTGATGGATTAGTTGGTTGGTTTAGAAAAGGGAATACATTTCCATAGTTTAATATTGTAAGAATAACGATAAACGTAATTGCAAGAACAAAAGCAAGAAAAATGGAATTAGTGCAAAATAGAGACATTACTGTATTTTGCATTACCCAATAATTAAAAAAACAATAAAAGAAATATCTTGCAGTTACGAGTTATTGTTTATAGCATTATTTAGTATTAAAATATGAAAATAGATTTTTAGCACAGTTTTTGTAACCAACCAAATAGAATAGAACTACTTCTTAGAATAAAAGAGAATAACGTGAAGCGTTAAAGAAATAAAAGAAGAGGAAATAATCAAGTTAATTATTTGACAAAATTAGAAACAATAAACAGAAAATGTGACTAGATCCGCATTTATTGTGCAGATAGTAGAGTAAAAAGTAAAGCAGTTATTATGATAAGTAACTTATGACAGTTGGATGTAGTCCCAAGCTAAGACTGTCATAATATAAGAGAACTAAAGAGAATTTAGTATCATAATAAAAGAAGACAGACTAGAATAGATAAGAGACACTTGCAATTACATTTATAACATGTAGGTTATAAAAGAAAGAAAATAATATAAAAGTGACAATTGCAAGTATAATTGTAGCACATAGGTTATAATTAAAAAGAAAGAAATAGAAGAGGCTTATTTTATCAAACTTAGATCTTGATTAGGTTAATAAGCAGAATAATAGAAGTGGCCCATACCGGTAGCATTCCCTTTCAGGTCTAGGACTGATGATCTCACACATGGGTGGGGCTGGGCATCCTGATTAGGGTAAATATGAAGCCAACAGAATAAGAAAACTAAACTAAACGCATGTAAAAGATTAGACGTAGGATCTAATAAAATGGTAAGGTGCGTTTGGAGTAGCCCAAAGAGAATCTGGATAAAGAGCCTAATGAAGCAATTCATCGCAGATTTTTAGTACAGAAAGAGCACGTCCAACTTAGTTAGTTTGGGCTAGAAGGAAGTACGATACTTCAACGGGACGTGAGGATACTCTAGGATAGCCCTCTGAGGTAGGCCTAACGAATCTGCACCCCCGGAGGCAGGTCTGTAGGTGTTCCATCAAGAGAGTATGCCTTGACTGCTTTTGCATTGCAGGCCTAACCAACCATTCACTAGAACTTTAGTTCTGACCCCCTCCTCATATCATCCCACAGGTTAGATAGATGACAGAGATTTTCTAGCTCTGAGACACTTGTTTAGAAAGTGTTATTACCTTGGTGAGTATTTACTTACTATTATATTCTAGTCAGTTCCGCTGTGAGATATTTATTTGAGCTCTGAGATATTTATCCTTGCCTATTTGCAGGATACCAGATACCCAACTCGGGCTTCAGTGGGCTTGGATTTTAGCATTTTTATGAAAAATCCAGACCCACTGGAATTCGAGTTGTTACAATAAATCCTGGTGTTCTTGATTATTGTTTTGATTTGCTTATTAGTTTACTCTATTCCTCTGTTTTAATTTAATTTTCTTCATTTACTTCTCTACATATACCTATTCTTGGGTGTTTGCGACCAATTTGGTTGCAAACACCTTCCTGCCGCAAGGCTTGTTTTGGGGGAAAAATGTTATACCACCTTTTGACCATGCAGTATAACATAAAAGTTGGTTAAATGGCTTCTGGATCATCATGGTAGGAAGCCCGGAGAGGCGGTTATCAGGCTCGGAAATCGGTGATATTTGGAATTATGGACAATAGAAAGGCAGATTCAAACCAGGTCCCAATCAAGGTGCAATTAGTATGAAGTGACAAGGAAGGCCACATGAGGTTGCATTTCAAATTTCAAGTCAATCGGAGTTCGTATTCTCAAGTTATGGGCAAATGAAGAACTTATATAGATCGATCTAGAACGATCCATAAAACAGCATAAATTGACGAAGATCAATCAATATCTCAAGATCTACAATTCCACTACACGAAACTTTGGGAACATCAATATATTTAAGAAAGGAGTCCCCATAGTCGATCGTGTGATAAAACTCCCAAATCTTGGAAAAAGAGGCTGATCGTTATTGGAACGATCGAACAAATCAGCCAAAACGATCCATAATTTCACGGAAAATATGATATTTCACAAACGGTACGTCGGAATTGAACAAAATTTAGAGAGAAAATAGCTTATATCATGAGGAACCTACATGATTGATTGTAGCTCAATTAGATGAAGCATGGAACAATTGCAGTTGATTTAGTATGACTTAACTCGACCCCACGGAAATACGATATCTCACAAACGGTACGTCGGAATTGCACAAAATCTAGAGAGAAATAGCTTACGTCATGTAGCACTCCCATGATCGATCACAGCTCCATTGGAGCTCATATGAACTACCGGCCCCGATCGTTCCAATGGTGTGTGATCGATCCAAAAATTAGTGGATCGGGTAGTACGGATTTGGAGGCTCTTCTGGCAAAATTTCGGCCCAATCCATGCACGTCTTCACCTATAAATACAACGGACTTGGCTCATTACAAAGGACTTTTCGGCTGGGTCTCCTTCATCACTTCTTATCTCTTCCTCCATTAATTTTCTAAGGCAAAAACAACTGTATTTGTAATCTTACAATATAAATAAAAGATTATTAGAGTGGATGCAGGCTGGAGTTTGCCAAACCACTATAAAGCTTGCATGTTCGTTTACTTTTCTACAATTTATTCTGTGATCTGTGAATCTATATTTCTTTGTTTGGATCTAAATATTGGACATTGGTGCTTTCACTTATAACAGGATGTTTGTTACCAAATTTGCCGCAAACAGTATGGAAACCGAAGAGAAGGAAGAACAAGAAGTGGAAGAAGAGGAAATGGGCACTTGCTTAGAAAATTTTGACAAACCTTCTCACTATTCCAACAAAGAGATTCTCAAAAACCAAGAGAAGCTTCTCAACAATCAAAACAAACTTAAACGCTCCTTTAATAAAATGTTCGCTTCTCTCTCCAATAAAGTGGGCAAATATTTTGGGAAGATCGTTAGAAAGCTCAGTGGAAACTCTTCTTCCTCTTCATCATCTTTTTAGATCTTTGTCTTCCTTTGTATCCCTTTGTTACATGTTTTTCTAGTTTTATTTTATGTCATTTTCATGTATTTTTATTTAAATTCGTGTATCTTTCTATTTTGATTAATGAAATTTACTTCTTACTGTTTAGTTATGTTATCATAGTCTCTGCCAACCATTAAAGTAAAGTATTATTAAGTAGGCACAAAAATTAGAACAAAAACATTAATGTACAAATTAAGACATACATGTCGACATATACTACATAGATACGTCGACATACTAGCTGTTTTTGAAAATTTTAAATTTCAAAATTTTTTAACTACTTTTAAAATGGTTATTTAATCCAACTTTTCATCTCTATTTAAACCATTTTCTTCTAGAAAAACTCATACCTTGATTCTCCAAACATTTCCTTTCATAAAAACGAGTTCTCTACATCAAAAACTTTGTGAAAAATTAGAAGAAACACTTCAATCTTTCCAAGATATTCTTTGTTTCATTTCTCAAAATCAAAGGCATTTGGAATTAATCCAAATGCAAACGATAAAGGAACAAGAGAAGCACTTTGATGATCTTCGTTGGTTAATTTCCTCTCTTACCAAAGATGATCAAAATAATAACCATGAATTCTCAAACTCCAAGGCAAATACGGAACATGAAGATAGGGATGTAATCAAAACAAATTCAATCTTTGGATCCCAAGGATGGGTTGAAGTTCGAAGGAAAATATAATATATTTAATTATTTATAATTTGTAAGTATATATTTTAAAACTTATATATTTAAATTTGATTGGGTTGTAAATAATATAGTTTGGTTTGGATTTATATACCTTTGTATATAATATTTGATTTGGTTTGTCGGATTGTATAGTTTGAATTTGTTTGTTTGGGATTGTTAAATTATGTAATAGTTTGATTTATTAGTAAAACTTGTTTTGTCTTATTTAAATGTCTCCAAGATTTAATATTTAAATATTGATTTTGACTCCATGATTCATAAGTATATCACATTTAGAGGGAGTATTGTTTTTCACCTATTTTTGTCGATGACAAAGGGGGAGGAAAATATAAAATATAACACATGCATATACTAAGGAGAGTTATATTATATTTTATATACAAGAATACTTACATGGTTATCATCATCAAAAGGGGAAGTGATTTTTAACACCTTAAATATGTATGTTGATGACAACAACCATATAAATATATATACTAATGTTTTGTCAAGTTGTATAGTATATATTGCAAAATATTACACAGGAATAGAATGATTAAACTTGAAGACCGATCGGTATAGAGACCAAGAATAAAGATTTAGAGATGATCATGACTCATGATCATCAGAACAAATTGAAGAGCTCAAGGCTCTAATGTTTAGTGTGAGTCATTAGAACGAATTGTTAAAGTCCCTGATGGCATATTCTGATCTTTATCGTAAATTTTTGATCTTTGATATTTCAATCAAAATAAATTATTTTAAATTCAAAATATATTTTTACAAATATTTTATAAATGTTTTTTATGTGTTCAAAGTATTTAAAAATTATGTTTAAGATTATTTTATAAAAATATAGAAGTTTGAAAATAATTTAAAAGAAAAATCATTTTTTAAAATGAACAAGGGCATGTCAATATACCCCTCCTAGATATGTCAACATACCGACCATTGGTTTGTTTTTTAAAATTTGAAAAGAAGTATCTTGTGGACGCATCTCTTAACGTATGGATACTTTTGTTCATTCACTATATAAAGAGGAGTGCAAACGAATTTTTCAATTAATTTTCTTGCTTTCTTCTTACTCCTTACTCTCATGTTCTATTTCTTGAAAACTACTTCTTATATTCTTCAAAATTTACATAGAATCAATCTATACCCTACTAGATTAATTCTCTACAAACTATCTACTATTTTGGAAGCATTCTCTCTACAAACTCAAAGATCAAACTGCTATCAAAAGGGTTATAGGATATCTTATATCCCTAGTACAACTATTTGAATTTGAAAATCAAAAACTCTACTCTTATTTGTTTGGGTGTGCTTGTTGCCCGTTCAAATCAAGTGTGTGTTCTTATTAGCCCATCTAAATCTAGTGGGTGATCTTGTTGCCTGATAAATCAAGAGAGTTTACCATAAACTTGTGAGACGGGAGGATGTATCTCATAGCCTTGAAATCGAGACTGTATTCTGGTTTGCTTGCTACATAGTTAAAATGGGCGATTGAAAAGAAATTGTACAAGAAATTGTACAGGACTAGATGTAGGAGAAATCCGAACCGGTATAAATCTTCTGGTGTTTTCTCTCTAATTCATTACTTTACTTTTACTGCATTTACTTATATCTATGATTGCTTATTAGTATATATATATATATGTATGTATATATATATATGTATGTATATATATATATATGTATGTATATATATGTATGTATGTATATATATATATATATGTATGTATATATATGTATGTATGTATATATATATATATGTATATATATATATGTATGTGTGTGTGTGATTGATTATCTATGTTAGATTCAAATCTTGAAATAAGTTAAGAAATTTCGTAAAAGTTATAAAACACTATTCATCCCCTCTAGTGTTAAAGTAGCCTCAAGATCTATTCATATAAGTACTGCACTATTTCCCACAAAACCAAAAATATGTTTCTGCTTTCTTAGGTATTTTTGCTCTTCATATTTATTCATGAAGTGAATGTTTTGGCATGAGATATTTTTGGTTGAATTTTTTATATGAACTTTTCGATGGTATTTTTTCGACATGAGAGTTTGGGCTTAATTTTTGACATGAAAGTTTATGTTGAAGTCTTGAGACATGAGTTTTGATATTTCTAAATGCTTAACATGAGTTTTTGAAGATGAACTTTTGAAATGAAACTTTAAGATGGCATCTTTAGAGACGAGTTTTCGATATTCAACACTTAGCATGATTTTGAGAAAAAAAATTTGGAAATGAAATGTTTGAGCTTTGTGATGAATTTGTTGAAATAGAAATTTTGATGTTTTTGATATGTTAATGTGTATACCTTTAGACCATGTTCTTTTCTTTACACATATAGCTCTAAAACCAATCCATATTGTATGTTCGAGATTCTAGTATAAAACTGAAAATATTTTTGAGATGTTTATAGAGAACTTACTTTTGAAACCATATCACGACGATTGAATTTTCTTATGTGATTTTTAGAAGTATTTATATTGGTTACATAGATAATTAAGGATGGTGCATTTTGTACTTAATTCAATAATTCCAATTCAATAATGAAATTATGATATTTTTTTGATAATAAGCATACATTAATGTTTCTGTTTTTGACCATTGCATATCCTAAATCATCTCTAAATCTACCATTTAACACTCATATTCTATCGACTCGTATCTTTTAGTCTTATCCTTGTATTGGCTTAAATGACACAAACTGAAATATGGTAAAGATTGATTGGCTTAAAAGTGAGTATAGAGGACAAGTCATGTATACGCTCCATATGAAAAGTAAAACATGTAATATATTATAAAATTTAAATTTAAACGGTTAAAAGGCTTCGCTTGAAAAATGGATGTGGTGTGGACGTAAAGTTATATCATCTAAGCCTACCTGATTTGTGTTGAAAATTCTTTAGCGTTGGTGCATATATACCCATCAAGCAATGCTTCTTCCTCATCTAACAACCTTACGACAATACATGGGTGCAAGTATTTTGATCTCATTTATAATGAGTTAAAGAAAATCATCCGCACATAAACACTTTACTTGGATTATTATTTGGATTGTGAGTAGAAATATTGAGTTCATTGTCATTTGAAGCTCACTACGTATAACTATACTATTTTATCACTCTCTTTTCAATCATGAGATATGACTTTGATCAATATAGTAACTATTATTTATGGTTGAATCTTCATTCAATATTTAATGTCATATTTTGATTGAGTTCTATCATTCACTATCACTTTCTCAATGTGTTAATTTGATATTTATACTTTCGATGAAAACAAAAGAGGGAGAGAGTAGTTAAGATTTGGTGATATTGTGAATTCACTTTTAACATTTTAGAAATATTATTTACATAATATTTTATCCTTGAATACATATGTCAAAGGGGGTATATCAATAGGAGGAGCATGTCATGTATATTAAACATTATGCTATGATTTTGATTTTATGGTATCAAATTCACACTCAACATGCATTACATTTATCAAATCTTAACATGTTATCTGTTATCATCAAAAGGGAGGGATTGTGGAGTATACGTCTTGTTTGATGATAACAAATACATGTATTTTTATAATTTTTTTAGGGTGTTTTATGTTTAAAAATAAAAGCATAATTTTTTTTTCAATCAACTTTGTTATATATTATTTTTTATTTAACGTACCACATATCAAACGCATCTATTTTTTATTTGTAAATCTTAACATATGTCTATTATTATCGAAAGAGAGAATTACGAGATATTGCAATCAATTTATGTTTGATGTTAATAAACACATGTTCTATTTAATGTGTTTGTTTAGTGCCGTGTATTTCCATGATACTTTTGATGACAAACCTTAGCAACGAATTCTGATTCCATATATCTGTGCAAAAGAAATATTTATATATTTCAAACACTGTATATTCAAGTTTCTAACAAAAGAAAAAAAGGTAAGGAATTTGAAGCAAAAGAGGAAAGATCTGAGAATATTTCAAAAAAGGAAAAAAAAACCATTACAGATATTATTTTTCAGGCTGCAATATATATTTCAAACTTCCAAAATATTTCTCCTGTATTCCTTAGTCTATATAAACCTAATCTCATAAGTGGAAATTATGTTGAAGGGCTTCTATTTTCAGGGTAATAAGTTTTAAGGACAACACTTCTACATAATTAGTTTTAAGGACAATTTACAGGATAATGATAAATTCATTTATCTTTTTAAGTTATACATGAAAATGATAAAAAAAATTATCATTATTTCTGTATAACTGAAAATGATAAATTCTTTTATTCCTGTAAAATATCATTTTTTAGAAATAGTGTCTTTAAAACTTATTACCCTGCACAAATAAGCCCTTGAAGTGAAAATCCACCATCTCATACCTTAATTTATCTGTCGGATTTATCCAAAAAAAAAAAGAAGCAGCTAAACCTTTTTTTCATCTCAAGAAATGCCAATGTCAGCTCGCAGCAAAATCTGATTTTTACAAATCTATTGTTCTAGAGTTCTCAAAAGGTGGAACGTTTCCAAATTCATACATCATCCTCTTCTCATACTCATCAACCCAATCAGATCAAGTAACAATTTCAATGTTTCTCTTGTTCGTCATCAAGCAAACCTTATACCAGCTTTCACTACTGCTACCATCACCAAATCAAATCGGAACATGACCAACAAAGGATTATCACAATTTTTTTAGTATAGTATGCATAGGGCTATCTCATACATTACCTTTTCACAAGAACATTCATACAACAACTCATTGAAATAACCACCATTGAAGCCATATTCAAGTGCAGACATCATCTCACCGTAGATCATAGTTCAACATTGCACTTTATCCCATTCAGATCATAGCAACTACCATATTAAAACATTGCTGAAATCAACATATCCAAGCATTTTAGGTCCAAACTCCAGATTAAACGTCGGACATCTCAGTAACTCAAATAACCTCATTTGCACTAGTTTCAGATTCAAACGTAAACGAGCAACATCACAACGACGCGACAACCTAAACATCTTCGATCAAAGGTAGGGGACTTAGGCGAATCCAGATATGGTGACGCAAGCAGTATTTTTTTGGCATCCGTTCAAGTCTTGTGCAACCATCAGAACTCCATCGTGTTTTCATCCAGACTAGAATCGTGATCTTTCAGATTTAACGCTGCAACAGTTTTCGGTGGCATCTTCATCTCACGAGATAGCATTAAGCATCTCCGTGACAAATTTCTAGACACGAAGCATCAGATCCAGATCGACGAAGGCAGATGACTTTGATTCAAAGACTCAACATGGTTACTAGCACTTATACAGACGCGTGTTCCTTTTCCCCGATGGTAACAATTTTGGGGAACGGAGTTGTGAAATTCTTTTGGGTGAGCTCTAATTTTGTAAAGAAGTCATTTTTCGGTTTTTAAAGAAAATAGAAAGGAATGCGGCTTTGAATGAAAGAGCTCTGAGTATTGGGAGGAACGAATACAAAAAAAAAGGAAAAGGATTGGATCAAAAAAGAAAGAAGACCGGTCAAATATTTTGTAAAAGGAAAGGATGTTTTTCCTTGAACTCTCAATTCTGTGGTACTGCAGAAGTTTTCTCTGGAGGGGAACTGCAATTCATTGTTTTGGTTCATTGTTTTGCATTTTGTTTTTAAACTCTAGATTCATCTAGGATTGAGCTATAGATTTTGCATGGATTGCGAGATTATAGATATTGTAAGTGTCGAATATTTAATCCTAGTAGTAATCTTAGAGCAGAATTATACACTAACGGTTAGTGACCGAAGCCGAGTATATCTGTGTGTTCTTTATTTTTTGCATTTACGTTTCTACATTTTATATTGTTTATCTACGAAATATTTAAATATCATATTCTCCCTCCTCTAGGGTGTGTTGCACGATCTTAACACACTCGATTTGAGAATACTATGAAACTTAAATGTTGATGCTCCGCATTGATTATAGTTAAATCAAGGTATGGTGATTCGTCGAGCGATTATAGTTGGTTCTCAGTTGAAGCATTCTAAGTGAAGCACTATTCAATAAAGTCATTTGTTGTATGAGATTGGTATCATGGTCAATTGCATTCAACTAAAAGTCAAGATATCTATCCGGAGTAGAATGATTAATAATAAATATTATTATTGAACCAAATACTTTGTGTATAGACTAATCGGGTTAAATTTGGGTAATAATGGAGTTTTGATTAATGTCAAATTACATATATCATAATGTGATATAGTGTTGGCAAAAAGAAACGTGTGTAAATTATTGTCATGATTTGTACCACTTAAGATAATATAAAATATGATTTCACCTAAAAGATTAATAAGCGATGAATTCAACCAAATTATTACACACTAGATAAGATAACGTGTAAACATTAATATTTGAATTGTTCAATATTAATCGTTGATTGAATTTACACGTCTGAGCCTCACAACCGTATTTGTGAATTTTTCCGAAAAATCACATAATTTAATTAGTTTATAAAGTGTTATAAATTAATTAATATTTGTAAAATATTTATTATTATTATTATTATTATTACTACTACTACTACTACTACTATTATTATATTTGATGTTTGGGTTGTTATAAGTAAATGAGGTAGCTCCCAGAAATGTTGGGCAACTATCATCGATTATTTGGATGTGTATATAAAAGTTATGTATGCACATATCAATATACGATATCGATATATATTTAAATAGGCTTTAAATATATTTAACTACCTAACGTGATTTGGATTTTTTTTCATCCATTAAAATAGCAAGGTATGATTGGCCATATGAGGTAAAAATTAGTCTAAATATTGATTTAGATTTAATTTGAAATTAATAAGGGAATGTTGTAAGGAGAAGAATGAGAAATGTTTCATTCTCTCTATAAAACAAATCTTCCGTGGTAATTTCATTTGATTTTTGCTCTTTCTTTATATTCTCTTCCATGGCCCACCTCACCTCCTTCATCTACTCTCCATGGCCAAAATTTTACCCAAACATAACATCAATAAAATCAAATCAAAGGTGGTTCATTTGATCATAGTAACATCTAGTGATAATTCAAGCAATCTAGGACTCAATCTCGAATAGAGGTGCCGTGAAGGGCAGGATCTGAATAGGTACTAATATTATTTTATTTCATATACTCATACATGCTTACCTAAGCCCATGTAGATTAAGACAAGATATGAATAGGTATTAATATTATTTTATTTCATATATTCGTACATGCTTACCTAAACCGATGTAGATTATGTATATTGTATTCACATTTGATGTAAAATTGTTGTATGTGTTGTTTTACAAATAAAATTCGAAACAAAATATTTATATGTAGTAAATTTTGTTGTTTAATTTTATGTTGAATTATGTTAGTGATTAATCATGATATACAAATTCTACTTTGTTTAATGTTCAATTTTAAACATATATATGTAAATAATCAAATTTTCATTTCAGACATGATCTATGTTGTCCAGGATTTGTACATCCAAGATTGTTTATATGTATTCAAAAGAAGGTTCTTTTTATTTTGTATGTCAAATAAAATATATTTGTTTTAATCATTTTGGTTATGTATGCATATTAATAAGTATGGACATACATGCATGCATGCATATATAGATATATATTATAATGTGAAATTAAAATGTATATATCTAGTTTGCTGAATTTACTGCTATCCGGCTTTTTGACAATGTAGATTCTCACTAGAATTAGAACGTAAAGATGAAGAAAAAACAATTTGTAGACTTAGGAACATGCTTAGAAAGGCAATATGAACATACTCAAGAAGTTTCAAAGGCATAGGATCACAAAGAACCACTCGGTACCGAGCCCAGCCACATGGAACCGACCCATTTTATTGTCCATTGGAACTGCAAAACTACTTGTACGTGAGGCTCTAGCACAAAAGATTGTCATCGAGTAGATTTCTCGAGGAATAGATGAACAACTCTAAAGATTATTTGGAAGAAAGCAAAGAAAGTGGACAAGAACAAGCAATAATCAAGGAACTATCAAAGTTGACTCAATATCAAAGCAAAGATGTTGGAAACACAATAGAAGGAAGATAGGAGGTAGAATCGAAATAGGAGGGAAGATAACCCCCCCCCCCAATAAAAACCACCTGGTACCAAGTGGAACCACTCGGTATCGAAAGCTTTCTATCGATGTTTGGGCCTCAACACTCATTTCTACACACTCGAACCTGTACTTGGACTTGATATTTCATGGGCCCCTAGTTCCGCTAAATGATTTCCTTGTAAATACAAGCTCTATTCCTACTGGAAAAGGACATTTTGACACTTCATCTTCTATCTCTCCTCCATTAAAGTCATTAAGTAAAATACTATTGGTTGTTCTAGGCTATAATTACTTGTCAATCCCTTATACTAGTGACTCTCAATCATATAATCAATGAATTAATAGTGGACGTAGGATAGAGATTGCCGAAACCACTATAAAATTCTTGCGTTCTCTTTATTTTTCATATAGTTTTTGTTAGAACTCTATCACTCTATAGGTCTTTGGGTGTTAATCTATTTTTGACGTCAACATTTTGCTGATTTCATTGAGAATTCAAATTCTTAGACTTAGATCTAGCTTGCTATTTTGGGTTCTGAATGATCCAATGGTTAGATCTAGAAAATTTTCTTTAAGAAATTTGGAGACTTGCATATAGAAATCGCGCCTAGGAGATTTGGAAGATTGTCTGGAGCAGTAGCTAGTGTCGATAAAAGGAATGTGCATCAAATGGAAGTTAGTAAACAAGAGGCAGTACCTAGATCATCTGCTTAATAGGAGATGGTTCTTGGGTTGAATTTGACAAGATGATGCAGAAGTTGAATCAGAATTTGGTCGACAATCCGAAAGCTTTGATGGAAAAGATGGATGCTAGCATATCATTATTGACCTAGCAACCACAGAGATTATGGAGGACTGGGAGGGAAGTGTCTCTTCCAGGATCTGAGGAAGAGAATTCATCTGTTACTGGTCAGAATATGCAAGCAGAAGGATAAAACAGAAGGAAGTAGTTGCTGGAGCAGCAGAAGGAGTTACTGGAGCAGCAGAAGAAGTTGTTGGAGGAAGCCGGAGTCCTCTCCCTAGAAGAAGTCAACTCGGTACCAATAGGAATCAGGTCTATACCGAGAGGAATTCTGGAGGACTGGTCTGATGGGGAGCTGAGGCTATGGACTTAGCTGACTCGGGATGACCTGTAGCATGACGGTGATGATTACAAGCTAGATGTTGGAGTTAATGGAGCTAGAGTTTAAACAGCTACAAATAGAACCAACCGAGCGTTAATGGAAGAACAGAGGAGTGGTTCTTTCAGAGACTAGAGAACCTAGATGTAAATGGGAAAACCGACATCGTTTGCACAACCAAACACTCAGTGCAACACATGATAGTTAATCTTCGAAATACCATGCCAGCAAGGAATATATAGCCGATATAGTTAAGCAGTTGGTCAAGAAAAGCAAAGGTAGAAAAAAAACAAGGATCGGGATCTGCGCCAAGTGGAACCCCGTTTACGGAAAATATTCTAAGGGAAGAATATCCCGGGAAGTTTACGATGCCAGCAATGCTATCGTATAATGGGATTACTGATTCTAGCAGCACTTACTCAAATACGAATGACACATGGATGGTGCTAGGGCGATGAACGATGTTCGATGTAGCTGTTTTCCTATTTTCCTGGAAGGTGTTGCATCTATGTGGTACACTAGGCTCGCGCCTAGATCCATATCGACTTTTGATGAATTTGCTAAGAATTATTGAAGTGGTTCCGAACCTATGCTGCTCGGCCTCAGGACGTGATGTCCTTATCGACCCTATCTCAAGGACTTAAGGAGTCACTAAAAGAGTTCTTGAATCAGTTTAATGTTGCCATTATAGAAGTGAGTAATCCAAAGGAAGATCTAGTATTTATGGCAGTGGTCCAAGAAATACATCTAGACATGGATTATGGCAAGTGGTTGAATATGAAACAACTAACGACTATGGAGGAATTCTATCAGAATGCTAATCAGTTTCTACGATTGGAAAAGGTGAGTCTAGCGCAGGGAAGACTGATGATGGATAATTGAAGGAAGTTATCCAGAGCAATGTGGCGATTAAACAAGCTGGAGAAATCTCTGGTAACATAGTGGATACTGTTGGAAACTCTGGTAACTAGAAGAAAAGGAATCAAGGCCTAGCGGTAGGTGTAGCAAAAACAAGAAACGCCCAAGAAATATGAAACTAGAAGACTATACACCCCTAAATGATGCACTAAAAAACATATACCTTACTAGTCAAGGAACAGAACGATATAAAAAGCCATCCACGAGAGAGGCGACTGAGCGGGAAAGGTACTTAGGAAAGTACTATCGTTTCCATGAAACTCATGGACACAACATGAACGAGTGTCGGCATTTGAAGGATCTCATTGAAGGGATGAGAAAGAATAATCTCCAGTAGTACATTTAATAACCCGAGGAAGATGGTTAAACTACAAGACCCCAAGGGCCATCTGCCCAAGGGAATCGTCCTGGATAATGTTGAGAAGGGCCTATGTGAAATGATGGAATGCTGGTTATCAATACCATAACTAGAGGACCTTATCCAGCAGAGAAAAGCCGGAGGGAAGTAGAAGGGTACGCGAGCTCGCTAAAGCACATACTGTAAGAAGATTGCATTATTATGGAAGACGGAGCTCCGATTAAGCAACAAAGGATGATACCAGATGATGTCATGTTTAGAAATAGAGATGCTGATGGAGTTGAAGCACCAACTTTCGACTTCATGGTGACAACGGTAGGTATTGGACTGACAACAGTACATCGGGTCTTGGTGGATATTGGAAATTCTATGAACACACTATTCAGAAGGACGTTCGATCAAATGAAGATCAACATGAAGGAGGTTATGGCTTGCAAAACCAAGATCCAAGGATTTATGGGCGAAGCCAAACAACCAATTGAGACGATCGATCTGCTTGTGGAGTTTGGTGAAGGAGATCGTAAGATAGTCCAGATTTAGAAGTTCATTATAGTGGATGAATACTCGACGTACAACGCTTTTTAGGCCGACCGGCCCATAGTGATTTTTGAATAGCACTAACTCCCTAGTGTATAATAATGAAGTTCCCATGGAGAATGGGGTCAAATCGGTAAGAGGAGACTAGAGCGCGAGATGGGAATGTACTGTCACGGAGTTGAGAGAAGAAAGCAACGAGAGAAAGGCAAGATTGAGATTTGCAAGAATAGCAATTAAAACCCTAACCCTAGCTCGGGAGCTATATAGGTTTGATAAGGCTATGGATCCGAGGAAGAAGTCAGGGGAAGGGCGAGCAGCACCAGCCAAGCTGTCAGTGAATGTTCCAATTGATAAAGGCGATCCTACATGGGTTTTAAAGATTGGATCTCAACTTAGCATTAATTTAAGGAAGGAAAGGGTTAATTTCCTCCAGGGGAATTTGGACTTGTTTTCTTGGATGTGTTCAGATATTGTTGGAGATAGCGTGTCACGCACTGAATATTGATCCAAAGTTTGCACCAGTCAAACGGAAAAGGAGCAGTCTGGGTCCAAAGCGATCCACTACATTATGGAAGAAGACGATAAGCTGGTGGCAAATGACTTTATCCATGACACTTGCTACTGTGAATAAGTATCCAACCCTGCGTTGATCAAGAAATCAAATGAAAATGGCAGGCACGTATCGTTTACTCAAACTTGAATAAGGCATGCCCGAAGGACAGTTTTCCTCTTCCTAGGATTGATCAACTAGTAGACGGGACTACATGTCATGAGTTACTCTCATTCATGGATGCTTATTCAGGTTATAATCAAATCTCGATGTATATACCGAATCAGGAGAATACTAGCTTTATAACAGATTTGAGGCTATACAATTACCGAGTAATGCCATTTGGTTAGAAGAATGCTGGATCTACGTACCAAAGATTGGTAAATTCTATGTTCAACAATTGGATGGACAATAAGGTATACATAGACGACGTGCTTGTGAAATCATGAGTATCGCAGTACCATTTAGATGATCTTTCGGAGATGTTCGAGGTTTTATGGAAAAATGAAACGAAACTCAATCCGTTGAAATTTTCTTTCAGGGTAGCTTCGCAAAAATTTCTAGGATTTACGGTCAATGCATGAGGCATCAAGGCTGATCCAAAGTAGATTAATGCCTTGAGGAACATAACCTCCCCAACTAGAAGGAAAGCGCTATGGAGTTTGAATGGGAAGGTCACTGCTTTGAGTCGGTTCCTCTCAAAGGCAACAGACAAATGCATACCCTTCTTCGATGCCCTCAAGAAGGGTAAGATGAATTTTGAGTGGAATCGGGACTGTCAGAACGTCTTCGAGGTGTTATTGAGGCACATGGAGATGCCACTAGTCTTATCCAAGCCGCTCGACGGGGAGGACTTATTTGTCTATTTGGCAGTGTCCGCTCATGCACTAAGTGCAACATTTGTACATAAGGAGGCGTGGATTCAAAGGACGGTCAACTACAACGGCAAGCGGTTTACAGGAGCTGAAAAGAACTGACCAAAGTTGGAAAACTGGCATATTGCTTGCTAATTGCATTGAGGAAGCTACGATCGTATTTCCTGGCTCATCCAATCAAAGTGCTGATGGATCAGCCCTAGATGCGGGTATTATACCAACCCAAGACTTCGTGGAGGCCGTTGAAGTGGAACATAGAGTTGAGCCAGTATGAAATTACTTAATATTCGAGGAAAATGATAAATGGATAGGCATTGGCAGACTTCATCGTTGAGTTTACCGCAAAAGATGGTGAAGAAGAGGACTACACAACCACACTTCCTCGTTGGAAGTTGTTTGTTGATAGAGCTTTGAATGAGCATAGTTTAGGCATAGGAGTAGTGCTCAAAACTCTGAAAGGACACTTGATTTGTTACACATTGAAATGGGAATTTCCTGCAACAAACAACGAGGCTGAGTATGCGGCGTTGATGATGGGACTGAAGATAGCAAAAGAACTGGGGATACTAATTCTATAGATATTCAATGATTTCCAGCTAGTGGTTTGTCAAGTTAGGAAGAAATATCAGGCTAAGGGTGCGAGACTTGCCCCTTACCTGGCGAAAGCACTGGAATTACTGGATAACATAGATCACTACAAGATAAAGCATATCCCAAGCGTGGTAAACATAAAGGCTGATTCATTGGCCAAACTGGCCAGTTCTAGGGAGGCACAAATGATGGGTTTGGTTCCAATCAAAGTTTTGGCGGCTCCAAGCATCGATCAAATGGATGTCGACTGGAGTTTAGAGAGCACGAAGGAAGAGCAGTCATGAATGACTCCGATCAAATAATATTTTCTCAAGGGAACTCTCTTGAGAGACCGAAATGAATGGAATAAACTCCTTCAAAAATAACCTTGATTCATGATACAAGGAGTACTGTACAGAAGTGGATTCTCTATCCCCTGCTTTGGTGTGTAACCATGGATAAGGCTAGGAAGATCCACATGGAAATCCATAAGGGTGGATATGGTGATCACATCGGAGAGCAGACTTTGGCAAAGAAGATACTTCATTACGGATATTTCTGGCCAACGATAAACCAAGATGCAACTGATTGAACCAACTAGTACGACCGTTGCTAGTGATTTGCAAACATTCCTAGAGCCCCATCAACAGAGCTTATGCAATTGGTTAGCCAGTGGCCATTCGCTGTTTAGGGAATCAACATTATCAGTTGCTACCGATAGCGAAAGGAGGAGCTGAATATGCAATAGTTGTAGTAGATTATTTCACGAAGTGGACTAAGCGAAACCACTTGCCACGATCACAACGAAAATGGTGATGAACTTCATAACAAAGAACGTCATTTGCAGGTTTGGAGTACCCCATAGGTTCATCACAAATAATGGAACTTAGTTTGAAAGTACCTAGTTCAAGGATTTCTGCAACTAGTATCAAGTCAAGAGAGCTTCTCAACAGTAGTACATCCACAGGCGAATTGATAAGTGAAGGCGGTAAACAAAATCATCGTGTCCACCTTTAAGAAACGATTAAATAAAGCTAAAGGTGTAACATTCCTTAAAAATTAATAGGAAATAAATAAATTCGATAAATAAATTAAATAAGATAAGGCTAAAATGGAAATTCTGAAAAATCAGATTCGGCCATGGAAGTTATGTCACTACATTCGTGACGATTTCTGGTCAATTTCCATATATAATATATTGAAAATGGAGCTCAAACGAAAAAGTTAAGAATGTTTGAAGCTTCGGACTCAAATTAGCTCAAATGGAATTCAAATTCAAATAAATAATAAATAATAAATTCATAAATTTGAAATTCAAAAAGTAATAGCAATTAGACTTGGGGTTAAGTAAACGTTAAAATAAATGTTAATGTTAACTGGTTAATTAATGAATAAAATTAAACAGCAAACAAAACATTAAAAACATTCCCAAAATAGCTTCATCGGCCGACCTCTAGCGCTTGACCTATAAGGTAGGGATGGTCGACCAATAAATGTTGCTGGCAGCTAGGATTTTTGCATTTGAATGTACCGGATTTTACTATTTTAAACCGACTTAAATCCAATGGTTCTGGTGCATTTTAACCACTATAAATAAGAGCTTAGCCCCCTCACTTTTAGTCACAAATTATTTTGGAAACTAAGCGAAGCTCTGTCAGTCTCTCTTTAAAGATTTAGAAAATTTCTTTAGAGTTTCAAGTAATAGATTCTAGATATCTATTATTTTATTTCTAATTCATTACTTCTCCAATCCCTCAATTTCTGAATCATATCTACATATACAAATCCCTTGTTTTATATATCTAAAAGAGGATCTGAAAGAGATTATCGAAGGTGTGACAAATCCAAAAAGAGGAAGAGCTAAGGACCTGTTGTGAGTGGAAATCTTGATCTTTCTATTTTAGTAATTGGATAGTGCTGTTTGGATTTGATATATGCCTTGTGGAATTTTGGTTTACGAAAACATCACATTAAATCCTCCAAAATTTTCCTAAAGTGGAATCGCAATTCTTAGGTTGGAATCTCAATTGTTTTATATTAAAATAATTGTGTATATTTTGCAATTTCAATGTTTTACCTTTTGTTCCACTTCTTATCTTTTTCTTTGGATCTGATTAAGGGTTTTGATTAGGAAATGGTGTGTAAGGTACGAATTCTTATTCTTAGTTTGCACCGTCTATTTCCACAATTTGAATAGAAATTCCCTTTGTCCAATTTCATGTAAAATGAAGTTAAATATAGTGTAGAAGTATGTAAATTGTAAGTTTATATTATTGATTTATTCCATGGTTTTAATGTAAAATAAGTGGGTTTGGATTTTGTTTCTATGCAAGTCTGTATATTTGATTTACAATATTGGATTTATGGTATATGTTTTAATATGGAAATGGGACTTATATAATTTTTAATATTTGACATTTAAACGCTAGTTTAGGGCGTAAACTTCACACGCTTAGAAATTTACTAAGTGAGTATTTGTGCATATGTGTGTGTATTAGCATAAATAACATAAGATTATAATGGATTAAACATGTAGTTTATAGGTTATTAGTTATTATTGATTTCCCCCTTAGGAAAGTAATTAATTGTAGAGACGAAATAAGAAGTTTTCTTATAAGGCCTTAATTATGAATACGGTGAGACGTGTGATAATAAGTTAAGGGAGTGTTATAAATTATGACTAAGTAATAGGGATGCGAGGTCAGTCAAAAGCACACAGAAGTCTGCCCAGCAAATTTGGCTACCAGTAACGTGACTTTGGGGCCAATTTAAGACATCATCTATGATAAGTAACTACCAATGATGCAAGGTTAGTTCCAAATTATGTAGGGTAAATCTACCCAACTAACTGGCTACCAGTATCTATGAATAGTAGGACTAATGTGAGACGTCACTATAGGGTATGAGCTATAATACGAAGGACTTGCTTCAGGGATAGAAGGTATTAAGTGGTTGTGTAAGGGTGTGCCTCTTACCTATGTAGGGAGTAGTAAATGGTTGGGGTTAAGGTTAAGGGTTAGGCACAGTGGGGGATATCTAGAAAAAGGTATGCTTCAATATGAAGTATTAAGAAACTAAAAGATTTCGTATAACATTAGCTAGATAAGTATCAGTGAGGAGTCCTCCTTGGGATAAATATTACATGATTGGGGTCCTGCCTTAAATAAGGTATTAGATGGTCATGGTCTGCCTAATTCTAATTAAAAGGTATTAAGTGACTTGAGTACTATGTCTTATATTAATAGGACATTACTGTCGATATATATCGGTTATTGGGTTATAAGAGTAACAATTATGGAATTTGAATTGGGAAAGCCTTATGGGCTTAAAGTTGGAAAGACTTAGAATGAAGCTAATATGCGAAAGACATATTCCTATTTAAATTGTACTGCCTAAGTACTATTATAGTAAGGGTCGAGATTTTCATTCACTGGACATATATTGTTCTGACTCCCTCCTTATTACAACATAGATTAGAGAAGGCAATGCAAAAGGTAAAGGCGAGTAGGAAACTTGTGGTAGTTTATATGTTTATCTATTCATGATATTTTCTAACGTACCTATTGAAAAATAATGTTGTATTTTGAAAATGTTGTACCATGGATATGTGACGGTTGTTATTAGGATTGTGTTATTGACTTTATGACATTTGGGTTTTAAATGAAATGGGTACTATTTCTATTATTATATTTTATCCATCCGCTGTGAGTTCTGAATGTGTAGATAAATAGCTCTATATTGTTCTTTATACCAACTAATGGCCAGTTTTGAAATGGGTCTAAGTTTTAATGAGCCTTTTCTAGATTAGAATTTAGGTCTGTTTTAAGACGGGTTGTTGCATTTGGTATTATAGCTGGTTGAAGCATGATAGGGGTTCTCGCATTGTGAACTGTGGCAAAACTTTGCCACTTACCCCTTCATGTCCTAAGATGGATTGGTCAGGAAGTTTGAGGACAGGCTTAGGCAGTCGAGAGGCTAGTCGTAAAACCAATTGCTAAGGCACCATTTAGGGTGACTGTTACATTTGGTATCAAAGCTTAGGTTACCCGATCAACATGGATAAGTATACGTATGAATGGTGTATTTGTTATTTTTGACAGTATTTTTTATTAACGCTACTCTATATATTTTTTTTAAATATTCACCTAATTCTGTAAATTCTGACTATAGAAGTAGTTGTGACCATACTCAGAAAGGATGGACAAAACGACTATGGGTTGGAAAAATAAATAGAGTTAAATTTTTACTCCTATCCTAATTACCCATGCAGCGGAGGTCATAGCATTAGGAATACATCGAGGAGAGCATGACGGCGACATTTGGAAGCACCCAAGAAGCTGAGTGATATTTGACTCCTTTGTTGGACCTAGACTTCCTTATAATTGTGGACTCTATAAGCGTAATACACATCGATGTTCATATTAGATATAATTAGTGTAATAAATAATAGAATAGGAAATGTAGATGGAAAAGACTGTAACTCCAAAATTAATAGGGATATAAATTAGGAGTTACAAGAATTTAATAAAGACATAAATGGACTAATTAAAGTGATTATTAAGGTAATTATGGAGAGATAATGAAGGCATAATAACAAAATTTGGAATGAATAAATAAATGTCTTTAGAAATTGTACGGTTAGAATAATAATCATTTATTATGAACAATCGACTTTTATAGAAAATAAAAACTAACATATTAGGTAGTAATTAAAAATTATAAGACAGTATAGTTGTAAATATCCGGAAGTAAGGAATGATAGGAGTAAAGCAATATATGAAAAAGAAGTGAAGCAGGTTCCCGTAAGAATATATACATTAATCATCGCATGAAGACAACCAGATTTTATAAAGATTGAGAAGAAAAGAAGGAATGTTCAAAAGAAGGGATGGTTAAAATCAATTTCTAAATCCAACCCCATGAAATAAAATTTGATAAAAGGTTTTTGGAAAATTCTTTGGAATGTTTTGAATAGGATTTTCCGAAGGATTTATTTGGACATTGTTGTTTTGAAATATCAAGGAAATTCATAATTTAAATTTTTGTTGAGTCGAAAGTTTCTGAACAAAATGTCTTTGTAAAAAGGGTTTTTCATTTTTTAAACTCTTAGTATAAAAATGGGTTGAGTCAAAAAGTTTTTGGTTCAAAGATTTTAGATAAAGGGATTTTTTCATTTTTGACATAATAAATTCTTTTTAAAAAACAAGATAAATGGAAATGAAACTTTATTGAAATAGGATTAGTAATCTAGATAATATAGGAGAGAAGTGATTGGAATAGGATAGCAAAATGATAGGATAGAAGTTTACTACCGTATCTACTCCACTTTTCATTGTTTAAGTTATAGTAGATGTTTTTGAATGTTTTGAATTAAAAGACCAAATTTTAAAGAAATAAATCTTTGATGTAGAAAGTTTTTGAAAGAAGGAAATTATTTTGCTCCTTTCTGGAATTAAAAAATCCTTTTTGAATTTTTGATTTAATAATAGTTTGCTTTAATAGTTAAGTTTTTGAATGTTTTGGGTTACTTATAAAGAAGTAAGTCTTTGAGAAGGCAAATTATCTTGCTAAGCATTTTTGAATTTAGGGACAAGAATAAAGCGACAAATGTTTTGAAAATTGTGTGAATGCTTTTATGAAGTTAGGTTCAAATGTTTCTAGAAAGTTTTGTTTAAGTGTTTGATAAAAATGAAATAGATATATGAAATAAAATATGGTGTTTAAATGCTTTTGGGAATTCAAATCCCCAAACTGCTCTGGAAGTTGGAAATATTTTTGGAAAATATGCTTAAAAGTTTCTTTTGAGACAAGAAAATTTCTGAATTTCAAATGTCACATACTAGCGTAATGGGGGTTTCTAAGTTGATATTTTCAAAGGCAAAGGTTTTGGATTAGACACTTCATGATTTTGATATTTTAAGAACGGCGAGGACTAAACCAAACCAAAATATTTTATAGACTAGATAGGGATCATTATCTTGGTAAAAAAGATTAAAGGCTTTAGGATATGAATAAAATAAGAATAATATATATTTACAGCCTGATCTAGAAATTTGAAATCAGTCTCAAGTATTTATTTGTATATTGTTGGTAAAGTTGTAAAGATATTCCAGATCTATAATTGGGTTGTAAATTAGATTGCCCTAGTTGACTTGGAATATGAATTTTTATGTTTTAATTTATTTGTACTGGGTTCCGTGTAAAATCCATAAATTATCCAATCCTAAAGTACGCATAAAAGTGTGTCATTTAAATTTACAAGGAATATGCCAAAAAAAGAAAGAGATGTATAAAATATGGATATTCTTTTCTATATGTTACCACTATTTATTTCGACAAAATTAAATAATAATTTCTTGTAATTTCAAATAAAGCAGAAATCTCATATGTGGTTAATTTATGAAAAATTATAACAGTATCCTTTTTAGAAGGATAGCTCTGATAAATTAAATCATGGAAATAGATTCATAATTTAGAAATTAATAGCTAGAAAAGAAATATATACGTATAATTGCACCTAACGATTAAAAATAAAAATATATATGAATAACATAATTTACGACTATATACGTATCAGTTAGTAACTAATAGATTAGGATTTATGGACTTTAATTGCAAATTTAAAGGGCACTAAATTTGTAATTATTGAGTGTTAAAGGAATTAAATAAGGACTGGTTAGGGAATTCAATATGGCATTTAAGAAGGAACGGATTTGCAAAATAGATGGATTTTAAAATTGGTAAAAAGATTAAAAGGGTTTTAAACGAGGATTGATTAGAGAAGGTTCAATTTTGACATCAATGATCAATTATTACGAGTATATTAATTAAAGTAATGATTGGACCACATTTATTAGAAACCAAGAAAGAAAATTAAGGAAGGTGGGTGATAGTGGAATGACATATTAGAAATGTCCATGTTGATTTAGTAAGAAGTTCTAGGATCACAACATAAATTAACACCAGTTGATGATAAATGGCAGCTTCCAAGAAAGTTTTTTTTATAGAATTTTTAGGTTGTAATCGCTAGTTGTCTCCCTTAGGTTATTGTAAAAGCATACGATATGGTATGAGATATTTTTCTATTTTATCCCTGTGTTGATTTTTTGGGGGATTAAACCGCTTGATAAATATATACATATTGAGAATCATCGTAAATAAGAAAATTTTATAGGGACACTTAATTAGTGATAAAATGTAGGTAATACTGAAAGTTAATGAGGAAATTAGGTTAGCAAGCAAAAATAAAGTAATGCTTCAATCCCAAAATCTTTAAGATTTTAGGAATTTTTTTAACAGTAATGGAGGTTAGGCCGGCATTAATGGACCGCATTGGACTTAAGTAAAAGAAAGATAAGGAGATAGTAGATATTTTATGTTGCCTGGGACCAAAGAGGCAATAATGCAATTTGGGTCATGGTGGATATACTTACTAGACCTTAATGATAGCATATTTGGCCTATTTCTTGAGAGCGTCGAAGAAAGGACCGCAGCGTCTTTAGCATAGATTTATATCAAGAAGATGGTTAGACTTCATGAAATTTCGATTAGCATTGTTAGTGATATGACCCTATTTACCAGCGAGTTTTGGAGGAGATTGTAGACATCTTTAGGGACTTTGTTGAATCTTAGTACTGCTTACCACCCATAGGCCGACGGAATAACTGAACGAGTGAATAGAATCTTGGAGGATTTGTTGAGAGCTTGCATCATGGACTTTGGAGGACACTGGAAGTAGCACCTACCGTTAGTCGAGTTCCCGTATAATAATAGTTGTCAATCGATGATTGGTATGACACCCTTTAAAGTGCTCTATGGGAGGTCATGCAAATCTCCAAACTGTTGGTGTGAAACCACCGATAAAATCTTACTCGGACCAAATTTGATTTGTGAAACTTCAGATAAGGTAGAGTTGATTAGGCATTGTATGAAGGCAGCGCAAGACCGCCAGAAATCCTACGCGTATAAGAGAAGAAAAGAGTTGGAGCTCGAGGTTGGAGTCATAGTGTTTATGAAAGTTTCCCCACTTTGGAAAATCGTGAGATTTGAAAAATTGGAAAAGTTGGCGCCAAGGTTTGCTGGGCCATTTCAAGTTTTGGAAATAATACATAGACTTGCTTACCGCGTAGAGTTATTGGACAGATTAGATGGAGTTCATAACGTTTTTCATGTTTTGCACTTGAGGAGATTCCTTCATAGCACAACTTCTATTGTAGAGCCTAATCAATTGGGGGATATTGAGATGCAGTCAATAGCATCTCGTGCCACTGCATGCATTATGGAGTATGGAACTAGAAAATTTCGCAACAAAGAAATTAGACTAGTTCGAGTACAATAAGGGGAAAGTCCAACGGAAAGCATGAGGACTTCTCATCCTAAGCTTTTCTCTAGCAAACATTTTTCTCTAAAATTAAGTTTTGGTTGTATCATGGTTGCTAGATTGGATGGTATGGGATGGTTGCTACACTTTTCACTATCACTTCGCACCCATGTAGAAATTTTATGCAAGTTTAGGGTGTTGCATACATATTTATATGTCATGATCATACAGTCACGCTAGGATAGAGCTTACTTATAGTACGTCTGCACATCTAATCATCTAATCACATTGCGCTTTTGGTTGAGGAGACGGTTGTGTAGATAAATTGGTGGTATAACATGAATGTTTATTGCATGTTACGCTATCCGCCCCTTGGAAAGATATCGGGGATGAAATCCTTTTAAGGGGGAGAATGTAACACCCCGTAAAAATTAATAGAAAATAAATATATCTGATAAATTAATTAAATAAGATAAGGCTAAAAATGAAAATTTAGCAAAAGTTGGAATTTGACTATGGAAGTTATACCGTTGTGTTTGTGGCGATTTTTCTGATCAATTTCTATATATAATATGTTGAAAACGAAGCTCAAATGAAAAAATTGTGGTCGTTTGAAGTTTCAGATTCAAATTAATTTAAATGGAATTCAAATTCAAATAAATAATTAATTCTTAAATTTAAAATTCAAAAAGTAACAGCAGTTAGACTTGGAGGTTTATTAAATGTTAAAATAAACATTAACTTAATTGGTTAATTAAGTAATAAAATTAAATGGTAAACAAAACATTAAAAACGTTCCTAAAATAGCTTCACCGGTCGACCGTCTACCTTGGGTCGATCGATCGGTGGGGTAGGGGTCGATCGGCAAATGTTGTTGGTGGCTAGGGTTTCTGCACTTGAACATACTGTATTTTATTATTTAAACCGACTTAAATCCGAGGTTCTTGTGTCTTCTAACTACTATAAATAAGAGCCTAGGCCCCTCACTTTTATTCACAAATTATTTTGGAAACTAAGCGAAGCTTTGTCAGTCTCTCTCTTCAAAGATTCAGAAAAAATCTTTAGTGTTTCATGTAACAGATTCTGAATGTATATTATTTTATTTCTTGTTCTATTCTTCTCCAATCCCTCAATTTTTGAATCTAATCTATACATACAAATCCCTTGTTGTATATATCTAAAAGAGGAGACCTAAAAGAGATTATTGAAGGTATGATAAATATAAAAGGAGAAAGAGCTGAGGACTTGTTGTGAGTGTATCTCTCTTTTAGTAATTAAATAGCGTAGTTGGATTTGATATATGCCTTAGGGGATTTTGGTTTACGAAAACACCACACTATAACCTCCAAAATTCCCCCAAAGCAGAATGTCAATTCTTAGGTTAGAATCTCAATTGTTTTATTTTAAAATAATAGAATTTGTAATATTTTGTAATTTCAATGTTTTACCTTTATTCCACTTCTTATCTTTTTAATTGGATCTGATTAAGGGTTTTGATTAAAAAATGGTGTGTAAGGTACGAATTCTTATCGTAGTTTGCACCGCCTATTTCCACAATTTGAATAGAAATTTCCTTTGTCTAATTTCATGTAAACTGAAGTTGAATATAGCGTAAAAGTATGTAAATTGTAAGTTTCTATTGCGATTTATTCCGTGGTTTTGATGTAAAATAAGTGGGTTTGGGTTTTGTTTTTATACAAGTCTGTTGATTTGATTTTGGATATTGGATTTATGGTATATGTATTAATATGAAAATGGGACTTGTATAATTTTGAAACTTTGACAATTAAACACTAGTTTAGGACATAAACTTCGCATGTTTAGAAATTTACTAAGTGCGAATTTATGTATATTAGCATAAATAACATAAGGTTACAACGTATTAAGGGCGTCCATATAAGTATATAATAAGAGATAACTCCATCCAGCTCGTCCTTCGAATAGCTACTGCGTCACCTAGACCTGTTATCTATTCTACTCATTTAAGAGTGCCTAAAATAATAAGAAGCAAAACATAAAACATTGGATTAGACAACAGTCTAGTGTGAGCGGTAAATAAATCTTAAGGTACTATATAGGTAAATATGGTAAGGAAGAGTACACAAACCATACCTACCATGTCCCTACAACCAAAGACTTAGCACATAACAGTATAGTATGCTACTCTACTATATCATAAAGGTACAGTACAGAATACCACAGTGGATGTTCAAACATCCCTATCTCTAGTACCTAATATCAAAGATATCCCCGAGTGATAGCCCACTAAAGGAAAGCAACTATAGCATCCATCAAACAAGATTCACCATCACTCACCCTTGTGCTCTGAATATATGATGACTCGTATGGCCTCCTTACTACCTAGGACTAATGGAAATCCCGGTTCTTTGTGTACTCTTATATCACAAAGACCAAAGCTCGATACATGTCTCGTAGTCCCAAAGCTAGACACTAGACCGAAAGCCACTGGTCCAGGATATTTGGATCCTCACTACATATCCATGGATATCCCCACTTATAATACCCCTGCTTCAAGTACACAAGAAAACACTCCGAGCATCAACGATTCCTCAACAAACACTTATATGATCCCTCCTTTGCTCCTTTTGGACACCGAGCCCTTCTTTCTCAATCCAGTTTCCATTATTCATGAAGGACCCTTCCACATTCCCTGATCCCAATCCCACGGCTCCCTCCATTACCGAGCCGCTATCTTCGGAACCTACTTCCAATACGAGTCAACATCCAAAGATTCTAGCTTTTCATCATGCTCTTACATTGCCATCCAACCTTGATGCGAATGAGCTAATACCTCCAGCATGACCTACAGAACCTCTACATGATTCCCCGGAAGTTCCACTCCCATTAGACTCACCAAGACAAATTGGTACCGACCTCTTCATGTCAGTTCCGATCTTTTTACTTAGCCAACTAATTGCTGAGTTTTCTTCCACTCCTTTGTTGATTCTAGTACTCCATACCTAGATGCTTTGACTCCGACCTATCAACCCAAAACAAGTCATCATAGGAACAAGTCTTCACTTCAATGGACTCAACTCCACATTCTAGAAACAAGTCGTCATATCCTCCAACACTTAACCAATCACCAATCCATCACCTTGGGCAACCTTCACTAGCCTTGCTCTTACTCCCCTCCAAAATTGATGACCCATAGGACCAACCCAAACATGTCGATGCCGAGCTCTTTATGTCGGTGCCAACATGTGTTCTTTATGAATTGGAGCTTGCGAATTGAACCATATGCTCTTCCAATACTCCAGAGCCTCTCTTCCAATTTTCGTCCAATTCCAATTATCTTTGCCTTCGATATGCTCAATTCTCCGACCTATCTTTCTAAACATCCAAAATACTAACAAACAACATCAAATCACATCATATAAACATAGAACAATAAGCAATTTCATCCATTCAAACATGCAATCCATAAAAATAAGATAAACAAGTCAATCTCTAACATAGATCTACATATGGCATGAATATATGCACATGAACAAAGGTGATTTCTAGTAAATTTATATCATATGCATGGATTAACATGTAATTAGAGTTAGAAAAGGTTTTATGGCCAAAAATCAATTTAAAACATGTTAAATCCTATAATTCTACCATATAAACATACATAATATAGTGGGAAGGCATAAACCACTCAACAATTACCAAATCCAACCAATTTATGTGTAGATCTAATCCGAACATAAAAGAAAAGTACTCTAAATCAAACAAATCAATGATCTCTATCTTTTAATTGAGGATCTAATCTCTAATCCATAATCTAATTTATTTTAGAGAGAAATTTGAATGAATTAAGATGGATCTAGGGTTAATTAGGATTTGGACCTAATGTGGAATGGGAGAAAAAAGTTTTGATTTCTCTCTAGCCCTCTGTTTATAGTGGTTCTCCAATTAGACTAATGAGATTACTAATGGGCTTAATTAATTACACACTAATTTTGACCAATAGCTTTTAAAAACCAAAGCAGGCATAACATCCTAACTGTAAGTCCATTTTTCTATTATGACCACTCTGCAGAAAGAAAAACCATCATCCTGAAGCAATAGAACTAGTCTGAGACCCTAATTCTACTTCCATCAAAAGTTATAGCCAAAACAAGTTTTTTAAGGTTAAAATGGTCATATAGAAATTCGGGAAAAATCACAAGCATATAAAATGTCGCTAAGAGTCATATCTCAAAATTATAGAATCATATGACCTCACATGAAAAAAATAAAAATATTTTACGATCCTTCGATACGTAAAATATGGGTCGTTATATTTGGGGTCAATTTGCAATGAAGAGATCGACGACGATAGGTTTGGGGCAGGCTGCGATGGTCGATGGCGGTTCTCTGACTCTAGCGGTGGTGCTTTGAAGGCGGCTGCAGAAGTCGACATCGGCACGAGTACAAGGAGGAATCGATCACGAAAATAGCTAATGAAAAGGTGGTAAAAAATTCTACGCACTGAGTACTTATAATACTTGGGATAAAGCAAAAACACTTGGTACCAAGAGGAACCTCTCGGTACAGAGTTGAATATCTCAATTAAAAATTATGGTGAAGGCAATAGAAAAGAAAGGCATACTAGGCTGAGGCAAGAAACAGTCTCTAGAGAGTAAATCTTATTCTTAGCTCAGAAAATAGAATCTCAACTGTATAGAGCGGTTGAACGGATGCTCATGGGTTGGAGATCACGTTGTAAAGTAATTCTTGGATGAGCGATGAACGAGCATGGGTAATAGTAAATGCTTATTTTGTTCCAAAGCACGTTTTGTTTTCAACGAAAGCATACTCTAGGACGCAAGTGCCATCTGAATTTTTGACCAAGCAGATTCTTACTGGAATTAGAACGTCAAGATGAACAAAATAATTCGTATACTTAGAAACATGCTTAGAAGGGCAATATGAACATATTCAAGAAGTTTTCAAAGGCATTGGACATAAAGGACCACTCGGTACGGAGCACAACCACTCAGTACTGATCCCTTTGGTTGCCCATTGGAACTCCAAAACCACTTGTATGTGAGGCTCTATCACAAAAGATAATCATGAAGTATATTTCTCGAGGAATAAAAGAACAACTCTAAGCATTCTTTGGAAGAAAGCAAATAAAGCGAACAAGAACAAGCAATAATCAAGGAACTATCAAAAACCACTCAATATCAAAGGGAAAGTGTTTGGAAACACAACAAAATGAAGAAAAGAGGTAGAATATAAGAAGGAGGAAAGGTAACCCCCACAAAAACTAGTCGGTGTCGAGTGGAACCACTTGATACCGGAGCTTTCTATCGATGTTTGGGCCTCAACACTCATTTCTACACACTCGGACTTGTACATGGACTTGATATTTCATGGGCCCTTGGTTATGCTAGATGATATGCCTACAAATACAGACCCTATGACTACTAAAAAAAGACTTTTTGGTCATCTTCTATCTCTCCTCCATTAAAGTCACTAAGGCAGATACTATTAGCTGTTTTAGGCTACAAGAACTTGTCAATCCCTTGTACTAGTGAACTCAATCATATAATCAATAAACAGTTGACGTAGGCTAGAGATTGCCGAACCACTATGAAATTCTGGTGTTCTCTTTATTTTTCATATAGTTTTTGCTAGATCTCTATCATTCTACAGGACTTTGGGTGTCGATCCATTTTTGACGTCAATAGTTGCCTTGTTTGCATAAAAAATACTTTGTTTTAGCTATGATTCAAAATGTTAATTTTATACATACATACATATCCTTAAAAGATTTGATTTAAATAATACAAATATGGAATACAATAGATCTATTGTAAATGTAAATGAGAACTGAAAAGATTTTGATTTGACATTAAAGAGTCATTAAAAGAGGGTTGCAGTTTTAAATTTGGCATTTGAAATACAATTAATGAGAGTTTTATCTCCAACTCCATTATACATTTTACATAAATTTAATTTCATAATCAAATGACTATGTGTATATAGTTATACACATGTTTATTCATTATTGTGATATCATGTTAACGTATAGATACATACAAGATATATTCAAAATAAATACTAATAAATTTAATTAATATGACGATAATTAAATAAATATGAAATATTTCAAAATAAAATATGATATTATTTTAATAAAACAGATTGGATCTAATGTCATCTAATAGATTACATAGGCCCATTAAGGTCTAAATAAGGAAATTTCTTGAAATTTACTTGTTTCATCCACTGCTAGAGTACATTAGACCCAAAAAATAATTTTTTAATTTAGTTATGTTAATTACAAAGGTGTGAGCGGTCATATAAAGTTTTAGGGTGAGTTCACAGTTAAAATTTACCTCATTACCACGTTTGACACGGTAACGGGATAACTATTAAGATTGCCCCGTTGAAGTGGCGTGTGGAAATTAATCTTTCGACATCGAACGCGTCGGATGCCAATGGTAAAATTGGCCAATGGTCATCCCTTACTCTTCCCTATAAATTCCAATCTTCATTTACCTTCTCTTCCATACCAAAATCAATCCTTTTTCCCTCTTCTACCACTTCATTTATCATATTCAGATAAAATACCACAAAGACAGCGCAAAAGTCTAAAAATCATATTTACTACAGCAACTACGCACTTCCTTCGATGCGCAGCTGACCCATATGATGCTGTTGGCACTAACATGAAAGAAGTTCACAAAAAATAGCAGTTGCACTTAACAGCGTCCTAAATGAATGTCCTGGAGAAGCAAGTGTGACGGACGATCAAGTCCGACACAAATACTATGCGCTTAGAAAATAGTGGTGGATTTGGCAACGTCCGTGTATTAAACTGGAACTTTATCCGGTATAGAGAAATGTTGGATCAATCATGTTAAGGTATATCATTTTTTTAGTTTTGTGTAAGTTATTTATAAGGAATTTGCTAAATAGTTTTTATTTTAGGAATTTGGTACTACCATTTTGAAGTATAGAAGATGACCAATAGAAAATATGGACATGCTTCAAATTATATTTCAAGGTACACGTGCAGCTGAAGCTGCTACATTCACGCTTGCTACTGTCCATGAAGATAAGTTCTCAAACATTCCACGATCTCCTTCGAGTTCCCAAACATTCCAAATGCCTTTCGATCGAATGTGGGAAGTTGATTCAATGTACAAGAATCTCGAAGATGTTCAAGTTCAACCAACGCATTTTTCCTAATATGAAACAACCATCTATGCCATCTACCACTCCGACATAAATATTTGACCAAGGCTCCGTCTTTGGATTCTAAGGTTGTGGTGGGGTAAGTAAAAAATACATTGAGAATAAAATATGTTAAAAATATAAGGTAACTACACTTGTTGATCAAATATACAAGCGACAAATGAAGAAATCTCATTCTAATAGGGCAAGCCGTAACACTAATCCGAGTCCAAACATTATAGACTTTACCGGTTCGTCTTTATCGTGTACCGCTTTAGCTAATCAGATGAAGTTGATTAGCCAGCTTGACGTTGACGAAGCAATAACAATTCTTACGAACAAAGAGAAAGGATAAATGTTTAATGCATTGGACAATAATAGTACAATGAGCTGGTTGACTGTTGAGATAGCACAGATAAAGCACAACATTCCATACTAGCAATACTTATCAAAAAGTCCAACCCTAATCCATAGAATATTCTTTTTCTCTCTATATTTTAACATTTTCTTTTTATTTGCATTGTTTATGTACTTGTTTTCTTAAATGCATGTATTTATTAAAATTACATCGTATAGGGTTTTATTTATTTAATTTATTGTTTTTTCGCATTAGTTTATAATTTAACATTAATTATTACCATTACTGGTTACTGTAAAATATGTAAAGTGTGCTACAATTGTTATCGTGGTTTTTTTTCTGACCATAGTTATAAAAATATTAGATGTCAATATTTTTCATGCTTCTTCTGGCCACCATATTCTTTTTTTTTCACTCAGCCCTACACAGCCGTTAGTTTGCAATGAAGCACGACCATAAACGGTTGCACGGTTGTTAATGAAACCATCTAGTATAAAAAATATTTGCACGGCTCTTTATAACCGAAGCATGTAAATGGCTAGTCAGCTATAAAGCAACGATGGAGCTATAATAATTATCAGGAGATTGGTTTTGAATCTCCGTTCGTTTGTTTAGTTATGCGGTTATAGATCGCCATACGGTTGTAGAAGAGACCGTCCAGTACATATTCCATTTGAACGGTTGTTTATAATCGAAGCTCGTGTAAGAGGGTGCGGCCGTACAACACCGATTAGAGGAAGTTTGAAGTTTAATGTTTTATGTTGTTTAGCACGGTGTTTAATAATCGATCGCTCCTCACATTCGAACGACCTATTGCAGTCGAACGATATACGAAAAAACTTGCTCGGTTAAAGCGACGAGATGGACTTCTGGCTTTCCGGCTGAGATGATCGACTAGTCTTACCCATTTGATGGTGGCGGCGGTAGTAGTTCGTGATGAGAAATAATGGCTACGGCTTGATAATTTGAAAATTCATGCGTTGTTTAGTAGTTGGGTGCGTAGTGAGATGAAGAAAATAATACGTGATGTTTGAAAGTGGGGAAGTAAAATTGTAAAGATAACTTTTAGTTTTGACAATCAAAAGAAAAAATAAATGTACCGATAGTGACACTCTTTAAAAGAAATAAAAATCACACACAAAATACAAACAATCATTTTTATTTTTGAAACTTTTTCCAGCATAAAAACACTTTCTTCTTTAATTGTTTTTCCGTTTTGGAATACTCCTTTCAAAGTCCCATTTGGACTTGGACAAAACTTACCCTTTCTTTAGAAAAATAATAGTGCTTGGCAAAGTTTGAAGTATTCATCACGACTCAGGTTTAAAATTGAATATAAAACTGATATGCCGACGTCTAAATGAAACACACACATAGGATCGTTGGGAAATTCAACGCAATCCTTCTGACATCGTTTAGTTTTATACTATGGTCCGCCACTTTCATTTCAGTCCTTGATTACTGTTTACTCGTTTCCATTTCTCCTCAATATTGATTTGGACTATTTCCGAATCAAGGTGAGCAATTTTTAATCTATTTGTTTTAATATTTAGTGATTCCATATTTTTCGAAATATTTTTTGCTATGCTGTTCAAATCATTGTGTTGCAGCAAAAAGAATTGAACTCTTACCATTTTGATCTGCAGAAATACGATTTTTGTGCTTAAAGCCTTTGTACCTATTGAAGTTTAACTCCTTCCATTTTGATCTGCAGAAATATCATTTTTGTGCTTATACCTCCGAACATATTGAAGTTTAGTACCCCAAGTTTACGTCTATTGAAAATATCAGTTAACTCGACAACGATATTCTTTGAGTCTTAAATGCTTCTTTAATTAATATGTTATTTCCTGTTCCTATTCGAAAAATTAATGGTGTGATATTAATACAACTTCAACAATAAAATAGAAGTAAAAATATTGGACAGTTGAACATTCACTTGGCTAACATGATTTAATCTATCCAAAAAAATATAAAAAAATGCTAGTCGCATTTTGATCTATTGAATGATTACAACCACAAAAACACACACCTTGATTCTGCATGTAACCAAGAATAATATTAAAAAAAAAAGTGTCGTTTTTGTACTTGAAAGGTGAAAACATAACCGATGAGAATAATTTACCTCACATTGCCTTATCGGTCCTAGTTAACTATTACTAACCTGTGAGTACTCTATTACAAATTATGTCCTAATTTGGTATAAGAGCCATATATATATGTATATACATATATGTATATACATATATGTATATACATATATGTATATATATATATATATATCCAGAAATTAGACAAACTTTTAAACATTGGTGTTTTTTTTTTTACCATTCAAACACAAAGTCTAATGTATGCTGATTCTCCTCAAATGTTTAGGTGTTAGATAAGGACTTGTGTACTTCCTTGGCTATATATCATGAACCCTTATGTTGTGGGTATATTTGTTCCCATTGTATTCTTGTTCTTGTTTCGTAAAAAGAGCGAGAAGAAAAGAGGCATACCTATTGAGGTTAGTGGAGAACCTGGGTACACAATACGCAACTACCGCTTTGCCACACCAATTGAATCATTGTGGGAAGGTGTCACGACACTTGCTGAGCTATTTGAATATGCATGCAATAACTTTTCTAGCAAGCCTTTGCTTGGCACTAGAAAGCTTATTGCTAGTGATATGGAAGCTGAACCTGGTGGCAGGTCTTTTGAAAAGCTTCATCTTGGTGATTATGAATGGTTGATTTATAGTCAAGTTTATGATGCGGTGTGTAGCTTTGCATCGGGATTGGTGCAAGTTGGTCACCGTAGAGGAGAACGTGTTGCTATATTCGCAGATACACGGGCAGAATGGCAGATAGCTTTACAGGTAGGTTTTCTTTTCTTTCTTTTATCTGTTTATGGTATACCCAGAATGTGTAATCCCACGTAAATAAATAAAAATTAGGATCTGTCCCTTATTTTCAAACTTAACAGCTGAAAAATCCCTTTCAAATACAAGTTCCACGAAACATTTCTGTTAAAAATTCTAGCAAAATTATGCATTCTAAACTGGATATATTTGCAGTTTAAAATGCAAATATTTGCAGTTCTAATTACACATTTTTGTTTAAAAAAAATTACCGTGTGAACTGCAAATATTTAAAGTATAGAATGCACATTGCAGCATGGACCACAGAATTTTCATTTTATAAAAATACGCAGTTAAAACCGCAAATACTTGTAGTATAGAATGCAAATATTTGTAATTCTGGTTGCAAATATATGCGGTTTAAATGTAATTTTTTACTGGAAAACTTGACAGGGTATTTCGTGAAACTTTTTTTGAAAGGGGACAAAAGTGAATTTTTGAACTTTTTTGGGGTGTTTGAAATTATGACCCAATAAATAATGCTAATATCACTGGAGTTTACCACAAATCTATTATTTATGTGTCCCTCTTCGTGTTAGGAATGCTTTGTTTTGATTTATTTCAGTGCATGCTTTGCGTGTGTGTAGAGGTGGGATCCATGCCCCCTCCTTATGTAATACCATCATAGCCCTTTTCATCTTTTTGTATAAAAAAGGTTTGAAACAAAACAAGTTTTGTAGGTATAATCTATTTGATACCCTTGTCATCTACACTAACAATTGAATGTTTGAAACTTCTAATTCCTTCAAAATCTTAATCAATGTGAGCCATCCAGTCTCTGTGTGTGTGTCGTGTCTCTCTCTCTTTTTCTCTCTCCGTGTACACACATATGTATAAATATACATATGTATATATGTGTTGCGTGCAAGCACGCTTATGTGTGTGTTTGTGTACTAAATCTTCCAATTTCCATCGTAGAACTAGGTGTAAGCACTCAGACATATTTCATCTGTATTTGTCCTTAACCTTCTGATTTGTTATTACTTATAAGCCTATCAATTTACATCTATTGAGGACTATTTTTTGGGTAACTCAAGAATAGGGTTTTTATTAAAATGTAATGCTTCAAAATTGGTTTCACAGATCAGTTATACGTGTTGGCATCGTCAATATAACAACTGTTGACCATTTTCCTCCATTGCTTGCTTAATTCTGATTTATTTATTTCTGCGTATAGGGTTGTTTCAGACGTAATGTCACGGTTGTCACTATTTATGCATCTTTAGGTGATGAGGCGCTTTGCCACTCACTGAATGAGGTTCTCACTGACTTTTAAAATGGTTGAATACATGCCTAAAGTCAATTTTCCTTTTCTGATTGTTCATTCATGAACTGATATATGTCGATGCAGACCGAAGTTACAACTGTGGTATGTGGACATAAAGAATTGAAAAAGCTGATTGGTACAGCAGGGCAACTTAAAACATTAAAAAATGTGATATATATGAATGGTGAAGGAATTGCGAAGGAAGTCTCCTTAGCTGAAAAAAATACACAATGGGTAATCACATCCTTTTCAGAAGTACAGGAAATGGGAATAAAAAATCCAGTTGATGCAGAGATGCCCATTTCAGCTGATATTGCAGTCATCATGTACACCAGCGGAAGCACTGGTTTGCCTAAGGTTATTGTCTCCATATCTTAATTATCTGTGAAACCTTGTCTTTGCTTCTAGATTTTGATGATGTATTCTAATCTACATACTTTAAATACACACTATTTTTCACCTAATATGTAATTATGGAACACTTCTTTATACGCTGACTAGAAACTAATTATTTCTCGGACATGCAGGGACCAAGCCATAAATTTTCTTAAAAGGGGCCAAACTCCAACAAATATATTTATACTTAAAAAATTCTGTATATAAAAGTTTGGCGTTGTTTTAAAAAATGCATTATAGACATTCTTTTTTCTTCTGAACGAGGTTTATTAATGCCAACAAGGGTCGATCTCAGGGATTAAACTTGTGACCTTTAATCTCATAATCTAAACTACCAACCAACTGAGCCAACCCTGTTGGCTATTACAGACATATATTCTTCATATCGAGCATGGCATTTATTGCTTTGCATTAAAACTGAAGATCAAGGAATTTGGGATGCTTTGCCTAAAGTTATATTTTACTAAAAGAATGTAATATGTAAAATTTATAATGACAGAAATTAGTATGTTAATATATCAATCAAAGGTTAGTATTGGTCAATAGAATTATATTCAAAATATTAAGTAATTATACATCTTGGAATACGTACCATAGCTGGAGTTTCCTATTTTATCGTTCTCTAAGCTCCCAGTATAACCCATTTCTGGAAAGAATACGTAGAAAACAAGTAAAAAAAAACTACTTAATTTTCTGTAAAAGATGTACAAATCTAAAGGGGGGCTATGGTGTACACTTATAACCCCCCCCCCCCCCCCCTAGTTTCGTCCCTATGGATACATATTAAGTCAGGTCTGGATCTCTGAGGTTGATGATATTGTAGTTTGTGCCTGTTTGGTAATTGTACTATTTTAAACATTTAAATAGACTATGGTGATGATCATCAATGAATTTGCTTGCATACGACATCTTTCCTTTTCCATAGCACAATGGTTTGATGATGATGATATTCATGTAGGGAGTGATGATGACGCATGGTAACATACTAGCAACAGTTTCTGCCGTCATGACTATTGTTCCTAATCTTGGTAGCAAAGATGTATATTTGGCGTACTTGCCTCTTGCTCATGTTCTTGAGTTAGTAGCAGAGGTATAAGGCCATCAAAGTTTTAAGAATATATAAAAATTTCAACCTGGATTTCATTAGTTTGAATTTACTAGGTATATATTTGCTTTGCAGTGCATAATGGTTTCTGTAGGAGTTTCTATAGGCTATGGATCACCTTTGACTCTGACAGATACATCAAACAAGATAAAGAAGGGAACAAAAGGTGATGCTACTGTATTAGGGCCTACAATCATGGCTGCTGTGCCTGCAATCCTTGACCGAATCAGGGATGGTGTGATAAAAAAGGTTTGCCCCTAAAATTCGTATTTGTTATGTCAGCAAACACCCCAAGGTTCCTTAGTAAATCCCAAACCGATAAAATTAAATAATTTATGATTAAAGCCAGAATAATGGGTCAAATTCATACATTGTATGTTGAATAAACCCATTGCATCTTCCAATTTGATTCTGTATTAGCATATGGAGCAAAATCTATATTTACATAAATGCTAAACTCTAATCTTGTATTGATGTGTGTTAAGCTGATAATTGTCTATTACACATAGGTTTGAAAAGCAGATGTAATTTGATTATGTAGAAATGTAAATGATTTGGTGGCCTCACTAGTGCCACCTTAATATAAAATATTGATTGTTAAAGAGAAGGCTGATTCGAATTATGGGGAGAAATGGTAAGGAAAAAGGTAAAATAAATTTGGTAAGGAGGTAACTGATTTTGATGGAGCAGGTTTGCTTTTGCTAAAACGACAAAATTGTCTCTTAACTTATTATGTTAAAAATGAAACTGTGATTTAAAAAAAAACCTAAATCCATTCTCTCTCTCTCTCTCTCTCTCTCTCTCTCTCTCTCTCTCTCTCTCTCTCTACGCACGCCGCGCGCGCACATATATACATATACAAATAACCTAGTTCGAGGGTTTCAAAATTTCGGTTTTCCCCCCTGGTTTTTCATTTGTTAAAGTCAAAATGTTGAAAGGAAAAAAGAAAACATTTTCAAGGGCTTAAGGCAAAAAAATCCAAACTGTCTTAATTTTTTTTAATGTGCATATTTTTGTACAAATTTCAATTCTGTTCTTAAGATTTCGATTTTTGAAATAGATCTCAATAGAAGAAAAAATCGTAATCTGTATGTTTTTAGAAATAGATCTCTCAATAGAAAAATTGTAATTTTGTATGATTTTAGAAATAGATCTCTCAATAGAAAATTTGTAATTTTGATATTTCATTTTTTAATTTGAAGAAAAAAAGGTCAATTTAAATAAAATAAAATTGTGGGTTAGTTTGTATGAGTTCTCAAGGGTAAATTAGGAAGAAAATTTAACAATGCCTTCCCCTAAATTTTTTAATATGGTTCAAATTTCAAAATTTATGTGCTTTTGCCATAGTTAAGAATTTTAATACTTCCCGTTATCCAAATTGAATTTCTTTTTACCAGTTACCCCAAAAGGCACTACACTCATATATGGCTATATGTTAAGCAAATGCTAGTATAAATTTTACCTTTTAGTAGGAAAAGTAAGAAATGTATGATCATGCTTCAATAATTTTGATTTAATAATGATATGTAAAGTATATCAAAGAAAACGCAATCATTAATTCTTATCGGATTGCATAATAGCATTTGCCCATTTGCTTGTAGGGTAGTAAAATATCATTTAGCATTTACGCTAAACTGGGAGTGGTTAGCTGATCTTCATTCCTTCTGTATAATAATTGAACCACATCATAGTGATCTTTTGTTCCCTCAATCTTTTAGATCTTTTTATTTCCATTTTAAAAAATCATTTCGCCTGTATTACAGGTTGATGCAACGGGTGGGCTATCGAAAAAATTGTTTGACATTGCATATGCACGTAGACTGGCGGCAATTAATGGAAGCTGGTTTGGAGCATGGGGGTTGGAGAAAATGTTGTGGGATGCTCTTGTGTTTAGCAAAGTTCGTGCCATTTTGGGTGGTCATATACGCTTTATACTTTCAGGGGGTGCCCCTCTATCTGGAGATACACAGAGATTCATAAACATATGCCTTGGGTTAGTATGACCTAAAGTGAAGGGTGGTTGCAACCGATATCATTACATGCACCTTATTAAATATGTTGATAGGAACTAAAACATGAAACAGAATCTAAAACATAAGATAATTAGAAAGAAAAAAAGAGGGACTTTTGGGATCACCCCAAAAAGTTTCAAAATAGGTAAATTTATCTCTCCTAATTAAATCTTATAAATTGCACCATTAATTTTTAGATCACATATAAATCATAGAAAAATGTCAAAAATCAACATGCAATAGCACTAGTTTATTTAATTAGTTTTTCTCTTCACATATGTTTTAACTAAACAAAAATGACCAAATTGATAAAAATTATAATTCAGACCAGCATTTTGAGTTGTTCTAGCTTAGATATAGTCGTGGTTTAGTGCATATTCAGTTGTGAAAAGGGGGGGGGGGTTGTTATTTGGAAAGTTCGATTGAGGGTGGGTGGGTCCTAATAAGTTTTTAAATACGGGCCTAACACAATTGGCACATAAAAAAGTACACATAAATACTATAAGGACATAATCCATGAAAAATAACCTCAAAACCTAAGATCATAATTTCCGTTCAAGTATATATTTTTTAAATTCCAAACACATGAAATTCCATTTCCCACTTATATGAAATTCCATTCAAGATTGATTATTTCAAAGTTGAGAATATCAATGTGTCATTTTAAATAAGTTGAATATATTTCAATATTGATATTTTTGTTGATTATCATGCTAAATTATGCTTATTACTTAATATGTTCCTATAGTTTGATAATGGAAAATATTCTTAATTATCATTGTCGGGATTATAATTCCATTTGTATCAGTTGACTTGCTTGAAAAGTATATTACAGTTTATCATGCTATTTTAATCAATTGCATTGATTTGTTAGAGATTTTAAATCTTCTTCAATAACTCAAAATTTTGCTCATATTGCCATCATAGATCTGAATCACATAAAATATAACATTACTTAGGTCAATGAAGATCTGGATGTAATTTTCAGTAAGCAAATTTTTTTAGTTTTCTACAAATGGGTAGTCCAACTTTTTGTACGTATAACCAATATATGAGAACAGTTTCCTCTTAGATCTGTCAAAGTCAGGCTAGGTTTGAATGATGATTTAACATTGACTCTTATTATTAATGGGAAACCTTATGCATTGTGTTTCACACTTATAAATAGAGTTTGAAACTATTCTGCTCAATGAAGTAAATTGAATTTCTATGTATCAGCATCGCAGGTTCAAGTAGTTCATATTGATTTTCCCTGTTAGAAAATTTCTATATGAATTCTTCCCTTTCAGTGCATCATTTCTAATAATTTGTACTAACGTTTCGTGCTTTGTACTATATGTAAACTAAATAATAAACATTGGTCTTTTCATCAATATGTCTATTATCAAGTAAAGTTTGTGCAATTTGTAGCGCTCCAATAGGTCAGGGTTATGGCTTGACTGAAACATGTGCTGGTGGAACATTTTCTGAAGCTGATGACCCGACTGTTGGTCGTGTTGGTGCACCACTTCCTTGCTCCTACATAAAGGTAAGAAGAAAGCATCAAAATTTATTATACTTCTATTAAGGCTATAGCTTTACAGCAGCAAAAGGTATCCAGATAGTGTCTACTGAGATTAGGTCAATTTGAGATGAGGCAATGAAACTTGGTCATATTTTCAAGGAGTTGTGTTTCACAGGAAAATGCTAGAGATACATGACGAAATCGGTAACATTATTGATAAATTTTATTCAAATGCTGATTTAATTACCTTACTTGTTAGTTGGTTGACTGGCTAGAAGGTGGTTACAAAACTGTGGATACACCAATGCCTCGCGGTGAAATAGTAATAGGAGGGCCCAATGTTACTACAGGGTATTTCAAGAATGAAGAAAAAACCAAAGAAGTATACAAGGTAAAAGTAAAACAACAAATTGCCTATTTATAAAACTAACATGTCTATCGAAAGTCTTAATTTTGTTGTGGTTTACTTATCATAAAGGTTGATGAAAAAGGGATGCAATGGTTTTACACTGGTGATATTGGGCGTGTATACCCAGATGGTTGCCTTGAGATCATTGACAGGAAGAAAGACATAGTCAAACTTCAACACGGTGAATATGTTTCTCTGGGGAAGGTATATTGAAGCATAATTAGATAATTTATTTTCTGTGGCGTAGTATTTTTACCGATAACCTTTAGGCCAGTGATATTGCGCGTGTTTACTCACCCTGACAATCACATACCCTTTAAGCCAGTGTACATGGTGTGAAAGGCATATCTCCCTGCTCCGAATGTAGTGGTTAAAGATTTCTGTGGCATGGTATTATTTTTTTCGATAACCTGGTCATAGTACTGCAGATTACTGAATATGAACACTACAGCAGCAGCAGCAACGAAAAAGCAAAAAACATCTATTCATCTGCATGAATGTACAAATTTGGCAGAAAACTTACCTGCATTTTAATCATCATGCATGTAGCTATATACATGGCTGAAAGAAGAAGAAAAAAACTAGATATAGATGGTCGAACAATTGTCTTCTTTTACTTGAAGTACCTTTTTCCCCCTTGTTGTAGGTAGAAGCTGCACTTAGTGTGAGTCCTTATGTAGATAACATCATGGTGCATGCTGACCCATTCCACAGTTACTGTGTTGCACTTGTTGTGCCATCACGGCAAGCAGTAGAAAGCTGGGCTAAAGCTCAAGGAATCAGATATGATGATTTTTCAGATTTATGTAGAAAACCAGAAGTTATTAAAGAAGTTCAGGAATCACTAATGAAGGTATGTATAGGTTGTTGCTGCCCTCTTCATTCCTTCAGTACCGTTGATTAAGTTGGATATGTTCCTACAGTAAAATATTAAGCTTTAACAGGATTTGTAGACGCATATAGTCTTTGAATAATCTAAGCTAAATTATAAGAAAACCTTGGATCTAAGTGATTCTCAGGACTGTATATTAATTTAACAGAATTTATAGTTGAAATTGCAAATACATACTTTAAATTGATTTTTGTTTAGTGGAAATAAGGATCAATCCCTTATTTTCAAACTCAATACACAAAAAACCCTTCTAAAAAAAAGTTTTAAATTACCCCTTAAAATTATTTTTTCGATTTTTCGTTTTTTTTTTTCGTTTAAAAAAAAAGCAAATCTGCATTTGATCAAAGATTAATAATAACCAAAATTGAACTTAACATTTTGAATTTTTTTGCAAAAGTTTTGCACTTTTCACTATAATATTTGTGGTTTGACTGAAATTAAAAATATGGATGTTTTATGAAATTTGTGTTTTGGGAAACCTAAAGAGAGCGTTCTACAAAAGTTCCCCTTTTGTTTATCCTATTCCTATGTAGTATCTGTAGCATATTCAAGATACCCGCAACTAAAATATCTCTAATATTATTCTGTCGTATGCACTAGTGATGGAGTAAATTCTTGGCATTATGTGCTCAATACTTGAAAATTACTTAAATCTAAGGAAATGCTGAAACTTCGTTATTAGCAAATATTACAATGAATGTGTATTCATATATAGCTGCGACATGTCTTCTGCATATAGTAAACGACTGTATGATCCTTATTGTTCTAGTGGCTAGGCCTGTCAACGGATGTTTTCGGATGCAGATAGTGCCATATCCGCATCCGCATCCGAAATCATTTTCGGATATCGGATATCCGCATCCGCGGATGCAGACGGATATCGGATAATTATCCTATCTGCCAACGACCGATAAATCATGAATTAGAAAAAGAAAATTTTAGTTTAACATAAATATTTTTCAATCTTATTGATTATAAAAGTGTTAAAAATTAACAAATATGACGATAATAAATAGTTTCGAGCAGTTAATAAGCATTAAATGCACATAATATAAACTACTAACTTAATAAAATAATAAACGAATATCATTTACTGCATTAAAATACACATAATTTGAACTATAATCTTAACATAAACCGGACGGATAATTTTCGGATGCGGATGTCTTCGTATCCACATCCGCATCCGTTTTTTCGAATATCAAATATTTATCCGCTTTTCGGATGCGGACGGATTTCGGATTTTTCGGATATCCATTGACAGCCCTACTAGTGGCTAGCTCAAGGAATCATTTGTTGGTTACTAGTCCTTAGCTTAACTACATAAGTTTGTTCTATGTCTTCTTAAGTATGTTGACTTATTTCATCTTTTACTAGTCACTGCTTCTAGTTCTAGCCTCCGACTTGATACATTGAACAAACTAAGTTTTATATGAAATACAGGCTGGGAAAGATTCGAAGTTGGAGAAACTTGAAATTCCATCAAAAATAAAACTGATGGACGAAGCATGGACACCTGAATCCGGTTTAGTAACTCCAGCACTCAAATTGAAGAGAGAGGCTATCAGAAAAGCATTTGCAGAAGACCTATCCAAATTGTATGCATAAAACGTTGCTTAGTTCTTGCACGAGGCATTTTAACACGGATTTATTGATCTATTGCAAGTTCAAATGCATCGCCTGTATAAGCTGTTTTATTGTCAGTTGTGTAACTTCGATAAATATTTACTTTGTAGCTTTTCAATGTGATCAGTGTCATCAATATAAGATGATCAAATTCAAATTTGTTTCAACATAGAGCTTTGATATGAATAATTGAATAATGCAATATGTTTATCAGGGATGTTAGAAATATCAATTATGTGATTCTAAATTATCAAATGCTCACAAATGATCGTCATTTGAAAAATGAGTAGTAAAAATGCAATGTGAAATGTGTTTAAGCACTTGTCATTTGAACATGAAACATGTATGTGATATGACATGCTTATTGTTGCAAAAACTCCATGATGATTAGTGTTAGAAATAAAGTTGCACACATTTTACACCTCTAGTGTTAGAAAAACAACGTGTACATATGATATCACATTCATAGTTAACATGAACATGAAACATGTATGTGATATGACATGCTTATTGTTGCAAAAACTCCTTGATGATTAGTGTTAGAAATAAAGTTGCACACATTTTACACCTCTAGTGTTTGAAAAACAACGTGTACATATGATATCACATTCATAGTTAACATGAACATGAATTTATTGCATACTCCTTGTTTATAAATTTGAGGAAATCCATCATTTCTCACAAGGGCTGGATAGATTGTACAGAGTTATTAAACTCGCAAAGTTCTGTAGACCATCTGCAATAATGATCCGTTAGAAACTGAATAAGATTCAACATGGAAAAATGTGACGACCCGGCTTTCCACTCCCGGAAAATCGCATCGACAGTAAGAAAGAAAGGGGTGAGAAGTAGAAAAGAAAAGAAGAGAAAGAAAACAAACACAAATACTCACAGCGGAAACGGAATAAAATATAATATATCACATAACTATTACATAGTATCATATACATCATCTATCAGAGTTACACAGATTACACATCACATACTAGACAGTTATAAACATCTGTCTAGTTATTACAACTCAATACAAAACAAAGATCTAAACAAGATCAACACAGCGGAAACTACTATCTATCTACAACGCCGAAGCCTCCTGCTCCATTGCTCCTCCACAATTCGTCAAGGCTAACCTGAATTCCCTTGGCTACTCGTAAAAATTTGAGTACCCAAGAGTTTATACAACAGAAATAAACAACTTGGGTCAAACATGGGTCTGGTGTGAGTAACAGGTTAAACTTGTTTAACTTCAAAACCTTTTGAAAGAAAATGTATCACGTAAGACTCCCCACAAATAAACATGGGTAAGTTTTTACCTTACGCTAACCAAAACATTTGATAGGAAATCCAGTTGTATTATAATAGGGTCTAGGGTTTTCAAATAAATATGAAATAGCTGAAATTGTTACATTATTAAATTCCAGCATACTAGCCAACAAAGTGGGTTATACAATCAAGTCCGTTATCACTTATTGGAAATTGGATTCCATACAATGGCAGGGCTACCGGGGTACCGCCCGTCACAGTACGTGGCCTAGATCACCGTACCGAGGATCACTCCCAATCCCCTGCAACACAAGGTCGGAACATCCCTTACTGGATAATTCCCGCACAAGATACCTCACGGTTGGGATCAGCAACCGCACCACTAAGTCGAAAATAGAAAGGGACATCTAGACAGAGGTAACCTTGTCCTACTTGGGTGCTACCCACTAACCTTGCTGCACCTCCCCTGTTTTAGCCATTCCCGGTTGATGAGGCTTGAGGTCACGATTACCTTAGAAAAGAACACATCACTTAGAATGCTCATCGTCCACCTGACGATGTGCTGAAAGCATTCAATCCATACAAGTTCGTTCCGGGTTCGAACGAAACCGAAGGCATTATCTCGTTACACTCGTTTTGGAATCACCCTCAGAGTTAACGACAATAACCCTTGCACTCTGAATCTTCATCTTCACTTGATTCACGACCTATCGTTAATTTGGATCGATGTGGTATTCGGGTCTCCAGACCTGGAAATCCGGTATACGGAAACCCGATCCCGGTCTCATCGAAATCCAAAGCGTATCTTTTAAGGCCAAGTTGTTTTAAAGGTTAAACAATCCAATTTATTATCTTTATACACATAAAAAGATAATTCACAACAGATAATCAACATTATCAGATAATCCATACAATTCAACTAACATCCATATCACACAGCATATATCTCATCAGAGATATCAATCAAAGTCAAGTATCCAATACTAACACCCATTCATAAGTAATGATTTATATCATCTTAATTTAAATTGAATTAAATTAATTACTTCATTTTATAAATCCTTCTTACTTAACCATTAATTAATTATAATCAATTAATTATCCTCTAATAATTCATTTCAATTAATCATCTTGATTAATTATCTTTTGATTACATTCAAGTAATTTATTCTCAATTAATTACTTAAATTAATTATCCTTAACCACTTATTGTAATTAACCTTTAATTACATCATTAATTAATTAACTAAAATTAATTAACTTAATCAACTATAATTAATTACATTAATCCTTAATTAATTACATTGATTAATTACTTCATTTATTAATTATTACTTAATTAACCAATCTTAATTACATCATTAATTATATTAATTAATGATCCTTAATTACAACTTAATTATTAATTACTTAATTAAATTAATTACATTAAGTAATTAATCTTTAATTAAACAACATTTATTAATCACTCTTGATTAATCTTCAATCAGTAATTAACTACCCTTAATTACTTTCATTTAATAAATTAATTCTCCTTAATTAATTTCTTAATTAATCCCTTGATTAATTATTCAAAGTAATTAAACTCAAATTACTTTCCTTAATACATAACCATCAATTAATTACTTCCAGTAATTATCTTATTATTTACTTCCTAAATAATCATACCTTAATAATTACATTAAGTAATTATTATCAAATCATTTCTTAATTAATTAATCTAACTAAATCAAATTAACTTAATTAATTACAATAAGTAATTAATTCTTAATTACTTCCATTAAGTAATTCATTTAAAACAAATTCTATAATTTATTATCTTAAATTAATTAACTAATTAATTATCAAAATTAATCCTATTAATTAATTATTTAATAATCCATAGTTAATGACCTCCATTAACTATTAACAACTCTTTAATTACTTTTCTTAAGTAATTAAATTGGATTAATTATTATTAATTCCAAATTGATAAATCTTAATAACAAATTAATTTATCTCTAATTATTAAATTAATTAAGTGTTATCCATAACTTAATTAATCTTTAATTACTTTATTAATTAATTTCTAAACATTAATTAATATTCTATTTTAAAATCCTTAATTATAAATTATTTATTCCTAATTAATTTTATCTTAATCATAAATAAATTAGTTTAAATCTTTAATTTATTATTTATTTAATTAATCCAAATGATTAATTAATCAAACAAATTAATTATCCCTTAATTTCCTCACAAATAATTAAGTCTTAAGAAAACATTTCCTTATAATGATATTTATCATTTAAAACATATTTGAAATATTTAACTTTCATATTTCCTTTAAATTCCATTTTAAATATGAGATTTAAAATGAATAAAAGTTTAACCTTAACAAACTTTAAAATCCATTTACAACCCTCAAATCATATGTTGAAGAAATGCTCATTTTATAAAAGAACTTAAGGATTTTAAATTTACTTTTTAATTTCAACCATTTAATATACAATTTAAACAATTTAAGTTATTAAAAACAATTTCATTTAAAACTTCCTTTTTATTTCAATTCTGAAATACAAATTTACATTTGATTCCAGTTTTAAGTTTAGATTTAAACTTACTTCCAATTTAAAACTTTATTTTTAAATTTAGCTATCTAAACATTTTAAGGTTGTTCAAAATATTTTAAATTTTAAAAACTTATTTTATTTTGAACTGAGATTCAAATTAAACTTGAATCAGATTTAAATTTAAATTTAAAACATGTTTAAATATTTCTTTACAAATTAAATTTTAGTTTAAATTTTTTAAACATACAGGTTTTAAACCTGTCAACCTAACATACTCGAGACCACTAATTACTTCGAGTCGTACCCTTAAACCCTTCGAGTCTCACCCGAGCTTTTCCTGTCAAAACCCTACAACTAAACGAAGAAACTTACCCCCTTCCTACTTCGAGCCAAACACTAAAAACCCCGAGTCTCCCACGAAATAAACCCGAGAGCTCGAATTACCTTCCAGTAAACCAGACTTCACCCAGAAATTCCAATCGTGTGCACGTGCACAATCACCTGCGGCGTCTCCGACCATCACCGAGCATCACCATACATCGACGATCAACCCTACACCAGATTACGATCATCCAACCTTCGATCAACCCTCGAAATCGAAAACGAGAATTTCGAGCCTAAAAATCGAAACCTGGAACATCAACAGCTCGAACACACCAAACCTGGCAACGCGTCGTTCGCCAACCTCCGACCACCTGACATCTAGCAACTCCGGCCATGCTTTCATCCACGACCAAACTTCCATCTACCAAATCCCCGTTCAACTCGATCGACCACAGATCCCGTTTCGATCATCTTCCCCTAACCCAGTAAAACTAGGTTTAAAAATTTAAATCCTAAATCATATCCTCCTTGATCCTTTAATTCAAATTCTAATAATTTTCCCTACATCTTTGATCATCCCTCTATCCTTACTGAAAATTTCAACATATCAAACCATCTAGATCAAACGAATTACCCAAAACTTCATATTTAGTTCATCACAGAACTGCTCCTTTAATACTAAGCTAAAAATTATGATTTCAATGCTAAAAATCATATTATAGTTTATGTTTTCAATTCATGTACCTGAATTTATAAATTACAAGATTTACATTTCTACTTTTATATAACATATACTGTTGTTTTGGTTACAGAGACATTCAGATCTTAAATTTGACTTAACTAAGATTTTTAAACCTTAGTATATGATAAATCAAACCATTCTTATTTATAAATTAAGTCCTAATAAAAAAACTAAATCAAGTGGTAAGGATTTTCAAATAGAATTCCTGAGTCTGGGCAACAAACAAAAACAGAGTTCATGTTCATACATTCATATAATTCATCCATAACAAACAGAAAATAAAAATGCACTTGTATATTCATATATCAATACATATATATGTCACAGTGATTTAACATGCAACCATATTTTATTTTAGGTTTAAAAGTTACTCACCAGACATGCAAATGAACAGAGGCAGATTTTAGCTTTCGAAACTGTGGACTTGCATGCTTCTTGAATTTGATTTAAAACTTGAATTGTTGCCTTTAAATTAACATGCAAGCTTGATTTCCAGTTTGAAGAGATGAATGCAGACAGGCCTTGAAATGATTCCAGATTTGATAAACATGCAGGCAGGCTTAAAGGTTGAAAAGAATTGCAGGCTGAACTTAATTTAGATTTGGGAAAATGGTTTACAGAGATTCGATGTTGATAATCTCTGGTTTGAGGAATTTGAAAATCAGGTTTTTGATTTTAGATTAGAGGAAGAGTTTTGAGAAGAGGTTACTAATTATTTCAGATTTTATTAGAGGAAAAACTGAGTTTTTCTTGTTTTGAAAATGGAGAATAGAAAGAAAATGAAGTAAGGAGAATGCATATGTTTATATAAGTGAAGTTGAAATTTATAAAAATAAAAGAAAATTAAAAATAATAAAGACACTTGTCACATAGATTAATTCATTACTTAACACATGTTAAAACAAGTCATTAGATAAAGACACATGTCTTTTAAGTATTTATCTTATTTCTATTTATTTTAAAGTAATTAAAAAGCCTTTTTCTTATTTATTAAACACTTATCTATATATATAAATCATTTTAAAGAAACAAAACCAATTATATTTATAACTAAAAGTTATACAAATATTATAATATCCAAACAATTTAAATATTTATTCTCTTGAATTTCAAAGCTTAAATTCAAATTCAATTAAATTAAATCCTAAGATTCAATTTAAAAAGTCAAGTTATATATATATATATATACATATATAACTATTTATTTAATTAAATAACAATTTCATATTCTTTAAAATCCATTCATATTAATAAAAATAATACATTATACTTATTATCTGAAATTAACATATTTGATATTTAAATAATTTATATAAGAGATTATATTATCAAGTGATATTTTAAAAAGAAACAAAACAAGCCTTTTTGTTAACTCTTATATAATTTTAAACTTAAGTAAAAATATCTTAAGCAATTAAAGTATTTTAAAACTATAAATTTACTAATTTAAATAACTTTGAAAAGTCATATTAAATTAAATCTAAATTCCCAATTTACCCAAAGCTTCTATTTACAATATATATAAATAAATATATATATTCAAATAGAAAATATCTTATTAACTTTTAAAAAATAAAATCACCAATTAATACTAATTTAATCAGATTATTAAATTAAATTCAAATCTTATTATCAAAGATCATCAATATCAATTTAATTATTTAACAGATTATTAAATTGATATTGTTAAAATTTCCAGGATATTACAAAAAATCACAAAATGTGGATTCTTAAAAATAAATGCATAGAAAAAAGTACCACATCTTTCAAATGCGATGTGTTTATTTCTTTTCAAGATCTAACATTACAAAATTTCACATAAATTTCTCTGATCAGAAGTATCAATTGCAAAAATACTTGCAACCATTCTTCACGTAGAGGCAAAAATATACATATATTTGGAGTTATGAATTAGTAATTAATTTGAACTTCATAAACAAAATGATTCAAGCATCCATTATAAGCAACTAGGTATAGGTCGACTCAACTTGCATATCATCTGGTTCACTAGATGCCTCCGTAGTTTGTGGCGCTTTTCTAGGACCTGAGGATACTTTAACTTGGGCTGGTCTCAGAAGGCGTTCTCCGAGAATAAAACCTCGTCTAACTTCTTCGATCACAATTCCTGCCTTAATATTTTGAGACTCTTCTCTAGCGATTGCCTCATGAATCTGAAATGCAAGTATCATCAATGATTAGAATCAACTGTCAATGGCTTTTCGTCTTATATGTCATTGTGGTATAGATTAACATACTCTATAAGTAGAGAGATTTTGGTGACCAAAGCATTGCCTCCCGACTTGGCCACCTGATTACATTCTTCATACATTTTATATGCATCAATCAAGTAACATGATACTACGATAAATTTGCCCACAGCAATCAATCATATTTTCCAATTTTTTCCCTTCTCATATGGACCATTTTTTGCAAAAATATTCATACATGAGTCAACTACAAAACCTTTTACAAAAACAAATCACTCTCTGGTTACTTGGCAAAAAATGTCATTTTGAACTGATGTGAGTTCATATTACCCCAGTTCATGTCTTTTTAAAAAGAGAAGCGTACTGGCCCATTTCAAAAAAAGGAAGGAAGAAAGAAAGAAAAACATACTGCACCAGTTCAAAATGGCATCTATTTGCCATGTAGCCAATTTTTATTATTTAAGCTATCGTTTGTTTTTTCCAAAAGCGCATTTTTAGCCGCTGGAAAGAAAAGGCTGAATTCAATCAGTGCTTTTTCGTTGTTTGCTATCATCCTTCGTTCAGCAAGAATTGTTCAAAATGGCTGAACAGTCATAGCACCTATCATATTTTTATTATTTGCAACAATAGCAGCAGCAACAGCAGATTTGTGGACATCAGCTCTCATACTTCAAGGTAACTTTTATCTATGTTTGTTCATAAATTACATATTCCACTATTGCCTTTATTGGCATGGTACTGCCACTGCACATATCTCACTCCTGTCTTTATTAGTACCGCACTGTTTTGTGAAAATCTTCAACGCTTTATCCATCTACTATCCATAATAATGAAAAGTAAAGCATGGTAATTATTTATTTTAGTATTGATCCTACTATTTAAATCCAAATTTTGTCGGTAGTCATTAACATCTAATGCATTCTTTTAGTTACAATACACATATTTATGTGCTCCTCTATTATATGTAATCTAATGCATCAAACTACATGTAATTCTGACCTAACAGTAAAGTTTTTGTGCAATCCGTAAGCATGAATGAATAAGCAGTCAATTCTTTACCTATTTTCCAACTGTTTTTATATCATTATGTAAAAGCTCAGTGGTAGCCTATAATAAGGTTAATTCGTTTTAAAAATGTGTTTTAAAAATATTTATTGGTTAATTTATTATGAAAATTATGCACTGCCAAGAGACATAATTTAAGCTTTATAGCAAAAGAATATGTCTAACTAAAGGAAATGTATTGTTTCAAACATTTATTGCATGTGTATACACCAAAAGCATTCTAATAAAAAATGATATTAATGATGAAGGGCACATTTGTCAATGAAAAGTGTATTATAATAAATAAAAAATTAATCAGCAAACAATCAAACAAGGTTTCGGATATTCGGCATTCGGCTTTCGGCTTTCGGCTTTCAGCATTAAGCAATAAGTATTCAGCCATTTTAACAAACGAAGCCTTCTAGCAATAGTTTTGTGCTTGGTACAACATAAAACATGAAATGTGTAAATGAGTTTTTAAAAAACTACTTTTTAATTGTTTATAAGAAAATTCCTCTACTTCAGTATAAAGAGAAGGAAAAAGGATTGCAACTTACTGAAGGATCAAATGGTTTTCCAACTGTCCCTACTGCAGAAACACGCAAGCTCCTCATGATCTCAACAAATTGTTTGTAAATGCCTTGATAACTTGTATCGATCTTCTTTTCGTTCTCAGTTTCAGGCTTTGAATGCTGCTTTGCCTTTTCAAAACTGTCGACCAATGGCAATAAACTCTCTATAACAGTCCCTTGAGCATTAGATGTAAGATTCGAATGATCCTTTTCGGTTCGTTTTCTATAGTTTTCTAGGTCAGCTTTTAGCCTAAGAAATTTGTTTTTCCCCGACATCACTTCTGCTGTCATTTCTACAACTTTGCTGGATAGTGCATTTTTCTCTGCCTCAATGAGGCATATTGCTGATTCTATTTCAGATATGCTTTCTTCATCTTCATCTAAAATTGCCTTTTTGTAAGATTGGATGAGCAAATTCATGCTAGGCAACTCTTGTTGCTGATCGTTGTCTTGTTGCTCATCTTCATTGATCGTCTGAAAAATCATAAAAATGTAACTTCGTGAACATTAAAGCCGATCATATAAGTAGAAGAGATCATCACAATACATGCATGCTAACTTGCATCGAACGATAAGTAAACTTTGGCATCATAAGATACATTCTATAAAGAATTTTAAGGAATCTATGCTTACAAATGACTTGTGAAGTTATGGTTTATGCACACAACAGTGTCCGGTGAGTTAAGCAGTGCGAATGTCAATTTTAGAGGGAGACAAGAAAATTATGTAGCAAAAATGTCAATGTTAGAGATATAACGTAAAATTTTGAGACAGAAAATGATGATAACATAAGTTGGAATGAGTTATGGGCAGTGCAATCTATCCTACCAATTTATATTCTTCTCCGCAAGAGATTAAATGGACCTAAAAAAATGCCAGGAAATATCATTATCAGTTTCATGTTAGAAATAATTTGAAAACTTAAGACTCAACTGTCTATCATAATATACATTGAATCACAGACTCATAATACACATCTCACATATTGACATCGATTCATTAATCCTGGTAAATCTTCAATCGGTCTTAGGGGTTTCCACAGAAGCTTAAAGGGAAGTTCTACATAATGGCAATCAGGCATGCGATATTGTATGGTGCAGAATGTTGGCCTACTAAAAGCCAACATGTCCAGAAGATAAGCGTAGCAGAGATGCGTATGCTGCGATGGAGTTGCGGTCATACAAAAAGAGATCGAATTAGAAATGATGATATACGTGATAAAGTTGAAGTAGCACCAATTGAGGAGAAGCTAATTCAACATCACTTAAGATGGTTTGGACATCTTTAACGGAGGCTCATCCAAGACACTTGTGCGCGTTGGAATTATAGGCCGCGTCGAATACTCAAAGAGAGGTACAGGTCGACATGGGAGAAAGTAGTAAAAATGGACTTAGAGGATTAAAGTATATCCGAAAAGCCGATGACGGACATGAGAGCGTGGAAGTTAGCGATCCACGTACCAGAATCATGAGCTATGAGTTTTATAAGTTTTAGATTATAGAACTAGGGAACATGAGCCTAAAACATACGTTTGGTCTTTGACCAATATTACTATTAGTATCATTATCACTATTAGTATTATTATTATTATCATCATCATCATCATCATTTCTCTCCTTATACACACACACATATATATATATTTATTTTACTTAGTTATTATTATTAATAGTTTACTTATTTGACTTTATTTTATTATTGTTATTGTTATTATTTTGACTTTTAAATTGACTTTGTTATTTAGTTTTGGGTTCCATCTCTAGCCGACCCCAACTTGTTTGAGAATAATGACTTAGTTGTTGTTGTTGTTGGTCTTAGGGGTTTCCACTAGCAACAAACACCAAATTATCTTAATAGCAATTCTCAAGACCTTAAAAGCTGTATTATATAACCATCCTGATTTCTTAGAACAACATCCATCATTTGAATGCTTAGTGTCAACCCTGTGAGAAATTTTTTCCAGTAATCCATGTATATTGAGTTTTCCAGCGATTTAGTGTCAACCTTATGAGAAAATTTGTCGTCTTTGGTGAGTACACTACCATCCTACTACATGTATGCAAGTTTGAGAAGTAAGTTCCATGTTAAATTAAGTTTGCTTTAACAAATTCATGGAAACATAAAAAGTAATCAACTGACTTTAAAGGAACAAATTTCTAATCCAATATTTTCTTTACATTGATTTATTTCACTAATCCAGTTTGGCATAACACATTCTAAAACACTTCTAACGTAAATGTAAATCGTGCAAAAGCTAACAATTCTGATCAATCATTTTAACAAACATATTACAACCCTCAAATTGCAGTATGTTTTCTCTCATTACAAGTTTATAATTAATACTGGCAAATGATAAGTGATTATCAGCCTAATCAAATCAATTTAAGTTCAATTATGCCACTTTTGTTTCAGTGTTACAATTGATATAAGGGGTGCAAAAATTTGATTCAGTGCAGTATAACTAAAAAATAGGATAAGTCAACAAACTGAAATTTGAGACAAGTTATGAATCTTAATGAAGCGAAAACGAAAGTATAAATATAAATATCGAACCTTGGGATCAGTTTCAGCTACTTTGACCGAAGCTTTGAAATGCCTCCCGCTGAGTTGAGAAATAAACAATCTAGGACCATTATTATGGGTGTTATGAAATGGGAAAAATAACGATTGCGTGAAGCTATTGGTGTTGGATGGAAATTTACTAGGAGGAGAAAGAAAAAGGAATTGATGTGAAAGGGAAGCCATGGCTCGTCAAGTTTTTTCTTTCCCCTATTTTGCTATCCAGAAATATATTTTCCGTTTGTCCAAAGCGAATACCTCTACGCCATGTTCCCACACATTTATGTCAACGTTCAGATCACGGAATAACCAGATGTTTCTGGACATCCTAGCCGTTGGTCCAAGTTATACATACAAACTCTTTTTTTTTTTTTTAATATATCCAGGGACTTTGCTGCAACAAAACGGGCAGAAATAAGGAAATGGTTAAATGGGAAGAAATAATAAACTAGTATTTTATCTCCACTCTGAGTTTTCTCTGGGGCTGGCAATCAGAAACAATAGACATGATTGGTTTGGATCATTCTAGCAAAACTAGCACGTACAAAAATGTTGGAGACTGGATTCTAATGACTAATGAGTGGCACAACAGTTGCGGTAATCAAATCCGAAAATATCGCTTTAAAGCATGATAACGCTTTTCTTAGATCGTTACTTGTCATCTTCACTCGTTAAACAAATGTGTTGTGTTTAGAGTTGCATCAAAGCGTCTTCTAAGGTACCATAGAGTTTTAGAGGTTTTTCCCTCTAATCAACTGCGGTTGTACCAACGAGATCAATTCAAAGTATCATACGGTTGATTACGGTGACAAGAGTTTCGAGTTTGTGATCTGTAGTATTAAAAATCCAATATTTAGGTCCCGTTTGACTTGTCGTTTTTAGTTTTGTGTTTTCGTCTATACAAAAACGCATCCGGTGTATGTATAGTTGAAAAACAAACTATTTTGAAAAATGAAATTAACATATAAAATAGAAAACAAGTTTATTTTGTTTTTCGTGTTTCGAGAGATAATAAAAGCACGGAGAACAATTAAACTCCTTCGTTGTCCGTTGGTCGTCCCAACGGCTAAGAATTATAAATATTCTTCTATTATTTTTTGTTATTTCTTAGTGCAAGTTGAAAACACAAAACTCAAAATACAAAATAAAACCAAACGAACCCTTAACTTTTAAAGAATGAAATTAGAGTAGTGGAAGACAAAAAGAGTACAAAATTTTCTTAGTGAGTTTTCTCAAGAGGAGTACTGCCTAGACATTAAAAGTCATGTCTGTTCACCAAAAGATGCAATTGCTCATGAAAAGAAACGTCCAATCGCCAAGAAAAACGACTATTGGTTCAACGACCATTTTTCTTACCATTATTTTCCTGTCATTTCTAATAATTCATAATTTAAACATTATGGGCTTGTAAATAGACTTAAACCGGTCCTTTTGAGAAAAATATTGTCCAAAATTATTTATGGACCCAAACCCAAACTCGATCCGGCTCGGACGGACGGCGAGGACAGCGTGCACGTGTATTAACATGCATAACCACCCTCTTCAATCTAAGAGAAAACATTTGAATGTCCAAATGACCCAACATTTCTCTTATGGAGCCTATATTTAAATAATATTATGCCCAATTTTCCGCAATGTGAGAATTTTCACATTCATTCTCTTTTTATTTCCTTCTTCAAACAAAATCACTCATACAAATTTTGTTAAATTTACGCTAGCAATCCTCTACTAAATTTTAATAAAATTTCTCTTATCACATGCTGCAGAAAACTCATGCATTAGTATAAATATTGTGTGGACTTGAATCTACACATAGTGATAACCTATCAAGGCATGTAAGGATGGAGTGGCTAACTAAACATTGAACCATCGATCCTATACAACGTAGCAGATGTGTTTCATATGCTCATTTTATTTTCTTCAGATGGTTTAGAAGCCGACACATGGATTGTCCTCGTGCTTGTATGTTGGTTCATGAAATACCATTAGAAACTCAACCACGGTCCCATAGAAGAAGGCATCACCTTCTTGCATTCATATAGGTAGGTTTATCAGAAGTACCTTATGATTATACACTTCAACAGTTTTTTTATTGTAAACCTATTAAGTACTCAGCATTATAACCTCAACCGTATCATTATAGGTACCAAGCACTTTTTCCTGGAATGTAATATAATATTAGTTGTTCAGACTAATATTTTGTGCTTCCAACCACAGGGTATGATGTATTTTTGCTCAATGAACTCAAGATAATGAATATTATTGTGTTGAACCAGTTTTCGTCATAGGCGATTGTTTATTATTGGCTTTAATCCCATCCTCTCTGATGTTTTTAACACGAAGTCCCTTGTAAGTCCTTTTGTAAATGGATCTACCAAGCATTGGCTAAATATCACAAAATCTATGGTAATTACTCCATCAGCGAGCATTTTCCTTATTACAATATGTCTTAAGCCAATATGCCCAGATTTGACATTATACACCTAGTTATATGCCTGTGATACTGTTGCTTGACTACCACAATGTAGAGATATCAGAGACATTAGTTTTGGTTGTATAGTCGTCGCTCAATTTTCTTGCAAGTATGATTAGCAAGACGGATAAGGCAACACTCGACCCAATCAAAGCCTACCCAACTAATCTATGACCGACCCACTCATGTCTATCCAAACTCAAACAAGCCTCAAGCTAGCCCATCTACTCAGTAGCACATCAGGTCGACAACCACCCGGTTTAACCCGAAGCGGCTTCAACATCCAACTCGTTGGACAAGGACACGACGACTAAGCATAGCCCAACCTGGTCCGCACCGGCCCGACTCACCTACGACTGGTCCTCTAATGCTGGCCCATACTCATAGTGGCTTCAGGTCAACCCATCTACTCAGCATCACTTCGAGTCAATTTTCGGTCGGCACAACTCAAGACAACCTCAACAACAAGTTCATTAAACATGAGCGATGACCCGTCTTTGGCCCAACTTTATCATAGCTACCTTCTACCGGTCTCAAGTAGCCCGTCCTATCATCTCACGGCCATCCAACACCCTCCTCGCACCTTGGTCCTTAGCAACATTCAGTTTTTTCCATGTCTTCAACAACTCACCTACCTTGTTATATAGGTATGTAAAAGTAAACGACAAGTCGTACGGCTAGCTGTGCTAGTGCTATAGCAAAGTGGCTGAAAGTATACCTACTCTTGTAGTAGGCTGTCAGCATTTAATGCGCATTAAATGTAATATCTGTGCCTAGTACGAAGGGATAATTGGCATGCTTCTCAGCCATACATTTCCTTTTGCCTTTACAACTGTCTTCCATCAGCCCATGGACCAGATCAACGACCAAGCATGCTTCCTGCCTGTTTTACTACGCGATCTCAACCATACATCACCCACTACAATCGCTATAAATACCATATGTATTGTCACTTCAAAGGGGTCGTAAATTATCAAAATTATGGTTATTATCTCCTTTCTAGAGCTTTTGACATACCAAATCAAAACTCTTAAGCTCTTAAGATTAACTACTTTTTTAGTCTTAAGTGTTTATTTCTTATTATTCTTGTAATTCCTTGTAATTATAAAAGAGAAACATAGTAAGAGAACTTCACATTGGACGTAGGCAAGCTGGCTAAACTACTCTATATCTTTGTGTCATTTACTTTACTTTGCTTGTTTTCTTTCTTATTTACATTTTTAAGCCTAATGATTATCAAGTAACATTTGTAGTCACATACACATTAGTTTAATTTCGAGGTTGGCTAATTATTTAGTCAATATTTTAGCACTAGAAAAGGGGCATCCCCTTAAAGCTCTCACATTTCATCACTTTTCTCATTTACAAAACTCGATCTGACTTGTTACTATGGACCAAGTTCCTAAGATTAAAGGTAACAGCTCCAATAAGAATTGAAACAATGGCAATATCGTCGCTAGCTACTTGCCCCATTCCTGGGCTCAATTATGATATGTGGCGTACCGTGTTGTAACAATTAACAAACGTGAGTACTTCGACCCATGAAGGGAAAAGTCTGAGGATGTGGTTGGACACCCAAGCTACTATAAACTATGTCGCAATAGCTTCTCTTTTAGTGAACCTAGTCGACCCATCTGTTCATCAACCTGCCTTTCCCGATGCCTACGATTTCATGAACACTGCTGAAGATCGGGATAGAGTGGTGCTTAAAACCCTTGATGTTCATCCAAGGAGATATATTGTGCGTGTGCCTAGCTATGTTATTGATATTGCTTTAGATTTGGCCGCGCCCAAAGAACCAAGACATTGTCGTGGAACAACCATCGGCTTTTGAGTGTCTGGGGACGTCTTCTTTTGAACGTCTCAATGGTGGTGCTCTTACTGTTGGTAAAGAGCATGAGGCTCCCTCTATACAATCCAGATCTCATAGGGGTGTGGCCAGGGATAGGTCAAGGGAAGAGCGGGCCAGTTATTCATGGTCTCCCTCTGTGCACAAGGAGAGAAGGTTTCCCACTCCATCTCATCAATGACATCATCACTCCACATCCCACCATTGATCCCCTACTCCACCACGATGCCAGTTGATCCCACAACCGATCATTGTCTCAACCATCCCGCAGCAAGAAGATACTAGTTTCAGGGAGGAAATGAATATGCTTCATTTGTAGCTCAATAGAATGCAAGCCCTAAAATCCTAAGGGTGAAGCGTTCTCTGATGATGAGAATGACAAGCCATTTTCTAAGGAAACCTTGAATACTTACATTCACAAGTGGTACACCCTGCCGCCCATTGACAAGTATGAAAGGAGTATCGACCCATCTGATCACACCACCGCATTCAAATCCATCACCCATGTTGACCAGCTTTTTACCTCAGCAAAATGCCTACTCTTTCTTTCCACTCTCACAAGACTGTCCTCCCGCTAGTTCTTCCATATACTACCAGGTAGCATCAGTTCTCAGGCCCAACTATGTGTAGATTTCAAGACCAAGTTCTTTACTTCGTAGACCCACATTATGATTGTTAATGAGCTGGGTAACTTTAGACAGGGGCTAAATGAAAACCTACAGTCGTATGTCAACCGTTTCAGCAAAGAGTCCACCTGGGCCCGACATGAATAGCTTGGTCGTGGCCCTTTGCTTAGAGGTCTAGTATACAGAATGTGGAAAAATCTTCAAATGTTGTTGGCTACGTCCCTGACTGGCTTCTATCACATAATGAGAATGGAAGATGCTGATCTTTCTAACAATGAAACTGAAACCCAATGCACCATCTAAACCAGTCCTCGCAATAATATCGACCGTTGACCCAATGGTCGGCAAAATGACACCAAGTGAAGAGGTGAAGCCGACACCCGATACATGTCTAATATGCTAAATATGCTACTTCCAGCAGGGATATGGTAACAATATATCTCACGACCCGGGACTGGGTGCAATTTCAAAGACAAAGCTCTTCCATAGATGGAAGAAGGGAGGAACTTATGGAATATTAGTAATTCATAACCTTTAATATATTATATTGAGTAATATAGACTTATGGAATATTAACGATTCATAATCTTTAATATATTATATTGAGTGATATAGACTTATGGAATATTGTATTTCTTATGAAATACGGCCGTGATTCAAGTGTCGGACACATCATAAATTACGGTATACGTACTTTACGTATGTATTTATTCCACAAGTCTAATAAGGGTTTCTTAACGTTCCACCTTTAATTTATACATTTATATTATATGAGTTTAATATTATATAACTTTTATATTTTAATTAATTTTATATAATAGTCCTATGTATAACATTATATTTGTTATCCGCCTTTTGACCAAGCAGTATACAGACAACCTCGACGAGTTAGACTTGCAAACTACCAAGGCAAGAAGCCCGAAGAGATAGCCTTAGAATCTAGAAACCAAGCACAAACAGAGTCACGAGACGAAGGCCAAACCACTACAAGGAATGAAGTAGCCCAATTCAACCAAAGTGTTGAATCGGTACCAATCCAACACCATGGATTAGTACCGATCCAAGAAACTTCACTAAAACTTACCCCCACTCCTTTTGTCTACTCTACTTGATGCTAGGAGCTACTTCAAGTGTTATTTTGTTGATTCCATGCAATTCTCTATTGATCTTTATGATCTCTTGGAATTAGCAGCTCTATTCATCCATAAATCTATCATTTAACCTCAGAAACAAACTGATAATGATGCAAACAAATTTGGAATCACGAAACTAACAACAAAGCGCACCAATCCACGATATTCAAAGAAATCGATAAGTTAATCTTATGGATTGGTACCACGATCCAAGACCATGGATCGGTACTGATCCATAATGGTTGATGATGTGGCGACCAATTTTTCAAGAGAACTAGTCGATGGCGTGGAAAACTATGTGGAGATTATGGAGGAGAGATTTTAGGCTTCCTACAACTATAAATAGAGGGGCATGGCTCATTTTTAAGGACCGTTTTAGCTTCTCTACAACTTTTCTCCAATCTCTTGTAATCACTCATGGAGTTATACCGATCCATAATGGATTTATATCGATCCGTACGAACTATACTTAAAAAACATTTTGGTGCTTCCACTGAGAATTACTTGAATTCATTGATTTGAGACTTGGAAATATTCAAAATGATAAGACAATCAACTAGGAAGACTACTGCTGAAGGAAATCAATGATGGGGCAGCTAAGAGGCGTCCTCAGGAGCCAACCCCCATCCATCTACATAACCAAGGATGAGATGGAGACCATGATGAACGGGATGCAGGAAAGGATGATTGCTCGTTAGGAAAAGGTGATGAAAATTTTCTTTAGAAGGATGGGACAAATAGGAACAGCCGAAGTTGTTGCGAACCAGAATCGAGGACCCGAAGTTGGAGCGTAGGCACATGGAAGCAGAATGGAACAACCTGGGATAACCACCGAAGGAGTTGTACAGATCGGTGCCGATCCCCATGGACCGTTCGACACTGATCCCCAAGAACTCGGGGGCATGCCCTAGGATAGCTTAGGAAAAGATGGTCCATATCCAGAGAATGTAGTTGAGCGCTCGAACGTGGATTGGAATATGGATGCACGACCAGAGGAGTACGTGCCAGAGTTCCCTCGTGGAAACGGAGGGCAAGCTAAGAATTGCTAATTTGAGAATTCCTTTGCATGACAATAACAGACTTGTCAAGATAGTGAGATGAGCAATGAGAGGTGGATTATCCAACCGACACCTAGAAGATGTGAACATGACTCTATTCACTCCAAGCATTCGATACGCTAGGAATTCGCCTGATTTCAAGCTACTAATGTTGGAAATGTATGATGGAAAGACGGATCTGGCAGTTCATTTAATGAGGTATATCTGGCACATGGAGGTGTTGGGTGCATCTAAAGAAGTAACGGGATAGTGCTTCTCATTGTATTTGACTGGTTTGGTAGCATTATGGTTTAGGTAGCTGGAAAATGGTTCCATAATCACGTTGACCGAGTTAGTAGATAGATTTATGAGATAGTTTCGGGTCCATATCTCATGACCCAAGAACGTAATGACATTGTCGAGTGTGAAGCAGAGGGTCGGGGAGTCCCTCGAGAGTTTTCTAACGAGATTTAATGCGGTGGCTGTAGTGGTAGATAGGCAGGATCCATCGGTGATTTTGATGGCGGTAGTTTCTAGAGTGGCTAGTAAGACAGATTTTAAGCTTGCTTTGAAGCGAGATCCATCAATGGACCTCGCGTAATTTTATCATGAAGCTGAAAGGCATTTGCATCAGGTGGACGCTGAAGTTGAAGAGGAAGAGATTAGTGATGTGAATGGCGGAGGACTGCTTGGAGAATGATCTAGAAGAGACAAAGAAAAACAGAATATGGATGATGGCTTTGAAGGATCAAAGCGACAAAGAAGGGAACCAAAATTCTCTTCTTATACAGATTTGAACGAGATCCCGGAACGGATTTACGTGGACACGGAGGGACACATCACCTATCGAAAACCAGCAAGGAGAGAGCCCACAGACTGTGAAAGTACATTTGGAAAATATTGCTTATTCCATGAGCTGGATTGGTATAACACAAATAATTGCAAACACCTGCGCGATCTGATCAAGGAATAGGTCAGAAACAACCAATTGCAGCAATATGTGAGAAACCAAGTTGCGGTGGTGGAACAAGAGCAACCATCATCCACAACAAATGGAAACGGCCTTGGATCGAGGTCGAGGATAGTCATCACATGATCGGGATGGATGGGAGTCGAATTCGATTCCCGCACTTTGTTTTTTCGTTTTTTTTTCTTGCATATTTTCTTTTTGTATTAAGCAATAAAGACAATAATAATCTCAAGCCTCTTACACGTATATGAGGTCTTGAACGGTCCCTAGTTACACTCTAAGCCGGATGACTGAGATTACCACTTAGGATGGTAATAACCTCGTACTGCTTACACATGTACGAGACCTAGATTGGTCTCTAGACATGCTCTGAGTCGGATGTCCGGGATGAACGCTTAAGATTTTTCTTATTTTCTTTGATTTGATTTGAATGTTTGGATTTTTGAAAAACCACATTCAATGTGATGACTGAAATTGATCGCTTTAAAATCCCATCTGGAGAGACGGGACCAAAGTGCAAGGTGCAAGTTCCCTTGCTGGAAAGCGAGCAGATAGTTTTGTAGGATATTAATCGCTTTAAGTCCCGATCAGGGAGCAGGGATCGGACTACAAGAAGTAAGTCACCTCGTTGGAGCGTGAGCGGTCGTTAGTCCCTTTGTTGGAGGGTGACCGGATTGGGCTCAGTAAGGGATCGGAGAGACCATGGATTTGATTATCTACCAGAATGACCATGGATTTGATTAATACGGTCCAGAGAGAACATGGATTTAACTATCGGCCCTGAACGGACATGAATTAAATTAACTATCTAAAGAGATCACGGATTTAACTATCAGCCCTGAACGGCTACAAATTCACTAACAATCCGGAGAGATCGAGATTTCAACGTACGACTGCTAACTCCCGGATGAACATGGGATGAATCTAATTTACGGTATAATGAATGCAATAACAACTCCGGGGGAACAAAGAATTTATCTACGACTGAAACTCAAACAAGGACTTGAATCCATAGCTATCACGGTCTGGAATGACCTTTGGTTTACAAGTGAATCCAAAGGAACATGATGATTCACAACAACCCGATCGCCTGATAAGCAGAAGATTCAATTACTAATGTTCAGTTGACTTCAATATTTGTTCTTGAGTAAAGCACACCTTCCATTCCCATGGCGTGCTTTGGAGGGCAAGTGTTATCCTGCCTTTAGATCCGGCAGTATACAGACAAACTTGATGAGTCAAACTTGCAAACTATCAAGGTAGGAAGCCCGGAGAGGTAGCCTCCTAGTCCAGAAACCAAGAACAAATAGAGTCATGAGATAAAGGACAAACCACCACAAGGAATAAAGTAACCGAATTCAACCAAAGTGTTGGATCGGTACCGATCCAAGAAATTTCACCAAAACTTGCCCCCACTCCTTCTGTTTACTCTACTTGATGCCAGGAGCCTTCTTCAAGTGTTATTTTGTTGACCCCTTACAATTCTCTATTGATCTCCATGAGCTCTTGAAATCAACAACTCCATTCATCCATAAATCCATCATTTGGCCTCTGAAACAAGAAGATAATGGTGCAAACAAGTTTGGAATCACGAAACTAACAACAACGCGCACCTATCCATGATATTCATGGCGATCCATAAGTCAAACTTATGGATCAGTACCGATCCAAGACGATGGATCAGTACCAGTCCGTAATGGTTGATGATGTGGCGACCAATTTTTCAGGAGAACTAGTCTATGGCGTGGAAAACTATGTGGAGATCATGAGGGCGAGATTTTAGGCTTTCTAGAGCAAATAGAGGGGCAGTGCTCATTTTTAAGGATCTTTTTTGCTTCTCTATAACTTCTCTCTAATCTCTTGTAGTCACTCATGGATTTATACCGATCCATAACGGATTTATACCGACCTGTAAGAACTGTACTTGAAAAACAATAGTATAATAAAAGGAAACTTAAAGTGGACGTAGGCCGGAGTACACTGAACCACTATAAATCTTGTGTGTTTTATTTCTTATCCGTTTTCATTTATTTTCTTCACTAATTCTCTACTCAACCTATTGGGTGTTTGTGCCATTTTTGGTTCAAATAATATTAATTAAATCTTATTTAATTAATTTTATATTATTCAAGTATAACATTTTATATTGAATATTTATACTATAACATTTATAGTTACACACACACACACATATATATATATTATATACATATATTAATTTTTTAAATAATTTATTTAATTAAAAAATTAATTAATTATTATTAATTTCAAAAATTTCGTTATCTATACATACATACTTACATTGTCTTAAACAATTCAAGACAAAGTAATATATATCATTATATTATATAGGGGCATTTCACCAGAAGGACAAACTTTGTAGTCCAATTAGTTTTTAGGACACACATTTAAAAAAATTACTTTCAAGGCCAAAGTTAGCAAAATAATTACTTTCAAGGACCAAGTCAGCAGTCCAATTACTTTTAAGGACATAATTTCATAGGTTTTTAGGCCCTAGAAACTAATTATTTTGCGTTTTGTCCTTGAAAGTAATTATTTTAGTTGTGTGTCCTAGAAACTAATTCCACTTGCTAAAGAGGCCATTATGGCTAATTTCCACTATTATATGTATATATATTTTAATTGATTAACTACTTAATTATTCTATTTTATTTTATTAATCTGATTAATAATTTAAAATTTTGAAATTAATTTTATAATGTTTTCAAACATTTTGAAAAATTATACTATAACATTTTATAATATATTTCTTATTTTAAATTTAACTTTTAAATATGAAATTTTATTTTAATTTCAAATAATTTTGAAAATTTAGCCCAAGGCCCAATTCAAATCGGCCCTTTTCTATTAGAGGCAACCTTTGGGCTCACTTCATCTTTTGCGCCAGAGCGGTAGCCAAGCAGGGAAGGATACTTGATTACCCAAACCCAGCCTAGACACTACTTTTCTAGACACCCTGCTAACCGGGTAAGCTTATTTAGTTAATCCTAACATGATTAATTTGGACCGCATAGGCTATTTGGCTTTGGTACTATTGTTGGATCTGGGCTAGCACACAGCGGGATAAATGGGTAAATTTAAAAAAAAATCTTTCCATTTGAACCTATTGGGCCCATGAAGTCTAAATTTATTTAGATCTTATCCAAATTTGTTTTAAATAAAATCAATATTTTATTTAATTTATAAATAAAGTTCTATTTAATGTTAAATTTATATCACATAATATAAAAGTGCATGATATACATATATGCATGTAAGTGCAGTGCAACAGTAAATGGTGTATATGGTTTAACATGCCTATGTATATATGCTGGAATTTACATCGCAACACACATATTAGCTCCTTCTTATACATATATGCCATCTAATATGTAAGTGTATATATATATGTAAATATTTATATATAAATATATTATAAAATGATATTTGTAAAACATATACAAGTTAATATATATAATATAATAATATGATTTAATTAAAATCTAATAAATTCAAACTTAAATTGATATATTAATTTTAAATAAATGTATAATATATATGTTTTTGTTTTGAAACTTAGAAAATATTTTTTTAATCGTATATAGATGCATATATATATATATGCATATTAAATTAATATTAAGAATGCTATGTATATATATAGTAAAATATAAATATATATAAATGTATTTTGATATAAAAAAATAACTATATATATGTATATATATGTTTTAATTTATATACTTTTGGCCAGTAAGTATTTTTTTTAGTTTTAACATTTTAAACATATATATATAAGTTTTTTTATTATAATTTATGTATGGAAATCATTATATATATATATACACAATTTTTTTCGAAAGCAATGTTAAAAGTGTATGAAAATTTTACTAAATAAAATTTACATACTTCATTTTTATTTCATAGATAAATAAACGTTGTAAAACATAGGTATTTTATTTAAATAAATTATATAATATACAAAAAAAATTAAAAATCCAAAAAATATAATGAACCTACATGCAAATTTATATGTATATTAAATAAATAAATATATATATAGGCACACACACTATGTATATATATTTTTGACTAAACTAGTTTGAAATGCTATTAACTTATCATTTTTGGAAATCAAAATAAATAAATTATTTTTTTCTACCGAATATTGTGTGTATACATATATGTATAAAAAAAATTATATACATATATAAACAAACATATTCATCAAATGTTGACGATAATAACATATATGGATTCGTGATTTCAATTCACTATCTATGTATGCATATAACATAACAAACATTTATACACACATATATGAAAATGTACACAAGGATTTTACCTTATCCAAAGCTTTGTTGACACATCTTGCAATGCTGAATCAAATCACTCCTTGAATCAATTTTTGAATCCAGAAAACACCACCAGTTTGAATGCAGCTACCACTAGTATATGAATTTGATTTAATTTAGTGTTTAGGAGCTTGAATTTGGAGGAGGAGAGGGGGACTAAAGGTCGATTTTGGCCAGTGTAAAATGAAGCAAAAGAGAGAATCAAAAGAATATGGGTTGAAGGCAAATAACAATAAGAGTCAAGGAGTGAAAAGAGGATCCAGATCCATCTTTTCTTCTTATCGAATTCCCTCTTTTGAATCCGAAATCCACACCCCCCCTTCATTGTCCCATTTGGGCCTTAAACTGCTTCAAGTTTGATCAATAGATATTGCATTTAAATCTAATTCAAATGCATGTCGATATTATAGATCGATACGTGTTTTTATTACTATTATATACCCACTATTTAATATTGATCAACACAAATAAATAAATTTTTATAATTACTATTTCACAAATATTAATTAATTTATAAAATATAATTAATTAAATCAAGTGGTAGTAGGAGTATTCAATATTTCAATTGTGTGACTCTTAGGTGTAAATTCGATCAGCGATTAATATCGAATGATTTGAGTATTAACGTTCACACGTCACTTAGCAGGTGCTGTGACATTATGACCAAATTTATCGCTTATATAACTTCATTAAAATCTAATTGTACTTATTTAAGCATTACTCAGTAGTGACAATTATTTATACCAATTCTCTTAGTCAAAACTATATCACATTAGGACTTATGGAATTTAGTAACGGTCAAAATTCCAATATCATCCATATTCAACTTTATAGTCCAAACACAAAGTCGTTGGTTCAATAATAATAATAATAATTTATTAATCGATCTACTATGTTAAATTTTTTTGACTTTGAGTTGACTTCAGTTGATCATGATACTAACCTTATATAACTAAGGAGATGAGTCCTCTCTTAAATAGTGTTTCACTTCCAATACTTCAACTTGACCCAACTATAGTCATTTGATGGATGTCGTGCCATGATTTAACTATAATCAAAGCGAGGCTTTCATATTGAACCAACAGTATTTTCAAGTCAAGAGAACTTGTAATATTGTCATATTGATATTTTCTATTTGAGCTTAGTCATATTAATCAACGGAAAACTATCGAGTGAGTCATTCCATAGGTATCCAATAACTATCAGTAGATAACAACTTGGCCCCCCAGTAGTCATGAGTAATACACTACTAATATTTTGAGAGCATTGCGTACTCTAGTCTTAACAGATACATCGATATCCAGTCTTAATACATCTTGAATAGGAATATTTTAAATAATGTGTTTATTATATTATGATAAAATACCCATGATTACAATTATTTGTAATTACTATCACAAACGCACCATTTATGGATTTTCTATCAAATATACTTAAATTAAATAATTAATTATTTATAATATATTATAAAAATCTTATAACAAAACGACAACACCTTTTATTACCAACGAAAATTTATTACAGAGTTAAATTTATAATAAATTACAGAATTTCCCCTAGGGCATACCCCTAACTTTATCACTTTGCAGCATTCAGCTTTCTACATGCCTTCAACAACTCACCCGCCTTGCTACATAGGCATGCGGAAGTAAATGACAAGCCGTACAGCCAGTTATGCTACGTGCTGTAGCAAAGCGGCTGAAAGCATACCTACTCCTGTAGCAGACCGTTATCATGATTAAATGCAATGTCTGCGCCTAGTACAAAGGAACAATTATCATGATTCCCAGCCATACATTCCTTTCTGCTTTTACAGCTATCTCCAATTTGCCTATGCGACCAGATCAATGGGTAGGCATGCTTCTCGCCTATTTTACTGCGCAATCTTAGTCATCCATTATCAACTGTAGCCACTATAAATACCATATGCATTACTATTTCAAAGAAGTTTGAAATTATCAGAATTCTAGTTACTATCTCCTTTCTAGAGCTCCTTACATAATAAATCAAAACCCTTAATCTCTTAAGATTAGCTACTTTTTTTAGTCTTAAGTGCTTATTTCTTATTATTCTCTTGTAATTCATTGTAATTGTAAGAGGCATAGTAAGAGATCTTCATGGTGGATGTAGGTAAGATTGTCGAACCAACTACATCTTTGTTTCGTTTACTTTGTTTTACTTTCTTTCTTCCTCATTTTGAATTTTTTAGCCTAGTGATTAACAAGTGATCTTTGTTGTCACATACGCTTAGTATAATTCCAAAGTTGTTCAATTCTTTAGTCAACAATAGGAATTTCTAATAGCAAATTTCCTCAATCATTCTTCTTCTTTACTATAAGAAGCAAATGTAATAAATTCAGCAGCCATTGTAGAATCAGCAATGCATGTTTGTTTCTTTGAGGCCCAGGATGTCAACCCCCGACCAAGCATGAATATCCATTCACTAGTTGATTTATTATTATCTTCTCTTCTAGCATTCCAATGAGCATCCATGTATCCTTCTATTATACTTGGATACCCACTGTACACAATACCATAATTATATGGTTCCCTTTAGGTACTTTAAAATCCTTTGTACAACTATCCAATGGATATGACTAGGGTTATTGGTGTATCTACTCATTTTGCCAACAACATAAGCAATATCTCGTCTAGTGCATGTCATAGCATACATTAGACTCCTAATAACTTTAGCTTATTCCAGTTGATCCATCACTTTACATGTATTAGAATATAATTGCATATTTGGGTTAAATGGGGTAGTTATATGTTTGCACTAAGATTAGTTTATCCTTTTAGGATCTATTCGATATAACGAGATTGAGTATTGGCCAGTCATTCTATTGTTTTTATGATTCTTATTCCTAGAATCACTTCAGCTTCCCTCATACCCTTCATGCCAAAACATAAAGATAGAATTATTTTTTCTTTATGGTACCAAATATTAACATATCATCAGTATAAAGGCATATTATTACTCTTTACCAACATGGAATTTTTATACACACATTTTTCTGATTCATAGATCCTTAAACCATTTGATACTATGGTTTTATAAAATTTCTCATGTCATTGTTTCGGTGCTTGTTTAAGATTGTAAAGTGATTGAATAAGCTTGCATACTTTACATTATTGTCCAGACATCACAAACCCTTTTATTTTGATATATATTTCCTTATCAAGTTCTCCATTTAAGAATGTGGTCTTGACATCCGTTTGATGAATTTAAAGTTTTTTAGATGGATGAAAATGCAATTAATGTTCTTATTGTTGAAATTCTAGCTACATGTGCGTATGTATCAAAATAATTTATTCCTTTTTTGAGTAGATCCTATAGCGAGTAATTTGGCTTAAACTTTCTATCATGCTATTTGTTCTTAAATTTTTCTTAAATATCCACTTACATCCTATTGTTTTTGAACCAATAGGCAGGTCTACTAGTTTTCAAGTTTCATTTCCCATAATAGATTTCGTTCCATCGTTTATGCCTTGCCAAAAAGATGAATCCCAAGACTTTATTGCTTTGGTATATGTTAAAAGAATCAGACTTTATGTTTGTAGAAAGCATGACTTAATGTTTAATAACATTTATTGGTCCTTCTATCAAAATAAATGACAAAATCTGGTCTAAATGATTTTTCAATCCTTATTCATTTTCTTCTCCAAAGAGGTTCACTAGTTTCATCATTATCTATCAAAGTGTTCTCAAATTCACGAATAGATTCATTGATCTCTACCATTTCACAAGTAGGTGTATTAACCTCCACCATTTTATCAATAGATGGATTGGATGGAATAGACATGAATCTATTTTCACAAAAAACAACTTCTCTTGATTGTATTATTGTGTTTACCTTAACCATATTATTAGGTTATATTAATAGAAACCTATAACCCTTACTGTACCGAGCGTATCTTAAGAAAATACAGTCAATACCCTTTTGTTCTAATTTCCTTATTTTTGGTTCAAGAATTGAACAATTGCCTTACAACCCAGACTTTAAACTGGTCTAGATTAGGCTTTATTTTCCAAAGTTCATAAGGAGCGACTTTTGATTTTCTTGTGAGGTATTCTATTCAATATATAACATAAAGTCAATAATGCTTCACCCCAGAAACTAGTATTAAGATCAGAGTTGCATAATATGGCGTTAACCATTTCAGTTAGGGTCATATTTTTCGTTCCGCTACACCATTTTGTTGTGTTGTATAAGAGACAGATGTTGTTTCATGTATTATTCCTATAGATTCACAATATGTAGGGAAATGGTATTCACTTCCCTATCAGATCTAAGGATCTTAATTTTAGAATCATATTAGTTTTCTACTTCAGTTTTATAGGTTTAAAATGATTGTAATACTTAATCTTTAGGATGCATTAGATAAACGTAATAATGCTTATGAATAATCATATATGAAAGTGACAAATATTTTCTTTTCTAATACGAGTACTATGCATGTCATAAACATCACTATGAATTAGTTGTAACAAGTTATTAGTACTAACATATTTTAATAGAATTGGTTCTTGGTTATTTTTGTCCTGCATTAATCATTAAATTTTTTTATCATACTTAAGGATTATATTTAATGCAATCAAATCATTTATATGTCTAGTAATAAAATGTCCTAATCACTGTGGCATAAAGAAAAAGAGCCAACAATATAAGCAGAAGCAATAGTTTTATTAATATTGAATTTGAACATTCCATCACACATGTACCCTTTTCCACAAATAGAATGTCTTTAGTTAATACAAATTTATCTGACTCAAGAACTTGTTTGAAACCAAACTTACATAAAAGATTACCAATGACAAGGTTCATTCTATTATTGGGTACATAATATAAATTATTTAGAGTCAGAATTTTTTCAGATGTAAACTCCAAGTCTGCTATCCTTCCCCTTGACCTCTGCTTTGATTTAGTTTCCCATGTAGATATAGCTTTCATCCTCCTGCAGTTCAAGTGTAACATTCACCATCTAAACACTGATGATGCTGAAGTCATCATCAAAATTATTTTTAAGCGGTGGAAGTTAGTTTAGTATATTCAAATACAGTCTAAGTAAATGGAGCAGCTAAATATTTTTATTTACATAGAAATTTTCTTAATATTCATTACATACATTTTCTCCAAAATTTACTCCAAAGTCATGCCCACGCAGGGGTCAAATAACAATAGAAAATAACATAGTAAAGAGTCAGATCAACGAATGATGATGCCATCTGAACTCATTAAAACAACGGAAATAACATCTTTATCAATCAACAAAGCCTCATGCTTAGTCTTCAATCTGCATTCTACGGCTCCTAGTATCAACCTGCCTAATCCTATAAATTCAACATACTCAAATGAGTACCTATGGGTTTATGAGGAAAACAATAATAAAAATATGGGTCAGACAGAATGTCTGGTGTGAATAATACTTACCCAAAACAAACATATTGTAAGACCACACCGTACAACACGGAATGGGTTTTCCCCTTACTATCCCACAACATCATAAGTGAAACAATGGTAGTTAATATCGTATGCAGTTCTTATTATGCAGTATCTATGGAAATACGTCCCTATGCAGTTCCCATCTAATACTATGCCCTAGCATGGCCCCCACGTAGTTTCCATTTTAGATTAGTCTTTAATCTGATATTGCCTAAGCTTCTTGTAGTATCCTTTAAATTCATTCATTAAATATAAATGACATAGAATTAGCCCCATCCAGTATTCTTTAGTTAAACTTGGGACTACTATGAAACAGCCGCCTACAGCCCGTATTTATTATTCATTAAACTCGGGACTACTATAAAGGCCATCTGCTGTCCATATTTATTATTCATTTTTGGACTACTATGAAACAACCACCAAAGTCCATATTTATTGTTCATTTGACTTGAAACTACTATGAAGCAGCAACCCGTAGTTTTTTATAAATTAAATGCCTCTCCTCACCTTCTTCGGGTATGCATTCGAATGTTCGTCCCCACTCAACATCTATAGCTCTTCCAAGACCTTACTCTAGCGCAGGAGTTCTTTCTCCCTACTAACTCTGAGCTCCGTCGAGCCCTATCTAATCGTCTTTTATTAAGTTTCGTTCACACCTTACTTTGGCACAGTGCATCTTGCCCTGACCTATGTCGGACTGTAAAAAACATAACCAACCCAACTACCTAACCCAATTATTCAAAAATTAAATGGGTTGGGTCAAAACCATTTAATTAAATAGGATTAACGAGTTGACCCATCTAACCAAATTAAAATAATTGGTTTAATGGTTCTGGCCCGTGTAACCAATTAACCCAAAAAAATTAGGGTTCCCCTTTTTATTCGTTGAAACCCAATTAACGCAGCAGAAACTAGGGTTCCTTGCATCAAGTATGCCGGTCTCCGCTTTTGCTTCAATCAATTAAACTAGAAAATTTAAGATTATTCAATCGATTTTGCTTCGGTCTCAACTTTCGTCTTCTCTTATGTAGCTCTAATCGATATTTTTATGGTAAATCATTATGTCGATTCATTATTAATCATTATGCTGATTCGTAGTTACTCAGGTTTGATAAAGTATGACGAATATTGATTTACACATAAATAATTTAGTCTAGATAGTTGCAACTTTTCCTGGCTAATTGCCAGCTTTTTGTAGTTATTCACGGTTTCACCCTCTTTCAGCAATAGCATGTGCGGTTGTATGATGCTTTAAATAAAAATGAACTAGAATTTATAAATATGTTAGTAATTAAGTAAAATGCCCTTTTTGTATAACCGTTGACTTATTGGAGTGAAGTAAAATAGATCATGATTAAATATTCAGACCCTGCAAAATTACTGTTACATAATTCAGAAAAGTGAAAGATGGTTGTTTCACAGTCTAACACTCTTATGTCTTTTACATGCAGGTTTACTATTTTTTAATCAAAGCATTAGCTTTCCTATTAAATATTTTTCTTATCGTTATTGTTTGCCAAAGTTGTATCCTAATCGGTTGACTATCAACTAGATCATAAGTCTGACACCTTTTACACCAATGTCTTTTGTTTTTTTCCTAATGTCTTTTCACCTCGTAGATATCTATTTAGGGTTTTTGACCAGCATGACTCAGCTTCTGCTTCTACCACATCTTTGGATTGTTAAGGTACTGAAAAATTAAAATCCATTTGCAAACCAACATAGAGCTGATAAACAATATTTGTCTTGAACTGACTTATAAGTAGATAATTCTTTTACTTGTCCAATGTTATATCTAATGCCTTTTAAAGTTATAAGTTGGTATCTAATTAAATTCTACATTGTTATTGTAAAACAAAATCCAAGAAAAACTTGTGTAATTTGGAAAATCAAGTAGAAATCTGTGATTTTACATATGTTTTATTGATCGGTGGTATAGCTTAAATAATGTTCAGGACCAAGACGGTCCTTAAATACTATAATCAATTGTTATTATTTTAATATTTTGTAGTAATTTGTAATCTATTAATCTTGCTTTTAGAATATGTGAACCGTATGGAGTGACATGAATTTTTTTTGAAATGGTATTTTATATACAACATGTCACTGGAACAACATATCACATGTCAATAAACGTTCGAATCACGCTATGCAAGTTTCGAACTTGTGACCTCTCGCACCAAAGCCGAATCACTTGACCAGTTGGACAATGGTGCTTGTCATGGACTGACATGATTGGATACTACTAAAATTGTGTCTTGCTAACTTAGTTGACCATCTTGCTTTCTGTAAACAATTTTCCAAGCATGTCAGAAATTTCAAGTCTTTGCCTCTATAATTGTGAAAATTTTCAATCGCCTCTAAGTCTTGTTGTAGGATGATTTTCCTATTTTTTTAACGTTCATCAGTAGCTTGATTAATATATTGATTGCTTGTGTTTCTACAAGCAAATTCCTTACCATTCTTTGTCATTCTAATTATTTCATTGGTGATGGGTATTGTTCTCAACTATACAATGTTTATGTGTACCATTGTCAACTCTGCTCTCATAACCACCATTATTGGAGTTCTCAAAGGAGTCGGATCCACTGTGAGTACCAAGTTGAATCTTTTGGTTGTCTTTATGGTCAAAAAATAGTGTTGAATTTAAAGCTTGCATAATAGGAACATCACCAGTAATTACCTATTATATTTACTTCTGCAAAATTATATGCTATATACAATGTTTGAATATGTATTTCCATTTCTAACACAATTCTCAACATATCTCACCTGATACAATTTAAGTGTCTAACAATAGCAGAATTTACTGGATGCTTAGTTGCCATCCAATAATATTTTTGCCAATTAATTGTTAGAATGATCGTGTCCTAACTCCTAAGCAATTACGATTTATACTTATGTTCCACTCCAAATTTGTATTTGGTGAGGCTCAATTCCATATAGATTGAAAAGAACCACCAAAAAACACTCGCCAATGTTTTGATCTTGCTTTGTAGATAATTCCACTTACATTGGAACAAAAAAGGCACAGATTTTAAGGGGATATATAACTCCCTACCATATGCATTTTATAATAACTTGAACGATCATTATAAATAGAAGTATATATGAAATATTCAAAAATGTATATTTCAATCCAGTGTAGTATCATTACAAAAAGAATGATCAATTAAAATTCAGCAGCAATTAGCAAGGCAGTATAGTATCATTAGGTTGTAGCTTAGAATTATGTGTAAGCAGATAATTAAAATCCATTTCAATCCAGCTTTAAACAGCTTTAAAACTTCAACATGATAACTGGTCGATTGTCATTTACTAGAGCTCAATTTTAAATAAATAATAATGTTTTGACTCTTTTTTCCTTTGTTGCTATCTTGGCAGGTGATCAAAACCGGTAAAACCTGATCTATTTTTTTAATTAAAGCTGCTATTGGAACTTGGAACTTTGCACTCTACTTACCAGACTATAAGTTGTTACTTTGCACATCTTCTTACTTGGATGCTCTAATAGTTATTAAATGTTGATGCAATCATATATTCATATATGATAATGATGTTGATGCGTTTTCCACATATTATAACATGCTTCTACACCATTCAAGAAGGTTGTCTTTTTAATGGTAAAGTTATCAGCTGAAAAGCAAGGTGCTTTTGAGTATTAGTAGTATTATTTATATGTACAAAAAGATGAACCGTTGCTATGCATAGTAGCGAGCAAATCTAGGAAGCTATAATATGTTCATAAATATTTGTATACCTTTGGAAACTTTTGCTTTTTTTATATATAACTTTTCTAAAATTTGATTCAAATATGAAAATTAATAGGTTTGAAACTTTTGGTAACGTATCTTTTTCAAAATTTTCAAATGTACTTAAATAATGTATGTACATAAGGCAATAATTTTGTAAAGAATGGTAATGTATCCTTCTTTAGCATTTCAAATACGTTTTTATGCACATGAAAGATGATAAATGCTAAACTATTTCAACTAAAAAAAGAATTTTGAGCGAAAATAGATAGCATTGATTATACTAGGCAAAACTTATGCATATATGGTACTACCTATATGCTAATTCTTACTAATATTTAGAACATGGATTCAACTAAACATATAAATATTGAAACAGAAGATTGTATTGGAAGATTCATTGTGTAGTTCGGTTGGCAAAAAATGTTTTAGAACTACACATTCAGAAGTTTGGAACTATTTTCAAAAAAATGAAACTATTTTAGGAAAAACACCAACGTGCTTTTACAAGCGATGTAAGAAAACATACTTTTGGGGAGAAAAGCATGGAACATATAATACGCTAAACATATTCCAAAATGTCAACACATTACCAAAAATTTGGGTGGGCTTAATGAGATAAGTAAGTTCGATCAAAATAAGTACAGAGAATTGATGATTAAGGCCATCATAAGGCGTAACTTGCCATTTATGTTTGTCCAGTATGAAGAAGTTCGTGAACTACATTTTTATTTGAACAACAAAGAGCAACATATTCCAAAAAATACAGTACGATCGAATGTCATGAAACTTTACAAGAAAGAAAAACTTAAGCTTAAACATTTTTCAAAATCATGTTTAGGAAAAGTAAGCTTAACATCCGATCTATGGAAATCAATTAATACAGATGGTTTTATATCATTGACTGCGCACTTCAAAGATAATGATTGGGTTTTACAAAAAAAATGCTTAGTTTTTCGTTGATGTCGCCTCCTCGCATGAGAGCTACAGTGTGTCGGAAGGTATCTAGTCTGTTAGTTGAGTGGAATATCGAAGATAAACTATTTGCATTTATGCTAAACAATGCATCTTCAAATGAAAAATTTATTGAATTATTGGAATCTCATCTCACATATAAGAAAGCATTGGTTGCAGATGGTGAGTTTTTGCATATTCATTGAACTACGCACATATTGAACTTGATCATACAAGATGGTCTAAAATGCATTGATTCCTTTTTAACGAATATTAGGGAAAGTATAAAGTACATTAAGGGCTCCCAATCAATAAAAAAGTTGTTTACGGAATGCATAGCAGATCTTTCTATTGATGAAATTAAAAAAATATTGCAAAAAGATGTTCCAATGAGATGGAACTTGATATTTTTTATGCTTGAAAGTGTTATGCCGTTTGGAAATCGTTGATGGGAGTTATAATTATTGTCCAATCCTAGATGAATGGATAGATGCGAAGAAAATTGTGGATTTTTTGGAAGTTTACAAAGTTACTTGTTTATTTATAGGCTCTAATTATCCAACATCGAACTTATTTTTTCCGAAGATCGTGTCGGTTCTTTACATTACAAAAGCGTATGAAAGACAATGATTTTATGTGAACCATGGAAATTGAAATGTATAAAAAATTCGACAAATACATGAGAAAATTTAGCATGATACTTTCCCTTGCATGCATATTTAATCCACGGCATAAAATCAAATTCGTTAAATACTGTCATGAACAAATTTATGGAGTCGATTGTTATGAATTTTATGAGGCAGAGAGTAAATTTGAAAATCTTTTCAACGAATATGCAAAAAAAATGAAAAGGAAGGTGAAGAAAGTAGATCAAAAGATGTGGAATCCATTGATGCAGATATTGGTCCGTATTCATAAGAATGTGAGGATATGTTAGAAGGATTTTATAGTCATCGTAAGGTCTATTTACTCGATTTTTCTCGTAAAGCCGAACTTAAGTCATATCTTGAAGAGGAACTATTAAATCCTAAAGCATCATTTGACATTATCTCTTTCTGAAAATCTCACCAATATAAATATCTAATTCTTTCATGTATAGCAAAAGATATTTTGGCGGCTCCTATTACTACTGTAGCATCGGAAAGTGAATTCAGTATCGGAGGTAGGGTTCTTGATGATTACCGAATTTTTTTGAAGGCAAATACTATTTTGTTATGTTCACGTGACTGGCTATATGGAAATGGGATAGCATCGGCTATAGAGGAGCCCGATGTGGATATTTCTTTGTCTCATAAAGATGCGCAGTTGACAATTTCTACCTAAATCTGAGGCATACGTATGCTTAACTGCCAAAATTTGTTTGTTCACATTGTTTAAAATTTTATGATAATACTCAACAAATGATTTGACTTCCATGTCGCTATAATGACATTGCTTAAAATTTTATGTTGCAAACCTGTAGCACAACAACCATGCAACTGATGACATTTGAGACATATAAAAGGACAGATAAGGCCTTTAAAATTTTGAAATATATCACATGACTGAGAAATTTATTTTTAGAAAACCTCTGAAATTTTGAAATCCATCAGTTTTATTATTCAATATTGTGTTCCAAAGGCAGTTTAAAATATTAAATGAATACAATTTACTAAATGATCGAGAAATTTTTATATACAGTTTGTATTCGAAAGTCATTTTAAAAATATTAAATGAATACAATTTGTTAAATGACTGAGAAAATTAAAATTATAGTTTGTGTTCCAAAGATAGTTTAAAAAAAATCTGAAATTGTGTTCCAAAGAGAGTTTTTGAAACTTAGAAATATATTAAATGACTGAGAAATTTTATGTTCCAAAGACAGTTTAAAAATATGAATACAATTGTTGTTTCACTTTTATTAACACAACAAATTTCATTTTGTAGAGATTCCTAGTACAGTAAGTGGTGGAATATATGTAGCTTGGACAATAGATGCAAAGGAAGAAAAAAAATAGATTTAGTGCTTTCACTGAGCTACTTCATGTTTTTGCACTTTTATGCTATATAGTTTTGAATTATTTATTGATTAATGTTGTATTAAATTCTACAAAATGATGCAGTTTGGGATACTTTGCTTGTTGCAGATTTTGAATGTCACTCTATATGATGTTTTTGTATTTGAAAACTGAACTAATCTTTAATGGTACTTGCTATATTTGTACTAGTTTAAATCTTGAATGATCTTGTACCGATTTGAATATTTTTATACTGATCTTGAATTATACAGGCTGAATTGATGAGAATGATCTTGTACATGTTTTTATGCAATTTTATTCAAATTTGGTTAAACGGGTTGGATTCGGTTGACCCATTAAATTAGTGGGTTGGGTTGGGTTTACCCATTTAATAAATGGGTTTAATGGGTTGGGTCTATTTTTATTTTAAATGGGTTGGGTTAATTTTTAAATCAACCCATTTATACCCAACCCATCCCATTTGACACCCCTAAACCTATGTACACAATACACTCTTTATTTATTAAGTATATGCTTTCAATTTGCAGTGTAGTATGTCTTCTACATATGGTGGCACAATATATCTTATACAACATTACACAACTGCGACGTAGTCCATCCTCACAAATCGCGATGTAGTACCGCTTTAAGAGTCTTTGGATCCCATTGGCAAATCACTACCCTGTCTTCGCATGCGTAGTTCTCTTATAAGCCAACACCTTAGCTTAGTAATAGACAAAGCCTTGTTACCGCCTTTACACGTGTCTCCCTTTGATACATTACGACTCCACTTTCTGTTATTGACAATGTCCTTTATTTATCTTTTTAGCTTTTATATGGATCTTGTCCCCTACTTATTTATCGCTTATTTCTCAATGTATTAATAAGTTAGAAATTCCTTGTGCCAGCCCCAATCCACCAGCATAGTTCCCCGTCTATATTAGCTTATTTTTCGCTTGGAAAACCTTATAAAAATTCCATAAAATTCATATCTGACTCTTTTACATACCTTATTCTCTATTTCTATTTTCTGGGTATTTTCCCTATTTGCTTTCTGAGTATTTTGCTTCAAAATTTCATAACGAATTACTTTTTTACGTTGAAACCTCTCAACCAAAAAAACTGCATTCCTAAAATCATGATTAGAACCTCATATTGAATTTTCATTGCATTTCGAAACAATTAAAGTAGGGAAACACATCTAAACATCTCATGTGAATTTATTTCTCACAAAACATTCATTGAAACGTTATTTTCCCCTAATTCATACGAATCTTATCATATTAGCTCAAAATTGTAATCCATCATATAAAAACAATGAAAAGCTTAAGTACTACTCACTTTTAGGTCTTTGAAATATCTCATTCTAATCTTCTTACTCCTTTAGCTTTCTTTTGCTTTTCCTTCTCCTTACTTTCTCTCTTTAGACTACCACCATTAATGTTCCTCTCAAGATTTTTTTAATAGAATGAAATAAATGAATGTAAAAGAGTAATGCTTATTGTCCCGCAATAATTTGAGCTTGGGCCCTCATACTCTTTCTCATTAATTCATTACCCCTTTTCTTCTTATTTAGCTTATCTTGGCTTTTAATTAATTAAATTAATTGATAATTACAGGTTTTATAGTCTTCCCCTCTTAAAGGAATTTCACCCCCAAAATTCACCTAAGACACGGCAGTGATTTGTTAACTACGCCATGATTACACTTAGCATACCCATGAATTCTTAAGTCATATATAAAATGTACTAGTGCCATCTACTAATATGATAAGTAACCATAATATTCGCATATATATATATATGGTCTACACCAATACATATTTAATATGCTAATCTGAAATGAACAATTTTGGATAGGTCTCTTAACCTTATCCACTGTTTTCCATGTACAGTCTTCCCGATCTGCGCTCCAGACACATACTAGCTTCGTCACCTTGGTTCAAAGCTACTTCTCATCTCGATCCACTATCTGAATCGGTCTGCGCACATAAGTCATATTCGGCTCCAGATCATGTCTTCTACTGCACCGGATTAACCACTGCGTTCAGATTTCTAATGCATTTCGTAGATGTGATACGTGAAACACATTATGAAACCCTGCAAAACACTAGGCAGTTCCACCTTATATGCCACCTTCCCAATCCTTTCTACGATCAAAAACAACCCTACATATCTGGATGCTAACTTCCCGGCCTTCCCAAAATGCATCACACGTCTTATTGGAGAAACTTTCACGAACACCTAACCAATTGTGAACTCCAGTTCCTTTCTCCTAGTGTCGGCATAACTCTTCTGCCTCGACTACGCTGCTCTTATCCTAGATCAAATCCGCTCTACCTTCTCAGTAGCACTCTCAACCACTTCTAGGCCTAACACGACCCTATCCCCTACCTCCAACTAACATATAGGTGATTTACGTGGTCCTCTACAATACCTCAAATAGGGCCATCCATATACTGCTTCGGTAGCTGTTATTGTACGAAAACTCTACCAAATGTAAATAATCCATCCAAGATCCACTGAAGTTTAAAATGCAAGTTCTAAGCAAGTATTTCAGGACCCTATTGACTCTTTCGATCTACATATCTGTCTGGGGATGGTATGCAATATCATGTGCAACTCCGAACCCATAGAATTCGGCAAGCTACGCCAAAACTCACTGGTGAATAACGAAGCTCGATCACTAATAATACTACTAGGTACCTCGTGCAATCTCAGTGCCTTTATATATTTCTCTGCTAATCTCGGAGCAGTTCTCATGGCCCTCACTAGAATGAAATGGTTACACTTAGTTAGTCTATCAACTATGAATCATATGCTTTGATCCCTATCCTTGACCTTGGTAACCCATCTACGAATTCCATAGATACTGAGTCCCATTTCCAAATCGGGACCTCTAAAGGCTGTAGGAGCCCACTCGGCTTCTGATGTTCTGCCTTCACTTGCTGGCATGTAAGACATCTTCTCACATACTCTCCTACATCTTTCTTCATCCATTCCCAAAAGAAACTTCTCTTCATGTCTCGATACATCATAGTACCTCTAGGGTGAATGATGAACTTTGAACGATGACATTCGTCCAATAATTCCTTTCACGGTCCTTCTATACTCGGAACATGCAATCTTCCATTCTTCCACAGTATGCCTTCTCTATCAACACTGAACCCCTTCAACTCTACTGCCTCGATTCTGGAGTTTAAGCTCCTTATTATGTTGACACAAAACTCATCTCCCTTTTGCAGTTCGGCAATCCTTTCTACCAGCTCGGGTCTAAATTCTAAGCATGATAGCATCCTGGAAGTACTGCTTGAACCAGCACTAGACCAAAACTGCACATTACACATAGACAAAGTTTCCAAGGCTGTCCATTCTTCTATCAGAGCCAAAACACAACTCAGCTGTTTTCGGCTTAAGGCATCGGCTACTTTATTCCCTTCCCTGGGGTATACTCTATCTCAAAATCATTGGATGTTAAAAACTCTAATCACTTCTACTACCTCATGTTCAACTCATTCTTAAAGAATTAGTATCTCAAGGACTTGTGGTCACTAAATAACTCGAATCTCTTCCCTAAGAGATAATGTCTCCAAATCTTAAATGCAGAGAAAATAGCCGCTATATGTAAGTCATGCGTAGGGTATCGAGCTTCATGGGATCGCAGCTTCCAAGATGCATATACTATTACTTTTCCCTTCTGCATCAACATAGCTCCTAACCCTGAACCTGATGCATCAGTATACATAGCTGTCTCATCATTCCCTTCAAGTATTACTAACACATGGGCATTCGTCAAATTAAGCTTCAACTCTCAAAACAACATCTCACACTCCTACATCCAAACAAACTTCTCATTCTTCCGAGTCGGTTTCGTCATTGGTGCAGCTACACGAGAGAAGTCTTTAATGAACCTCCTGCAGTAGCCAGCCAAGCCTAAGAAACTTCACACCTTAGTCATTGTCTCGGGTCTCTTCCACCCATTTGGTTCATCAACCTTCGAAGGATCTACTACCAACCCTTCTCCCAAAACCACATGGCCCAGGAACTTCAATTCCTTTCTCCAAAAATGACCTTTAGAAAATTTCACTTTCAACTTATGTTGTCTCAAAGTCTCCAACACAAGCCTCAAGTGAACCGCGTCTCCTCCTCATTTTTTGAGTATACTAAGATGTCATTTATAAACACCAACACATATCTATCCAGCTTGTCTCGAAAATTTCTATTCATTAAGTCTACAAAGAACGCATGTGCATTGGTTAGTCCAAACGGCATTATTAGTCACTCATATGAATCATATCTCATTCTGAATGTAGTTAAACGAATGCTTTCCTCTGCAACTCTCAGCTGATGGATCCCTAAACCCAAGTCTAGCTGTGAAAATACCTTAGCTCCCTTCAAATAATCAAATACATCCTCACGTCTTGGAAAAGGTATCTATTCTTCATCGTTTTTTCATTTAGCTTTCGATAGTTTATGCCCAGTGTTAAAGACCCATCAAACTTCTTCACAAATACTATCGTATTTCCCTAAGGTGAGCTACTTGGCCTTACAAAGCTTTTGCCTTCTAACTCTACTAATTGCTTCTTCAACTCCTCCATCTCCTTTGGAAGCATTCTACTTAGGAGTCGAGTATATGGTTCGGTTCTTGGTAACAACTCTATACGAAATTCGACTGTCCTAGGGGGTGGCAACCCCAAAATCGGTTCAAACAAACACATGACCAAACTCCTACACTACTCGCACTACTCCTAGTTCTTCCTTCTTTGAAGATAAAGAAAACAAAACATCTTTTGTGCCCAGTTCTGGACTCCTTTGAAACTACAAATACTCTTTCGATTCGGTCTAGATGACTCAAAGTTATTGTTCTTTCGATGTAGTAAATTCTAACGCAGCAATGCTCCAACCATTCAATCCCTAAAATAACTCCAAAGCCTATGAAGTCAAATATGTAGGGTCGCACAAAACTTACACCCATCTAGCTCAATCTCTAAGTTAGTGCATCTCAATCCGAGGGTGGCATACTACCCTATCGGATTTACTACACGTATGAAAGTGACTAAATAGGTAATCCCTAACCCTAATCTATCAACCAAGTCTTTAGCTATAAATGGGTATGTGACACCAGTATCAAACAGTACTCTAACTGAAATGCCAGCAATCAAAACCGTACCTTTTAATACTTTTCCCTTGCTTTTCTCTTTGGTAGATGGTCTTTCCCTTGGTCACTCCAAAGCATAAAGTTACGTTTTAAGCTCTGGGCAGTCTCTCTTTAGATGTCCCATCTTATCACAGTTGAAGCAATTCACCCTAGCAAGATTCTTTAGCACTGGACACTTGGTTGCATAGTGTCCCTTCTATTTGCAGTTAAAGGAAGCAACCTCTGTAGTAGCAAGCTCTCCACTTTTCCCTTTGGCACTCCCCTCTTGGCTTTAGTATATAAGGTAAACTTCTTCTTCTGCTCTGCTTTGGCTCTTGTCTCCATTCTTCTATGCTCTTAGTACATCCCATCATACCTTCTAGCCATGTCAACTACAAATTCAAAAGAAGATGCTAAGTGGGCCATCACCTTATGGTTAAGGCCCTGCTTCAAACCCCTAATGAACTTCTCATTTTTCTTCATTAGAGTATTAATGATCTTCATGCCGTACTTAGCCAAAGAGTTAAACTTTTGGATGTACCCCTCCACTGAAGGTCACCCTATTTCAGATTAATGAATTCTCTCAATATCACACTCTGCTAAGACTCTAATATGAATTGAGCCTCGAACCTTTCTTTAAATTGATCCTAGTTAATCTCCTCCTCTCGGTCCTAAAAAATTACTATCTCTTACCAATCCAATGCATTCTCATGCAACTGTCTTGATGCTAGCCTCCTCTTTTATGCATCATTTAGCCTAACTCTCCAAATATGCACTCATAAATGCTAAGCCAGTTTAGCACTTTAACTATGGGCTCTTTTCTCGTAAACATCTTCCCGCCCAAGTTTCTATAGTCTTTTTTCATCTTTGGGAAGTCCTCTCTCACTGTTGTAGGTCTTGGCTCAACAGCCTTTAGCACATCCTCCCTCATCATCTACCGCATAAACTGCCTAAACAAGGCATTCACATCCATGGCCGCCACATTAGCTGGTTGGGCAGCTTTAGCCCCAACTACCCCAGGCATTTCACCTTCACTCATCCCATTGGTTTGAGTACTCTTAGTCTCCCCTTTTGCATTTGCCCCTCCCATCGTAACTCGTCCACTCCTTATTTCCATCTTACCTTTTCTATTAAGCAAGTCCCCATTTTAAATAGAAATTAAGAGGGTGAAACACTAATAAAAGTGTGGATATATCTCCCTATATATCTATAGAGAAAATCACAAGTACATTATATATATATATAATGGCATATACCCTTCCCTGAGTGTTCCTTCTATTTAGAGTACTATTTCTTTTTTCTAGCTATGTTTTACTTATGTGTCCCCTAACCTATGCTCGATACCAATTGTAACATTCCCCACTTCGAGACTTGAAAATGAATGTCGATGGTGCCACAGTCATCATTAGAATTATTTTCAAGCGACGGAAGTGAGTTCGGTATATTCAAATATAATATAAGTAAATACAACAGCTAAATATTTTTTAGTTACACATAATTTTTCTTAATATTCATTACATACATTTTCTCTTAAATTAACCCCAAAGTCGGGCCACGCAGAGGTCAAATAACAATAGAAAATAACATAGTAAAGAGTCAGGTCAACGTATAATGATAATGCATGAACTCATTAATGTAGCAGAAATAACATCTTTATTAGCTAACAAAGTTTCTTGCTCAGTCTTCAATCTGCATCCTACAGCTCCTAGTATATGCCTGCCTAATCCTATAAACTCAACCTACCCAATTGAGTACCCGTGAGTTTATGGGGAAAACAATAATAAAAACATGGGTCAGACACAATGTATGGCTTGAATAATACTTACCCAAAAAAACATATTGTGAGACCACGCTGTACAACACAGAAAAGTTTTCCTTTACTATCCATAACATCATAAGTGAAACAATCGTAGTTAATTTCATATGCAGTTCTTATTATGTAGCGTCTATGGAAATACATCCTTATGCAGTTCTCATCTACAACCGTGCCCCAGCGTGGTCCTTATGCATTTTCCATTTTGGATTAGTCTTTAATCTTGTACTACCTAGAATCAGCTCCATAGCAGTATCCTTTAGATTCATTTATTAAATTTTAACCGCATAGAATCAGCCCCCTATAGTATATTTTAGTTAAACTTGGGGCTATGAAACAACCGCCCACGGTCCGTATTTATTATTCATTAAACTCGGGACTACAATGAAGAAACCACCCACAGTCCATATTTATTATTCATTTGGCTTGAAACTATTATAAAACAACCGTCCGTAGTTTCTTAGAAGTTGAATGCCTCTCTTCACCTTCTTCAATTTTGCATTCGAGTGAGCGTCCCTATTAAACGTTAATAGCTCTTCAAGGACCTTACTCTAGGGTAAGAGTTATTTATCTTTACTAATCCTGAGCTCCTCCAAGCCCTTCCTAATCATCTTTTATTAGGTTTTGTTCACACCTTCTTTGGCGCATTACACCTTGCCCCAACCTGTATGCACATTACACTCTTTACTTATCTTATACAACATTACACAATTGCGAAGCAGTCCGTCCCCAAAAATTGCGGTGTAGTACCACTCTTCCTCGAGTGTCTTTAGATCCCCTTGGAAAATCACTACCCCATATCTGTATGTACAGTTCTCTTACAAGCCACCACCTCAGCTCAGTACTAAACAAATTCTAACACGTCTGTTATCGCTTGTACACTAATCGCCCTCTGATACATTACGACTCCACTTTCTGTTATTGATAGTGTTCTTTATTTATCTTTTTATCTTTTATATAGATCTTGTCCCCTACTTATTTATCATTTATTTCTCAATGTATTTATAAATTAGAAATTCCTCTCGCCGGACCCTATCCACCAATGCAGTTCCCCATCTATACTAGTTCATTTTCCACTTTGAAAACCTTATAAAACTTCTAGAAAATTCATAGCTTACTCTTTTACATACCTTATTCTCTGTTTCTACTTTCTGGGTATTTTTCTTATTTACTTTCTGAGTATTTTCCTTCAAAAACTCATAACAAATTACTTTATTTACGTTGAAACCTCTCAACCAGCAAAATTGCATCCCCGCAATTTCTTAAGGGAAAGCCAATAACAATTCAACGATGCATCTAAAGAGGATAAAATTATAAGCTCGAAATAACTCAAAACAAGAGTTTCACCATTAATAAGCATGAGAAAGGATTTTCGAATGTGTTCGTTAAATAAACTCTCTAGTCTCCCACAAGCAGTTCTTTGGATTGTTAGACCATTGGACTTTAACGAGCGAAATGTCTTTATTTCGAAGGCGTTTAACCTCCGATGCAACAATATGAATAGGTCTCTGCTCATAAGTGAGGTCAGGTGAAATCTCAAGATCCCCAAGAATTATCGGCTCAAAAATATAATCTTAACCATGAAGACACTTCCAAAGTTGGGAAACATGGAATACATCATGAATACCGGAGAATTAAGTAGGAAGAGATACCCGATAAGCAACATGACCTTCTATGATAGTGTATAGTCCAATATATCTCAGAGCCAACTCTCAAGAACAACTGAATCACATCACACACTTCAATGGAGATATACTAATAAAGACTCAATATCCTATAGAGAATTCCAATGCCTTTCTCCTATTATCCGCATAGGATTTCTGCCCACTCTATGCCTCTTTCATTCTCTGTCGAATGAGATCGATCTTCTTAGAAGCTTCACGAATAGAGCTGGGTCCTAAAATAAGATTCTTCTCGGACTTAAGCTAACAGGAAGGTGATCGACACGGCCTTCCGTAAAGGGCCTTAAAAGGAGCCATGCCGATAATAGATTGAAAACTATTATTGTAAGAAAACTCAGTAAGGTAGATATAATCTTCCCAACTCCCACCGAATTCGAGAATTCAAGCACAAAGTAAGTCTTCCAATATCTTATCCACTCACTATGTCTGCCCATCTGCTTGGGGATGATAGGTAGTGCTAAAATTAAGCTTTGAACCCAAAGCTTTCTGGAGACTCTTCCAGAATCCGCTTGTAAACAAGGGATCCTAGTCATATACAATGGCACTAGGGATTCCATGAAGTCTTACGATCTCCTTAACATAGATCTTAGCAAGCTAAGAAGTATTCCAGTAGGATTTAACAGGAATAAAGTGGACTGATTTGGTCAAACAATCAACAATCACCTATAAGCTATCATGGTTAGCCCTCGAACGAGGAAGACCATCGATGAAATCCATAGAAACCTAGTCCTCTTTCCACACCAGGACCTCTAATGGTTGCAAAAGACTAGTGGGACACTGATGCTCAGCCTTAACAAGATGACAAGTCAAACACCGCTTTACAAACTCCACTACATCCCGCTTCATGCCTTCCCAATAATAAAGATGCTTCATATTAGCATACACCTTACTACTACTAGGATGAATAGTATACTTGGAGTGATGACAATCGTCAAGAATATCTCTCCTAAGATCACCATTATTGGGAACTAAAAGTCGACCACGTCTGCGAATACAACCATGAGCATCAATACCAAAATCCTTCCACTCATCACTATGAGAAACACCACTACACTACTAAAAAAGATGAGATAGATTGGGATCACACTTTTGGGCTTCTACAATCTGATCCAAAAGATAAGGACGGGCCTCCAAGCTAAAGAACAAGATGGAAGAACTAGAATCCGGAATACATTCCCTAATCTCATAAGAATATAGAATCTCAAGATCCTTCCACTCGGCTAATATCAAAGAAACAACAGCCTATTACTTACGATTAAGAGCATCCGCTACTCGATTCCCCTTCCCCGAAGTGTACTGAATATCATATCATAGGAAGTGACGAATTTGTGCCATCTCTATTGTTGCATATTAAGCTACTTCTGAGTGAATAAGTACTTCAACGACTTATGATCGGTATAAAGCACAAATCTCTCACTCAACAAATAATAACACCAAAATTTTAAATCAAAGATTATAGCCACAAGCTCCAAATCATGAGTGGCGTATCTCACCTCATTCGGCTTCAACTACCTTGAAGCAAAAGCAACAACACGGTCTCTCTACATAAGAACCACACCCAAACCAAACTAACTAGCATCCGTGTAGACCACAAGGTCTTGATTCCTATCCGAAACCATAAGAATATGAGCATTGGAAAGGAGTTCCTTCAACTTCTGAAAAGAAGCTTCACACTTATTCAACCAAATATACTTAACTCCTTTTTTAGTCAAAGAAGTGAGAAGTAAGACGATCTTGGAAAAGTCCTTTATGGATTGATGGTAATAACCCACCAATCCAAGAAAACTACGAATCTCTGATACATTCTCAGGCCTCTTCCAATTCTAAATAGCTTCAATCTTCAATGGATCAACAGAAATACCTTCTTTGGAAACTACATACCCTAAGAACTTCACCTGCCTTTGTCAAAAGTGGCTCTTAGAAAATTTGACTTTCAACTGATTCTTTTTAAGTGTCTCTAAAATAATCCTAACATGTTCCACATGTTCTTCCTCGGATTAGAATAAATAAGAATATCATCAATGAATATAAGAATGAATCGATCGAGAAATTCTCGAAAAAAACGATTCATGAGATCGACAAAATAAGTTGGGGTGTTTGATAATCCGAAAGGGCATAACAAGCCACTCATAATATCCATAACAGGTACAGAATAAAATAAGAAGAATCTTATCCTTAGCCACATGAAGCTGATGAAATCCGATCGCTAAATCTAACTGGGAAAAGACTTTAGCGCCGCAAAACTAATCAAAAAGATCATCGATCCTAGGTAAAGGATACTTGTTTTTAATGGTAAGCCCATTAAGCTTGCGGTAACCTATGCAAAGTCTAAGAGTACCATCAGCTTTCTTCACAAACACGACAGAAGCACCCCAAGGAGAAGAACTAGACTGGATAAACTGCTTCGTTTCCAACTCCGACAACTGCTTCCTTAGCTCCTCATTCTTCTTAGTAGACATCCGATAGGGAGGACAACTAAATGGACGAGCACCGGGGATAAGATCAATATAGAACTCAATTGCCCGCTTGGGAGGTAACCCCAAAATGGGTTCAAAAATATCAGGATAATCACAAACAATAGGAAATCAAGAAATGTCATCTCTTTCCGAGACTTGGAGAAAATAAGGATGCTTTCGAATCGGAATCAACATCATGAAGAATGATAAAAATCCGCTTAATGGATTTCAAATGTCTAAGATAAATATTTCATTTGGGACATAGGATATGGGCTTCATAACTGTTAAGCCAATCCATTCTCAAAGTCATTCCATACCCAGATGATGCATAACATGAAAATCGGCACGAAAAGAATGACAGCATAATATAATCTCGACATCTCTACAAAGCATACTGAGGGTTGCAGACCCACCAACCAGGTTCGCAATTCTCAACGAAGTTACTAATCATACAACATCCAAAGATAAAGCATCAACAAGTTCCTTCAATACTAATGAGTGAGATGCACCCGTATGGAAGAGAACCCAAAATAGGAAGGTTCTAAAAGACAATTACACCTTCAAGAACAGAAGGAGATATACCTATATGCTAAGAAGATCCACTAAAAGCCTGCACAACACTAAGCTTCCCAAAAGTAAGGCCTTTAGCTGCACGGGGACAAGATGCTGCAAGATGACCTTCCTTCTTGCAATAACGACAAATAGGAGCTTTAGGACAATCCTGAATGAAATGCACCTTAGAACCACAATTGAAGCACTTTCCTTTAGTTGGCTGTGATGGAGTGGAACTAGAACCTTGCTTCTTTATCTTCTAATTAGTATGAAAGGGCTTCGACTCGTTGAATGGTTTCTTCTTCTTCGATGAAAGCTCTTCTTCTTCGCTATATCTTCCTCGCTACTATCCTTTTCGACCGCTTCAAGCTTAAGGGTCGAATCAACTAACTCCTCAAATGAAACCTTAAATTGCAACATCAATGCCTTCTTAAGATGTTTCTTTAGACCATCCATAAATCTTTGATTTTTCTTTAATGGACTACTTATGTGCCCGACCCCGTATTTGGAAAGGGCTTCGAAGGTCGACACATACTCTGTTATAGAAGACTTTCCTTGCTTCAACTCAATAAACCTCTTAGCTAACGAGGCTTTCTCCAACTCTGAAATGAATTTCAACTCAAATCGTCCCCTAAACTGCTCTAAGAAAGAGTAGACTCATCCACCACCACTATAAAAATCTTATACCAATCAAGTGGTCGATCTTGGAGCTTACTAGAAGCTACCCGAACCCTCCACTGATTGTCAAGACCCATGTGAGAAAAGATCTGCTCGCATGTCCTGAGCCATGTCTGCACCTCAATCACACTCTCGGAACCTCTAAAGGGCTTACCACCAAGATGTGCAAAGTTGTTGCACATATGTGCAAAACTCGACTTACGAGAAGAAGAATCCGAAGGAGCTCCGGTAGGCTGAATATTCCTAACGAGTTCCATAATCTGCTCGGCGAACATATACACTCTATCCTGTGAAGGGCCACTAAATTGCCCCGCAGCAGAACGAGCAGGCAGTCTACCGCCAGCCATTTAAGATTATGAAAGGAATAAGATAAGATAAAAGATTATTCAAGAGTCATACGGTTTGATATTAGGAATTTCAAAGATAGAAACTAAGGAATATACTTCATGGAAACCTAAGGGACGATCCCTAGGACTTGCCTAATCCACAATTCGTATCTGTAATATCATACTTTGTCCTGAACTCGGCTTTGATACCAAGCTGTGCTGCCCCACCCTGAGACCCACACCAATAGAGAATATTACAAAGTAATATTGTCGACTAGTGCAGAGAATAGGGCTAGTTCGGAGCAACCATCCGTGAAATTTTCTTTAAGCAAACATTGACATGTCGATTAATATACTATATACTTCTTGAATCAGGTGGAATTGATGTATACAATTCAGGCTTAAAACAAAACTACGGTGGCTATAATAAAAATTCAGAACAACATATAATAATATGCATATCATAGAACATCAGATCAGTCATAGCGGAATATAATAGATACAAGTCTGAACCGACATATAATAGATACATGATGTAGACTACACATATACAAAGTGCTACATCTCAAAATGAATATTACACAAAAGGAGTCTAATCTCAACACAAGATACTACATAATGTCAAATATATACATAGGATGACAAAAGAGAACTACTAGCTACCAGGTAAGATACCTACTCTAAAGCCTCAAGCTAAAGGACCTAAACATCTCGGTCTAACTCGAGTATTATAAAAATAATAAACGGGTCAGTCTATACTAAGATAAATGTGTTAGCAAAATTGAATGATAAATAGTAATATAGAACTTAATTATAAGCATATATCCATAAATATCAAACATGCATTAATAACTTCAAATCACTAAATACAAAAAACTCATAATAGCTTCTTAAAAGAAAAAACCTCCTAAATGATTTGGTGATAATCCAACAACGTTAAATCAATAAATATCATAAATATACCAGAAATATCATAGATAAGGGGGGCACCAAACTCCAAGATTGGTGAAATAATTCACCTACATGCATGTAACTCCAAGATAGACGTATAAGTCTATAAACATCAAGATAGGTACGAGACCTATAAACATCGAAATAGGTATAAAGCTATGAACTCCAAGATAGGCACAAAACCTATAAACATCGAACAGGAACAAGTCCTATAAACATCAAGATAGGTACAATACCTATAATCATCAAATAGGAACAAGTCCTATAAGCATCAAAGGGGAATTATAATCTCGTCGAAAAGTGCAAAATACTTTTATATATCAATCGAATAGATAATGACCATGTGTCCCATACCACATGGGTTCTCCCAATTACTATACAATTGTAAACTCCACTCGTGTGTAACAATGGTTCGGTCGAACAAGTCTAGGAGTTAATAGGTAAAACAAACGCGAGCATTCCATACCACTCGTTTTATTTAACCATTTAAATCAATTTCTCATTCGATCGATAATGTGCAATTTTATGAAAATACTTCTTTTTTAAAACCACTTTTAAAATATTTGTTTATAATGGAAATATATATATATATATAAGTAAGCTTTTCAAACTATCGTTCCAAACATTTCTAAAACCATTGCATATGAAAATAGATAGGGTGTGTATATATATTACTAAAATTCTTTATATGAATACATATACATATACATACATACATATATATATTAAATTGGTACATAAATAGTCTTGTGTAAAACGATTGGATTTAGAAATTAGTCATTTGTAAATCCAGGTTGAAAACGTCTATCAAAAGTGTGAAATTCTCCTAAGATTCATAGAACAATCTTTATGGTATAAAACATCAAAATGAATTCAATAATTCATACGTCACGAATCCAAAAAGTATCAATGAAATTGATTTGAAATGTAGTATTAAATTTAAGCAATCAACTTCTGGAAATCAGCTGGGTAAACAAGTGACAAACGGATCGATCGAGAAATACTGGAACGTAGCCTGGATGTCAGGTTTAGGCTACAACAGGTGCACCGGTTCAACCAACCGGCCCACTGGTCGGCTCGCCTGGGCTGACGTCCAGGCGATTCCGATGACCTTCTGTCGATTTCTGTTTTTGCTTATTCTTTCTGTGTTGCTTCTCTAATGATCTAAGGTGCTAAATAGGCAGTCATGCATGCATATAAACATGTATAATTAGATGAAATTAATGATTTCATATGGTGGTTTTTAGTAAAACAACAAATTCACTCCAATTAGACAATGAATCCATCAACATATTAAGATCATATACACTTTAAATTTAACCATAATCATATAACGACATCAACCATTTACCTAAGGCTAGAAATCATGAGATAAACTCATCTAAACAAACCTGGAATGGAAGATTGGAGCTTATAATCACTTATTCCCTCCTATGACACTATCAACCTAGGCTATGAGCAAAGATTAGATCGGAATGATGAATTTCAGAAATCAAAACTGAAATAAATCATTAAATTGATGCATAGATAGATAGGGGAGATTACCTTTTATCAAAACATACTAAATAGATGGAAAGCCCTTTGATTTCACTCTTTGATTTGCAAATTTGGGGATTTAGGGTTTTTGTACTTAGAGTATATTTGAGTTTCTGGTTTAGAGATAAAAATGAGAAGTGAGAAACAATATATATACTTTTTCTCATTCCTATTTCCAATGAGAAGTGAGAAATGATATAGGTACGTTTTCTCATTTCTATTTCTTTTTTTGAGTTGTGGTAAAGAATGTTGATCCATTAGCCAACTATTGCTAATTCTTTCAAAATCAAACTGTTTCTAATTTGTTGTGCTTCATTTTAGCACTTTATAAATACCAATTTGACAAAAACAATGTTCTAATTTAACTAACATTTATTTTTAAAATTTCCACAATATAAATATCATGTCAAAATCTAACTTCACATTAATATTGAAATATTTAATCAAAATTAACTACAACTTATAAAATTAGAAGTCATTATCCATATTTTTAATAAATGAACCATTAATATAGAAACCATATTTCAACCAATGAGACTATTTTCATACAACTTATTTATTCATTTTCTCTAAAATTATTCTCATGTAATTAAATATAAGAGTTAAATAGCATAAAAAGAAAATTCATTAAATTCCTAATTTATTAAACTCCAAATCCATTTTAATTTGGAAATACAATAATTTATAAATTCCCCAAATTCATTCAATTAATTAATTAAATCATATTTTAAATTTGGATTCTAGATAATCTCGACCAGGGTTGTTATAGTATATCTTAGATTATATATGCTTTTATTAGTCTTTGAATTGTTAAAGGTTAAAACCCCGACGATCAGCATTTCTTCGCACGAAGCGAGGTCGAAAGCCACTCTGAGCTTTGGACCGATGTGGCAAGAGGTGCGGGTTGTCACGAGATATATCATAAATTGTAGGTATATTCAAATTGACTCTAATGTATATTGTGTAAGTGCAACATATAACGATATACATAATTAACATGTATGTATGTATTGGGATTTACACCGCAGTAGACACATTGACCCTTTATATATCCCTTTATTGTCCGTAATATTTTTTTAAATATGTATATAATAAATAACTTATATACACATATACTCTCACACACACAGATATATATATATATATATTGTGTAATGAACCGTCTTTTCGATCCTTAGAAGTTGACACTAATACATCCATAGTATTCGTACTGAACATCCAAGTATTGGAAAGACAGATTATTGGGGTGACAAAAAAGAAGAGACATAATAGAATCTCATAACATGATGAGTAATATATAATTTACCAATGATCTTTATAAAAGAAAACTGTGATATACAACATAAATCAAAGTAACTAACCTATCATCAGCCTGGACAGGTATAACAGCCTGTCCTTATAATTGCTGACAAATACAAATAAGAAAATACAGCGAAAATAAAAGAAAATACAAGAATACGTCTTGGAAGTATCCAGCTCATCTCGTGAAGCTCCAAAGCATCCATAACTAAATCTAGAAATATGCTCGGGCAGACCCGAGCACTATAATAAAATAACACTAGGATCGATCTGGTAAACCAGCATGAGAAACATAAATCAAATGGATTTTTACTATTATAAAACCTTTCAAAATAAAAGTATCTCGTAAGACTATGCCACACATAAACACGGTCAGTTTTTTACCTCACGATAACCAAACCAATTTTATTATAAAATCCAGTGATATTATAATAATGTCTAGGGGTTTAAAATAAATATATAACATATTTGGAATGGTTACCCATAATTACATTCAATGGTAATAGGTTCTACTACTAACACCGTAAGCCACGTATTGGAGATTAGATTCCAACAACGACAAGGCATCGTGGTACCACCTATCATAGTACACCTCTTGAAAAATGTGCCAAGTGCCACACATAGACCCCCCGCAAACACAGAGCCGGCTGCACCTTTAAAATGGAATACAGTATCGCATCATCCCTTGGGCACCGAGGCTGTAAACATTGCCCCCCAATCGCCCAGCGCGCACACCAAATATGTAAATCCCTATTCTAGATCGAAGAATGATGGTCCTAACGGTAGCTAACCATATAGCTCTACGAGCATCCCCCGATTTTAGTCATTTTGGGCTATTATGCTTGTGAGGCCACAATTTTACCTTTTTCTCCTAGCAATTCCTTCTTGGAATGCTAACACTGCCTTTTAAGCAATAATGCAATTCCAGCATTCATCTATACAGGTTGTTCAGGATAGGAACAAATTGAAAGCACTACTTTTACTACATCCTCAAGATTAGTAACTAGTAGCCCTTGCACTTCAAAGAAATCTATTTTCAATTTCATCATCTCGAACCAATCGCGAACCTCTTCCAAAGCATAAAACGTGCATATGGTTTTGAAGTGGTTACGGTTTTTGGGTCATCTCATATAAGTACACTTCTCCGCTTACCAGTCGCTCCAAAACCAATCGATAGATTCTGGTATACTCAATTCCATTCTTTTGGAAATAAACAGACAATACATAAGAGTGGAGATCACCTCCTAACCGTTTAAGCGGACAGATTTCCTTATCATTTGTCATAGAAGAGTACAACGAGTTTATATGTACATTATAACATCACTGAAGGTAACTGTACCATATAATTCTCGTGTTTCTTCTAGATATTTCTATAGTTATATTTTGTCAGGATTTGATAGTCGGTTATTTAACTATCAAATAAACAAAATAATCAAATCAAGGATTTAATTTCATTATAAAGCAAGCATGATTTGAGCACATAAGCAACCACTAAGCCTCTTTAGTTAATCTTTTCATTAATTAAAATCTTCAAATTATTTTGAAAAACATTCACAGACTTATCTCAATGGTATAAGTATATTAAAAAACACTACACTTTCAATACTTAGAAAATGTAGCCATATACTTATATTAACGACATAAGTATATTAACAAAACACTTATGAAAGGTTTAATATTTTTCCAAACCATATTTAATTTGGTCAAAAAAATTTGTCATTTAAAAACATCATTTACTATAAACCCAAACCACTTTGCTCTTTTGGGCGTTAAGTATGAAAAGAATACTTACCATATCACCATAATTTAAAATGATCATTTAGAGAAATCAAATTCTCATTCATTTTATCAAATTCTTTTTATAAATACTCCTTTAAAAATCTATTTATAAAACTTCTTTTATAAATCTCCTTTAAAAATATATTTATAAAACTTCTACACTTATCACGTTTCTGATATTTCAACATACCCTATCGCCTAGAAAATGAAGCCAAGTAAGTTACATCCTTGCCTGGATACCCAAATTATAGATCTTACAAATAGAGGATTAGTCTACTTATCAGCTTTTAGCACCAAATGTTGGACTACTAAATTTTCATAAATATCTCAATTTGCATATGGAAATAAGACTTCAAATACTTAACCTCAATCTTCGATTTCAAACTTAAAACCATCCTTAAGATAACAATGAAACTGTTCAAGTCGGGGTACTATTACCTCTCAAAACTACCCGAAGTTTAATACCAAGTATAAAATCTTTAATTTCGTAGATTATTCATTTTAAAACCAAACTTCTTTTTACTCTAAAATTCCACTTATCTTGAAAATACCCTTTGATATTTCCATATCAAATCTTATTTGGAAATCCTTGTTTTAATCCACATTTGATTTGAAAAGGATAGATCTTTCCTTTATGTACAGGTAAACCTTTACTTTATTATATCAAATAATTCTTTAAATAAAAAGTATAAGTTTCAAACCTCTGTTAAAACACTTTTAAACAAAGTTTAAAGCTCCATTCAAACCACAACTTAAAACCATTACCTTTTAAAAAGAATTCGACTTTGAAAAATAAACTGATTTCCTTTAAATAAACCACTTATTTAAATTTCTCGAAATAAATCTTTTAAATCTCAAATTTCTTTTAAAATACTTATATAACCTTTATAAACTATATTTGAAAAGAATTTACAAATATTTAAAATAGATAATATTTTATATTTTAGAAAAATCAAAGGTTTCCAAATTGCGTCAATAACGATTATCGCTATACGGACCATAAATTTCAAAACTTGGTTTTATAATTCAAATAGCTTTTAAACTCCATTTCTTTCTATATTTTATAATATTATAAGTATAGGAAATATTTCACCTAAAAATAGAAGTTGAAACAGATTAAAATCCATAAGTATAACTTTTCAAACTTAAAAGGAGGCTTAGCGACTAACCTGGCACATCATTAAGTGCAATTTTCTTTTACATCAAAGAAAGAAACTTTCAAGTCATAACAAGTCCATATACCACATATACATATGTCATTGCTTTCCAAAGCAAGAATCAACAATTATCACCATATATTCAAGTGACACACATACATAACTAACCATCAACCATAGCATACTATTTTACACAATATATATATATATATATATATATATATATAATATTCACCATAACACACGAAGTCACAAGTTAACCAAAATCTATATTTAAGAGATTAAAAAAACTTAATCATGGGTAAAGAATAGAAATATTCATCTAGAAGCAAATTCTAATCATTGAATCTTTGAAAACAATTTGTAGCAAGGAAACGTCCTCTGTAAATCCACTATTTGGAGGACCAAAAACATATAACTTTTAATGAAATTTTTACTTGTTTGAAAAAAAGTTGGGAACAACATATCCATATTTTAGAATTTACGGAATTTTCTGCAATTTATAATGATTTTCAAACCAACATGCGTTTTCTGTTGGGAATTTCCAGAAAAGCTTGCAGAAATGACCACATTTAACCCAACAAAACTCAGCGAAAATTCATGAATTTTGGAGATGTGATGGAACACGTCAGGTAAAACATACCAAAAAATGGGAATTTTTAAACTTCATACAAGTTAAATAGGATTTTGTAGTGAAGAGGGTTTAAAATAACTGAATTTGTCAAAAAACAACCAAATCAACAAATATCATCACCAATCATGTTTGCAACCATATAAACATAATATATTCATAATAAACAAAGCTAAGAGTCTACGGAACTCACTTGAAAAATTGAAACCAAAATACTTTGATTTGATACTCGAAATCACACTTTGAACATGCCTCAACTTCATTATTTATATACCAGAAAATAAATCATACTCTAACAATTCTTCAACCATCCAAACTTGACCACACAGCCTATCTGAAAAGTATAGGAGCCTTCTCACTTATATCAAACGATTAAAAGATTTCAAAGATAAACAAATGGCTTAGTTTTTAAAATGATCCCGCCTTCATCAGGAACGAGTTTTAAAGGAGAATGCAAAGTTAAATGCACTCTTTTGGATGATTATTAAAGATAGGGACACTTTAGTGGAATTCATCTACAAAATCTATTCTAGTAATCTTTTACTAACTTTTCATTCCTTGGAGAGGAAAGTGGGGGTTTACTTAGGCGTCTTTATAGTAGGTATTTGAATAACCATGGGATCGATCTTCATCTCAGGGAATACTAGAATCTACCCAAGATCACGACCGTCCCACTTCCCCCAATACCCTTCCTCTTGAGAAAGTCAAGTTTAATAAAGAGAAATTCATTTTTGAGTATTACTAAGAGTCCATATTGTATGAACCTAAGTAATTTCATTGTTGTATTATGTAATTCGTATAATATTTATAAATGTCAATGTTTCTATTTTTGTGGCTTTGTTTGTTCTTTTAAATACACATGTTAAAGAATCGTTGGGCACTCACATTTCAAAAGAACTCTTAAATAAATTGTTAAGCTAAAAAGGGTTTTTAGGGAGAAAACATTAACCCTCAAAACTTCTCGACTAGCAAAATACTTCTTTCTTAGGGACCTTGAAGAAGTTTACACATAACTTCCCCACTTATATTTTGATTTCTTAGGTAATGAAAAAGATGGTTTTCTCAAGGTAATCCGGTCTAATTATGCTAAACTATTATGTGGCGATTCTAGTCTCTCTATCGAGAGATATGATTACTGTCGGTTTCCCCTAGTTATTACTCCTCCTGGGTTTAACGCCTTCTTTGATTATACTTTCCCTACGTCTGCTAGTTCACTCAAAAAGGCTTAAATTGCTGCTCCTAAACTTAAGAATTGAATGTATAAAACTGGAACTCTTAATGTAATTTGAACTCATTTATGCTAGTAAACCTTTTTGTTATTAATAAAAGAGAATATTTCATATGGATTGATTTCATATTCTTTTTTTTATTAAATAGGAAAGCCAATTAACGCTTGCATCTAGCGAGGCTGAACTCATCTCCCGACTGGGTAAACTAAAAACTAGACTAATGTTGGATATTAGGAAACACTCTTCTCAAGGTGCTTCAGTTATACCATTTCCAGACAACCTGGAAGCATACTAATGATATATCAATACTATAAGTTGAAATCCACACTAAGCGGTGTAAATGATATGCCCTTGAGTTTAGAGGAAACGAAAGGACAAAGAGATTAAAGAACCAAGAAAGAACATAGGGGCAGTAGGTCAGTCCAGATCCCAAGACCAATGAATCGAAATTTATGCAGAAATTATCCGTCTATTTCAAAGAATTGAGAATCCTGAAGTTGATCTGCTGAAAATCCAGGTGTCGTGTCAATCTCTGGAACTTATTGCAAATAGAGGCAAATCGAGCCTTCCTACTCCTACTCCTACAAGGACAACTAGGTCTCAAGTTTCAGCTGGTAAAAAGAAGTTCTCTTCCTTGGAAAACCCATCTTCGGGTTTGGATGATGGAGAGATTGCTAGATGGTATCGAGAATATAAATATGAATGTACCCAATTTCTAAACGGAAAATAGGATGAAAAAGTTTCTGAACATCTCAATAAGTATCAAAGTCAGATTAAGGAGCTTGGATGCGAGAAATTTTCTCTTGAGCAAAAGGTCAAGACTCTCAAAGGAGCTAATAAAACGCTCGATTATGCATTAAAAATTCAAATTAGCTCCATTAATGATTTTAACGTCATCTGAAAGAAGGAGAAGAAACTTAAAGAACTACAAGATGTAGCAATTCGTCATATTACCGAACCTTCTTTAGTCGTTAATGTCTTGAAGGAAAAAGTAGGAAACCTTGAATATCAATTGAAAATAACCGAGGTGATGTTGCTTGAGAGCTCCCGATTGGATTCCCTTGTAGTTTATTTACTTGAAATAATTGTAGCCTTCAGCTTAAAAATTAAATGTTCTTTCTTAGGTACAAAAATGAATCAAAGGTGGAGCAGAGCACCAAAGGCTGAGTAAAAACGTTATTAACATTTCCTTTTATATGGTTGTTCTGAACATCTCAAGAATATTGAAGGCCCTTCTTTTTTGCTTAGAGATGCCCTTACTTCAAGCAAAAATCATCCATGCCCTCTTGAGGTTAAGGGGAAGAGGAAAGAAAGAGTATATCAAAATTATCCGTTTCCTCCTCCTCCTCCTCCTCCTCCTCAGAAAGACTTGAATGATCTTCCTTGATATATGTAACTCTTTCGTACATAAATTAATAAATAATTTTGTACCTAAATCGTTGATATTTTGAATAAACCTTGTATTTTTTCTTTTTAATTTTCATCTTGTATATGAACTTATTGAGCTGTTTCAAATTTATGACTCACTTCACGGCTTTAACATTGTCTATGGTCTTTGATTAAGTATAGATTTACTTGCTTTTTGTTTACTCGAAGAATGTTGTATACAGGCCTTGATTCGAGAGTTGCTCATCAGGTATTATAGTATTTGTTTGCCACCTTCCTTGGTGAGATATTCCCTTTATTTCTGGAAAATTGTAAAGTAAATAAATATGATTTACATAATTTTGAGAAATTACTTCTTTCCCAAGTCGGTCATTTTGTTTTGTAAATGCCAAAGAAATTTTTGAAAAAAAATTCTTGTTGATCTTTAAAACATTGAAAATTTAGTTTTGGAACATTGAGCCAGCTTAGGTTATGGTGTTTTAGGACATTGACATTATAAGTGACCAGGAGGTCTTCGATGTCACCTTCCAACCAGGCCTCTGCCGCTCTAACATCGGTTTTGATTTTGGCCTCGGTTTCTTGGACATTTAACTTGGCCGCATCCCGCTCACCCCTGAGTGCCATGGCCTGCTCACACGCCTCTTGGTAGCTTTGTTAGCATCATCTTTTTCTTTGACGACTTCAGTGAATTTGGCTTTAAGCTCCTCAAGCTCTTTGAGCACGGCATCTCTTTCCACCATAACGGTAGCGGTTCTGTGGCCCATCTCCTCGACCAAGGTCAGGTGCTCCTGTTGCATCTGTTCTATCTTCTTGCTTGTCTCATCAACTTTCTTAAGGGCCTCCATCCGAGTTCCTTAAAGTGTCATTCTCAGTGGTAAGCACTTGCACTATGCGATCTTTTTGGGCGAGATCTTTCTCCAGATTTTCAATTGTCTTCGCCAGATCAAAACCCACCGCTGAAGCTTTCTTTGTGACCTTCATCCACTCTCGATACTGGTTGTAGACATCATATACATAATCATGCACAATTTGTTCAGCCCCATCGGGAATTCGCTTCAAGTTCGGGGGAAAGTGAAAGCCATCAAAGCAAATATTAGGGAAATCCGTTTTCAACTGCGCTATTTGGATGGCTCCCTCTCCCATGGGCTCCATAGCCGCTAATGTACTGATGACAGAAACATTTGTCCCGGTTCTACGGCGCTGCTTACCAGATCTCAAAGTTTGTGGAGTCACTGGTTGGCGTGAGGTTTCAGTAGTTTGTTTTCTAGAGCCGAAGGGTTGCATTGGACCTTTAGGTGGCGGAGAGCGCGACCGAAAATGGCGCCTATACTGCCTCTCCCTCTCCCTATCTCTTTCCCTCTCGAAACGCTCCCTCTCTTGACTGGAATAGCCACGACCGTGTTCTCTTTCGGCCTCATGCCTGCGAGACTCGGAATATGACCTAGATGAATGGCGCGTAGAATGGAGACTATCGAGCATAGATCCCCGTCTCGACATTATATCTGTAAAATGAAAAGAGAAACAGAGTTGGTAATCTCCAGAGATTAATAGCTTGTAATTAGAAATTGTGTGGTGCTGTGAAGTGTGTGCATGTATGTGAAAAGCCCTGAACCAACCGGTTGTAGCAGCCGTACTCGAAGGAATTGGCTCTCCTATATCTAAGGCGCTTTGAAGCCTCTTTAGTCTGATATCTTGATGTAAAGGCATGTCATTCGGAATAGGGATGTCCGCCAATCCCTCAAAAGAACCCTCCATCTGCGGAGGAGGAATCTCTTGACTAGTAGCAGGCAAAGACACCACAATGGTTTTGCGCCTTAGAGATTTCTGGACAACAGTCTTACCTTTTCTTTTTCCCGATGCTTGAGGGTCCTACGGAAGCACGTCTATAGGTTCGTCTCCAGTGGGCACATTTTCATCATCCCCCTATTCGGCAATTACGATTCCGGGAGCTCTCCTTCTAACTTTCCTCACCAAAGCCGTCTTGAGAACTCCTATAAGTCTGATGCTCTGGTCTCTATCAATTAGCCCAACGACAATCAGATTTTCGTCTGTGAGGACTTCATCGATTTCTCTTTGCGCTGCGGGCACCTCTTGAAGAACTCTTACTATCTCTTTAAACTGAGCCCCTTTCGGTCGCGAAATCGAAGCTGTACAGAAAAGAAAGTGTTAAACTTGGCATTAATTAATTTTATCCTGTCAATCAACAAAAAAGTTGGAGCAGTTACATCTGACCAACCACCTTCTGGCGAACCCCAGTGGACACCGGACGAAGAACCATTCGGTCTTAAAGTAACTTTGCTTGCTCCAAGCCCCGACCATGACTTGACAGTTCCTAACTGCTTCTAGGAAAGTAAAGGAAGGGTTGTCCCCGCGGATTTTTATATTGGATAAGTATCTAATTTCTTCCACGGTCGGAGGACGGAAGAGGTGTCCATAAAGATAATGAACATGCTATTGAGCAAGGCATACCCATTCGGGTGCAGCTGAGATGGAGCAATCCTCAAGAAAAGTAACACTTCCTGGATAAATTGATTGAAGGGAGGAAGTGTCCTGGCTACACACATGAAACTGTTGCAAGCTGTGTACCCTTCCGGGAGGTTATGGGCTCTATCTTCTAGCCCCGGCAGTAAGACATCATTTAGTGGAAAACCGTGTCTTAGGCAAATTTTGCTTAACATATCTTCGGAGATATTAGAGCGGATAGAATCCTGCGGATTCATAATAAAAACTGCACCCGACAATTCATCCGTAGCAGGGTTAATTTCTTCAGCTGCAATAGCTGACATTTTGATTACGGGGAGAGGCAGACTCTGAACATCCTGCGACTGTGAACTTCCGGGTTCCATAGCTATTGAACTCAGTAAAAATCATCATTAGACGATAATAAACCCATGTTCCCCTCAGTGTGAAGTGCATGAATGTGTTGTGCAGTGCTACATAATACTTAAGAAATTCTACAGAATTTGAGAGATGTTCAAACGACAAGACTTCGAGATTCAACCGGAATGACCATCATCACCGACCGTCACAACTGTACCATTCAGACTTCGAAGAATGACCCAAGTTAAAGTTTATTAAATTTGTCAAGTTACAGTCCCATCGACGAGCTTCAAAGGGCAGTCAAATATGCAGTGAAACGATTAAGTACAATTATGCAAGGCAGAAGCTCGTCGGAGTCAAATGTTTGAGTGTGCATAAAATTTCGTATCCATCAAAATTTGAACTTGGATCGATCGGCAAATGAACAATTCGTATCGATCAGAAAAACAGTGTTTGTATCGATCAATAAATCTTCAATTCATATCGATCAACAGAATAACTTCGTATCAGTTGCCAGTTCCAAAATTCGTAACGATCACTACATATCGATACGAATGCCATCGTTGATCGATCGATATGAATGCCCACCCTCCATCGATACGAAGTAATTCCCTTCAATCGATACGAAGCTGCATTATATCCAGATCAATACGAACTTGTCCTTAACCATCATCGATACAAATACTCTTTTCGTATCCATCTACATTTCTTTATCTCCAATCAGCTCGAGCTCCATCTCCTCCTTTCTCAACCACGCTCCGATCCATTTCAGGCCACAACATCACTAGAGTCGACCACGGTTGTGAATGGATTGGCGTTAGATCTTGAATCTCATCATTTAAGTGTGCATTTATGGGATAATTGCCTAATTTAGACAGTTAGATCGAGAGATTAATGGGTTGAATGATTCGAAAACAAAGGTAGTTTTTCTTTCTCTTTAGTTCAGATCTATATGAAAGCACTGTGAAGAAATGGAGACAAGCAAAAAAAATTCTAAGTCCTAAAAGTATTTATATGGATACAAAACCAAAGGGGAAAAAATGATTCATCTCCCAGTGACGTTAACCGGCAGGAACGTTAACCGGCAGGAACTGTCTCCTCTTCAATCGATACGAAGAAGCTTATTTGTATCCATTTACCATCGGTCTAAAACAACGAGTGTTCGTAACCATCAACTCAAAACGATCCAGAGCATGGTCGTTCGTGTCCATCGGTGACCCATCAATACGAAAGATACATAGAGGATTGTTTGAGCTGTTAAGATCCCTCAATGATTCATCGATACGATCAACAATTTCGTATCTATCACTTTGGAGACCATAAGAGTTTGTATCCATCAATGCGAAGAAGTTTCAAAGAACAAACTATTTCGTATCGATAGCCATCGATACAAATTGCTTATCCCAACTTCTCAAATCAATCCAGGAGAGGATCGATACAAAGGGATATTCTAAAACAACCATCAAGCATTGTTACAACTCGAATTTCACATCGATCCAGGAGAGGATCGATACGAAATTCAAAAAACAACAACTTGACAACGACTCGTGAACGTGCAAACGTTAACAGGAGTCAGGTTAACATACGTGCATGTGTGATGGACTAACATTCAATTTTCAAAATTCACAAGAGTTGAATGCTCACCTAGTGACGATTACAATAGTGAACAACAAATTGCTAACACTCGATGCTCAGTTACAACAATGCACTGCATAATCATTAGCAGTCAACAATTTTAATTTATATTACTGGAAATCTATCAAAGGTTACATCTTTTGACGGAAAGACAACAACTATTCAACGAATCAGATAGAACTTTTCAGAATGAAGATTGTAGTTTTTCAAAGCACGTCAAGTTCACACAAGACGTACTTTGGGGGGCAAATGTTATCTCACCTTTTGGCAAGGTCGTGACACCAAGGAATTGACTGGAAACCAAAGACAATATGTCCCAACGATCGCTTATACATAGGTTCGCTATGGATACTGGCAATTTTTTTCCGAGTCTGGATCGAGCTACAATTAACAGGGTACGATAAGTAAAGCTATGAAAGCCAATGTTTCAAATTTCAAGTTAATCGGATTCCGTATGCTCAAGATATGGACTGATCAAGACCAAGAAAGAAAACATCAGTTCGTATCCATCAGTGCCTACTCCTCTTCGTATCCATCATGTATTTTCCGCTTCATATCCATCAGTTGAAGGTATTTCGTATCGATTCCACTCCTACACATTGCATATCGATCATCCATCAACACAGATCATATCGATTGACCAACGATCGAAACGAGATATGCCACCAAACAATCGATATGCAGTAGCACCTAAAAACATCGATACGAAACTAACTACTCAGTGATCGATACGAATAGGTCCCCTAAGTCATCGATACGAAGCGAAGCACAGAGCATCAATATGAATTGACCCTCCAACCATCGATATGAAGTGGCTCCATGAGTCAATACGAAGTAAAGTGCAAAGCATCGATACAAATGAGGTTACCTTGGACCAATACGAAGTAAGCATGGAAAAATGGAAGAAGCAGTCACTCGGCATGAAAAGTGGATCGCTCCTGGATTATAGCTCCATGTCATCGAAGTGCAGCTGATCGATACGAACTCCTATCGATCCGAAGTTGATCGATACGTATGCGATCGATACGAAGACGCCAGCCTTTTTGCAAATCCAAACTTGGATCGATCATAACTCAACATCTAAAAGTCCAAATGCCACCAAATTTTCACAGGAGCTTGCGTACCATCTAAAGAATGTCCATGATCGATCTTAGCCCAAAAGGACCTTACCTTGATCGATACGAATGGTACACGTATCGATCATGGATCGATCCCAAATGACCATGGATCGATCTGGTGGGCCCACCCATGTGAGAGAAGGAGTATTCCGAGATCCGAGCCAGATATTTTCAGCCTATGCCTATAAATAGCAGCCATATGCCTCCAGTAAATGGACTTTAGATTCTTCCACGTCGATATTCTACCGAAGACTCGTTGTAACTCGAGTGCTTGAGAGTGTACTGTTGTAATCAGATTATAAAATTCAATAAAACAACAAACTTTCCATAGCAAACATAGGCTACAATGTCGAACCACTCTAAATCCTGTGCTTGCATTTCCTTTTGTCTGTTTTTGGCATGTTTGTTAGATTAACCTCCTTTTCCATTTATATTCTTTATTTTAATCTCTTCAAATACGCCCGAAGGGTGTTGTGCCCAATTTTGGTACAAACACAGTGTTAGTTGAATGGATCAGAAAGTTAAAGGAAGAAATGGAGAGCGACGACTTAAAGGATTTTAGTCTTGACCAGAGTGGATGGTTGAGAAAGAAAGGCAGGTTGTGTATTCCGAACGTGGGAAGCATTAGGAATTTTTTTTAGAGAAATGCCATCGTTCGAAGTTCACCATTCATCCAGAAGAAACTAAGATGTATCAGGATATGAAGAGTTTCTTTTGGGAAGGTATGAAGAGGGATGGAGGCTTATGGCTGAAGCAGTGTTTGAACTGTCAAAAGGTAAAAGCTGAACATCATAAGCCAAGTGGGTTTCTTCAACCATTGGATATTCCAGTATGGAAGTGGGATTCTATTTCTATGGATTTTATAGAAGCGGTTGCCAAGGTCAAACAGAGGAAGTGAAAGTATATGTATCATGGTGGGCATATTAACCCATTTCATTCCATTTAAGTCAACTAGGACTGCACATGTTTTAGCTAAGTTGTTTATGAAGAATATAGTTAGACTATATGGAATTCCTAGTAACATAGTAAGTGATAGAGATTCCTTATTCACTAACGAGTTCTGAAAGAGTCTATAGGTGATTTTAGGAACCAAGCTCAAGATGAGTACCGCTTACCACCCACAGACCGATGGGCAAACGGAAAGAGTTAACCAAGCCTTGGAGGATTTGTTACGAGCTTGTGTGTTAGATTTTGGAGGATCATGGGAATACCATTTACACTTAGTCGAGTTTTCATATAACAACAGTTATCAGACTAGCATAGGGATGACATCGTTTGAAGCTTTATATGGAAGGCCATGCAAATCTCCCGTTTGTTGGTTAGAGACCAGGGATAAGTTGGTTCTTGGTCCAGATTTGGTTAGAGAAGCTGCAGAAAAGATTGAGTTAATTCAAGCTAGAATGAGGGAAACTCAATCTAGGCAGAAGAGTTATGCAGATAGAAGACGGAAAGACCTAGAGTTCTCTATTGAAGATCATGTTTTCATTAAGGTGTCACCGATGAAGGGTGTAATTAGATTCGAGAAATCAGGGAAATTGGCACCGAGATTTGTAGGACCATTTCCTATTGTAGAGAGGATCGGGAAACTCGCATATAGAGTAAAGTTACCGAATAGTTTGGCAGGAGTCCACGATGTTTTTCATGTTTCTCATCTAAGGAAGTATGTTAGAGATCCGGAGTCTACTATAGCACCGACTGTGTTAGATGACTTAGTAGTAGAACTAGACTTGACTATAGTTAGAAAGCCAGTTCGGATAGTTGTGAGAGATGAGAAGAAGTTAAGGAATAAGACAGTTAGATTAGTTAAAGTCCAGTGGAGCGACGATGAGAGAGACTGTACTTAAGAGACCGAGAGTAGGATTAGAAACGTTTATCCTGATTTGTTTGATGGTATGTTCTACCTTTTTGATTGATGTGTTTTGTACCTTATCGTAATTTCGAGGACGAAATCCTTTACGGAGGGGAGATTGTAACACCCTATATTTTTGGTAATATTATTTAGTAACATTTAATTAGGTAAATAAAATAAAATAATGCAAAATGATTAAGGGATTGAGATTTGTGATTGAATTAAGGGGTAGCCGTGCCATGTAAACAATGAACTAAAGATATGTTAAAATGAAATAGAGAAGGGGTAAATTAGGAAAAAGAGTACTCTAATACCCTTAGCCATGCTCATACACACATTCATTTAAAAAATTATAAACAAATAGAGGCCGACCACCATTAGTAAGAACAAGAGGAAGAAAGAGCTAAAGGAAGAAGATTAATCAACTTAATCCATTCAAATCTCAAAGCTAAGGTAAATAATGACTATATCTCATTTTTCTAATTATTTTCGGTTTTAAGATGAATCCAAAGTATTTTGCAATGCTATGCCATGATTTTAAAGGATTAAATGTTTATATATGCTTGTTGATGATTTATGATTATTCATATAGGTTTTATGATATGTTTTAATGTGAAAACCATATTAAATGACATCCAAATACCTTGCAAATTTATATTTAGATTAGAAAAGATATTTTAGAGATGGGTTTTAATTTTCATAATTTTCTGAATTAATGTGGATTTTATATTAATTTTCTAGTAAAGAAAATGGTTAATTGGGTTTAAAATTATTTACGGTTAAATAATATATGTTTTGGGTCTGAAATTAATATATGTTAAAAAACATATTAGAAATGATTTTTTGGAATTTTTGTAGAATTTTCCTAAGAGTTTTAATAGATATATAAAATTTTAAGGTATGTGACTTAAATGTTTTATATATTTATAAAAGAAGAAGGGGTATTTTGTAAATTATTTAAATTGTTTAATTCTGAAATTTTGGCAGCACTTTTAGAAAAGAAAATTAGCAACCAATAATATTTTAACAAACAAGGCATGTTAGTTGAAAAAAAATTCTTTTTAAAGTAAAAATTAGTTTTTACATGCTTTTAGCATGTTTCGCCACTTTCGGCACAGGGGTTTTGACCAAGTACTACTGCCTCTATTGCCATCGAAACCAATGCACATAGTATCAATAACTTGGTATAGAGCGAATTGGACTAAAGCGAAAGGTACTAGGTCGAGTCCATAGGTTCCGATAGGGTCGAAACATGGCTTTGTTTTAAATTGAAAATGCACCTACTTTGCTTTCGAAGGATATGCTTTCGACTTAGTTGGCTTTTGGCTAAGTCAAATGTTTTAAAGGAAAGGTTTCAAATGGGTTGCGCCTTTTGTTTTAAGTAAATGCTTTCGAATAGGGTCGAAACCCCTACCTGCCACTTTTCCACCTTTCAAAGTCAATGGTTTCGGAAGGTATACTTTGTTTTAGAACTTAACCGCTTCTCCAATGCTTTCGGAAGGGTTGGTCTCGATGCCACCACTTCTTTACTTAGAAATAGCTTTCGAAAGAGTGCTTTCGACTTAAATGTTTTATGACCCTTTTGCTCTGTTGAAGGTAGAACCCAAATGGTTTCGAAAGAGATGGTTTTTAATGGTTTTGAAAGGTGTTTCCACATGTTTTAAATTGAACCCAATGGTTTCGAAAGATTAGATGTTTTAATGCTTTCGAAAGGTTTTAAAGAATGGTTTCGAAGGGGTGGTTTCGAAAGGTTTGAAAGGAAAGGTTTTCCAATGTTTTCGAAAGGCAATGTTTAAGTGTTTTAAAGATAGGATGTCTAAGGTTTTAAAGCTTTCGAAGGGAAGGTTTTTCAATGGTTTCCAAAGGTTTATATAAATGGTTTCGAAAGGAATTTTTTGGCCCTTCGGCCTAGGTTATAAAGAAGGGTTTTACTTGGTTTCAAAAAGGGTACTTTTAATGGATTCGAAGGGGTTACTTTCAATGGTTTAAATGTTTTCATCAAGAAAATTTTGTGTAAAGAGTGTGTGTGTGTGTGTGTGTGTTTGTGCATAACATGGAAAGGTGATTTTGAGTAAAGCATGGAGCATATGCATTTTCTTTGTTTAAGTTTGGTTTAAAGGTTTAAAATCAATTTGAGATGAAAAGGTTTTTAGGGAATATTTAAGGAAAGATTACTCTAAGTAAAATGACTCAGATATTAGAACACCAGATGGGATTGGTATAGGGTCGCGCCCTATACATTAGCTATTAGCCCCAGCTAATTAAGTCCAAATTCCAGTGTGTAGGGCTTTGTCACAAGTAAGACTAAAATTATAATTACACACAGAAGGGAATATATATTTGTATACAAATAAGTTATTCGTGAGCCCGCAAAACCATTAGGATCAGGTGACCCTGGGAGAAGATACGTTAGGGACAGACCATCCAGAAGAGGAGCATCTAACAGATAAGTTAGGGACGGACCGTCTAGAAGAGGAGTATCTAACAAGTGTTAGATTATTTTAATTATATTGTCTGGTAGGCCTGAGTCACCTAAAGATTAGTAGTTAGCCAAACAAAACTATGGTGTTCGAACATATAGTTCATTTATTACCTGATATGTATGTTTACATGATAATGCTTTATAGTTTTAACCAGTTTTGGTTGTAGGAAATGATCTGCAAAAGATACGTTTTAAAAGGACATTAGTAAGGGGAAACCCGTTCCGCTAAGCGGCGTGGTCTCACTTAATATCAAATAACCGAGATGTATAGTATTATTCACACCAGGCTTTATGTCTGACTCGAATTTTATGTTTTTCTCCTTAAATTCTCGGGTGCTCAAAATTAATTTGAGTAGGCTGAGGGTTGAGGTTTACAGGTTATTAGTAGGTTAGCGAATAAAGCTTTCGGAGACGAGCAGGTGGCTGACGGATAGCTATTTAGGAGCTGTTGTTTTATTTTGTTTGATTCTGCTATGTTGTATTATATCAGTATAACTATATAGTACTCTGGTCAACCAAGGGGGCATCATCATATGTCGCTCTTGGTGTATTTTATAATAATTATATTTGATCTTTATCTGGGAAACGATTATGGGATTATGTAATGGAATATGAAATATGTTTTGTGAAATGTAATCAGAAAAGTTGTTTTTGTGAAATATGTGATTTTGTTTCATATTCATATACTTCTGATATTATGGATACCATTAACATTACCGTATTTGGTCACCGGAAGTTAATACTATGGATGACTACAGCATCCATAGCACTTGCTTCAGGCCTCCAGATAGGGGATGTTATGATTGGATAATAGGAATCATCCCAGGATTCCTAAGTATGACAGTTGCAATGAATTGAATAACTCAATAGAAAATATCTACCAGGCTACTCAAGGAACCGAGCAGTCCAGGAAGTCGGCTTTGGGAGAGTTGACTGAGAAAGATAAGAAGTCTGGCAAGTTTTGTCGATTTCATGAAACATATGGTCACGACACCAATAATTACAGACATCTATGTGATATGATCGAGGAGTTGATTTGTAAAAAGAAGCCGTAGCAATTTGTGAAAGTCCCGTAGGATGGTAAGCAAGAAAATTCTAACCCCCATAGGTCATCATCCCAGCGGGGGCAAGCAAACCTAGTATTGATGAGCCTCGGCAGCTTGAAAATTTTTAGTGATCAATAAAATCATCGGTGGACCACACCCCGCCGATAGGTGTTGGAGCGAGATAGATAAATATGTTGGTGCTTTAAAACATGTAGAGAATGAGAGTTATCTTGCTGTGGAGGATGGTACTCTGGAAAAACAAGTAAGGATGATCGCTGGTGACATTGTCTTCCGAAACAGAGACGCTAATGGGATGGAAGCCCCGATGATTGACTCATTCATGATTGCGGCCATGACTGGCCCTGAAATAGTACGAAAGTTGTTGGTTGACTGTGGGAGTTCAGTTAACATTGTATTTAAGAAAGCCTATGACCATATGCTTCCGAAGGGCAAGGACTTGAAACCACACAAATCTCGGATCTAGGGATTTAACGGAATGGCTACTGAGCCAGTCGGATATGTGGAACTGCTGGTGGTGCTTGGCAAGGGTGACTACAAGTGAGTGTGGATCGTGCCTTTTGTGGTGTTGGATATTTACTCTGCTTACAACGCATTTTTGGGCCGACCGTCCTTGGCTGAATTCAGAGCGGCTATAGCTCATTGGTGCTTGACGATGAATTTTCCTACAGAGAATGGTGTGGGAATAATAGAAGGAGATCATAGGCTTAGCCGTGAACGTTATGTCGCCGAGCTAAAGGAGGAGAGGCAAAGAGAGAAAGTAAAAGGTGTAGAGGGGACCCTCTACATTAAGGCTTTGGACACATAGCAATCACTGCCTATGCCTAGCTCGGGTGGCACAGTCGATTCCATAAGGATATGGATCCATGAAATGAGCCACTAGATGGAAGGGCGGCTCTAGCCGAGTTGACGATTAACATCTCGGTCAACCAAGATGATCTTACACGGGTCCTAAAGATCGGACCATAGCTTGGCACGAGGATGATGAAAGAATTAGTTGGTTTTCTTCGGGCGAACCTGGATGTATTCGCCTAGACTCACTCAGACATGTGTGGAATATCGTCGGAGATAATGACCATGCATTAAATATAAACCCGAAATGCGTTCTTATGAAACAAAAACGCCGCAGCCTGGGTTCGGAGAGATCTGCTACACTCAAAGAAGAAGTGGAGAAGTTAAAAGATAATGGCTTCATCCTCGACGCCTTACACCTAGCGTGAGTATCAAATCTGGTATTGGTGAAAAAGCCAAATAGGAAGTGGAGGACATGCTTTGACTATTCTAACCTAAATAAGGCATGCTCGAAGGACAATTTCCCGCTTCGAAGGATAGATCAGTCGGTAGACTCAACGGTCGGACCCGAGTTACTCTCATTCATGGATGCATACTATGGATACAATCAGATTCCAATGCACATTCCAGATCAAGACTACACTAGCTTTATTATTGACTTAAGACTGTATTGCTATCTTGTCATGGACTTTGAATTAAAGAACGTTGGAGCAACTTAACAGAAGTTGATAAACAAGATGTTCAAAGATCAGAGCGGGCGTTCGATGGAAGTCTATGTAGATGACATGCTCGTGAAGTCACGACATTCGAGAAACCACATCAATGATTTGGCAGAGATGTCTGGCATTCTCCGAAACTGTGGGATGAAGCTCAACCTTTGGAAATGCTCATTTGGCATTGCATCGGGGAAATTTTTGGGCTTCATTATGAACTCTCATGGGATTGAAGCCAATCCAGAAAAGATCAAAGCATTGAGAAACATTGAGGCCTCGAAGACGATCAAGGAGGTCCGAAGTTTAAACGGGAAGGTCGCTGCCCTGAGTCGATTCATCTCCAAAGCAACAGACAAATGCATCCCATTCATTGATGAGATTCAAAAAGGAAAATGAAATTTTCGCTTGGATGCAGGAGTGTGTAGACGCATTCTAGGCTTTGGTAGATCACTTGGAGTGACCCTACGTTCTTTCGAAGCCGTTGGGTGATGAGGACTTGTTCATATATCTGGCAGTGTCGGTGCATGTTTTGAGCATCGCGCTCATATATAAGGAATCCCGCATCTAGTGACTAGTCTACTACATTAGTAAACGATTGAAAGGAGTAGAAAGAAATTACCCAAAGCTGGAAAAGCTTACATACTGCCTTTTGATCGCTTCAAGGAAGCCCCACACCTACTTTCAAGCTCATCCGATCAAAGTTCTCACCGACCAGCCTTTGCAAGAAGTCTTACAACGACATGAGACTTCTAGAAGGCTATTGAAATGGAACATTGAATTAAGCTAATACAACATAACCTATCACCCTTAGAGAGCAATCCAGGGTCAAGCTTTGGCGGATTTCATAGCTGAATACACTGCACGAAATGAAACTTCGAAGAGTAGTGGTGAATAGAATGTTAGATGGAAGATGTACACGGATGGTGCATTGAACGAACGTTGTTTCAGTGTTGGAGTTGTACTTGTCACTCCTAAGGAATGTTCAATTTTTTATTCCTTGAGACTCGATTTCCTTGCAAAGAACAATGAAGCAGAGTATGAAGTGTTGATTGTAGGACTCAAAATAGCCAAGGCATTGGGAGTTAAAACTTTATATATCTTTTATGATTCTTAGCTAGTGGTATGTCATGTAAGAAAATAATTTCAAGCGAAGGGAGCAAAGCTAGGTCCTTACCTTAACCAAACCCTTGAGCTACTTAGTGACATTGAATATTACACCATAACGCATATTTCCAGTGAGGAAAATGCGAAGGCCGACTCACTAGCTAAGTTGGAAAGTTATGAAGATGTGCAGCTCATGGGCCTGGTCCCTGTGGAAGTATTATCAGCCTCGAGCGTCGACCTGATGATGTAGATTGGATCTTGGAGGCCAAGTATGAGAATGAGTCATGGATTACTCCAATAAAGGACTATTTCCAAAGGGAATCCTTCCAGACAGGAAGAACGAGCGATGGAACATCCTTCACCAAGCTTCGAGATATATCTTTCAACATGGAGCACTTTATAGGAAAGTACTCTTAGTCCCAATGTTATGATCTGTCACCAATAATGAGGCTAAGCAAGTCCTAAGAGAAGTTCATGAAGGGGTATATGGCGACCACATGGGGGGTCAAACCCTAGAGAATAAGATTCTCTACTATGGGTACTTCTAGCCAATTGTCAACCAAGATGCAGCTGACTACACTATAAAGTGTGACGAGTGCCAGAAATTTGCTAAGATTCTGAAAGCCCCACCGATGGAGATTCTTAAATGGTCAGTCCTTGGTCATTTGCAGTTTGGGGAATCGATATTATCCGTGTGTTGCCGATATCTAAAGGTGGCATGAAGTACGCCATCATCCCTATTGATCACTTCACTAAATGGGCTAAGGCGGAGCCATTAGCCATAATTACCACAAAGAAAGTAATCAGCTTTGTGATCTATAATATCATCTATCATTTTAGAGTTCCACAAGCAATTGTTACCAATAACGAGACCCAATTCAACATCATTGAGTATAATGATTTCTACAGCTGACATCGCATAGAAAACAGATTTGCTCCGATGGCACACCCTCAGGAGAATGGACTAGTTGAAACTGTGAATAAGGTTATTAAGTCCATTCCTAAGAAATGATTGGAAAAGGCTAAGGGCAAGTGGGTCGATGAAATTCCATTAGCACTTGGGCTTATTGAATGACCCATAAGTCAACGACTGGACACTCTCCATTCGTCATAGCTTACGGATCATAAGCTATGATTCTGGGTGACTCACTACAATCCATGGATGAACGAGCAACTTCTATTGAAGTCTCTTGATATGATCGATGAGAAGTGCAATGAATCCGACTTGAGGGCAGGTGCACACCGGAGCTAGGTTGCTTGATACTACAACGCCAAGGTTAAGAATTAGACCTTTGAAATTGGTGATTGGTCCTCAAATGAATCTTCCCAGGACCCCAAAACTTGGGCCTAATTGGGAAGGGCTATATGGAATTGAATAAAAGCTTGGAGGCGACACTTCAAGCTAGCAACAGTCGATGGGATCTCACTTTCGAGGATGTGGAATAGCAAAAACTTGTGATGATATTTCACTTAAGAATAAATTTGTACATAATTAAAGCCATGTAATAAAATAGAACCTATCATTTCCCATCTTTTATAAAGTGAAATGGATTTCCAAATCTACAACTCTGCCTTTACATAGTTTTAGAGTTCAACTTTGATAAATGTGCATGTCAGGTGTGCAGGTACCCGGAGATAGGTGTTAACCAAACTTATACAGTCCATTATCAGACCCTTTGAGTTCAACCAATATTGGCGTCCAGAGATAGATGCCAACTAACTCTTGCCCTTGATGTATGGGTAGGAGTATGTATAAGCCAAAAAGAATGTGACTTGACCGTCCATCTACTAACTCTTATCCTCGGAGCGAGGGTGGGAGTAGAAACAAAAAAGGATGTGACTTGACCGTCCATCCACTAACTCTTACCCTTGAACGAAGGCAGGAGTACAAACATTCATAGGCTGAATGAGACTATTCGCCTCTACAACTCATGCCTAGAATCCGACAGAGCACTCACATCTTGCCCGGAGCAGGCAAGACAAAGGATATGCATTCGGAGTTAGGGGGGATCTCTTAATAACTTCGGTCAATGCCTAGAGTAGGCACGATCGTAAGCAAACAACTTAGATTGGGATGTCCAAACCACTATCTCAAGTGGTTAAATCCAACCGACACTTAAAGTTAGGCACGATCATGCTCAAAACATCCTAGAAACAGATGTTCAAGTTAACTTTTCAAGCAAGTGGAATTCGACCAAGTTCTAGAGTGGAGCATGATCGTATGCGGAGGGAAATCCTTGTCGCTCTCTACTCGCCTAAATAGCGAATCGAACTAATAACTTGGTTCGATGACCATAACGGGAAATGGATTGCAAACACATTGAATGTAAAGCGCATTTCTCAAATACTTAGGCAAATTTACACAAGGCTTGAGAAAAAAGAAGTCTATATTATTCATAGTCAAAATAAGACTTATAAGAAAAGGTACAAGTGTTATTGATGCTAAAATTGAAAAGGAAAAAGCGGAGGTCGAATCCACACAATACCGGCCGGAAAGCAAAAGCAAAAGCAAAAGCTAAAAAGTGCCTAGGTACCGCTCAATAAAAAACACATGAAGAAGATGGATGATCATTTCTTAATCCTCTTCCTTTTTTCTTTCCTCTCTTTCTACTCTATAGAAGATGGAGCACTGGATCCTTTTGGTTGCTTCCTTATCCTTCCCCATTTCCTTTACCTTTCCAAGGAGAGCTATAGGTAGCGCTTTGGGTACCTTGGGTACTTTGAATGCTTGGGTAACGAGCGCTCTCTGAGTGCTGCCAGCCATAGGCAGCGTAGCTGAAGCAAAGTTGGTCTCGTCTGGTAAGGCAATGGATAATGGAGGAGGGAGATCAAACGGTTCCTGCTTAATATCCACAGCTGACTTTAGCTTCTTTTCGAGAAGTTCGCTCATTGAAAGTCCCTTACCAAGGTTGAGCGACTCGGTGATCTCGACATCATTATCTACATGTATCTCCTAGAAGTCGTCAAGCATATCCTCTTGCAATGCATCTATCACTCGTGCATCTGGACTGAAGGCATCGCAAGCCGGGATGCTCGGAGTCATCCTAGAAATAGTTTAGACCATTGATTCGGTCATCCTTGCTTGTTGTCCCGGGTGTGAGCTCTTCTTTGGGGGGCATGGAATTGTAGGCTAACCTGAAATTTGAGAAAAATGAAATGAGAGATTAATCACATCGATTGGTAAAATGTGGACTTTCTCAAATATTGGCGAAATCAACAAGATACCTCCTTCAGTCTGAGATTTAGTATGGACTGGAGTGCCGCTGGAATTCCCCTCCAAGATGGGAGAAAGGATAGTTACTTGAGCATTTGTGTTTCTCAAGATCTTATTTAGGGATCGAGGATAAATTAGGAGTGGCTTTAGTTCTAGATGTGTGGCCAAAGGTGGCATCTTGAGGTGATGATCCAGAACCTTTGCCTATGTCTTTTTGCACCGTGGCAGCCAACTCTGGATGGAGGATGGGCTCGCCTTTCCTTAGCATACTGGGCTCATCTCGTGCTAAGACCTCCTTTTCCAACTGTGCCAAGTCCACTTCACTGCCTTCCAAAAATTCCCTTTCTTCCTTAACAACCTATGCCTAGGCCAAAGCTAGAGCTCTAGGATAATCGTTACTGAGCCACTCTAAGTTGTGGAAGTTAAGTACATTGGCACTGCACTTAATGATCATCGGCACGAATCTCTCCATCATTTGCTTCTCAGTGGCTTCAACTTCCTTCTTGACGAACGCATCCACGTCTCTAGCACATGCAACCACCTTGTCCCTTTCCCTACGAGTAGTAAGCAGCTCTTCACAGTACCCTTGAGCTTCTTCGAGAGCTTCGTCCTTTATTTTTGTATCACTCTCAAGTTTGGTTGACAACTCATTCGTTTTCTTGGTCAGAACGTCTCACTCTAACACAATCATGATTTCGATGGTTCGCAGTTTCTATCTCATCATTATGCTTGGTCCACTCACTCTCAAGTGACCTGACAACATCATCGGCCCTCTTCTCGACCTCAGCTTGTGATGTTTTCAAGCAAGTGACCTCGGCATTGAGACGAGCGATGATTACTTTATCTTGCGTCTCCATAAGTTTCAAATTATCGACCTCGAGTTTCCTTTCCCTCGAAACCTTAAAGATTTTCTCGGCCATCCACCTCCATACAGTACTGGTTGTACGCATCTATTACATAATCAATTGCCGTGCCTTTAGCCTCTGGCAGAATGTCCTTCAGATTGGGCAAGAACATGATTCCATCAAAGCAGACCTTCATGAACTATGCCTTTAGTTCAATTTTTCGGGCATCACGACAGGTTGTTGCTTCGTAGTGATGACCGAAGCTTTAGTCAGTTTCTTACCAACCATATAGTGAGAGGTCTTGGAACTGCCTTTGTGGTTCCTACTGTCGAAAGGTCGATTAATATTAGCTGATGTTGAGTGTTGCATGGGAATGGAAGCTAGAGGTGGTGCACAAGAAGCATTTCCCAGGTGGTAAGTCATAGAGACGATCAAAAAGCTTGTCCAAGCCTCTTGCTCGAGGTGACTTGGACCTATAGTAATATCTAGAATTAGAGTCATGTGATGGATAGTCTCTATCACGTCTGCCTTTGTCGCGGTTGGACGGATGGCCGGACTCCAAGTCTCGACCACCACTTTAATGATACATACTTGGGCAACGCCTCTGCTGTCGGGACACATTTTCCTCCAAAGACTAAAACATGTATTTCATCTTTATGGACCTTACAAATGAAATACCAATAAGTTAGCTTCAACAAGGAAGGACATGAAACAAGTGCAGTGTGGTGCACATGTGTCTGGGGTGTCCTAGTGTCCCCTTGATGGATCGTGTATTGGAGCTTTACTGATGGAAGTGATCTCTCCCACATTGATGGAAGGCATGCCATTATGAAAATGGGTAGAGGAACTAAGACCCTAAAGACTCATGTTGTCGAGGCCGAAGGATTTAATCTCAGTTGGAATCGGCCCCAGACCAGAGAATATGTCTTTAGAAGGGAGATAAGGAGTTTTCTCCATAGTTGTGACTAGAAGGGGCTGTGTAGAAGTCCGTCCTTTAGAAATATTTATGACTAGCCTCTTTTTCAAGACAAATTTATGGTCATTTTTGGGTTCCTCGATTAAAGGCTCGTAGCCCACATCAACATCATCATGGATAGCTTTGTCACCTTTACCCACAATCTCGCCTTCTTCGGCGTGCTCTTGTTCTTCTTCAGCTTCAGCCTTAGATTTGGAACATGGGGCACATCAAGATTCACTTTGCCATATCTAGGAGAGTTACTATCATCATCATAGACATCATCAACGATAACTTGAACTTGACCGGTGCTACAGTCCTCCTCCAACAAGTTATCAGTTAAGAGATTCTCATCGGTAAGAAGAAATCCAACTTCTCTATCCTCTTCCAAGAGTGCCATGAGAGTTCTGATGGCATCTATGAGTGCCACATCACTAGGACTTACTGGAACATCTGAATGACAAAAAGAATACGAGTTAACCTTGCAGAATCGCAAGGCGGGTTCATAAAAACACATGAAGTAAGACTTACATCCGAATAACCACCTCTATGCAAACCTGGATGAACAAAAAACGTAGAACCATTCACTCTTAAAATAACTTAATTTATTCTAGGCACCGGTAAATATTCTGCATTGCTTAGTCGGTTCAAGATAAGTCAGAGAAGGGCTTCTTTTTCGGCTTTTAAAACCATATATTTATCATATTTCCTCGTCACTAGGCACATGATTCAAGTGTTGAGCGAAGACAATATAGGTGCTGTGAAGGAAAGTGTAACTGTTGGGATGTAGTTATGCCCAATATTCGACAAATGAAAGAATTCAAGGGTGGAACACATCCTACCATGCACATGTATTGGTTGTAGGCTGTATAACCCTCTAGAGGATGGTGGGCCATCTGATAGCATGTTGGGACTAGTTACGTCCTCAATGGAATCCATGTTTATCGCAGATTCTATGGAGTGATCCCCCTTTAATCTTTGAAGTAATAGAATCAATGGGATCGTCTAAAATAACAGCATCCGCAAGAGTGTTGGGAGAAGCTTCAATTTCAGGGCCTCTACAGGCACTTGAGGAACTTCTAGATGAGGTTGATCTACTTGCGGATTTACAGGTTGGGTATAAGGTGTTTTGGTGTGTGTTGTGCAGAAGGATTCGAAGTCAAACTCGACTCCGCATATTTGAAAGTCGATGAACCTGAAGCTAAAGTGGTAAGATGCTCGGAACGTCTATGTCCCATTTCTATAAAAACTCAATAGATTATCAACATCAGATTAAATATAAGCCATGCCCTCCATGTCAAAGTGAACCTAGTGTAGTGTTGAGCAGTGTCATGTAGTGCAGATTTTCGATATTGTGCAATAGTTCGTTCGAAATTCAGGATACCATCTGAGGAGACCGTCATCGCTGACTATTCCAATGGACTTCATGCTGACGACCATGCATTAGATATGCTTCAAAGTTCAAAAGAAAATGTTTGGCGTAGTTCAAATATTTATAAGTGAAGTTTGGTAGTTTGAAAATCAAAAATCCACCAAGGGTCGGATCGGCACCGATCCAAACCCTTGAATGGATTTTGATTTCTTCCTCCATCTTTTCCCTTGCTCCAACACACAGCCATAGATAGCGACTTTACCCACACCAACGTCCAAGTCAAGCTCCACCACCTACCTAGTTCTACTCGCTTCAGGGCTTGGATTTAGGATTGAGTTCAAAGGTGAGGTGGAGATTCAAGCTTTGGATCGATATCTCAAGTTCGACTGGAGCGAGGCAGGGGATGTCGAGTTCAGGTGAGGATGGGATGGCAGTAGCAGTTTAATGGACATGCACTAGTTCGGCGGAACTTGATTTTAGTTTGAAGAAATTTCAATGGATGAGGAAAGATTTGGTTCAACACAAGCAAAAGTGAGGAGAAAGATGGACGAATCGAGTTACATAACCCAAGATACCCGACTTTTCAAGCAATAGAATTGGAGACTTTCTCCAAGTCTTGGATTGGTACTGAGTTATGTCGCTTTAAAAGAAATGGATGATGGAATTAACCTATATAGAGTATATTCATATGATCGAGAGCTTCCACAAGAGCATGCGCGTATATATCTATGCATGCATATATCCAACATCTAATGACCAGTGTCAAAGGAAAGCAGATTCAAACCTGAAAAATCCAGGAAGGATCAAAACTATTAAGCGCAGAATGATATTTCATGAGAATGCACTCCAGATTTATAGTATTAGATGTTGGTAAGGCTTCACGATGAATAAGCCATAACACAACTCTTCACAAAAGAGGTTCGAAAAAGGATAATAACCATTCAAAGTATAGAGTGGAATCCTTTACACCAATCCTGACTTGTCTCGATTCAAAGCATATCATGTTTGAAACAAGATGTACTTTGTGGGGGGCAAGTGTTATCCAGCCTTTTGACCAGTCAGTATTTGGATAGACTGGAAGAGTCGAACTTGAAGCTATCAAAGCAGGAAGCCTAGAGAGATAGCCAGAGAGTTCAAAGATCAAGTGCAATTAGAACCATACGGAAAAGACCAAACCGCCATAAGAAATGAAGTACCAAAATCCACCAAAGTGGTGGATCAGTATCGATCCAACAACTTGGATCGGTATCGATCCACACCATTTCGTCTAATTTAGTCCAAACTCCTCCTACCCAAAAGCCTATTCCAAGTTCCACTGCATCGATTCTATGCAATCCCCATCGATCACCTCATACCTGAAATCAACAACTCCATTCTTCCACCAACCCATCATTTGGACTCAAAAACAAGCCAATAATGGTGCAAATAAGTTTGGAATCATGAAGCTAACCACGAATCAAGCCAAAACAAACCATCCAGAGTGATCCATATGAAAAACATATGGGCCGGTACCGATCCAAGTCCATGGATCGGTACCGATCCACGATTATTGATGAGGTATCCACTATATTTTCTAGAGAATTGAAACCTTCATGAAAATAAATACAAATCGTACTATTTGATTATTAAAATCTTCCAGTAACCCGCTGTATAGGAAGAACCAAACCTATTGTACACAGAAAGATAGCTATAATTTCCCTAACATATATTCTTAATGTTGGCTTCAAACCGTAGTTTTTCAACCGCTCCCACAATGTCATGAAACAAAATTTTTTCATTCGGAAGTTTTGTTGACAATGTTCTGCATGATCGCACAATATATCGTTAACTCGGTGAATTCTCTTATATGTTGAAGTGTTAATTTGGTCCATTAACGCTTTCTATAGTGCCATAATTCTCATAATAACACGTATTTCGGTCAAATCTTCAGAATCAATATGAAATGTTAGCTTCGTCGTACTGCTTGATCATTGATTGTTTGAATTGTGGAAGGTGAAGATGTAACGGAATAGAAAGAAGAGGGATGATACAGATTGTTAAAAATGGGGTGATTTATAAACAAAGTGAGATTAACCGTTGTAATTAATGTTGACGTCAGATGCGTCAGACGTTAATGAAATAGTTTCAACGGTTCGTTCCAATGGGCAAACTAGTGCATAATAGCAAAGAGGCGTCTGACACAAGGGAAGCCAAAAGGAAAGCTAGTTAATACTCCCCTGTGGTCCGTATGGATCGTGGCTTGTATGCATTCTTTGGGAACAGTAACACGATATTTAAGCGGAGCATTTGAGCTGGGAAGTTGAATGAACGAGGAATGCGTTTATGTGCTGCAAACAGATTATTTGAACGGGGTATTTTAAATGTGATTTTTAATTTAATCGATTTATAATTAATTAATTAATTATTTCTTTTTTAATAAATAATATGTGTCAATAATTTGCAAAATAAATAAATAAATAAATTGTAAAATTATAAATTAATCGAGTTCAGTTCAAACCAACTACATAATGTAGAGCACTTTGATATGATTGCAATGCAAAAAACCGTGTCTCAAACGGACCTCATTTGCATAAGTTATTAATTTTATAAATTTATAAAAATATGAATTTATCTAAGAAAATATTATTAACTGTGAATGGAAGCTCTGAACACAGCAATTTGGTCCGACGCGGACGCGTCCTAAACTGGAACAGGATATTTTCTGTGAACGAAAGCCTCTTAAAGGTACCCTTACATTACAGTCTCTCCGGGCCCTTGATCTTTTGAAGAACTCTCCGACATGCCATCAATAATTCAGTTAGTAATTATATCAGAGCCATTCAATCACAAACTTGCGGTCCCGATTGTCAGATCATAATAGAGGTCGATATTAGTCTCCCCCTCTTCAATGTTTTCTCCCCTTTTGCATTTTCTTCGCAAAGAAATAATATTCGGGATTATCAATTCTAATGACATCTGGTAATTTCTCTTTTACATTTGTTCAATTTCAATTGACAATCGTATAGTTAACTTTCAGTTTCCTTCAAATAGGTGATTTTATGAGAGTAACAGTATTGATATCATTTTCATGCTAAATGTGATATTATTCGCTATTCGAACTTTAAGTCCATTTAATCGAGTACTTGATTGTACACATTTTAGGATTTGAAAATTATTAGTTCAAAATATAGACGGGGGATTGAAATTCGTAGAGAGACCAGCAACTTTGTTCTACTGACCGTTTTCTCTTTATTTCCTTTTTTTTGTGTGAAGTTTTATGCTTTGCGAGCTGGGTGGATATACGCTTTACTGAATAAATATTTACATACATGACTTTCTTCTAGTCTTGAATTACAACCTTTATTTGTTATGTTATGTTTATAAATTCATGTTGTTCTCAGAGAAAGGATGCTGCTAAACGCACCATACGGACTTTATTCTACCCATTTCGATTGGTGGTACACAACCAACCGAAATTCGGTAAAAAGAACAAAGAATTTAGACCCGTTTGGTATGCTATTTTTAGTTCTTGGTTTCCGTCTGAATAAAATTGTGCACGGTGCATGTACTTTCTAAAAGACAACTAATTTGGAAAATGACGTTAACATACAAAATAGTTTTCATGTTCCGGAAAATAAAAAAAACAGAGAAAATAATCTAGCCCTCCATCGTCATAATGACTTAAAATTTTAAATTTTCTTCTCTGCTCCTCTCATATTTTTTAATGCACATTGAAACGTAAAACACAAAACTCAAAATGAAACCAAACGGATTCTTATATTGTGGTTGCCATCGAACTTAGTATGGGGATAAAAACACGAGGTAAATTAGATGATAAATGCGGTTCATTTAGCAGCACCCTAGAAAAATGTAGATCCATGGTTTGAAGTGGTGCTAAATGCACCCCAATATATATTTCTTTGTGTAAAGGCACCCAAGCTTTTGCTTTCGGTCACCGGCTGCCTTTTTTATTTTTATTTTTATTTTCTTACACTGCGGTTGGCGAACAAACGCTGGTGCCAACAAGGCATGCGCGGTGGTTGGCCACCGACCATGATGGTCGAAAGTACAAACCTATGTGCCATTTTTTGTGCACTATTTCTTTTTATCCAGCCTTCATTTTTACCATATCAGTTTTGTTAGTCGCCTTCATTTTTCCCATTATAATTTAATCACATTTAGTCATGTTACCCAAACAAATCGATTAAATTTTATAGTTCGGTACTATGTTTTCAGCCAGATATGTTGTCTTTGGACATTATGTTACTGCTGTTATCTTCTATTTTTGCTCAGCAATCTATTACCAATTGAGTATATGTTGCCACTAAATAGTATGTTGCCGACCAAACTGGGTGATTTGAAGTTCATCGTTCATTTTTTGCCTTTTCTCTTACATTTGGGTAAAATGAATAACGCTAGTTCAACTCATGTTTTATTACTTCCATCATTTTATAAGGTGCGTTGACATATACTTAGGAAAATAGTTATGCAACAGTTTTTTTAATAGCAATAAGTAGCACAGTGAAGATGTAAAAAAATAAGATCTAGAAATACCTCTACCCCGATAAGTACTTATGGATAACGTTGAGGTTGATATGGATCATAGTTTATTAACCTCGCTTATGCTACACACCCGAATTGGGTTTTGTCAAATCATGTGGCAAGAAACAAATTTATCGGAGGGCCCACAGTAAAATTACAATACTGCCCCAAACTGTTTGCCTATTTCGCAGTATTTAACCGAAACTGGTTCGGTCAGAGTAGCATTACTCTATTACCCTGCATACGTACTGATCACTAGATAGAGAAATTGTAACTGCAGTCACATTGATGAATTTTCATGGCCTTAATCAACATAAATACATATTTAATTTATTGTTTTGGTGCTAGTACTTGTCAAATTTCATGTTCTATTATGTCTGAGATATTGAATGCATGGTTATACCATTATTGTTATTATATTTTCATGCAGATGTTAGCTCTTCATTTCCATCTGAGTTTGGCACGTTCTCCAGTTTATTAGGGAAGCAATTCTTGGGAACAGAGAGACCTTGGCTGAGTAATCTGTTTACCTTTGAAGTTATTTTCAAAAGATACACTACACTATGCGATGTCTGGTTTATCTAATTCCTTATATTGTTTTATTTAATCTGAATCCCTTTAAGTTTTACCTATTTTGACACTGATACTTAATTTTTAACGGTTGTTATAGAACTCAAATTAACAATTTTACCATCGCAACCGAAGCATTATATTGAGTTGGTAATTGTATCTGTTCTTTTTTGAATCAAATTCCTAAATGAAAAAGTTGATTACAAATACAAGGAACTTATTGACAAGTTTTTTATGTATCTGTGCTGGATAGGTGAGTTAGAGGCCGTACAGGGATTGTTTTGTTTAATATTCTTATATCGGAAAAGATACTATAATATCTTTTGTCATTGTTTTTGTTCTTTCACTAGATCTATATGGAAAAAGAGTAAGACCTGTTGCGCCCTTTGGAAGTGTTAGCAGTAGGCCTTATATTGATCCAGCCCTTATACATCGTTCTTTGCCAGATGAACTGCTATTTGAGGTATTTTCACTACCATAATGTAAGATACAAAATCTACGATAGGCAAACTGAAATCTATATATGTGATTTCATGCATAATAGTACATCAACGTATTGTCATGTTTACCATTTTGAGTACTGTTGGTCATTAACCCCAACTGTAGACAAACTTATCTGTTAATAATTTGTTGTTGTAACCAGTTGCAATACATATACCGATATAGGAGGGTTGCACGTTTATGTTACTTGATTGTTAAATGGTTCACTATCACAGATTTTTGCACGAGCTGACCCATACAGTTTAGGGAGGGCATCATGTGTGTGTCGTAAGTGGAGATACACTATTCGCAACCATAATTTATGGCGAGGTGCATGTTTGAAAGCTTGGCAGGTATATTTCTGCAAGAAAAAAAATTGTGTTATTTGATTGTACTTCCATCGGCATGTTGCAGAAACGTGAAATATTTTCTTCTATTTTAGTTACATGGGGTCATTGAGAATTATAAACTAGTCCAGTCAAAGTATGAATGTTCTTGGAAAAAGATGTGGTTGCAGAGACCAAGAGTTCGATTTGATGGTAGATTTATTTGGTTAGAAGAAGTCTCTTCATGCATTGCTTTTCTTTTACAAATTTCGTTGCGTCTGAATTGAATCCCTTGCATCTCAGGTCTCTACGTCAGTAGAAATACTTATGTCCACATTGGAAATTCGGAGTGGCAAACACGGAATCCTCTTCATCATTTGGTATGGATATGCTTTTCGATTTGATTAATATTGTGATATTTTTAAGCATCATTGCTGAGTAGATAAAAATACCTTAATGACAGCAGCAGTATTCTATTTAACATTTGTAGGCATTTTTCATTATAGTATCATATTTAAGTATGAAGGGATGTTTGTGGGCTGCCTTACAAATCATTATACAAATATGTTGCATGGACAATTGTCTTAGACCAACTGTTTTTCCAAGTTTAACTGTTGTGTATGAAATTCTGAACCATGTATTGTGGTTAGTGAACAAAATGAAACAGCATATTGTATTTATTATCTCGACCTTTCAACACGTAGATTGATATCATTTGTAGGTACACATGTTAATCATCCATGTTATGATTTCTGCACCTATCACAAAAATATCATCTTTATTTTAGCCATATGAACATACTGAATTCACATTTCAATGAAATCTATCTTAGTGACTTTCCAGCCTGTGTACATTGCTCACTTTCTTTTTTGGTTCTTTTATTGTTTCCTTTACAGGTTTGTTATTTCCGCTACATCCGATTTTTCCCTAATGGGAAGCTAATCTACAAGGTTGCATCTCTGATTTCTTGTTTTTCACATAGAATTTAATGTGTTGAGACAAATGATACAAAAAAAATAAAAATAGCGATGCATTCATTGTCATTTTTTTGATACATGTCATCATGTCATTGTAGGTCTCTTCCCAAAGAGTTAAAGAGGTAGCAAAATGTATGCATCTTCGTGCTTCCAAGGGGGATTGTGTTTACAAAGGAGACTATACATTGTCTGAAGATCGCGTAATGAAATATATCTGACTTTATACAAATTACAATTTACAGTGTTGTTTTTCTTTAGACTTAGTTTCCCTTACATATTGTTTTTCAGGTTGAAGCTGTAATTTTATATCCAGGGGGTGTACGACTCACTCTTCTAAGGATTCGTGCAAGGTGCAATATACTAATCTACAAGTCATGGAATTATTGATAACTATTAGCCAGTACACCTTTTACTTATATGCCGTAGCATACAAGTGCGTGTAATGGTTATAGCACCGTGAATTGATAATGTCATCCCACAATAACAACAACAACAATGAAAAAACTAAAAGTATTCGAATAAAAAATTAAAAATAAATTTTGACCTTAGTTGAAAGTTTCTGAATGGTTACACTTCGATCTTAATCTTATGAATCTCTTTGAAATTTAATCATATAGGATTAGAGGGACAATAGTGGGTGCAAATAACCGTCTGGATTTCATAAAACTCGTTACAACTGGTGCAAATAGAAGTGAAGTAAACAACCATAAAGGGAATTTGCTTGGTTTCATCGAAGGCTGGCCCGAAGACGAAACTCATGATCCAGATGTGCCTGCTATTTCACATAGCAGGGGTTTGTCCCCATGCGTGTTTGTTCCATTTACTGAGGTATATTTCTAAGGGAAATTTTGGCATACATCTACAATTTCGTTTTATAAAATACATCTCTATTTTCAAGAAAATAGGTGTAATTTAGGGGGTATTTGAATAATTTTACTAATCTTAATATGTGTCCATGTTATAATTTTCCATAATTCATAACCGCATTTAATGCACGTTTTGCCATCACTCTTAATTTGGAAACGAGAAATGTAAAAGGGCGAGAATTATAAAAAAATAGGGATGTATAATATAGTTTTCAAAAGGTCGTTTTCGGCAATAAACACGCGTCATGTGCATTTTTGTATGGACGAAAACCCAAAACTAAAAATAACAAACCAAACACTACCTAATATTCTAGTCTAGTTTGTTCCGAAATCATAATTTTTTTAACTCGTTAAAACCTTCACCAAAATATAAGTTGTTCTTTCAGAAATGGTAACAACGTTTATGGTTGTATACTATAAACAAAATACTACTCAAAAAATCCAATGAAGACTTTCCATTTTCAAACTTTATTGTGGCAGACTGTTCATTGAAACCATTTCAATTACTGGGAATTTTCTTTTGAACCTCTTAGCATGCACATTGTATATATCCCTAAACAATAAACCACCAATATAGTTTTGTGCTTTATTTGATTTTTCTTTTTCTTTTTAGGGCATGTAAAGCTTACAAGTGACCTATCTAACTGCTGTTTTGGTTCTTTGCATGATTTGCCTTCTTTGACATTGAGAAACTGTATTAAAATTGATATTTCATGGTTCAGGTAGAAACAACGGATTTAAATCTTCCAGTGGATAAGATGGACTACTATGTTCCTGGTTGATCAGAAGAAGTTACATCAATCTTCGTTAATTTTAAGCTTGTGTATCAGGGCTTAGTCTTTCTTTCATATGTACAGTCACCGGACAATATTTGGATCTAGTTCTTTGTGCTAAATTAAACCATCTTCAGTGTTCTTTTGGTGTGTTCAGATGTAAAGTAGTATGCAGCGTTGCACAATGCGACAAGGTGTGCTTGGTGTAAAGTAGTATGCAGCGTTGCACAATGCGACAAGTTGAATCTTTTCTTGTGTGCTTGGCGTGCTTGAATGTACAATATTTTGCAGCATTGCAAGTGCTTGAATTTGCACTGATGTAGATGAATGTTACATTATTATCTTTCTGGTGTTTTATGTTTGCACAACAGTGGATTAAAATTTGTTTCAAATGTGCTCATTTTTGACATTTAATTTCAATGATGGGTGTTTCCCCCCTTCTAAGTGCCGTAATCGAGCGAGCAGTAATTGAACATTATGAATACTCGATTAAACTATCGTTCATTGATTTTGTGAGTTTTATCTTTTCTTCTTAATTCTTCCTCTCGATATTTTATTTTTAGATCTTTTTAATTTATTACTTTACTTTTTTTTTACTAGTTTCGTCCCATCATTTGTATTTTGGTGTGGACATTCCAAAGTTCATACAATTATTTACATATAATCTAGCTAGGGCTGTTATGGTAACGGTAAATTTACCATTACCATACCATTACCAGCCAATCGGTTACCATTTTCGAGTGAAATCGGTATACCAGTTTAATCGGTATGGTAACGGTAAATTTACCATTTTTACGGTAAATCATCGGTAACATTTTTTAAATACCAGCGGTAACGGTAATTTTACCAGTCAATTTATAATACATGTATATTCATGTAACATGCTTTATTATAGGCATTTAGAACCAAGCAAATGATTAAATTTAGTTTATTAACCAGGTGAAATAATGTTAAATACACTTCACTTTTTTCTTATTTATGTCTTTTATTAAGTAACACTATAAATTATATAATGAAGCGCCATTATGGTGTGAATATGTGTTATGTTACTAATCTTTTTTAGACAAACGGTAATTTACCACTACCAGTGTAACGGTTACCAGATTATCGGTATACCAGTCTTCGGTATACCAACCTATCGGTAACGGTAACGGTAAGCAATTTTCGCTTACCAGTAAAAATGGTACGGTAACGGTATTTGTGAAATGGTAACGGTAACCATTACCATAACAGCCCTAAATCTAGCAGTTGCCTCATAACCTTTAATATTTAAGTCTCTACACTTGTGTTAATTACATAATTCAAAATTTAAGCTATTTAAATAAATTTAGTAAAGTAATATTTATTAATTTTTCTTACAAATACTAAAAAACAACAATTCAAATACATGTATCACTTTGGTAATAATCAAAATTGTAATTTTTTTTTTATTCAACTATAAAGATATATAAATCACATAAAACAATAATAAATAAAGCCATCACATGCTATTCTCAAGTATTAAAGCAGCGCCATCGAGAAGAGTTTCATGAAGCTATTGTGAAGAATCCCACAAAAGCTATCGTGAGGAGTTTATAGAGCAGTCTGCAAGAAGCTTCTGAGTGAGAATTTTAAACATGCAAGAATAGAACCATCACGATATACCTTGAAGCGGTCGCTTGACAAAATAAAAGCAGTCGTGAGTAATCCTACGAGGCCATCGTGATCTAACTCCAAGTGGAAAATCATGGCAATCAAACCATCGCATGCAAACAAAGCGACATAAACTAACATCCAACTGAAGGCTATCATGGAAGATTTGATAAGGTCATCGCGAAGAATCTCCAATGGACACTAGGGAATGTTTTTTTATAGCTATCGTGAAGAGTCCCACATGAGCCATCGTGAAGAATCTATAGGGCCAATCCAGTTGTCACGAGAAGTTCAATAAAGCAAGTATGATCCATCCTCAAATGGTAGGTCGAAGCCAATGTGAGGAGCCATTGCAAATAAAATGTGAGGAAGCTATTGCACAACAATTAAATGAAGTTATGGAGTAACCATCGTGAAAAAACATGGAATGGCCGTCGCGAAGAGTTTCATGGAGTTACCATAAAATAAAGTGATAGGGTCATCGTGAAGAATCATTGATTTGTCAAAATTTAAGGTCATCGTGTGGAGCGAACAGAGAGCTATCGTGGGATAGTTACAGGCTCATCGCGATGAGTCACTAAGTCACATGTGAAACCTTTATGGATTAACCAAGTAACGCTTTCACGACATATATGAGCATCACAAAGTAAATTTGCAAGTTGAAATAGGAAAGAGAAGCTATCGTGAATATTTCCTAGAGCCATCGCACGTCAATCTCCACGCGAATGCTTATTCTTTTTTATGAAGACCAACCTCCACCGTTCACTCATTCTAGGCGACATGTGGCTTTGATCCAACAACTGAGATTATTTATAAATAGGGGGTACCCCCAAATGGAACGAATTTTCCGAGTTCTTCTTCTTCTTCATTTTCATTCTTTATCCTGTATAAGAAAAGTTTGAGTAGAGAACTTTAATGGCCAACCACGTCACCTAGGATTTGTGACTTTGTATAAAAGTACCGAGACAATAAAAGAAATGCACAATGATATTTGGAGAATGCAAGGCTATTATTCTACAACTTATGATTAACATATTTGACTAGGTGTGTAAACCTACTCAAATATCGCAAACTGTCTTGACCTAAATTTAGTGCTAACACTAAGTGGTGCTTCCATTGAGGGTCCAACTCAGGGTCTTATAAATCGATCAACAATAACACTTACATAATGGAGAAGTCAATCAAGAAGGTTGGAGTTTGATCGTAAGAAGTGGTACACTATGTTTGTCTCGAAGACAACGTGATCCCTCTTTTTGATATGAAAAATGCACAAATAGGACAACCGTCTATACCTAAGGAGACACTGAAAGAGAAATATGAACTTTAAGCAATGAATATGAAATTAAAAGTTAAGCATGAGCTTATTGAAGCATTGATTTTATAAAAATCTTCAACAAAAAAAGATAGAGACGTAGGGGGAGGAAGTTAGGTCTCCACCCAAAAAGGCAATTGAATTGAACCTAAGAAGTAAGAATGTCGGAAAGAGCAGGTTGGGACCGCAAAAGAAGGAAGAAAGTCTCCCAACCCAAAAACCGAGTAAAAGCTCAAGATCGTAATATGCAAGTTTAGCTTTGCAAAAGTATTATAAGCCGAGGGGGAGAATTACGAGATGAATAAGCTTATTTAAGGGATTTAGCAGACAAAATGGTTAAAGACATGTCTGGATTGGAAGGAAAGAGAACAATGGAGTCAACGATAATTTTAGGGGAGAACCGTTCATTGATAGAATTATGGCTGTATCATTGCCCTCTTACATTAAAATCCTGTCTATTAAATATGATTGTACTACTGATTTGAACAACCATTTGATGACATTTGAAAGTCAAATGGATTTGTACAGTGCTCCGGGCGCAGTGTGTTGTAGACTATTTTTGACCATATTCTTTGAAGCGGTGGCCAAGTGGTATCGACGCTATAGAGAAAAGACAATTTACCTATGGAAAAAATTCTCATAGGAGTTTTATGACCAATTCTGTAATTCGAAGTAACCTACAATTGATGCTTGCATATTGCTAACATTAAAAAAACCAAAGGAGTTGCTAAAGGACTATCTGAAGTGATTTAATGCAGATGCCAATAAAGCATAAAGAGTAAATGACATAGAGAAATTGATGGTGGTCAAATCTGGTTTGATCGAAAATACACCATTCTAGAAAGAGCTATACATTCATGGGTGCAGAGACTTGTAGAATTTCCACTTTTAAGCTGACAAGTTTGTGTGAATGGATGAAATATTTCATAATAGAAGAAGCCAAGGGGAGAAAAGGAACTTATTGGTCTCGAACAAAATGGGAAGATGACAAGGATTTTCTAAGGCAAATGCTATTGAATTGAACTAGCCTCTTATATATATATATATATATATGCTGTCAGGAAAGACATACTTGACTACCCAATTTCATTCAAACCAAAACGAACACAATCGAACGAAGGGGGAGATTATTGCGCCTACCATAAAGTAAACGACCATAAGACAAATGAATGTAGGGTCTTGGCAGGAATTATTCAGAACATGATTTGAAAAGGAGTTTTCAAGGAATTTGCGAAGATCGAACAAAAGTCCATTAGTAATAAAAAGCCACCCATCAGCAACACCAACATCATGGAAAGCGAGCTTCCATAGAGGTTACTACGACCGATGAACCATATTAATGTGATCCATGAAGGACCATGCATAGAGGATTTGAGCAAGGGATCAAGAGGTAGGTATATTAAAGAGGCTAAAGAGGAGGTCAACTCAATAAGCGATGAGCCTCCATTGAAGTCTTTCAAAAATGCAATCAAAATGCCAGACTTAGTGATAACTCCTCAAGAGCTAAGAGGAATTCGACATCCCTACAATGACCCTCAAACGATAACATTTCAAAAAAGGACTTTCAATTGTATCCAAAATTCTAATAGGCATAGGCAGCACTGTGAATGTCATTCTTCAAAAGCAATTTCGAGCAAATATGAATTTTAGAGGAAAAGCTTAAACCTAGCCTATACCCGATCTTTGTAGTTAATAATAAGGTATCTACTCCGGTAGGTCAGATTTAATTGTTTGTACAAATCGGAACTCCTCTACATTCAGGATGTTTGAGACATTTTTTGTGATCATGTACCAACCTTCCTACTATAATGTTTTCTTTGGAAGTCCAGCTCTTGATGGGATTGATGCTTTTGTATCACCGAAACATCTACTGGTTAAGTTTCTCTACAAAACGAGATGGGGAATTGTTCATGGAGAGCAGTTTAATTCTTGCAGAGTGTATTTCCACACTTGAGCAATTTAATAAAATGACAAATTTTTGCTATAGTCTAGTATCAAATAAATATATTCAAAACTAGAAGCCCTTGCATATTAATTCTCCACAACTAATATCTAAAGTAAGTAACTTAGGTTTTTCTCCAATAGAAAATCGACTAATCAGCAAGGAAGTTAGATTCAGAAAAAGAAAAAGAAAGTATGTTTAACTAAACCAAGTTAATCATGATGAGAGCGAGGTTATGGAGGAAATAATCTTGGACATATATTCAAGGGATGAGCGAGAAAGTGTGCAATCAATGGAAAACTTGGAAGAAGTAATATTAGATTCTCAAGGCTCAACTAAAAACATGAAAATTGGTAATGGGATGAACAAAGAAACTAAAGAAAGGTCAATCTCATTTTTATGGTCAAGCATAGATGTATTTGCATGGAGTCATGGACCCATGTAAGTACGGAAGGGATCGATTCATTTATAATGTGTCACACACCCAATATTGACCCAAAATTTGTCCCGGTAAGACAGAAGAAAAGGTTGTTTGACAAAACCTGCACGTGGCTTTGAAGGAAGAAGTGAATATGTTGTCGGAGAACAGATTCATAAGAGAGGTATTTTACCCAAAGTGGTTGGAAAATCCAGTATTAGTAAATCCAATGAAAAATGGAGGACATGGGTCGATTACATGGATCTTAACAAAGCATGTTCGAAAGATTGTAATCCACTGCTTAGAATCAATCAATTAGTAGACGCAACTAGTGTCACAAACTACTGTCTTTTATGGATGCTTACTCAAGATATAATTAGATTTTGGTATTTAAACCCAATGAGGAACACACAAACTTTGTCACGGAGTGGGTAATGTACTGCTATAAAGTACCGCCGTTTAGGCTAAAAAACATAGGGGTAACATATCAACAACTGGTGAACAGGATATTCAGAAATCAAATAGGAAGAAACATGGAAGTATATCTTGATGATATGTTAGTGAAATCTAAGAAAGACAAGGATCATATAGAAGATTTGAGTGAGATGTTTGAAGTATTAAGAAAGTATAAGATGAAATTTAATCCGCATAAGTGCTCCTTCAGAATCCAATCCAGAAAGTTCTTAGAATATACTGTAAGTGCTAGAGGAATCGAAATCAACCCCGATCAAATAAAGCTATTAGAGATATGGCACCGCCTAAAACGTGTGAGGAAGTGATGGGATTAAATGGACAAGTTACAACTCTTGATCGATTCATATCCAAAGCCACGGATGAAGGAATGTCAAAAAGCTTTCCAAGAATTGAAAATTCATCTATAATTACCATTGATACTCTCGATCCTAGTAGAAGGAAAAGATTTATTTCTATACATGGGCGTATCATAATATGTCATCAGCTCGGTTTTAGTAAGAGAGGAAAATTGAATCCAATTTCCAGTTTATTACACGAGTAAAAGGCTAAAATATGGTGAAACTAGGTACTCAGTTATAGAAAAGTTAGTATATTTCTTATTGTTGACATCATGGAATCTAAGATCATATTTTCAAGATCATCCACTCAAAGTCCTAACCAATTATCCACTAAGGCAAATTTTGGGTAAACCCCAAGTATCAGGAAGGCTGATAAAATGGGAAGTGGAGTTGAGCAAGTATGATATTGAATACCTACCCATGACTTCAATGAAAGGACAAGCTTTGGCAAACTTCATCGTAGAATGCACGGGATTCATTGAAGAATAGTTAGAAAGAAAGGAAACTCGAACCAAATAGCTAGTATATGTAGATGGCACATCAAATGAGCAGGGCATAGGAGCTGCATATGTTGTAATTACCCCCGATGGACATAGTTTTCACTATGCTACAAAATTATGCTTTACAACAACCAACAATGTGGCAGAATATGAGTCCATGATCATAGGGTTAACCTTAGCACAATAGCTCAAAATTCTTAAAATCGAAATATTTAGTGATCCAGAACTGATATTAAACCAATGAATAAGACATTCCAAACTAAAGATGCTCGACTAGCTCAATACATCAAAAGAATCCATGAAATGTTAGCCCACTTTGAGGATTTCTCCGTACAACAAATACCAAGAAAAAAGTATGTGCAAGCAGATTCTTTAGCAAAGATGGCCTGTTTATGAGGAGCGCTAGAATTCAAAATCGTACCCCTTGGATTTCAGCAAAACCCAAATATTGAAGAAGAGAAAGAGAAGTTAAGAAAAAAAAATCTTTGGTTCTAGCTGGATCCTAGGCTCATCAACGACCAGATAACGAGAAGAATTCTCAAGAAGATAATGGCAGTGAAAGTTTAGGAAAAGTGCGCTCGTAAAGACCCATACGCTAACAATTGGATGACACCTTTGGTCGAATACATTGAAAAAGGAATTTTACCCAAGGGAAAGAAAGAAGCATGAAAAATAAAGTACAAAGCCCCTTCATATACCATAACTGATGGAGTATTGTATAGGAAAGGATATTCAACACCTTACTTAAGATTCGTTGCACCCGAAATGAGCACGAGATTGCTAACATAAGCCCATTAAGGATTATGTGGAGATCATTCCAATGGAATAAAACTAGCCAAAAAAGTGATGAGACAAGGATATTACTAGCCCCGAATAACAGAAGAGGCCATAAGTTATGTCAAAAGGTGCGAAAAGTGCCAAAGATTCTCTTAAATACCACAATTTTCACGCAACAATCTAACCATCATTTTCAGTCCATGACCCTTTTATGTATGTAGAATTAATTTGATCGGACCTTGTAACACCCCTAATTTTTAATAACATTATTCAGAAGATTTAATTAGATAAATTAAATCGAACAATGTAAGAAGTAGAATAATAAGGAGATTTAGATTCAAATAATTCAATATAGGGTTGTGCTTAATTAATTAATTAATTAAATGGGCTTAAAATGGCTTTTATGTTATTAACTAAAATATGGGCATATTAGGAAATAGCCGTACCTTTATGATTCATGGCTATAGCACCCATTCACGTTCATTTTTCTCAAAAACTATCAAATGCAAATTAATAAAGGAGCCGACCATTTGTTAAGGAAGAAAAAGAAGAGAAATTCAAATCAAGCTAAGGATCAAAGCTAGGGGAAATTAATCTTCAATAAATCTCAAATTCCTGATCATAATCAAGGTAAATAATAATCTATATCATCTCTATTTTGTTTTGGTGATCATTTGGTTTCGAGTTTAAGATTAAATCCATTTTTATGATGATTTGGATGATAATATGCATGGATCATAATATGTTTCATTTAAACAAGATTGTTTAAATATGATTTTATACGGTTTTAAGGGTAAAACCGATTATAATGATTTTCATATGCCATGAGGAATTTATATGTTACGTAAAATATGATTTTGGAGTTGGGTTTTAATTTTCATAATTTTTCAAGTTATGGAGAATTTACTATGAATTTTCAAAGTAAAATATGGTTAATTGGGTGTAGAAATTTATTTCAGAAATTATATTGAGAATTTGGGTCTGAAATTTAGATATGTTAGATAACATATTAAAAGTGAATTTCTGTGATTTTTGGGGATTTTTCCTAAGTGATTTATTATGAGAATTAAATTATTTTGAAAGGAGGACCTAAATGGCTTAATTGTTTTGTTTAATGGAAGGGCTTATTTGTTAAATTAATCTTAGTTTGGATCTGAAATTATGCGGCAGTTTTATTTGGAAAATAATTCAAAAAGTTTGTGGCAACCAATTAAATGATTGCAACTAGGCAAGTTAGTTGTAAAGTTATTGCTTTTATTGGCATTAATCAGCTTTTACCCAGAAAAATGGGTTCCGTCTCTTTTAGAAGTATCTTTTGACCCTTAGCTTCCGCCTTCAATCAAGTCGAACCCTCCAGGTCGAAACCAACTAAGCCGAGACCAATACACATGGTATCAACACGTTGGTACGAAGTGGATTGGAGAAAGGCGGAAGGAATGGTGTCGAAACACTACTTCCGATGGGGCCGAAACCATTGTTTCGCTTTCTAAAGAAATGCGCTTACCTATTTTATTAAATGCTTTTGAAGGTGTCAAAATATATGCATTCGAAGGGGTCTTTTGATTAGCTTTCGAAAGGGGGTTGCCGCCTTATTATTTAAAGTATAGCTTTCGAACGAGTTAATAGTTTTCCAAACTAATAATTTCAAAATGGGTAGTTTCGACCTAGCCGAAACCCTTCTGCCGACTTTAAGTCTTCTGAAGGAATTGAAGATATCAATGCTTTCAAAAGGTAGCCTTTGTTTTCTAAATATAAGCCACTTCCTAAAGCTTTCGAAAGGGTTCAAGGGTTTCAAAGGTAATGGTGTCGAAAGGGGGTTTCAATGCTATCCTTCTTGTTGTTTTAACTTAAAGACCGATGCTTTTGAAAGGATGGTTCCTAAGCCATCAAGTTTTTCCCCAAACACTTTTATATGATAAATAATGGTTTCGAAAGGGATACTTTCATTTATGTTCACTTTGACCCAAAGGATATTTTAAAGATAAACTCAATAATTTCGAAAGGGGTACTTTTAATGGTTTCAAAAGGGGTACTTTCATATGATTTCGAAGCTATGTTTCTATGATTGAATGGCTTCACTTCAATACATTCGAAAGGTTTTGAAAGAAAGGTTTTAAAGTGTTTTGAAAGGCAGGTGCCTAAGGTTTTGAAAAGACGATTATAATTCTTTTGAAAGGAAGTTTTCCAATGGTTTAGAAAGTAATGATTAAAGGTTCGAAAGCCTTAGTTTTCAAAACAAATAACCCAATCTCATTTTAAAGGAAAACCATAGCATAATAAAAGAGTTTTGAAATGGTTTAAGTATGGAGTTTTTGAAGAAGTTTTCCTTGATTAATAGGTTAAAGGGATTAACCAAGTTTTATATAAAATGATTTCAAGGATATTAAATCACATGTGTTGGTATTATTATGTTTAGTTCTTCGTGTGTGTGTGTGTATTCACATTGTAATGGACCCATAACTACATTTTGGGAAGGGTAGAATAATCGGCTAGGTTGACCCAATGATGAATATAAATTAAGTTAACTCCTGAATGAGTAGAATTTAATCCAGGAGGTCAGGAAGACCAGAATATAAGATGCTAAAATATTGATTAAAGAAGTTGTCAGGGAGACAGGTTCATTAAAACCCATGAAAACTATGTATAAAAGAAGTTGTTAGGGAGATAGGTTCATAGTAAACCCATGAAAACTATGTTTTGGAAAATTTATTGGCAGTAACCAATAAGTTTGTAGTGAACCCATGAAAACTATATCCGTATTAAGTTATTGACCGGTGTAAATAGGTTCCTAGTCAATCCATGAAAACTAGGATAAGAGGAAAGTTATTAGAGTTACCAATAGGTTTAGGGAGAACCCATGAGACAATGAAGTTATTGGCAGGGGCTAATAGGTTCTTAGGATCCCATGAAAACTATGAAACTGGACATGGAGTCCGTAAACATTAGATAATTTATTAGTCAGACCATGAAAACTAATAGGTTAGTAGTGACCCTAGAAACTATAAATATGGCAAGTAGTCAATTAAAAAGGAGATGAGATATCCAGATTGTTTTATTTGTATACGTACCATCATAATATTTTGAATTGCTATGTTTCAACCATTGTAGATGTAGGAGCATAATATATGGTTTTATAAAGCTTTAGGATACTAATGAGGGAAAAAGTCATTTTGCTATGCGGCATGGTCTCACTAGATATCCAAATAGTTTGAGATGATAGATTATTATTCACACCAAGCTTTATGTCTGACTCAAAGTTTATGTTTTCCCCTTAAACTCTCAGGTACTCAATTGATTTTGAGTAGTTTGAGAGTTGAGATTTTCAGGTTCCTCTTTATACGAATAAGCTTTCAGAGACCTGCAGGAGGCATGATAGCTATTTATAGTTCTTTTCTATTTTGATTCTGCTGTATTTTATTGTAAAGGCAAAGATGTTTAATCGCTTAGTTATATATTATTACCATCCAAGGGGGCATCTTCATATGTCGCTCTTGGCGTATGTTGTAATAATTATATTTCTTTGAACGTGGTTAACGTAATTGGGATTATGCAATGAACTTGAAATGTGATTCGGAATGGAATGAGATGTTTGTTTAAAATTGTTTTAAAATTTTCCATATTCACGTGCTTCTGTTATATCAATGTATTTAGCATTACCGTATTTTGTCACCAGAAGTTAATACTATGGATGACTGCAGCATGTGTAGCGCTTAGCTTTTGGCCTCGACATAGGGGATGTTACAAGTTGGCATCAGAGCATAAGTTTATGAAACTTAAAAGAAATTTAAACCTAAAAGATATTCAAACATAATCCAATGAATCAAAAAATAAGATCGGTGTTTGGGTTAACGCTATAGTAACGTGCTTGTATTTGGTATATATACATATACATATATAAGTACGTATTCCCCTCTCTCTTAGACCGTTCTTCTGTATCTTACTAAGGCTTGTATGTAGATTTACGAGAAAGAAGATATGGAAGCAGGAAACAGAAGTGGAAATCTCGATAGAGGAAGCACCAACTGAAATGTTCGACCTAATACCGAGAGGAACCAAGGCCGACATGCTAATGCTAATCAAAACGCTAATGCCAATATGGGTGCTGGAAATCCACCAGTGGATATGGGGATGATGTATCAGTTCTTCGTCAATATGATGCAAGCAAGAGTTGCTGCTGGTGTTGTTGGAAACGTTGGAGGATCTAATCCAGTGGCTCAATTTGGGAATAATTATGCTAAGCTGAGCAGAGATTACATCCGTCTTGGTGGGGAAGCCTTTTATGTGAATGGAGGATGCCATAGAGGTAGAGAATTGGTTGTTGCACTGTGAGAGAATATTTACTGATTTGGGTTTAGATGATGAGCAGAAGAGAAGGTTGGCCTCTAGGCACTTGCAAGGGTCAGCACTTCATTGGTGGAACAGTGTTACTGTCGGAGTTCCGAAGGAGGAATTGACTTGGGCTAATTTTCGAAGGAGATTTGAACAGAGGTTTATGTCCGAGGTTGCTAAATCAGCGCTGCTGAGGAAGTTTTTGGATTTGGAGCATGGAGAGATGCCTGTTGTTGAGTATGCCACTAAGTTTGATGAGTTGTCCCATTATGGATACAATACTATAGACAACATCATCATGAGGAATGAGAGGTTCATTAGGGGACTGAGGCCCAAGATTGCTAGGGCGACCCTGCTATATCTTTGTGATCCTAGTAATGGAGTGGTGGATATGGTGATTCGCCATGAGGAGATGCTTGCTATTTGTGCTAGAGAGAAGCCAGTTGAAATTCAGGGTTCTCAAGGGAAGAAAAGAAAGTTCTTTAAGAAGAAGGGAGCCCAGAAAGGAGACGCAGCCAGGAAGGCAAAGGTTGATTTAGTTTGCTTCAAGTGTGACAAAGAAAGGTCATTATGCTCATGAGTGTCGATCAGGAAAGGGGAAGAAGGCTGCAGCTAAGAAGAATGTGAAGTACTTAAACTGTGATCAAGTTGGGGATTATAAGAATCAGTGTCCAGAACCAATCAGGGTGGACAAGGGAAAGGTTTTTGCTGTTGGACCATCACCAGCTAGGCCAACTACAGCTAAAAAAGGAAAGGCTGTGATGGAAGGTATGCTTTTGATACAGAGTATACTAGTTAGGATACTATTTGATACCGGTGCATCAAATTCATTTATATCTTAGTGTTTGGTTGATAGTTTATGCTTAGAACACACATACCTTGTTACTTCCTTAAGGGATGCGAATCCAATAGGAGGGTATGCAACTTTGGGGATAAGATGTGACCAGTTAGAACTTGACTTGTTAGATCATAAGTTTGCATGCAGTCTGTATGTTTTCGATTTCGTAGATTTTGGAATCATTTTGGATATGGATTGGTTGAGTAAGTATAAGGCTAGGATATTTTGCCAAGATGGGAAGATATCACTAAGACACCTTGATATTCATAACCAAATCATATTCTCAGTGGAGAATTCTGACCAAAGTAGTTGTGCTTTATTAAGTACTATGAAAGTGGAAGAAGAGTTAAGTCAAGTTCGAGTAGCGAGAGAATTTGCATATATCTTTGAGCTCATCATAGGATTACCACGTAAACAAGCTGTTGAGTTTCAGATAGATCTTATGCCAGGAGCTGAACCTGTGAGTAGACCACCTAGCAAGATGACACCGACCGAGATGAAGGAATTGAAGATGAAGCTAGTGTATTTAGAAGGGAGGAATTTTATTAGACTAAGCAGTTCACCTTGGGGAGCGTCCGTGGTGTTCATGAAGATGCCAGATGGGTCGTTAAAGGTGTGTATCGACTATCATAAGTTTAATGAGAGGATGATTAAGAATAAGTATCCTTTGCCGAGAATAGACGATCTCTTTGATCAGTTGTGTGGAGCTAGAGTGTTTACCCAGTTGGGTTTGGCGACAGGCTTCCATCAGTTAAGAGTGGCAGAGGATAGTATTCCTTTGACAGTATTTCGGACTATGTATGGTTCGTACAAGTGGTTAGTAATGCCATTCGGGTTGACGAATACACCCGCTTTCTTCGTGGATTTGATGAACCAAGTTTTCCGAGAGTATTTAGATAGGTTCATGTTGGCATTTATAAATGACATTTTAGTGTACTATAAGGATAAAAGAGGGCATGAAAATCATCTTAGAGTAGTGCTTGAGACGCTGAGGCAGCATCAACTAACGGCGAAGTTTTCCAAGTGTCATTTTTGGAAGAAAGAGGTTAAGTTTCTTGGTCATGTGGTTTCAAAGAAAGGCTTATCAGTCGATTCAGATAAGATCGAAGTTGTTAATAATTGGAAGAGACTAGAAACAGTGACTGAGATTAGAATTTTTCTTGGACTTGCTGGCTATTACCAGAGATTCATCAAGGATTTCTCATGGATAGCAGTGCCTCTGACTAAGTTAACTAGGAAGGATATGAAGTTTATCTGGTCTGACAAATGTGAGGAAGCATTCCTTAAGTTAAAGAATTTTTTGACCAATGCACCTGTGTTAGTAGTTCCAAATGGAAACATAGGGTTGGAGGTGTATACCGATGAATGTGGAACTTGAATAGGAGCTGTGTTGATGCCAAAGGGTAAAGTGATTGCTTACGCTTCACGACTGCTTAGACCGCGTGAAGTGAGATATCCTACTAATGATTCGGAGTTGGCTGCATTGATCTTCGCATTGAAGATTTGGAGGCATTATCTCTTAGGGGATAAAGTTTTGCTGTACACCGATCATAAGTCTTTAAGGTACTTATTCTCTCAGTAGGAGCTGAATATGAGATAACAGAGGTGGCTGGAGTATTCGGCTGCTTACGATTTTGGTATAGAGTATACTATTGGAAAGGAAATAAAGTAACAGATGCTATTAGCAGAAGACATCAGAATGTGGTGTTAGCTATGTTGGCAGAATGGAAGGATTTAGAAGCTTTGACTACCTGTAACGTGCAGTTAAAATCAACTGCTAGTTCTAGTCAGAGTATCACCATGTTGTCCTGTTTAGAAGTTCGACCAATGCTGATCGAAAGGATTGCTTCTAAGCAGAATGAGGATCCAGTATTAGCCAAGAGGATTAGAAGGCTTGAGGTTGGAACTAAGATTGACGATCTAAGGGATTTTAGTCTTGACTAGAGTGTGTGGTTGAGAAAGAAGGGATGATTATGTATTCCAAATGTTGATGACTTAAGAAAAGAAGTCCTTGGAGAATGTCATTGATCCAAGTTTACGATTCATCCTGGAGGGACCAAGATGTATCGAGATATGAAGAGGAGCTTCTATTGGGAAGGTATGAAGAGGGATGTTGCTTGTGGGTTAGGCAATGTGCAAACTATCAACAGGTGAAAGACAAACATCAGAAGCTGAGTGGGTTGCTTCAGCCTTTAGAGATTCCAGTTTGGAAATGGGATTCGATATCCATGGATTTTATAGATGGGTTGCCAAGTCAAATAGAGAAAATGAAAGTATATGGGTCATAGTGGACAGGCTGACCAAGAATGCCTATTTCATTCCAGTAAAGTCAACTAGAACGGCACCTGTTTTAGCTAAATTGTTCATGAAGAACATAGTTTGATTACACAGGATTCCTAGTAGTATAGTTGGAAATAGAGATGCTTTGTTTACTAGTGAATTCTGGAAGAGTCTACAGGATGTATTAGGAACTGAGCTTAAGATGAGTACTGCATATCACCCTCAGACGGATGGGCAGACAATGAGAGTCAATAAGGTACTTGAGGATTTATTGAGAGCTTGTTTATTGAACTTTGGGGGATCTTCGGAAGATCACATACATTTGTTTGAGTTTTTCCTATAATAATAGTTATCAGACTAGTATTAGAATGGCGCATTTTGAAACTTTGTACGAAAGGCCATGGAAATCACCAGTATGTTGGTTGGAGACTAGGGACAAATTGGTCTTAGGTCCAGATCTGGTTAGAGAGGCGACAGAGAAGATTGAGTTAATCCGAGAAATGGTGAAGGAAGCTCAGTCCAGACAGAAAAGTTATGCAGATAAGAGACATAAAGACCTAGAATTTTCAGCTGGAGATAAGGTTTTCATTAAGGTATCATCGATGAAGGGTGTGGTACGAATTGGAAAGTTAGGGAAACTAACACCAAGATATGTTGGTCCATTCCAGATTATAGAGAGGATTGAGAAGCTCGCATACAGAGTAGAGTTACCGAGAAGTATGGTAGGTGTCCATATTGTATTTCATGTATCTCATCTTCGCAAGTATGTGTATGATCCAGAGACTACTATTCCTCCAACATGGTCGGAAGATTTGATAGTAGAGCCTAATTTGACTTTTGTTAGACAACCAGTTCGGGTTGTAGCGAGGGATGAGAAAAAGATTGAGGAACATGATAGTCAAGTTGGTGAAAGTTCAATGGAGCAACAATGAGAAGGACTACACTTGGGAGATAGAAGACAAGATTAGAGATACTTATACTGATATGCTTTGAGGATATGTCTATATTAGTTTTATATAGATGTTACTAGTCAGGTAGGCTAGTGTGGTTGTTAGAAGTTGTTACAGATGATTGTTATGTTTAGTATTTAGTCCTTAGTGAATTTCGAGGATGAAATTCTTTAAGGAGGGAAGTCTGTAACACCCTTAATTTTTAATAATATTATTCAGAAGATTAAATTAGATAAATTAAATAGAATAATGTAAGAACTAGAATGATAAGGATATTGAGATTCATATAAATCAATTTAGGGCAGTGCTTAATTAATTAATTAAATGAGCTTGAAATGGCTTTTATGTTATTAACTAAAACATGGGCATATTAGGAAATAGCCGTACCTTTATGATTCATGGTTATAGCATCCATTCACATTCATTTTTCTCAAAAACTATCAAATGCAAATTAATAGAGAAGCCAACCATTGTTAAGGAAGAAAAAGAAGAGAAATTAAAATCAAGCTAAGGATCAAAGCTTGGGGAAATTAGTCTTTAACAAATCTCAAATTCCTTATCATAATCAAGGTGAATAATAATCTATTTCATCTCTATTTTGTTTTTGTGATCATTTGTTTTTGGGTTTAAGATTAAATCCATTTTTATGATGATTTGGATGATGGTATGCTTGGATCATAATATATTTGATTTAAACAAGATTGTTTAAATATGATTTTATCGGTTTTAAAGGTAAAACCGGTTATAATGATTTTCATATGCCATGAGGAATTTATATGCTATGTAAAATATGATTTTGGAGTTGGGTTTTAATTTTCATACTTTTCCAAGTTATGGAGAATTTATTGTGAATTTTCAAAGGAAAATATGGTTAATTGGGTTTAGAAATTTATTTCAGAAATTATATTGAGAATTTGGTCTGAAATTTAGATATGTTAGATAACATATTAAAAGTGAATTTTTGTGATTTTTGGGGATTTCTCCTAAGTTATTTACTATGAGAATTAAATTATTTTGAAAGGAGGACCTAAATGATTTAATTATTTTGTTTAATGGAATGACTTATTTGTTAAATTATTCTTGGTTTTGACCTGAAATTATGCGGAAGCTTCATTTGGAAAATAATTTGAAAAGTTTGTGGTAACCAATTAAATGATTACACGTAGGCAAGTTAGTTATAAAGTTATTGCTTTATTGGCATTAATCAGCTTTCACCCAGAAAAGTAGGTTCCACCTCCTTTAGAAGTACCTTTCGACCCTTAGCTGCCGCCTTAAATCAAGTCGAAACCCTCCAGGTCAAAACCAACTAAGCCAAGACCAATACATGGGGTATCGACACATTGGTACGAAGTGGATTGGAGAAAGGCGAAAGGCATGGTGTCGAAACACTGCTTTCGATGGGGCTGTAACCATTGTTTCATTTTTTAAAGAAATGCGCTTGTCTGTTTTATTAAATGCTTTCGAAGGTGTAGAAATATATGCTTTCGAAGGGGTCTTTTGATTCGCTTTCGAAAGGGGGGTTGCCGCCTTATTATTTAAAGTATAGCTTTCTAATGAGTTACTTAGTTTTCCAAACTAATGATTTCAAAAGGGGTAGTTTCGACCTAGCCAAAACCCTTCTGTCGAATTTAAGCCTTTCGAAGGAATTGAAGATATCAATGCTTTCAAAAAGGTAGCCTTTGTTTTCTAAATATAAGCCACTTTCTAAAGCTTTCGAAATGAGTCAAGGGTTTCGAAGGCAATGGCGTCGAAAGGGGGTTTCGATGCTATCCTTTTTGCTGTTTTAATTTAAAGACTAATGCTTTCGAAAGGATGGTTCCGGAGCCATCAAGTTTTTCCCCAGACACTTTTATATGACAAATAATGGTTTGAAAGGGATACTTTCATTTATGTTCACTTTGACCCAAAGGATATTTTAAAGGTAAACCCTATGGTTTCGAAAGAGGTACTTTTAATGGTTTCAAAAGGGGTACTTTCATATGGTTTCGAAGCTATGCTTCTATGACCGAATGGTTTCACTTTAATGCATTCGAAAGGTTTCGAAAGGAAGGTTTTAAAGTGTTTCGAAAGGCAGGTTCCTAGGGTTTTGAAAAGAAGATTTTAATGCTTTTGATAGGAAGTTTTCCGGTGGTTTCGAAAGTAATGATTGAAGGTTTCGAAAGCCTTAGTTTTCAAAACAAATAACTCTATCTCATTTTAAAGGAAAACCATGGCATAATAAAAGAGTTTTGAAATGGTTTAAGTATGGAGTTTTTGAAGAAGTTTTCCTTGATTAATAGGTTAAAAGGATTAACCAAGTTTTATATAAAATAATTCCAAGGATATTAAACCACATATGTTGGTATTATTATGTTATTATGTTTACTTTTCCATATATATATATATTCACATTGTAATGGACGCATAACTGCATTTTGGGGAAGGGCATAATAACTTGCTAGGTTGACCCAATGGTGAATATAAATTAAGTTAATTCCCGAATGAGTAGAATTGCATCCACGAGGTCATTAAGACCAGAATATAGGATGCTAAAATATTGATTAAAGATATTATCAGGGAGACAGGTTCATAGTAAACCCATGAAAACTATGTATAAAAGAAGTTATCAGGGACACGGGTTCATAGTAATACCATGAAAACTATGTTTAGGAAAGGTTATTGGCAATAACCAATAGGTTTGGACTGAACCCATGAAAACTATATTCGGATTAAGTTATTGATAGATGTCAATAGGTTCCTAGTCAACCCATGCATATTAGGATAAGAGGAAAGTTATTGGAGTTACCAATAGGTTCAAGGAGAACCCACAAAACAATGAAGTTATTGGCAGGGGCTAATAGGTTCTTAGTGATCCCATGAAAACTTTAATACTGGACAGGGAGTCCATAAACATCAAATACGTTATTAGTCAATCCATGCAAACTAATAGGTTAATAATGACCCTAGAAAGTATAAATATGATAGGTAGTCAATTAAACAGGGGATGAGAAATCTAGAATGTTTTATTTGTATACATATCGTCGTAATATTTTGAATTGCTATGTTTTAACCTCTATGGATGCAGGAGCACAGTATATGGTTTTATAAAGTTTTAGGATACTAGTGAGGGGAAAGCCCGTTCCGCTAAGCGATGTGGTCTCAATAGATATCTAAATGGTTTGAAATGGTAGATTATTATTCATACCAGGCTTTATGTTTGACTCGAAGTTTATGTTTTCCCATTTAACTCTTGGATACTCAATTGATTTTGAGTAGTTCGAGAGTTGAGGTTTTTAGGTACCTCTTTAGATGAATAAGCTTCCGGAGACGTGCAAGAGGTATGATAGCTATTAATATTCTTTTCTATCTCGATTCCGCTATGTTTTGTTGTAAATGCAAAGATGTTTAATCACCTAGTCATATACTCTGATCATCCAAGGGGGCATCTTCATATGTCGCTCTTGGTGTATGTTGTGATAATTATATTTCTCTGAATGTGGTTAACGTAACTGGGATTATGTAATGAACTTGAAGTGTGATTTGGAATGGAATGAGATGTTTGTTTAAATTTTTTCTTAAATTTTCTATATCCATATGCTTCTATTATATTCTAGCATTACCGTATTTTGTCACTAGAAGTTAATACTGTGGATGACTGCAGCATCTATAGCGCTTAGCTTTTGGCATCAACATAGGGGATGTTACAAGTTGGTATCAGAGCATAGGTTTATGAAACTTAAAAGAAATTTAAACCTAAAAGATATTCAAACATAATCCAATGAATAAGAAAATAAGATCGGGGTTTGGGTTAACGCTAGAGTAACGTGCTTGTATTTGGTATACATACATATACCTATATAAGTACGTATTCCCCTCTCTCTTAGACCATTTTTCTGTATCTTACTAAGGCTCGTATGCAGATTTACGATAAAGAAGATATGGAAGCAGGAAAAATAGAGGAAATCTCGGTGGAGGAAGCGCCACAACCAACGGAAATGTTCGGCCTAATACCAGGAGGAACCAAGGTCGACAGGCTAATGCAACCAAAATGCTGGTACCGATATGGGTGTTGGAAATTTACCAGTGGATATGGAGGTGATGTATCAATTCTTCGTCAATATGATGCAAACAGGAGTTGCTGCTGGTGTTGCTGGAAACGTTGGAGGAGCTAATCCTATGGCTCTAGTTGGGAATAATTATGCTAAGGTGAGCAGAGATTACACCAGTCTTGGTGGGAAAGCCTTTTATGGGAACAGAGGATGCCATAGAGGTAGAGAATTGGTTATTGCACTATGAGAGAATATTTACTGATTTGGGTTTGAGTGATGAGAAGAAAAGAAGGTTGGCCTCTAGGCAGTTGCAAGGGTCAGCACTTCATTGGTGGAACAGTGTTACAGTCAGAGTTCGGAGGAGGAATTGGCTTGGGCTGATTTGCAAAGGAGATTTGAATAGAGGTTTTATGTCTGAGGTTGCTAAATCAGCACTGCTGAGGAAGTTTTTGGTTCTGGAGCTGGGAGAGATGTCGGTTGTTGAGTATGCCACTAAGTTTGATGAGCTATCCCATTATGGATATAATACTATAGACACCATCATCAGGAGGAATGAGAGGTTTAGTAGGGGACTGAGGCTTGAAGCTGCTAGGGTGACCCCATCTTCGTGTTCCTAGTAATGTAGTGGTGGAGATGGCAATTCGCCATGAGGAAATGCTTGCTATTTGTGCTAAAGAGAAGCCAGTTGAAATCCAGGGTTCTCAAGGGAAGAAAAGAAAGTACTTTAAGAAGAAGGGAGCCCAGAAAGGAGATGCTGCCAAGAAGGCAAAGTCTGATTTAGTTTGCTTCAAGTGTGACAAGGAAGGTCATTATGCTCATGAGTGTCGATCAGGAAAGGGGAAGAAGGCTACAGGTAAGAACAATGTGAAGTGCTTCAACTGTGATCAAGTTGGTAATTATAAGAATCAGTGTTCAGAACCAATCAAAGCAGACAAGGGAAAGGTTTTGCTATTGGACCATCATCAGCCAGGCTAACTGCAGCTGAAAAAGGGAAGATTATGATGGAAGGTATGATTTTGATTTAGAGTATACCAGTTATGATACTATTTGATATCGGTGCATCACATTCATTTATATCTCAGTGTTTGGTTGATAGGTTATGCTTAGAACCCACAAACATTGTTACTTCCTTAAGGGTTGCGAATCCAATAGGAGGGTATGCAACTCTGAGGATTAGATGTGACCAGTTAGGACTTGACTTGTTAGGTCATAAGTTTGTATGCAGTCTATATGTTTCGTAGATTTCAGAATCATTTTAGGTATGGATTAGTTGAGTAAGTGTGAGGCTATGATATTTTTCCAAGATGGGAAGATATCACTAAGATACCCTGATAGTCATAACCGAATCATATTCTCAGTGGAGAATTCTGACTGCAGTAGTTGTGCTTTATTAAGTACTGTGAAAGTGGAACAAGATTTAAGTTGGGTTTGAGTAGCAAGAGAATTTGCAGATGTCTTTGAGCTGGTCATAGGACTACCACCGAAACGAGCTATTGAGTTTCAAATAGATCTTGTGCCAACAGCTGAACCTGTGAGTAGACCACCTAGCAGAATGACACCGACCGAGATGAAGGAAGTGGATCTAAAAGGGAGGAATTTTATTAGACCAAGCAGTTCGCCTTGGGGAGCAGTCGAGGTGTTCGTGTAGAAACCAGATGGGTCATTGAGGATTTGTATCGACTATCGTAAGTTGAACGAGAGGACGATCAAGAATAAGTATCCTTTACCGAGAATAGACGATTTCTTTGATCAGTTATATGGAGGCAGAGTGTTTTTCCAGTTTGATTTGGCGATAGGTTTCCATCAGTTAAGAGTGGCAGAGGACAGTATTCCTTTGATAGCATTTCGAATTAGGTATGGTTCGTACGAGTGGTTAGTAATGCCATTCGAGTTAACAAATGCACCTTCTTTCTTTATGGATTTGATGAACCGAGTTTTCCGAGAGTACTTAGATAGGTTTGTGTTGGTGTTTATAGATAACATTTTAGTGTACTTTAAGGATGAAAGAGAGCATGAGAATCATCTTTGAGTAGTGCTTGAGACGCCAAGGCAGCATCAGCTAAAGGCGAAATTTTTCAAGTGTGAGTTTTGGAAGAAAGAGGTTAAGTTTCTTGGTCATGTGGTTTCAGAGAAGGAATTGTCAGTTGATCCAGATAAGATCGAATCTATTAATAAATGAAAGAGACCAAAGATAGTGACTGAGATTAGAATTTTTCTTAGTCTTGCTGGCTATTACCAAAGATTCATCAAGGATTTCTCACGGGTAGCAGTGCCTCTGACTAAGTTAACCAGGAAGGATGTGAAGTTTATCTGGTCCGAAAAATGTGAGGAAGCATTCCTTATGTTAAAGCATTTGTTGACCAATGCACCTGTGTTAGTAGTTCCAGACTGAAACCAAGGATTGGAGGTGTATACCGATGCATGTGGAACTGGATTGGGAGCTGTGTTGATGCAAAAGGGTAAAGTGATTGCCTATGCTTCACGACAACTTAGACCGAAGGAAGTGAGATATCCTACTCATGATTTGGAGTTGGCTGCGGTGATCTTTGCATTGAAGATTTAGAGGCATTATCTCTTAAGGGAGAGATTTAATTTACACATCGATCATAATTCTTTAATGTACTTATTCACTCAGAAGGAGCTGAATATGAGACATCAGTGGTGGTTGGAGTTTTTGGCATCTTATGATTTTGGTATAGAGTATACTCTTGGGAAAGGAAATAAAGTAGCAAATGCTCTTAGCAAAAGACATTAGAATGTGGTGTTATCTATGTTGACAGAATGGAAGGATTTAGAAGCTTTGACTACCTGTAGTGTGCAGTAAAGATTGACTGCTAGTTCTAGTCAGGGTACCGCCATGTTGCCCTGTTTAGAAGTTCGACCAGTGCTGATCGAAAGGATTTCTTCTAAGTAGAAAGAGGATCCAATATTAGCCGAGAGGATTAGAAGGCCTGAGGTTGGAACTGAGATCGATGATCAAAGGGATTTTAGTCTTGACTAGAGAGGGTGGTTGGGAAAGAAGGGACAGTTATGTATCCCGAATGTTGAGGACTTAAGGAAAGAAGTTCTTGGAGAATGTCATTGATCCAAGTTTATGATTCATCCCGGAGGGTCCAAAATGTATCAAGATATGAAGAGGAGCTTCTATTGGGAAGGTATAAAGAGGGATGTTGGCTTATGGGTTAGGCAGTGTGCATACTGTCAACAAGTGAAAGCCGAACATTAGAAGCAGAATGGGTTGCTTCAGCCTTTAGAGGTTCCAATTTGGAAATTTGATTCGATATCCATGGATTTTAGAAACTAGTTGCCAAGGTCAAATAGAGGAAATGAAAGTATATGGGTCATAGTGGACAGGCCGACCAAAAGCGCACATTTCATTCCAGTAAAGTCAATCAGGACAACACCTGTTTTAGCTAAATTGTGCATGAAGAACATAGTTATACTACATAAGAGTCCTAGTAGTATAGTCAGCGATAGAGATGCTTTATTTACTAGTAAATTCTGGAAGAGTCTACAGGATGTATTAGGCACTGAGCTCAAGATGAGTACTGCATATCACCTTAGATGGATGGGCAGATAGAGAGAGTCAATAAGGTACTCGAGGATTTATTGAGTGCTTATGTATTGGACTTTGGGGCATCTTGTGAAGATCACCTACATTTGGTTAAGTTTTCCTATAATAATAGTTATCAGAATAGTATAGGAATTGCGCCTTTTGAAGCTTTGTATGGAAGGCCATGGAAAATCACCAGTATGTTGGTTGGAGACTGGCAATAGATTAGCCTTAGGTCCAGATCTGGTTGGAGAGGCGACATAGAAGATTGAGTTAATCCGAGAAAGGGTGAAGGAAGCTTAGTCTAGACAGAAACGTTACGCAGATAAGAGGCGTAAAGACCTAGAATTCTCAATTGAAGATAAGGTTTTCATTAAGGTATCACCGATGAAGGGCGTGGCATGATTTGGAAAGTTATAGAAACTGGCACCAAGATATGTTGGTCCATTCCAATTTATAGAGAGGATTGGAAAACTCGCATACAGAGTAGAGTTGCCGAGCAGTATGGTAGGTGTCCATAAGGTATTTCATGTATCTCATCTTCACAAGTATGATTATGATCCAAAGACTACTATTCCTCCGATAGGGTCGGAAGATTTGATAGTAGAGCCTAATTTGACTTTTGTTAGACAACCAATTCGGGTTGTAGCGTCAGATGAGAAAAGATCGAGGAACAAGAAAGTCAAGTCGGTGAAAGTTCAGTTGAGTGACAACAAGAAAGACTGTACTTGGGAGACAGAAGACATGATTAGGGATATTTATCCTGATATGCTTTGAGGATATGACTATATTAGTTTAATATAGATAGTTACTAGTCAGGTGGGCTAGTATGGTTGTTGGAAGTTGTTACATATGATTACTATGTTTAGTATTTAGTCCTTACTGAATTTCAAGTATGAAATTCTTTAAGAAGAGGAGCCTATAACACCCATAATAAATAACATTATTCAGAAGACTTAATTAGATAAATCAAAATCGAATAATGTAAGAACTATAATGATAAGGAGATTGAGATTTGAATAAATCAATATAGGGCCGTGCTTAATTAATTGATTAAATGGGCATAAAATGGCCATTATGTTATTAACTAAAACATGGGCATATTAGGAAATAGTTGTACCTTTATGATTCATGGCTATAACACCCATTCACGTTCGTTTTTCTTAAAAACTATCAAATGCAAGTTAATAGAGGAGCTGACCATTGTTAAGGAAGAAAAAAAAAGAGAATTCAAATCAAGCTAAGGATCAAAGCTAGGAGAAATTAATCTTCAATAAATCTCAAATTCCTTATCACAATCAAGTTGAATAATAATCTATATCATGTCTATTTTGTTTTTGTGATCATCTGTTTTCGGGTTTAAGATTAAATGCATTTTTATGATGATTTGGATGATGATATGCTTGGATCTAATATGTTTGATTTAAACAAGATTGTTTAAATATGATTTTATTCGGTTTTAAGGGTAAAATGGATTTAATGATTTCATATGCCATGAAGAATTTATATATATGTAAAATATGATTTTGGAGTTGGGTTTTAATTTTCATAATTTTTTAAGTTATGGAGAATTTATTATGAATTTTCAAAGGAAAATATGGTTAATTGGGTTTAGAAATTTATTTTAAGAATTTGGATCTGAAATTTAGATATGTTAGATAACATATTAAAAGTGAATTTTTATGATCTTTGTGGATTTTTCCGAAGTGACTTATTATGAGAATTAAATTATTTTGAAAGGAAGACCAAAATGACTTAATTGTTTTATTCGATGGAATGACTTATTTGTTAAATTAATCTTGGTTTAGATCTAAAATTATGCGGCATTTTTATTTGGAAAATAATTTAAAAAGTTTGTGGCAGCCAATTAAATGATTACAAGTAGGCAAGTTGGTTATAAAGTTATTGCTTTTATTGGCATTAATCAGCTTTTACCCATAAAAGTGGGTTCCGCCTCTTTTAGAAGTACCATTCGACCCTTAGCTTCTGCCTTCGATCAAGTCAAAACCCTCCAGGTCAAAACCAACTAAGTCGAGATCAACACATAGGGTATCAACACGTTGGTACGAAGTGGATTGGAGAAAGGCGGAAGGCACGGTGTCGAAATACTGCTTCCGATAGGGCCGAAACCATTGTTTCGCTTTCTAAAGAAATGCGCTTGCCTGTTTTATTAAATGCTTTTGAAGGTGTCGAAATATATGCTTTCGAAGGGGTCTTTTGATTAGCTTTTGAAAGGGCATTCAGCCTTATTATTTAAAGTACAGCTTTCGAATGAGTTACTTAGTTTTCCAAACTAATGATTTCAAAAGGGGTAGTTTCGACCTAGCCAAAACCCTTTTGTCGACTTTAAGCCTTTCGAAGGAATTGAAGATATCAATGCTTTCGAAAGGTAGCCTTTGTTTTCTAAATATAAGCCACTTCCTAAAGCTTTCGAAAGGGGTCAAGGATTTCGAAGGCAATGGTGTCGAAAGGGGGTTTCGATGCTATTCTTCTTGTTGTTTTAACTTAAAGGCTAATACTTTCGAAAGGATGGTTCTGAAGCCATCAAGTTTTTCCTAAACACTGCTAAATGATAAATAATGGTTTCAAAAGAGATGCTTTTGTTTATTGTCACTTTGACCCAATGGATATTTAAAAGATAAACCCAATGGTTTCGATAGGGGTACTTTCATATGGTTTCGAAGCTATGCTTCTATGATTGAATGGTTTCGCTTTAATACATTTGAAAGGTTTCGAAAGAAACGTTTTAAAGTGTTTCGAAAGGCAGGTGCCTAAGGTTTTGAAAAGAAGATTTTAATGCTTTCGAAAGGAAGTTTTCCAATTGTTTTGAAAGTAATGGTTAAAGGTTTCGAAAGCCTTAGTTTTCAAAACAAATAACCCAATCTCATTTTAAAGAAAAACCATGGCATAATAAAAGAGTTTTGAAATGATTTATGTATGATGTTTTTGAAGAGTTTTTCTTGATTAATAGGTTAAAGAGATTAACCAAGTTTTATATAAAATGATTTCAAGGATATTAAACCAAAAGTGTTGGTATTGTTATGCTATTATGTTATTCTTCATATATATATATACATATATATATATTCCCATTGTAATGGACCCATAACTGCATTTTGGGGAAGGGAATAATAACCAGTTAGGTTGACCCGATGGTGAGTATAAATTAAGTTAACTCCTGAACGAGTAGAATTGCATTCAGGAGGTCAGGACGACTAGAATATAGGATGCTAAAATATTGATTAAAGAAGTTGTTAGGGAGACAGGTTCATTGTAAACCCATGAAAACTATGTATAAAAGAACTTGTCATGGAGACAGGTTAATAATAAATCCATGAAAACTATGTTTAGAAAAAGTTATTAGCAGTAGCCAATAGGTTTGTAGTGAACCCATGGAAACTATAACCGGATTAAGTTATTGACAGATGTCAATAGGTTCCTAGTCAACCCTTGAAAACCAGGATAAAAGGAAAGTTATTGGAGTTACCAATATGTTCAGGGAGAACCCATGAAACAATGAAGTTATTGGCAAGGGCCAATAGGTTCTTAGTGATCTATTAAAACTATGAAACTGGACAGGGAGTCCATAAACATTAAATAGGTTATTATTCAGCCAATGAAAACCAATAGGTTAATAGTGACCCTAGAAACTATACATGTGACAATTAGTCAATTAAACAGGGGATGTGAAATTCAAAATGTCTTATTTGTATACATATCATCATAATATTTTGAATTGCTATGTTTTAACCATTGTGGATGCAGGAGCACAATTTATGGTTTTATAAAGTTTTAGAATACTAGTGAGGGGAAAACCCGTTCTGCAAAGTGGTGTGGTCTCACTAGATATCTAAATGGTTTGAGATGGTAGATTATTATTCATACCAGGCTTTATGTCTGACTCGAAGTTTATGTTTTCTCTTAAACTCTTGGGTACTCAATTGATTTTGAGTAGTTTGAGAGTTGAGGTTTTCAGGTACCTCTTTAGACGAATAAGCTTCAGGAGACGTGCAGGAGGCACGATAGCTATTTAGAGTTCTTTTCTATTTTGATTCCGCTGTGTTTTGTTGTAAAGGCAAAGATGTTTACTCGCTTAGTTATATACTCTGATCATCTAAGGGGGCATCTTCATATGTCACTCTTGGCATATATTGTAATAATTATATTTCTCTGAACGTGGTTAACGTAATTGGGATTATGTAATGAACTTGAAATGCGATTTGGAATGGAATGATATGTTTATTTAAAATTGTTTTAAACTTTTCATATCCCTATGCTTCTGTTATATCAATGTATCTAGCATTACCATATTTTATCACCAGAAGTTAATGCTATAGATGACTACTGCATCTGTAGCGCTTAGCTTTATGCCTCAAGATAGGGGATGTTATAGGCCTCTTTTAGTTTCAAGAGGGGAGCAAAATTTGGTGTAGTAGCAATCAGTTATTTCACTAAGTGGGTGGAAGCCGAACCTCTACCTAACATAACTGCTATGATAACTCACACCCCTCGGCACACTGATCCAAAGTTTATGGTAACTTTCGGACTCACGTCAGTGCCAAGTATATGAGGCATCAGGTTTTTACAACATTACAGGGACTAAAATAAACAGATATAATCTTAGATATACTATACCTTTAGAACTCACAACGGAATGGAATAAAATATAAATATAGAAAATGATCATCTCAGAATATCACAAAAAACAATCTCATAAAAACAGCATGTAGTCAAATACAGAGTATATAGAAATACCACTCATAGTCCGATAAAAGAAATACTAAGTACTGATAAGATAAACAGTAACATGGAAAGTAAATAAAGAAATAGTAACTTCTGTGATGAGCTCATCTCTCCATGTATTAAAATTGGGGCAAATCACCTGCTGCCCTGTTCTCCTATGGTGAGGAAAGAATGGAAAAATTGTGGGTAAGACAAAGTTTAGTGAATGATTTCATGTTTAATATATGGTGATCATGTGCAGTTAACTTTAATTCTACCATATATGACCGAGAGCATCCTACAATTGTTCTTGTATTCTTAGGGTCTTTTACTTGAGGGTTTTTATTTAACACACACACCTACTTGAACAACTTGTGCAGGCTCCTATATAGATCAAACTACGGATTAAACCTTAATAACCAACGATTAGCCATCGCTCCTAAAGCTACATAACATAGGATCATCCTACAACTTCCCCGTATGGGACTACATCTTACATCACGTGTAATCATCTCTCATTGGTTTCCCTACAATTACCATATAGGAATAAATTTCCCACAACTACAACTACACGTACCCCAACTACGCATCGAGAGGGATCCCATTATAATAACTCGAATTCTAGTGGGTTCAGATTTTTTGCAAAAATGTAAAATCCAAACCCATTGAAGCCCGAGTTGGGTATCTGGTATCTTGCAAATAGGCAAAGATAAATATATCAGAGCTCAAATAAATATCTCACAGTGGAACTGACTAAAATATAATAGTAAGTAAATACTAACCAAGGTAATAACACTTTCTAAACAAGTGTCTCAAAGCTGGAAAATCTTTGCCATCTATCTAACCTGTGGGATGATATGAGGAGGGGGTCAGAACTAAAGTTCTGGTGAATGGACAAATTATACACTTCTAAACATAATTCTACAAATACCGTTCTATTTCCATTTTCTGTTATATTAGGTTTATTAGGTTTATAATACTCTCGCCTATGTGCGTGAATCGTATCCATCTACTCCCTAGTAGATTAAGACATTAAATAACCAATATATATATATATATATATATGTAGCTACATTCACAAAGACCACAACGATCCTAGGTACTACCCATAGTACCTTCCGTATCCTCCTCGAAAAGGACTCCATCATCTCGCTACTAGAGCGTACTGTAACTACATCTATAAAGGATAGCTTTGTGAGGCCTACAATACAGATGTTCCATCGTCTACTATGAGAACGTGAAACTGCATCCGCACTAGCTTATACTAGTGCTCGGACATCCACAATGTACCACCCAGTGCGTACCTTGAGGACTACACGTAATCATTCTGTCTATTCCCTGAATTCCGCCAACAAGGTCTACCTTGTACGGAACTCAGTCGAGGATTTTCTATATATGTAAAGGTCTGCTTTGTTAGGCCTATAATACAGATATTCTACTTGGTCTGTCTCTTTTCTCATCGTGGCTATAGCCCCACACAGCCCCCCCTCAACTAATCGAAAGACCTTTCAAGAGCTAAGTAGCTATGCCCTACTGCAAACAATCTAAACATCCAATTGGTTGTGCCAATCATCCAATGTCTCAATAGTAAAAGAATCATTAGCCTGTTGGTTTAACCCTAGTCTTTCTCAAACTCGCTCTAACTGATGATCGCTGATCTCCGCATGCGACTATCCTTTTGGGTCCTGCCCACTATAACTAACTCGCAAACTAGAGTACGGTGTCATACAAATATCCTACTTCATCATCAACCTTTTGATTGCCTACAAAGATCCGCTTAGTTAGGCCTTCAATGCAAAATCAGTCAAGGCATACTCTCTTGATGGAACACCTACAAACCTGTATCTAGGGATGCAGCTTCCTTAGGCCTACCCCAGAGGGCCATCCTAGAGTATCCTCACATCCCGTTGAAGTCTCGTACTTCCTTCTAGCCCAAAATAACTAAGTTGGACGTGCTTTTTCTGTACTAAAAATCTACGATGAGCTTCTTCTTTAGGCTCCTTATCCAGATTCTCTTAGGCTACTCCAAACGCACCATACCATTTTATTAGAACCTACGTCTAATCTTTTATTATGCGTTTAGTTTACTTTTCTTATTCTATTGGCTACTTATTTACCCTAATCAAAATGCCCAGCCCCACCCATGTGTGAGACCATCGGTCCTAGACCTGAAAGGGAATGTTGCTGGCACGGGCCACTTCTATTATTCTTGCTTATTAACTTAATTCAAGATCTAAGTTTGATAAAATAAGCCTCTTCTATTTCTTTTTAATTATAACCTACGTGTTACAATTATACTTGCAATTGTCACTTCTGTATTCTTTCTTTCTTTTATAACCTACATGTTATAAATGTAATTGCAAGCGTCTCTTTTCTATTCTAGTATGTCTTCTTTTATTATGATACTAAATTCTCTTTTAGTTATCTTATATTATATGATAGTCTTAGCTTGGGACTACGTCCAACTGTCACAAATTACTTATCATAATAACTGCTTTACTTTTTACTCTACTATCTATGCAAAAAATGCAGATCTAGTAACATTTTTTGTTTCTTCAAGTCTTGTCAAATAATTAACTTGATTATTTCTTCTTCTTTAATTTCTTTAACGCTTCACGTTATTCTCTTTTATTCTGGGAAGTAGTTCTATTCTATTTGGTTGGTTACAAAAACTGTGCTATAGATCCATTTCCATATTTTAATATTAAATAATGCTATAAACATTAGCTCGTAACTGCAAGATATTTCTTTTATTTTTTCTTTAATTGTTAGGTAATGCAAAATACAGTAATGTCTCTATTTTGCACTAATTCCACTTTTCTTGCTTTTATTCTTGCAATTACTTTTATCGTTATTCTTACAATATTAAACGATGGAGATTTATTCCCTTTTCTAAACCAACCAACTAATCTATCACTAACTTCCAAATCAAGTTATTAAATTTCCCCCTTTTTAATTCATTTCTCCCGTTATAATATAATTTACTATAATTCTCTCACTTTTAGGCTTAAGTCTTTCTTTACAACTTTTAAGCCTAATATTACTTATATTTAATTGGATTCCTTTCTTTTTCCAGATAAATAACATTTAAGTATAAGTACAATTCTCTTATAAAATTTACAGTTTCAACATATCTAACTAGTAGAACTAATTACTGAAATAAATGCTGAATTAAATATTTAATAGGAATCTAACGATATTATATATCATAAACATAAAAGAGATATAATTTAAATCCACTCACTTGTCGTCCTTAGCTTTACTTCATGGCCTTCCTGGATCCTCTTCTAAGGCGTCTAATATTTTTATTAAAAAGATATTCTCCCTAGAAATATTTTCTATTTAGGGTTCAGCCTCAGGTAATGAATCCAATTGGAAGAAAATCTGATTGTGAGAAAATAGCTAAGCCTAGGGTTCTATTTATAATGGAGTTTGGGAATCTTAGACCGTCGGATTTTTGGATTGAATCTAGTGCAACCACGTCATAGGCTCGCTGCGAATCGTTGGATCCAGAAAACAACGGCTTAGATCGCACGAAAATCAGTTTACAAGACTTCGGCACATCCTCAGAGGATTTCTCGTCCAGGGCTACATGTGGGTCGACCTCCGTGTTTAGCGGGTCGGCCTATGGGTCGACCCGTAGGGTCCTACTATTTTTTTATTGTATAATTCTGATTTCTTATTCTTCTCGTAACTTCTTCATATTAACTCGAATTTCGACAAGTTATATATGGAAATTGATCAGAAAATCGCTACGAACACAATGGTATAAGTTTCGAGGTCATATCTCCAAAAATGCCCATTTTCACTGTTCATCGTCATTTGATTATTTAATTATCTAAAATGCGGAGTATTACATTTTCCCAACCTTTAGGAAGTTTTGTCCCCGAAATTCGGTAAGGGTAAAACTATGTAATTCCTCGCATCAATCACATCCATTTTGTGTACATCCAATTTTGCGACCATCCGTGTCCTTATGCAAAGCGTCATTCAATATAAAATATATGCATGTACATGAATTTCTAAGCGATACCTCCTGTATGAATGCTTTTCTTCTTTAAAAACTCCTTTTTAAAATATGATGCACACATCCTAAATATACTTGCAATTTTTATATGAATGCAATCTTTTGAAAATCCAAAACGCTTTTCATCCAATTTTTCCCACACTCCTGCTGAATAGGGGCATAGTTCAACGAATTTTACATCCAAATCCTACCACACAACTTTTAATATTCGAATTTCAGAAAAGTCTAATTTTCCGAACTCGATTTCTTATGTCAGAAAGAAGGTAGAAAACGGAAAAACCTCACATTTCCCCGTTTCACTTTTGCGCACCTCTTTCTCCGTACTTGGAACTTGTGTCACCATTTTATAAAAATCTCTATTTGCTTTCCCAAGCACAGTTCACATAAGAAAAATTTTATTTTCAAAATTTTCTTTTGACGTTTCCGTCACTTTCTTTAGATTTTACTATTTTTCTTTTAGTTACTTTTATCTGCTTTTATTTTTCTTTTATTATTTACGTCCTATGTTCTTATTCTCTTCTTGTGAACATCACAGAAAAAGTGCATCATACTAATCATCACTGATTTACTACAATAGGAACTAAATGCTTACATAGGAGTACAAACTCATAACTAAAAGAGAAAACAAGTCCTACTACAAAGCGATACTAGATAGGTAACTATAGTAGCTAAACACAACTATCATCTAGGGCTAGGAGACCTAGGACTATGTCCAACCTGACACAGAAAGGTCCTACTCTAGGATTCCAAGTAACTCATATGCTCCTCCTTCCGCTTACTACTCGTTACTAACTCATGCCGCATTACTCACGATGAATAAGATCTATTCACCTCTTCCATTCCATACTCAAAATGAAATAACCAAGTCTCATTTACTGCAACGAATAAGGATTTCAATCTATGCAATCTTTATCTAAAAAGGCAACTAAGCTTTAAGAAATTTTCTCTTTACCTTTACCTTTCATTTTCCCCAACTAAGGTCTACCTATCCCAACCACGTGTGTCTTACTATCTTACTAATATCACTTCACTATTCTTCTATATTCTACACACATGAAGCAACATTCCTAGGTTTTCACTAGTCCTATACACTTTATGGGAACTTTTATTATTACCACTAAAAGTAATCACTGCTATCTCCTACATAGCCTTATACTTTTCCCATCGCACCTAGGAAATGATTCCTATCTACTCCATATTTTAAAGTATGGTTTGGTATTTATCATTTCATTTCAAAAATTAAAGCTTCTAAATTTTTGAAACATCAAATCCAAAAATTCTTGCCTTTAAAAGTGTTACTTTGAATTTTCTATTAAATTCAAAGGTACTTGCTTACTTAACATTTTATCGAAATAGGTTCTACAAAATATGGCGCTTTCCATACCTTGTACATCTCTTTCACATATTCCTCATAACTTGCACAAAATATCTTTATTTGTGATTTGGTTTCATAGAAAATTATATCATTATTCATTTCATTCCAATAGATTAAAGTATGTTTAATCTATATTCACTTACAATAGACATTTCCTACGAAATTTATTAATTTCCTAATATTTAACTTACATCTTTTTTTCTTCAGAAGAACTCATTTTCAAAATTGTTTTAATATTTTCATAGCTAGATAATATTTCCATAGAGTTATTTAAATAATAAGTGTACTTACAAACCACTTTATTTCTATACTTAGAAATTATCTTCAAAACACATTTTTATTTGGGTCAAAAATGATGTTGCGTAAAACACGGTTACAACAACCCAAAAATACTAGTATATGGATTCAATTAAAATAAATATTAATAAATTCCATATGCTATGTAAAAACATTTCCTTTGGGAGTCACCTACTATAGCAATAATGTTATAGTCTATGCTTCCTTTATTTTTCACGAAAACATCTATTACAACAATAAATGTTGTAACCTACGTTTATGTTTAAAATCTTTGTTTACCTACCAAGAAACTAGCGAGCTATACATGCTCTATAATTCTTCAAAAAAATTTCACTTTTAACAAAATTTACATCATATAAAAACCAATTTAAATTTCATACCACTTCTTTTTTCAAAAACCCAATATTTACTTCCTCAATCATATTAACAATTATATTGACTACTTTTCAATTTCAAAAGTTTCATTTTATTGGGCTAGACATAAAGTGGATTTTCTTCTTACTACCCTAGGAATACCCTTCCTAAACCTTGGAAATCTCATTTCCTTACTAAAATCTCTTATTCCTTCCAAAATAAAAATACTCTCCCTAGGGAACTTTTCCACTTCCTATAACATATGGATACCAATCTTCTCTCAAAACATAGCTTATTGTACACTATAAATCGACAATAACATAGGGCTCAACATCCTTAGGTCATCCCAAACCCAACTAGCAAACTATGCACAAATATACTTCTAAAACTTTCTATATGTTAAAATCTATAATTGGGGACTATTTGGATATTAGTACATAATATATATATATTTTATACAAAAATACAAATACGTTCACTCATATTGCCATATCTACTTAGGATCTACTAACCTAAGCTCTGATACTAAATGTAACAACTCGAATTCCAGTGGGTCCGGATTTTTCGTAAAAATGCTAAAATCCAAACCCACTGAAGACCGAGTTGGGTATCTGGTATCCTGCAAACAGGCAAAGATAAATATATCAAAGCTCAAATAAATATCTCATAGTGGAACTGACTAAAATATAATAGTAAGTAAATACTCACCAAGGTAATAACACTTTCTAAACAAGTGTCTCAAAACTGGAAAATCTCTGCCATCTATTTAACCTGTGGGATGATATAAGGAGGGGATCAGAACTAAAGTTCTGGTGAATGGAAAAATTATACACTTCTAAGCATAATTCTATAAATACCGTTCTATTTCCATTTTCTGTTATATTAGGTTTATTGGGTTTATAATACTCTCGCCTCTGTGCGTGAATCGTACCTATCTACTCCCTAGTAGATTAAGACCTAATAACCAATATATATATATATATATATATATATGTAGCTACATACCCAAAGACTGCAACAGTCCTAGGTACTACCAATAGTACCTTCTGTATCCTCCTCGAAAAGGACTCCATCGTCTCGCTACTAGAGCGTACTGTAACTGCATCTGTAAAGGACAACTTCGTGAGGCCTACAATACAGATGTGTCATCTACTATGAAAATTTGAAACTACATCCGCACTAGGTTATAATAGTGCTCGGACATCAACAATGTACCACCCAGTGCATACCTTGAGGACTACACATAATCGTTCTGTCTACTTTCCGAATTCCGTCAACAAGGTCTACCTTGTACGGAACTCAATCGGGGATTTTCTATATCTGTAAAGGTCCGCTTTGTTAGGCCTACAACACAGATATTCTACTTGGTCTGTCTCTTTTCTCATCGTGGCTATGGCCCCATGCAGTCCCCCCTCAACTAATCGAAAGACCTTTCAAGAGCTAAGTGGATGTGCGCTACTGGAAATAATCTAAACTTCCAATTGGCTGTAACCCTCATCCAATGTCTCTATAGTGAAAGAATCATTGGCCTGTTGGTTTAACCCTTGTCTTTCTCGAGCTCGCTCTGACTGATGATGGCTGATCTCCACATGCGACTATCCTTTTGGGTCCTACCCACTATAAACTACTTGCAAACTAGAGTGCGGTGTCATACGAAAATATCCTACTCCATCATCAACCTTTTGACTACCTACAAAGGTCCGCTGTGTTAGGCCTGCAATGCAAAAGTAATCAAGGCATACTCTCTTGATGGAACACCTAAAGACCTGTCTCCGGGGATGCAGCTTCGTTAGGCCTACCCCAAAGGGCCATCCTAGAGTATCCTCACGTCATGTTGAAATCTCGTACTTCCTTCTAGCCCAAAATAACTAAGTTGGGCGTGCTCTTTTTGTACTAAAAATCTACGATGAACTGCTTCGTTAGGCTCCTTATCCAGATTCTCTTGGGCTACTCCAAACACACCTTACCATTTTATTAGACCCTATGTCTAATCTTTTATTATGCATTTAGTTTACTTTTCTTATTCTTTTGGCTACTTATTTATCCTAATCAACATGCCCAGCCCCACCCACGTGTGAGACCATCAGTCCTAGACCTGAAAGGGAACGCTGCCGGTACGGGCCTCTTCTATTATTCTTGCTTATTAACTTAAACCAAGATCTAAGTTTGATAAAATAAGCCTTTTCTATTTCTTTATTTTTAATTATAACCTACGTGTTACAATTATACTTGCAATTGTCACTTCTGTATTCTTTTCTTTCTTTTATAACCTATATGTTATAAATGTAATTGCAATTGCATCTTTTCTATTCTAGTATGTCTTCTTTTATCATGATACTAAATTCTCTTTAGTTCTCTTATATTATATGACAGTCTTAGCTTGGGACTACGTCCAACTGTCACAAATTACTTATCATAATAACTGCTTTACTTTTTACTCTACTATCTATGCAATAAATGCAGATCTAGTTACATTTTCTGTTTATTGTTTCAAGTCTTGTCAAATAATTAACTTGATTATTTCTTCTTCTTTAATTTCTTTAACGCTTCGCGTTATTCTCTTTTATTCTGGAAAGTAGTTATATTCTATTTGGTTTGTTACAAAAACTGTGCTATAGATCCATTTCCATATTTTAATATTAAATAATGCTATAAACAATAACTCGTAACTGAAAGATGTTTCTTTAATTGTTTCTTTAATTGTTGGGTAATCCAAAATACAGTAATGTCTCTATTTTGCACTAATTCCACTTTTCTTGCTTTTATTCTTGCAATTACGTTTATCGTTATTCTTACAATATTAAACTATGGAGACGTATTCCCTTTTTTAAACCAACCAACTAATCTATCACTAACTTCCTAATCAAGTTATTAAATTTTCCTCTTTTTAATTCATTTCTCCCGTTATAACATAATTTACTGTAAATCTCTCACTTTTAGGCTTATGCCTTTCTTTACAACTTTTAAGCCTAATATTACTTATATTTAATTCGATTTCTTTCTTTTTCAATATTAATGACATTTAAATATAAGTACACTTCTCTTATAAAATTTATAGTTTCAACATAACTAACCTAGTAGAACTAATTACTGAAATAAATGCTGAATTAAATATTTAACGGGAATCTAACGATATTATATATAATAAACATAAAAGAGATATAATTTAAATCCACTCACCTGTCATCCTTAGCTTTACTCTATGGCCTTCCTGGATCCTCTTCTAAGGCGTCTAATATTTATATTAAAAAGATATTCTCCCTAGAAATATTTTCTATTTAGGGTTCAGCCTCAGGCAATGAACCCAATTTGGAGAAAATTTGATTATGAGAAAATAACTAGGCATAGAGTTCTATTTATAGTGGAGTTCGGGAATCTTAGACTGTTGGATTTTGGATTGAATCTGATGCAACCACGTCACAGGTTCGCTGCGAATCGTTGGATCCAGAAAACAACGGCTCAGATCGCACGGAAATTAGTTGACAAGACTTCGGCACGTCCCTGGACGATTTCTCGTCCAGGGCTACACGTGGGTCAACCCCCGTGTTTTGCGGGGCGACCGATGGGTCGACCCGTAGGGTCCTACTATTTTTTTTTAATATAATCTAATTTCTTATTCCTCTCGTAACTTCTTCATATTAACTCGGATTTTGACAAATTATATATGGAAATTTATTAGAAAATCGCCACGAACACAATGGTATAAGTTTCGTGGCCATATTCTAACAATTCCAAAAATGCTTATTTTCATTGTTCATCGTTATTTAATTATTTAATTATCTAAAAATGCGAGGTGTTACACCCACAATGCTGACTTGTCAGTGTGCCTCATTGTCCACATCTGTGTCCACCTCTCGAATTGTAGTATATGCCTCTTATTGCATTACCCGGGATCCATCAACAACATAGTATCACGTCACGTCAAAATCTATGAATACCAAGGAGTCCCATTATGTCGAGCCCATACACCTCATCAAGCATCATTCTGTGCTGCGTGTCCACCGTAGAACCTCCTCCGAGTGCCATTTGCGATAGAACCATCCCCAGTCGAATAATCGACCCTCATTTGGTAAAGTACATTTACCCAACCCTACAACGTTGTAGCGCATATCATAGGGAACTAGCTTCCTTGCTATCTCTATCATCCACACATATGTACACAATTAATAATTTTTATTTTAACTTGGTCCATGGTTTAGATTACGCATCCGGGCTATTAATCGATCGACCGCTAAACCCTATCGGTCGACCGCTTTGGGTGAATGATCGACCGCAGTGTGAAGTTTAGGGTCTTTCTATTTTCTTTATTCGATTTTAATTAGTTATTAAATTTGTCAATTCTGGACTTCCACAGTGAACCCTAAGCATCAATTTACAGTGACCAATCTTTGTAGTTTACGCTACTTTTTATTTATTCCAAATTCATAGATTTGTACAGTTTAAATAGACTAGTTTAATTCAGGGTTAAACAATTTTTGGGATTTCCATTCAACCATAAAAAGGGTTCGCTTGGGTTAAAATCAGATTAGCCAACTTATACTAATTCCAATTTATACTTCAAGCTTCAGATTTTAAGAGTATGGTGTACAATTTAAATTCCAACATCCAAGATCAAATAGCATAGATTGAAATTAATTGTAAATAATCAACTTGTTAAAGGTGTTCCCTCTCACCTCGAATCGAAGTGCTAACTTTATTCCTCGCCTGAGAATCCACATCCATTAGCTTGCCCCTCCTTGATCCGATTACTCGTATTCTCTTTGCTTTGTTTTAAAAGAAATTTTGTTAGTGAAGAGAAGATTTTGGCACAGTTTTAGCGTGCCGTTAATTTTCTAGTGAATTAGGGTTTCAGTTACGTGTTAATTTATAGGGATTTAAGGTGAATACGGAGCATTAGATTTACCTTAGAGAATCTTTGTTTTCATCATAGATGCACATCTGTTACTTGGCACCGAAGGAAAATAGTTTGTCCAATCGTGTATGTCCGATTTGCATTCCAGATCTCAGAAAATCAACATCCTACATGTCGACCAACACACCCTAGGGTGTCGACCAATGAATAGTTTAAATAGGAAAGTTTTTATTTTTAATTTATTTCATTTTCAGACTTTAAAAAATGTTCGTAACATCTCCATACTAACTCTGATTTCAAAGTGTTATATATGAAAATTATCCAGAAAATCGCTACAAACGCAATGGTGCAAGTTTTGTAGCCAAATTTGGATGTCTGTGATAATTTCAATTTATCCCCTGTTATATTTAAATTTAATTTTCTTACTAAATTTTCTGCTTAATTTCTAGGGTGTTACATTCTCCTTCCTTAAAAGAATTTCGTCCCCCAATATCTTAAAGAATGGAAAAATGTAAATTGTACACGCAACAATCAATAGCTACAACTATCTACTCATCCATCATTCATAGACAATCATTGTCCTTAGTAAATTTCTAATGTGGTATATGTATATGTGAGTGTTAAATGCACGTGAACCTAGTTAACGCAAAGGGTGGATGGTCTCCTGATCTAGTCGACCTCCTGCCATGCAAGTGCTCATGCCATACAAATGTATGTAACATCCTATGTAAGTATACTTGCAATTCTACATGTATGCGCAATCTTTCAATCCATATATAACATCCATATGCATAATGCTCAACAAGGTAAAACAAATAAACAAGAGATAATGTGAGTGTGTGTGTACTATCTAGTGGATATACTGTCCTAAATGTGTAAAAGAAACAATCCAACAAATACATCCACTAGCATGCATCATCCATAACATGTCCTAATGACATGTTTACGACCATCCCTATCATCCAATGGTCTTTACCTAAAGAATATACGAAGGTAAGTCCTGATGCATATGTAATCTACACTTATCAAATTTAAATTGGAAATGTACCAGAAAAGAGTTGTGGGTGGGCAGCTCAGATCTTCTCCACATGCTCTCATGTACTTTCCGCTAGATCGTCCCCCATTGGACCTTAACAAGTTTGATTTTCTTTGTACCATGCTCAAGAATACAAGTGGGTGCATGGTGAACAAGTAAGTCCTTCTCTACTTCCACCTCCTCTAGTTGACTCGACTCGACTACGGTAGTTGAATCATGTAAGAACTTTCTCAAGTGCGACACATGGAAAACATCATGTACTCCCATCAACTTCTCAGGAAGCTCTACTCTATATGCCAACTTCCCTTTCCTATCAGTAATCAGGAAAGGTCCTACAAACCGCAGTGGTAGCTTCCCCAAACTATCAAACCTCATGACGTGCCTAAGCCGTGAGACCTTTACAAACACCATGTCATCCACTACGAACTCTAACTCTGTATGTCTTCTGTCAGCATAAGATTTCTGTCTACCTTGCACAGTTTTTATTCTTCTATAGATCAAGTCTACTTTCTCCGATGTCTCCCTTACCATATCCAGTCCAGGAATAATCCTATCAGCAGTGTTCCACCAACACGACGGTGATTTATTGGTCTACCTTATAGCGCCTCAAATGGTGTCATCCCAGTTCACATCTAAAAGCTGTTATTGTAGGTAAACTCCACCAATGGAAAGTGATCCTTCTAAAAGCCTCCAAAATCCAAGATACACATCCGAAGCAAGTCCTCCAAAACCCGATTCACTCTCTCTGCCTATCTGTCCGTCTATGGGTGATAAGTAATATTTAAGCTCAACTCGATGCCCAAAGCCTCCTCTAGACTACTTCAAAACTCACTGATGAAGAGAAGTATCTCGGTCGTTAACAATGCTAGTAGGAACTCTTTGTAACCTAACAGCCTTCCTCATGTATAGAATCGCCAAAGATTTCACTGTCCTCGTACTCCTAAGCGGTATAAAATCAGCGAATTTGGTAAGCCAATCGAATATGACCCAAATACCCTTATTCCTCTCCTACTCCTCGATAAACCATCGACAAAATCCATGGAAATAATCTCCAGCTTCAACTGAGGAATATCCAATGGCTGCAACAAACCTCCCAGCTTCTTCTGCTCCCCCTTTACCCTCTAACAAGTGATACATCGCACTACATACATCACTACATGCTTCTTCACACCTAGCCAATAAAAGACTCTCTTTATGTCACGATACATTTTGTCTCCCCGGGGTTGAATGGTCATCCTCGAACGATGTTACTCAGCTAGTACCATACCAGTCAACTCTAAAATGAGAGGAACACATAGTCTAGCATCTCTTCGTAACCATCCCCTCGAGTCAATGGCACAACAACTCAAATGACTTGATTTCTCTCCTCTATCAAGCTTCTCAAAAATATCAACTAACTCCTTATCATTCCCCTAACTGGACCTAATAAGTTCCATAAGTGTAGGCTGCACATTTAAAGCTGCTAGTAATCTCGAGGTAATATCCGATGATGGTTGGAAATCAAATGTGGAAATGAACTCCAAATGCCACTCTAAGAACAAAGAACCCAATACTACATGCTATGTAACGACCTGCCTTGTCGAACCCCAGAAGTCGACAGTAATACATCAATACTATTCAAGTGCCGAAAAGACAGATTGTTAGGGAAAAAGAAAGGAGGTAGAAGGTAAAAGAAATAAAAAAAACACAGAATCTCACAACACAATGGAATAACATATATTAATCAACATAACGCTTTACAAAGTCATTTCAAAAATGATACATCAGTGTCATACTAATACAATTCTACCCTTGGACAGTTATAATAGCCTGTCATTACCTAATTGATACAAGATACATAAAACACAGTGGAAACAAGATAATAACTAGCTGTCGATGAAGCCTCATGCTCCAAGCTCTTCCAAAATGCATCCGTGGAAAACTTGAACTAGTTGGCTGCCCATAAAAATTTAAGCACCTAAGAGTTTTAGGGAAAGAAAATAAAACTCTAGGTCAGACATGGGTCTGGTGTGAGTAAACTCAAACAACTGAATTATTATGTTTAAAAGCCTTTTAAATTAAAGGTATCTCGTAAGACCACGCCGCACATAAACACGGATGGGTTTTTACCTTACAATAACCAAAACACCTTTTTTTTATAGAGAATCCAGTGATATTATAATAATGTCTAAGCGTTAAGAGTAAAATAGCCGAAATTGTTACCATTATTAAATTCCAGCTTAATAGGTATACAATCAAGTCCGCACGACGCTTATTGGAGAACAGATTCCATCAATGGCAAGGTAAGGGACTACCTTCCGTACAATACACCTCTAGATAAAATGTACCTGGGTCAGTGTAACAACCCGCATATTTTACGATTGTATATTTAAATGTTTTATTTAAATATAGCATTGTTAGTCTAATTTAAGTCTGAAATGTCACTTTTTGCAAACAGTCGAATTAGGACTCGAGACCACTTCCATTGAGTCCAAAATGGCGTTTGCGACCTTTTTGAGTATAAACATCAATATGTTTGGAGTTGAGTAAAATTTTGATATTTTCATTTAGGGCTTTGGGTTTTGGTTTCAGCCCACCAACCTAACAAATAACCCAACTCCACTCCTCTTTATTCATTCCACTCCTCATTTCCTAACACTCTCAAGCTAAAGTAAAAATGGGGGAGTGAAGAGGAAATTAAAATTCCTAAACCCTAGCTTTGATTAGGAGACTCAAATTTAAGTCCAAAATCCAAGAGAAGGTTAGGTAAGCATCCTCTTCATCTTCTCCATCTCAATCCCTCTTCAATTTTCAAAAATTCCTATAACCTAACTTAGGAAAAACTTTACCTTTGATAATAGATTGAAGATTCTAGAGGTGTTGTTGAAGAGAAATCAAACTTTGCTTGTTCTAGAGCTTCTCGTTTGTTGTTTTGGGTTTAAAAGGTGAGTTTTTGAACTCACGTCTATGTCTATATCTTTGATAGTTGTTTGGTAGTAATTCCTAATATTTGTCCATTTGCTTTTGAATTGAATTGGTTTGATGAATATTCCAATTTTTGGCGTTTTGAAGTCAAATCTTTAAAAATCCTATCTTTGATGTTTGAACATGTTGTTGGGGTGTATCGAAGAGCCTATAAGGCTGGGTTGTCGCTTGGCATAAATCCCTAGTCTCGATTGCTCGTCCGATCACTCCCGGTTTGGATTTTTACCTCTCTTGGGCTAGGTTGCAAATACTGCAAATGGTAGTTCAGTCGACTGAACTGTAAGGTCAGTCGACTGAATCTGGGAGTAGAAAATTTCCTGCCCCTTTGTCAGTCGACTGACCATATAGTTCAGTCGACTGAACTGGGAACATGAATGTTCCTGTCCCTGTATCAGTCGACTGAACTGCAGAGTCAGTCGACTGAACCTGAAACCCGAGAGTTTCTAGGCATGTTTCAGTCGACTGACCATACAGTCCAGTCGACTGAATCTGGGAGATGTGCTTTTTGCCTATTTTAGGCAGTTTTGTGTGGGTTTCCAATTTTTAATCGATTCTTGATGATCCGAATTGTTGTTATCATTTATCAACTTTGATGACTTCTTTCTTTGGATGTTTGGGAATATCCATTTGATGGGTTTGATATCGATTTATATGGTTTTGATTCACGTCTTCGAATGTGAATCTTTGGTGATTGATTGTTTTTAGAATCGTTTTTGTGATTTGTCACTTAAAGTACAAAGGTTTCTATACTAGTAGTAAATATTCAAACTCTTTCACAAAGATGATTCCAACTCTATTTTTAATACAAATCTCGTTTATAAAACCGTTTTCCAATCTATTAGTATATACAAACCTTTACCTCATTCGTATGAGAAATATAATTAAACGGCTTAGCAAAACAAGTGGTATGAAACGCTTGCGTTTACTTCGTTGGTTAATTCTTGGACTTGTTCGATTGAACTCTTGTGACAATTTTCGAGTGAAAATCTACAATTTGTTCGTAAATATTTAAGTTAAGCCAGTGGTTATGGGACATGAAGCTAAACTCTTATATTTACTAGCTTAGTGAGATTCGCACTTTTTATTGATCGATGATGATCATTTTGTGATTTAGACTAGCGATGTGCGACGTCTCTTTGTTTGTGCGGGGGTTAAACCCCGTTTGTGGAGTTTCAACTCAAAATTGGTGGAGTAGCAACCCATGGTCTTTGGGCCATTTGTGGAGCTTTGGCTCAAAATTGATGGTTAGCGACCATGGAATAACGTTCCGTTTGTGATAGGCCTCCCCTTTTTTGTGATTTCTGGATTTTTGGTTGTTGATTTCTGGAATTTGTGTTTCACCAATTTTGATGATATGCATTGATAAGCTCTATCAATATTTGTGTTTTGGTGAATAATTTAAAGAATATGACATTCTTTTTGGTGTTTGAGAATATTTGAGATATTGTATGATTTTTGTTGTTACCTTATGTAAACTTGTCATAATATGACATTTTTGTTATCATACGTCTTTGTCATCTCTCTTATCCGATTTCATTCTATATGATATTTATAGCTAAACTGATCCATTTATTATTTTCTTCTTAAATAATACTCGGGTCAGACCGAGGTATTTCAGGTGTTCCTGCTTGACTTCTTATTAGGGTCCGACACCTGACTTTTGGCTAACTACTTTAGCATGGTAGTTTTGTAAGTATACATTTGATCAGATAGAGACTCCTTATTGTGTACTTATTCTTTTGTCTAGTACTTGTAACTATCCTTTTGTGATGTAGTGGATCTTGTATGACCACTATTTTGATGTACACCTTTATGTGTTATATTCATATCTGATTTCGTCTTTGTGTTATGAATATCTGTGACTGATTTGTGTTATGCTTATTTTTATATTTATTTCCAAAGTCCATATAACCACTGTGTGGTAGCTTTGAGTTTGTATTTGATATGTCGGATTTTCTCTTGAAATGAAATGTAAGTTATATTATCTGACATATCGGTACTCGCACAAAGTAATTACACAGATGGTCGCTCCTCAATAGCCTTATTCTTCATGCTAGTCGACGGCATTACCTCGTAGTGTCCTTGGCTAGTGTGAGTATAGAGGTGGGGCATCACAGCTTGGTATCAGAGCCAAACTTCGGAACAATGTAGAATAATCTAGCAAGGATCATTATCCTAAGCCTTTCTTAGGAATCATGCCATAGGATTTAATTCGAGTCTTCATACCGTCTTATCCTATTTTCTTTTATGATGCCTTGTTTTATCAATCAAGTTTGTTTGATATTCATTCTGAGAATAACCTTTTTTCCTCTTCTTTCTTTTTTTCTAAAAGAAGAGAAATGGTTAGACCAAGCCGTTCCAACGCCGATCAATCTAGTGCTACTCCTCAGGATGGAGTATTTATGTCTGCCTAGCAGCTCTTAGATCTTGTGAAAAATGCTCAAGCTATCAGACCCATTCCAGAGCCTACTCATCCTAAATCTGGGTTTGCACGCTTGTGCAGTGATTACACCAACTTAGGTGGAAGGCCTTTCAAGGGTTTCGAAAGCGTTATAGAAGCCCAAGCTTGGCTTAGAACATGCGATCGCATCTTTTCTCGCATGAATCTTATTGATCTACATCGAGTCCAAGTGGCTTCTAACATGCTCCAGGAGAGAGCATTAGATTGGTATGAGCTTATGATCTCGGAAATTATTGAAGCGGATCTTACTTGGGAGCAATTCCGAGAAAGGTTCGAGTTGAAATTCGTGCCGGAAGCTGAAAAAGTATCTTTAGCTCGACGCTTTATTGACCTTGTTCAAGGTGCATCTTCTGTGACGGATTACATCGCATCTTTCGAATCTCTATCTAAATATGGGGTCGAGTATATTAATACCCCATTGAAGAAAAATCAGAGATTTGTCTATGGGTTGAATAAGAACCTCAAAAAGCCATTAATTCTGAAACTAGAAGTTTCTTTTGATCAGCTTGTTGATATCACTCTTCGACTCGAAGAGGCCGATAAAGAAAGTGATGTTGAAGTTGTGGGTGCTAAACCGAACTTAACAATAACAAGAAGAGGCCTTTTAAATTCAAGCCTAATCCCAACAAGAAAGGGAAGCAAGCAACTTCGGTAGCAAAGACTCCTACCTCTAGTCGTGGAGAATGTTACAATTGTGGTTCTAAGGACCATTATGCAAACAAGTGTTTGAAGCCCCTTACTTGCCGCTATTGCAAGAGTTCGGGTCATACTATATCTTTTTGTCTCAAACTTCAAAGCAAGAAAGAGGGAAAGCTAAATATGGTGCAAGCCTCTAGTAACACTTCTCTTGGTCAAGGTATTTCTCATTCTATCCTTGATGGCATTATTAAACTTCGTGATCTTCCTATTCGAGTTCTTTTTGATACGGGTGCATCTCACTCTTTTATATCAAAATAACTTGTTGATGCTTTGTCTTTGTTATTGGCTTGATGACTTCTTTGAGAATCGCGAATCCGGTTTGTGGATCCGCAACACTCAGTTTACTTTGTAAAGATGTCGAAATTATTTTATGTGATTATGCTTTCCGAGTCGATTTGCATGTTATGCGTTACCTAGGTTTCGGAATGATTTTGGGGATGGATTGGCTTAACCATTATGATGCCCATATCCTATGTCCTGAGCGGACTATATATCTTCGACATCCTCTATCTGTTAAGCAGATCTCTCTTGTTCTTAATGATTCAGATCCCAATTCCAATTCGGGAGCATCCTTGTATTCTCTAAATCCTCATGATGACGATAATGATGATGAGGAAGATGTAGTTTCCCTCATTCACATTGTTCGTGAATTTCCAGACATATTTGAGCCCGTTTTAGGATTACCACCTAAGCGAGCAATTGAGTTCAGAATTAATCTAATCCCTAGAGCTCTACCTATCACTCGTCCTCCTTATCATATGTCCAATAAGGAAAATGAGGAGATGCATAAACAATTATCCGAATTGGAAGCAAAACAGTTTATTCAATCTAGTTCCTCTCCTTGGGGAGCTTCTGCTATATTTATGAAGAAATCCGATGGTACACTTAGGCTTTGCGTTGACTACCGCAAGCTTAACGATCTTACCATCAAGAATAAATATCCCTTACCTCGGATTGATGATCTATTCGATCAACTTAGTGGTGCTAGAGTCTTTTCACATTTAGACTTAGCAACCGGTTTTCATCAGATCCGTATTGCAGAGGGTAGCATTCCTTTGACATCGTTCCGTACTCGTTATGGATCTTATGAATGGCTTGTTATGCCATTTGGTTTGACGAATGCTCCAGCTTATTTCGTTGACCTTATGAATCAAGTTTTCAAAGACTTCCTCGATCGATTTGTTCTCATCTTTATCGATGATATTCTTGTTTATTCTAAAACCGAGGAGGAGCATGAAAAATATCTTAGGATTGTGTTGGAAACTCTTAGGAGAAACCAATTGAAAGCAAAATTTTCTAAGTGCCACTTTTGGCAATCTCGTGTGAAATTTTTGGGACATACCATTTCTTAATCCGTAATTTCCGTGGATCCTTCAAAGATTGAAGCGATTCAAAATTGGAAGAGACCGGAGAGTGTGACGGAAATTCGTAGCTTTCTCGGATTGGCGGGTTATTACCGTCGTTTCATAAAAAGACTTTTCTAAAATTTCCGTACCTCTTACTGATTTGACAAAGAAGGGAGTTAAATACATTTGGTCAGACAAATGTGAAGCTTCATTTCAGAAATTAAAAGAACTCCTTTTCGATGCCCCTATTCTTGTGATTCCTGAGGGGAACCAAAACTTTGTTGTTTATACCGATGCTAGTCGTGTTGGTTTGGATGCTGTTCTCATGCAAAGGGAACGTGTTATTGCTTATGCTTCTAGGCAATTAAAGCCTGCCGAGACTAGATATGCCACTCATGATTTGTAGCTCGCAGCTATTGTTTTCGCCCTTATAATTTGGCGTCATTATCTTTTGGGAGAGAAATTTGTTCTCTACACCGATCATAAATCTTTGAAGTATTTATTTTCTCAAAAGGAACTCAACTTACGTCAACAACGTTGGCTCGAATTCCTTGCATCTTATGATCTTGATATTCTTTATACTCTCGGAAAGGGAAATCGTGTTGCCAATGCCCATAGCCGAAAGCAACAAGCGGTTGTTTCCATGATGATATCCGAATGGAATGATCTCGAGACTTTATCCACTTATGAGATTCAAGACCGTGAATCCAATTCATGTTCATCTCTTGTTTTGTGTAGCCTTGAGGCTCATCCTTCTCTTTTAGACCGCATTCTTGAAGCTCAAAAGCATGATCCCGAATTGGTTCTTCTTAGCCAAAGTTGTAGGGATAAAATTGATATTGAAGGTTTGAAACACTTTGATATTGATGCTCGTGGCGGCATTCGAAAATTTGGTAGACTTATTGTGCCAAATATTATTGATCTTAATAAAGACATTTTAGAAGATTCTCATCGTTCTAAATTTACCATTCATCCCGGTAGTAGTAAAATGTACACGGACATGAAGTGACTTTATTATTGGGATGGAATGAAATCTGATATTGCTAACTTTATTAAGCGTTACATGACTTGCCAACTGGTAAAGGCCGAGCATCAAAGGCCCGATGGGTTATTGCAACCTTTGGACATTCCCGTTTGGAAGTGGGATCAAGTCTCCATGGACTTTATTGACGATCTTCCCCATTCTCGTTCGGGTCATGATAGCCTATGGGTGATAGTAGATAGACTTACAAAATCCTCCCATTTTCTTCCCGTTCGGTCCAATCGGACCGTACCTATTTTGGCTAAACACTATGTCAAGGAAATTGTTAAATTTCATGGAGTTCCTACTTCTATTGTTAGCAATCATGATCCATTGTTTACTAGTGGATTTTGGAAGGGTCTTCAAAATGCTTTGGGAACAAAGCTTAATTTTAGCACCACTTATCATCCTCAGTCCGATGGACAAACCGAGCGTGTGAATCAAACTCTTGAAGATCTTCTTCGTGCTTGTGTTCTTGACTTTGGTGGAAGTTGGGAAGATCATATTTCTCTTGTTGAGTTTTCGTATAATAATAGCTTCCAATCAAGTATTGGTATGGCACCTTTCGAGGCACTCTACGGAAGGCCATGCCGATCTCCTTCGTGTTGGCTTGAAGCCGGTGAGAAGCTGGTTTTAGGTCCAGATTTTATTCGGGATGCCACAGAAAAGATTGACCTTATTCGTCATAGGATGAAAGAAGCTCAAAGTAGACAAAAATCCTATGCCGATAACCGAAGAAGGAAATTAGAATTTTCTGTGGGAGATTTGGTGTTCACTCGTGTTTCACCTATGAAGGGTGTTGTGCATTTCAGTCGATCGGTAAAATTAGCACCTCAATATATTGGTCCATTTCCCATCAACGAACGCATTGGTTTCGTGGCTTATCGCCTTTTATTACCGGCTCAATTTTCTGCTATTCATGACGTATTCCACGTCTCTCTACTACGGAAATGCCTTCGAGATTCCGATTCTATTCTTGAGCCCGGTGTTATTGAAGAAATTGAAGTTTCGCCTAATTTTACTTATGAGCAACATCATATTCGTATCATTGCTACGGAGGTTAAACGCCTTCGAAATAAAGATGTTCCTCTTGTGAAAGTTCAATGGTCCACAAATCCTAAGGATTGCTCTTGGAAATCCAAAGAATTCATCGAGCGAACACATCCGGACTTACTCTCTCGTGCTCCTTAAGGTGAACTTCTCATTTCAAAATTTCTTCTTTTTTGTGTTGTTATGCCTTTGTATGGTATTCACTTTTTATTTCTTTTTCTTAAGTATTGCGAGGACGCAATTTCTTTAAGGAGGGGAGTCTATAACAACCCGCATATTTTATGATTGTATATTTAAATATTTTATTTAAATATAGCATCGTTAGTCGGATTTAAGTCCAAAATGTCACTTTTTGCAAACAGTCGAATTAGGACTCGAGATCACTTCCATTGAGTCCAAAATGGCGTTTGCGTCCTTTTTGAGTATAAACATCGATATGTTTGGAGTTGAGTAAAATTTTGATATTTTCATTTAGGGCTTTGGGTTTGGGTTTCAGCCCACCAACCTAACAAATAACACAACTCCACTCCTCTTCATTCATTCCACTCATCATTTCCTAACACTCTCAAGCTAAAGTAAAAATAGGGGAGAGAAGAGGAAATTAAAATTCCTAAACCCTAGCTTTGATTAGGAGACTCAAATTTAAGTCCAAAATCTAAGAGAAGCTTAGGTAAGCATCCTCTTCATCTTCTCCATCTCAATCCCTCTTCAATTTTTAGAAATTCCTATAACCTAACTTAGGAAATACTTCACCTTTGATAATAGATTGAAGATTCTAGAGGTGTTGTTGAAGAGAAATCAATCTTTGCTTGTTCTAGAGCTTCTCATTTGTTGTTTTGGGTTTAAAAGGTGAGTTTTTGAACTCACATCAATGTCTATATCTTTGATAGTTGTTTGGTAGTAATTCCTAACATATATTCCTTGTCCATTTGCTTTTGAATTGAATTGGTTTGATGAATATTCCAATTTTTGGCGTTTTGAAGTCAAATCTTTAAAAATCCTATCTTTGATGTTTGAACATGTTGTTGGGGTGTATCGAAGAGCCTATAAGGCTGGGTTGTCGCTTGGCACAAATCCCTAGTCTCCATTGCTCGTCTGATCACTCCCGGTTTGGATTTTTGCCCCTCTTGGGCTAGGTTGAAAATACTGCAAATGGCAGTTCAATCGACTGAACTGTATGGTCAGTAGACTGAATCTGGGAGCGAAAAATTTCCCGCCCCTATGTCAGTTGACTGACCATATAGTTCAGTCGACTGAACTAGGAACAGAAATGTTCCTGTCCCTGTATCAGTTGACTGAACTTCAGAGTCAGTCGACTGAACCTGAAACCCGAGAGTTTCTAGGCATGTTTTAGTCGACTGACCATACAGTCCAGTCGATTGAATCTGGGAGATGTACTTTTTGCCTATTTTAGGCAGTTTTGTGTGGGTTTCCGATTTTTAATCGATTCTTGATGATCCGAATTGTTATTATCATTTATCGACTTTGATGACTTCTTTCTTTGGATGTTTGGGAATATCCATTTGATGGATTTGATATCGATTTCTATGGTTTTGATTCACGTCTTCGAATGTGAATCTTTGTTGATTGATTGTTATTAGAATCGTTTTTGTGATTTGTCACTTTAAAGTACAAAGGTTTCTATACTAGTAGTAAATATTCACAAAGATGATTCAAACTCTATTTTTAATACAAATCTCGTTTATAAAACCGTTTTCCAATCTATTAGTATATACAAACCTTTACCTCATTCGTATGAGAAATCTAATTAAACGGCTTAGCAAAACAAGTGGTATGAAACACTTGCATTTACTTCGTCGGTTAATTCTTGGACTTGTTCGATTGAACTCTTGTGACAATTTTCGAGTGGAAATCTACAATTTGTTCGTAAATATTTATGTTAAGCCAGTGGTTATGGGACATGAAGCTAAACACTTATATATACTATCTTAGTGAGATTCACACTTTTTATTGATCGATGATGATCATTTTGTGATTTAGACTAGCGATGTGCGACGTCTCTTTGTTTGTGTGGGGGTTAAACCCCGTTTGTGGAGTTTCAACTCAAAATTGGTGGGGTAGCGACCCATGGTCTTCGGGCCGTTTCTGGAGCTTTGGCTCAAAATTGATGGTTAGCGACCATGGAATAGCGTTCCGTTTGTGATGCACGTGTTGGTGAGTTTTCATGCTCCCGTTTGTGATAGGCCTCCCCCCTTTTGTGATTTTGGATTTCTGGTTGTTGATTTCTGGAATTTGTGTTTCACCAATTTTGATGATATGCATTGATAAGCTCTATCAATATTTGTGTTTTGGTGAATAATTTAAAGAATATGACATTCTTTTTGGTGTTTGAGATATTTGAGATATTGTATGATTTTTTTTGTTACCTTATGTAAACTTGTCACAGTATGGCATTTTTGTTATCATACGTCTTTGTCATATCTCTTATCCGATCTCATTCTATATGATATTTATAGCTAGACTGATCCGTTTATTATTTTCTTCTTAAATAATACTCGGGTCAGACCGAGGTATTTCAGGTGTTCCGCTTGACTTCTTATTTGGGTCCGTCACTTGACTTTTGGCTAACTACTTTAGCATAGTAGTTTTGTTAGCATACATTTGAGATAGAGACTCCTTGTTGTATGCTTATTCTTTTGTCTAGTACTTGTAACTATTCTTTTGTGATGTAGTGGATCTTGTATGACCACTATTTTGATGTACACCTTTATGTGTTTTATTCATATCTGATTCCGCCTTTGTGATATGAATATCTGTGGCTGATTTGTGTTATGCTTATTTCTATATTTGTTTCCGAAGTCCACATAGCCACTGTGTGGTAGCTTTGAGTTTGTATTTGATATGTCGGATTTCCTCTTGAAATGAAATGTAAGTTATATCATATGACATATCAGTACTCGCACAAAGCAATTACACAGATGGTCGCTCCTCATTAGCCTTATTCTTCATGCTAGTCGATGGCATTACCTCCTAGTGTCCTTGGCTAGTGTGAGTATAGAGGTGGTGCGTCGCAGTCAGACCCTGAACTTTGTCCAACCTTGCCAACACAGAACCGGCCTACCCCTGAACTTGGATAGTACTGAATATGTCATTAACCCGGTTGTTCCTAACCTTTATCAAGATCTCTCATGCACAACCAAATCCATAATATGATAATCTAGAAAGGTGATGACACACCCTAATGGGAGTGACCCACATAGCCCTGCTGCATCTACCCTGTTTTAGCCATTTACCAAATTGTGAGGCTTGAGGGAACGCTTTTACCTTTTCTCTTAGCAGACTATATTGGAATGCTAACACTGCTCTCCAACAGAAATGCAATGTCAGCATTCATCCATACAAGTTCCTTCTAGGACTAAACGAAACCGAAGGCACTACCTCTACTAAATCCATTTTGGAATCACCCTCGTGATTATTATAAAGTAGCCCTTGCACTTCAAAAGCTCCATCTTTTAATCATCTTCAAGATATCTTCAGTTCAAAACGCTTGGGTTGGATCAAAGTAGTTTTCAGATGATTTTTACCTATCCAGTCCCGGTCTCTTCGAAACAACTTTCGATATTTTTCGATAAATTCAACCTCGGTTCTTTAGGAAATAAGCAGACAAAAGATAAGAGTGGAGTTCACCTCCTAGCCGTTTGTGGATGGAATTCCTTATCATTTATCCTAGAAGAACGAAATGAGATTTATATGCACAGTATAGCACCACCGACGGTAACTGTTCCCTATAATTCTCATGTTTCTCTTGGATATTTCCAAAGTTACGTTTTGGTCAAGATTTGACAATCAGTTATTTAACTATCAAACAAACAAACATGAAACATTGATTTAATTCCATATGGTATCCACTAAGCCTTTATTAAGTAACCTTTAATTAATAAAATCCACTTTATAAAACTTGATCAAAAGATCTTTTCTAAAACAGTTATCTCAAACACCTTACATCCCTTTTATACTTGAAAAACATTTTTATTTATCTCTAAATAATAAGTATTTATCAAAAACAGTTAGAAAATTACCTTTTCTCAAATTGCATATTAAATGGCCAAAAAATTCTCTTTTCAAAATATCAGTTACTATAAAACCCATTCACTTTATAAAACTCATTCGCTTATCCCTTACAAAAAATTCTTTTTATAAGTTCACTTCATATTTCAAACCTTCTTATAAATTTTCAAACCAGATTTAAACTTTTTTTTAAAATCTCTAAATGATTTATAAAATATGTTTCCATGTATAAAATGTTTTTAAAATTTCCTTTATAAAATATCTTTGACATTACAAAATATCATTTACAAAATCTCATTTAAATTACTTTAAATAAACCCTTTTATCTAGTAAAACCCTTTTATTATAATCAGTTATTATTTATAAAATAATTATAAAATGTGAAAATAATTTATAAACTTTAAAACCGAGATTGATTAAAGAATTGAAGTTAATTGAAAATCATACTTCATAAATTCAAAAGGAGGCTTAACAATCCCAATGGTACTAATTTAAATTACTATTTAATTTCATTTTTAAGTCATTCATCAATTTATTTACATAAGTCAACATAAATATAAATACACTTCATACCCAAATCAGGAAATAACATGTCAATATAAACTAACCAGTATAAACATGTCCAAATAACATAATAACAGGATGGTGATTTGTCCTGCTAAATAGATGTCCAAACAATCAACAACTAACTTATAGAAAAATGGAGATTTATTCTGCTAACATATATATCCATACAATCAAACAACCAATCTATAGCAGAACGGAGATTTATTCTACTAATATATATCCATAACAATCAAATCTATTGCATTATAGCAGAATGAGGATTTATTCTACTATAAAATGTCCACAAAATCAAACAATCAATTTATGTCAGAATGAGGTTTTATTTTGCTAATAGTTTTCCACACAAACACAAACAATCACATCAGAACTCATTCACAATCATTTATCTACTTAATGGTATCGATATTTGAATCCCTTATGCTCAAAACTATCCTTTGTAAAAAGAATTCCCTTTTTAAATAAATTGATTCTTGGAAAATCAAAGGATTTAAAACTTAAAATCCCCTTTAAAATAATTATAAGTTAAACTCTTATTAAATCATAATTAATCTTTATTAAATTTTAATTTAATTAAATAAATAAATTAAGAAATAATTAAACCTTTAAATAAATAATTAAACAATAATTAATTATTAAATAAATAATTATACACTAATTAATCCTTTATTAATTTTTAAATAATCATTTAAACCTTAATTAATAATTTAATATTAATTAATCTCAATTAAATAATCTTTAATTAAGTCTTAAATAATAAATTAAACCTTTAATAAATAATTTATAAATTAAAAACTTTAATTAATTTAAAATTTAACACATGGTTAATAATTAATAGGGAATTAATTTAAAGGACAAAAATTTGTATATTTTTAGCCTCAAGGACACGACCTCAATATTTTAACCACAAGGACAAACATTCTCCTAAAAATTATTCATAAGGACAAACATTTTTCCAAAACTACTACCGAACTAAAAACTGATACTTAAAAACTGCTACCGATAACTACAAACTGATACCTAAAAACTTAAAAACTGATACCTAAATAAAGTTGTTCTTTAGGTTAAAATACTGAAGGTCTGTCCTTGAGGCTAAAATGCTGAGAAATTTTGTCCTCGACAATAATTTCCTGTAATAATTAATTGATAATTGGCCCTATATTTAATTAGTAATTAATTAAAAGAAAATCATATAATTAATTTATAATTAATTAAAAATTAATCATACTTAATAATTGATGAAATAAAATTAACCTTATCCTTTAAAAGGTAATTAGTAACTCATCTTCACTTAATTAAAGTTAATAAACCTTATTAACACTTAATTAGTAAATAATTATTAAAACTTTATTAATTAACTATTAATTATTAAATCCTTAATTAGCTTTTAAAACACTATTATTAAGTTTATAAAACATTTACAAAACAATCTTAAGTATGAAACTTAAATTTGAAAAATTCGAATTTTTAAAGCGAAACTGCATCCATAGCGACTATCGCTATGGACACCATAACATCAGAATTTTTTGACTTTCCTTATTGAAACCTCAACACTTAAATACTTACCAACTTATCATAAAATAGTATAAGAGTTTGCATAAGAAAACAAAGTTAAAAACTTTGAAATGATTTTCAATTTCCTTTAAACTAAACACTAGTTTTTCCACAAAGAAATCCAATCGTCAATACCATACCAAAGTTCCACTTCCTTAGCATGACATCACAAACACATGCCTAAATATCCATAAACATATCAACATCATAGCACAAATCCAAAAATTACATCTTTATAATGAAACATAACGCTTTAGCTTTCGATTCACAAGTCAATATCCAAACCGCAACTAGCAACATACACATATATTCAAACCATATAATATTCCAACCAAACAACCAACTTATTTTACCATCCAATATTAAATACATATAAAGATAAAAAATTTCCAAAAGTTGAAGAATTTACTCACCAAAAATCCTTTGTGTAACGACTCGGATTTTCAATCGTTTGATTTTGAACATTCAATTTATTTTAAATGTTGAATTTGAAATGTAAATGGAATTTCAATATGAAGTTTATCGATCAAATAAGTGGAATAAAAAAACTTAAGTTTCAAATACAGCGATTTATTGGAAAATTTTAATTGTTGAATTAATAATTGAAAATCATTCAAATAATTGGATTGGAGTTGAATATGAATCGAAATGATTTCTAATGTTGATATAAATTTTATTGGAATTTATAATCGAGTCAATAAGTTTTTAAAACTGAAACTTCAAGAGATTTCGCAAATTTTTGAAATCGTCGATTTAATCGATGCGTTAAAATAGTGATCTGAGGCACGATCTCAGAATTCGATGAAACCATTTCCACTAGATCATTAATAGTGTATTATTATCGAATTTCAAATTTCGTAGCGTTTGGATTTATCATTTGGTCGTACGATCTGAAAACGCCTAGAAATAATTTAGTTGAATTTAATTTAAATAGTCGTTTTAAAAATCTATCTTCTCCATACGATCGAATTGGAGCTCGAAAATTGTTCCATTGGGTTCGGAATAGGGGTATAACATTAGGAACATCAGGCAACACACCTCGATAGGGATTGTAGATTTTTAGTTACCCAATACGAGATAATTTTGAATATAAAATATAAATGTTAAATCACAGCCACCCTAACTTGTACTCGAGCCACCCTACCCCTAAAAACGCGCTACCCTACTTCTGAATCGAGTCGATCTTCTTTATTTTTAAATCACGAACGTTTTTTCCTTCCTCTTCAAATCGAAACCAGATCGAATAATAAAAAAATAAAAAAAAGCAGCCCTAAATGGCGATTTTTAATTTTGAAATCGGTTCTTCATTTTTCACGATTTTTAGTTCGGTCTGCTTCTCTCAAAGCATGCCGACTTAATCTTCTCCGCTTCGATTTTCAACTGCTTCCCGTCCGATAGTTTCAGGCTTCTTAGTCACGATCCCGACATCCATTTCAAACCCTAGTTTGACATTCCACTTGAGCATGCATTTCCAGTTTAGGCTTTCTGCCCAATGGCGTTGCTTTTGGACGGTGCAGAATTTCTGCCTTTGCCTCATGCTCCAGGCTCTAGTGTGCGAACTGTACCAGCTACTCCTGTTCTTGCATCTGGGCAGTGCATTGGTGTGGCATGCATTTCTATTGTCGTATTGGTAGCTTGTGCTAGGCCGCTTGATGCATGTTCGTCCAAAGCTACTATTTTGGATGATGGTCCAGGTTCATGTTCGGGGCTGCTGTCATCCTCCTCTGATTTTCTTTCAAAGGTCTTTCCACTGGTAGGCTGTTTGAGAGGTGCAGCTGCTATTATTGTGTTCGATAGTTTGGGTTTGTGCAGACATAGTTTGGGAGGTGCATGATGTTGGTTTACTCAGGATAGAGTATGCTTGACTTTGGCTTAGGGTTGTTGGTTGATTTGTGCGACTGGTAATGTTGGAGTATTGCTGGCTATAGCGATGCTGTGGTGATGGAGATTATAGAGATTGGTGACTTGAAGTATTGACACTGACAAGGTGAGCGAAGGCAGCATTATACTAGGACTGTGTGTGGTCATTATTTGGAAGATTCGAGCATCGCTTGAGGTGAGTAAATCTCACTCGATTTGGTTGACTGATTTAATTCATAATAATAAAAAATCAATTATTGGTGATTGGATTGAATTGATATATTATTATCAGTTGGATGTTATATGATTTATACATAGTAGTATATATTAGTAGCTGGATATATTTCCCGCCGTTGGAGCGGATGAGACCCTATGCGCCCCGCATAATAGCAGATGACCCTATATACTGCGATATCCCATCGAAGTGGGATTGGTATTTTTATGTTATCTAACATCTGTGGATGCAGGGAAACAGGTTGGAGGGATCCAACTGGATTCCTCAAAATGTTGATTTTTAATTTCATATATAGTGATATATGATTTATGTGGATAATTTTTTATAGATTATGTTGTGATTTGAATTATTGGACTATAGAAGCACTGGCCTTAATTTTGGTATTTTAAATATCATAAATATTATTTTTGAATTTAAAGGAATTAAAAGGAAATTTTGGATATAAAAATATTTATAATGGAATTTGGAATATTTTAAAGGAAATCGAGTTGGATAAAATTATAATTTGATTTTGGAGTTTGTACTTAACTATTCGTAAAAAAATATTAAAAATGGAGATTATAAAAAAATGGATTTAAAAATGAGATTTCTGGGAAGAATATGGGAAGAAGTCAAAAATAGATATTTAAAGTAGATTTGAACAGTAAATGAAACTTATAAAGAAATGAAATTATAAAATGGAATTTTATAAATGAGATTTTTTTAAAACAAGTAAAACCCAAAAGAGTTTATAAATTTATAAACGATGTTTATAAATCGAGATATGGAAACCGGTTTTTGAAAAAAAAATGGATTCTATTTTTGAGCTGTGGAAATGGTTAGGAAATGGAAATGAAATCGATGTGTTGTGAATCCAGAGGTATTTATAAATTGAAATGGATTTTGGGATTTTAAAAATATTTTTTTATCAAGAAGATAGGTTGTTTTAAAAGAATTTTATTTATTTATTCAAACTATGTAATTTTAAAGCTGTTTAGTATTAAAATACTTCAGAAGTGAATTTTTCAAATATCTAATATTAATTGGTATAAAATTCTGAATTTTTATAATCAGCTTTGTAAATCGATTTGTTTTATTTAAAAATGATTGAAAATGAGTTACCGATATATATTTAAAGTGTTTTAAATATTTTAAATAATTACTTAAACATGTTTAAAAAATAAAAATAGATTATTATTCTTTAAAAATAATTATTATGCATATAGAGTTTTGAAATGATTGAAATTTATTTATAAATACTCTCAAAATTTGTAAACGGGGTTTATTTAACGGTTATGATATTTATAAGAGAAATCTTATAATGGAAGTCTGGGAACTTAAGTAAATTTCCGAATTTGTTGAATAAGAGAACTTCGAAAAATGAATTAGAATTCAGAAAAGAAGTTAGAAGTGAATATTTGGAATTATAGACAAGTGTAATCGATTTTGGAAATATTAAGAAAATTTATTAATAAATTTCGGAACTTATAGAATTCATTATGAATGAGTTATGGAATTTACAATATAATTTTGAAGGATTTTTGAGAAACAGGAAATAGATGGAATATTATACCCTGGATTTTTAGAAATAGAAAATAAAAGGGAACCTTCCTAAGTGTTGAATTAACATCTGAATTTGGAATTATTTTAAGTGTAGAAATGGTGGATAGAATAACCTGTTATGGATAAGTATTGGAGTTTGTTTCAAAAATTGAATATGCTGGAAGAGATTTGGATATAAATCTTTGTAAAGATATTTTGAAACAAATAATTTGGAGAATTTATAAAATAAAGCCTAGTGATTGCTTATGGATGTTTTTTGATAGTCAAGTAACCGACTGTCAAATCTGTCCAAAATTCGTCGATCGTTTCAAAGAGACCGGAATGGGATTTAACTATCCGAAAACCACTTCGATCTGATTTGTGCGTTACGAATTGTGAAATCAAAAAGCTAATGGAGACGGTGATTTGGAGGTTATAATTATGGATTCCAAGTATGAATGCTATTCTAAAGGTAAAACGTAGCCTCAAGCCTCATCAACCGAGAATGACTAAAATAGGGGTGATGCAGCAGGGCTGAGTGGGTCGTACCCAATTAGGGTATGTTAATACTTTTCCAGATACCCTCGGATGTATTATAATTATGGATATGGTTGTGCATGAAAAAGAGAGCGCTCGATAAGGGTGGGAACACCCGGAGTGATAACATATTCGGTACTATCCAGGTCAGGGGTAGGCCGGTCCTGTGTTGGCAGGGGATCCAAGCGAGGTCCTCAGTACATTTTTCTAGAGGTGTACTATGACGAGCGGTACCCCAGTAGCCCAATCGTTGTATGGAATCCAATATCCACTACGAGCCTGTATGGTTTTGATTATATACCAACTATGCTAAAACGTGAGATGCAAGCATTTCACCTATTTTCTAATTTACTTTCTATAGACACTATTATAATATTAGACGATTTTGATATAAAATGTTTTGGTTATCGTAGGGTAAAAACCCATCGTGTTTATGTGTGACGTAGTCTTACGAGATACCTTTGTTTTTCAAAGGATTTTGATAACATTAATAATTCAAATTTAGTGTGTTTTCTCACGCTGGTTTTCTAGACTAACTCGGGTGTTATTTTATTATAATGCTTGGGTCAGACCGAGTATTACAGGTTCAGGTTAGGATGCTATGGAGCTCAGGAGACAAGCTGGAGGATTTCAAACATATTCCACATACTTGATTATATTCCGCTGTGTGTGTGGATTGTATAGTCAGCACTGGTGAGGACAAGTTAATAACTGTCCATGTTGATTTATTGATTGTTGTACTCTGATGAATATATGTATATTAACAGCTACAGTTTTCTTTTGTATAAAATTCTGTTATTATATATTATATTTTGTTCCGCTGTGATTGTGAGATTCTGTGTTGTTCTGTTTCTTCTTCTATCTTCTTCTTCTCCCCTAAAGATTTGTATTTCCATTCAATTTGAGTTGGAAATGTGGAATTTGTTATTGACTCGAAAGGTACGGAGATACGGGCTTTTACACTTTGAAAACTTGATACATTTTGGAATTTGGAAAACTTGAAAAATCACAAAATCCACTCAAAAATAGGTCAACTTCCCCTCGAATTTTGGACAGGTAATTCTAGGGTTTTGGTAAAGTAGTCAAAAGGAAAGTTTTAGGAAATTCTTTCCTCTACAATTTGAAAAAATAAACGCTCAATTTCAATTATTTTGAGGAAGATATGGCCGAGAAAAGAGGAGCTATTTTCGAACTTAAATTTCTGAGTCCAAAAACATGTCTGAAAGAAATGCTTTTTTAACATAGATACACTCAAATTTGAAAATTTGGTACAAAAAAAGTTGTAGCTATTGGAATTTCATATGGGTTTGAAAAAAGAAAATATCCATTTGGGTGGGAAATGAGGAAGATAGGATAGAAGGAAGAGGAGGTAAAATGCGAAGAAGGAAAGACTATTTATAAACAAGAGAAAAAAAGAAATTACCTAAACACCCTTGTCCTTTGCCCTCCACCCACCTTGCGCCACCTCACCACCTTGTCCCCCCTTACATTTCTATGCCAACATGCATTTAATGTATATATGTACTTATTTCTACATATGTTTTCCGAAGCATCTTTACATTTAAATAAATACATATATTTTTAAATCAAAGAAAAATTATCTTACTTATATATATATGATATTTAAGTGAATACATATATATACATGTGAAACAAAATCCTAACTTTAGTTATAAATGAATGTATATACATATGCTATTTTGACCATAACATTTTCGACAACTTTTAGTCAACAAAAAGTCAAAAAATTCGGAAAACGAATTCCGGTCATATTTTCGATTTTTCTTCGAACCAAATATTTTTGTGAACAAATTTTAAATACTATTTCGCCATCATTATTAATTATTTAAAAGAGTTTTATTTTCATTATAAAACCTATATATTGAATATTTAAAATTAATTAAATATTCGCCAATCAAAGGAGTGAAATTATGGGTCATTACATGCTATATGCTCAAGGCATCGGCCACTACATTGCCCTTGCCTGGGGTATATGAGATATCAAAATCTTATGATGCCAAAAACTTCATCCACCTCCGGTGCCTTAAATTCAAGTTCTTTGGAAAAACAAATACTTCAGAGACTTGTGATTCGTATATAGCTCAAACCGCTCTCCTAAAAGATAATATCTCCATGACTTAAGCGCAAAGACATTGGCCGTTAACTCAAGATTGTAGATAACATAGTTTCTCTCGTTGACCTTCAATGTCGACTAGCTTAGCTCACCACCCTTTCTTCTGCATCAACATCGTGCCCAACCTCGTACCCCAAGTGTTAGTATATATTATGAACGCCTTCGCACTATCAGACAATACTAGAATAAGTGCTCTAGTCAATGCCTCCATTAGCTTGATAAAAGCATCCTCACACTTTACATCCAACGAGAAAACTTAATTCTTCTTAGTGATGCAGGTTAGAGGAGTAGAGATCTTCGCGTAGTCCTTAATGAACTTCCGATAGTAGCGTGCCAGACCAAAGAAACTCCTCACTTCCATGGCATTCTTGGGCACATGCTAGTCCTAAACTATTGCAACTTTACTGGGATAGAATGCTAGCCCACCTTCTGAGACAACACGTCCCAAAAAGTGTACCTCCTCTTGCTACAAGCAACACTTCAAAATTTTTGCCTTCAACTTATGCTCACGAGTGTATTGAGCACCTCTTCTAAATGCAACACTTTCTCATCCTCGCTCTTCAACTAAACTAAAATGTCATCTACAAATACCATGATGAATTTGTTAAGCAACCCTCTAAAAACTCAGCTTATTAGATCTACAAAGTAGGTCGTGCATTGGTTAGTCTTAAGGGCATGACTAACCACTCATAAAGTAAGTCGGGTGTAAAAAAAGCAATCATCTGAATATTGTCCTCAACTACAAAAAAATAGTGGAATCTAGTAGCCAAATCAAGTTATGAAAATACCTTCGCTCCAACCAACCGATCGAAGAGATCATATATACGAGACAGTGGATACCAGTTCTTCTTTGTCAGTTTATTCAGCTCTCTATAATCAACACAAAGTTTCAAAGAGCTATCCACCTTAGTGGAAAAGACGACCGATGCTTTCTAATTTGAAATGCTCCTCATAATGAAGCCTTTCTTCAGTAGCTCATTTACTTGCTTGTTCAACACGCATCTCTCCTTTGGAGTCATATGTCTCAAGAGTAAGCCAACAGGTCTAGCGTTCTCCGTAAAGTAAATTCAAAACTCGATCTCTCATTGTAGTGGGAGACCGGTAACCTCTAAAAAGACATCTGGATAATCTCTAACTATCGACACAAAATCTAGCTCATCATATGATAGGTCTAATGAATATAAGTAGCTCAACATAACTGATTATCAGGGATCACAATAGACCTCGAAGTTACGTCCACCACAAGTACTAAATCTAACAACCTTCCTATCACAATCTAACATAGCTTCTTACATCGTTATCCAATATATGCCCAATATTAACCCAAACCCAGAAAATCCTAAGGAAAAAGCATCGCAATCGAACTCGACCCCTTAAATAAACCCCTACAAACTGTAGACAAATAGGCCGATCCTCCTACAGGGTTTGATACAACCACATGGTCTATAACTATGCTAGTGTCCAAGTGTAACTCATTCAAAAGTCTACTAGAAATGAAAGAGTGTGATGGCCCGGTGTCAAATAAAGTGCGAATGTATACACAAGATAAAGTCAACACACCTTCGATCACAATCTTCTTCCCTTTATCTACAACTGGTGGCATACTCAAGCTTAGTACTACATCCAGTGCATAACTCCAGACCACCTAGATAGAGGTCTTCAGAGGTGTTGGACACTTCCGCTTCATATGCCCAAACTGATTGTAGTTATAAAACTTGACCTTTCAACCCTCTATCTTGCACTCCTTCGTGAAATGATCCTTCTGGTCACAGTTCCTGCAATGCATATCCCGCTTCTTGATCTCCCCCTCAAATCCAAATCCTCCCTTGTGTTGATTCTGCCAATGCGCTTTCCCTCCAGTCTTCTTAGGTTCCTCCTTTGCCTCTTCCTTGGAGTTGGTATTCAGCAAGGTCATGTCCACTAAACCCTCAAATGGGGAACCCATGAGAAAATAATTTAGAGCTAAACCTTAAAGGGGTTGGTTAAGCTCTTTAGCAAACTTCAGAAACTTTTTATGTGGGATATTAATTAGTTCCATCCTGAGCCTAGCCAACTCGTTAAATTAATTGACACTCCTTTACCGACATGTCTCCTTGCTTCAAGTGAATAAACTTCTCTAACTACACCCCTTCCTCTACTCTAGAAAGAAATTTCATCTCAAGTTTCTCCGAACTCCCCCCAATCGATCTCTCCTCCGACAATCTCTGCCTCAACTACCTACCTCCAACTAAGAGCCTCACCCTGTAACTACAAGTAGCTAACTATCTCCTCATCTCATCAACAAGACCCATCAACCCAAAAATCCTTTAAAAAGTACAAATCAATATCGTCAAATCTACATACAGCTCAGTACCCAAACACGGCTTTCCTCCAAGGCTCGAGAAATCTTTACATAGCTTAGCAAAATTGGCGGCAGGTGGGAGGGCAGGAACTGCACCTATCGCTCTCTCTATGGGTCCTCTAGTAGGATTAAGCTCGGCTTGTCCCCTCACCTATGGATACCAACAGAAATAAATCGAAACGTTCACACCCAGAATCTCGACTGTGTTGCCTGAGTCTGAACTTACAGGATCGATCATTTTTTATCTATGATTTTTAAGAATTTATTAGCAACATTCCATATATATTATAGGCACGAATACGAGAAAGATTACGATATGTGTAAAAAATTTAGAAAACTTTTTGAATTTTATTTGTCTATACATATATACAGACATACTTTGAAAACCCATTTTGAAAACTTTCTGGAAAAACATTTTGAATAACCTTTTTTTTCAAAAAACTTTTCAAGTAGGTTCTCTCAACATGCTCCTAGTCCCTAAGGAACTTTTAACCTGGCTCTGATACCAAATGTGATAGTACGAACCCCTCAATACACCGATCCGAAGTCTAGGGTGACTTTCGGACTTGCATCGGTGCCAAGAAGTACGAGCAATTGGGTTTTTACAACATTACAAAGACTAAAATAAGCAGATATGGTCTAAGATATGCTATACTTTCAGAATTCATAGCGAAATGGAACAAAACATAAATATAGAAAATAACCATCTTATAAAATATCTTAAAACACAGTCTTAGGAAAAAATTATGTAGTCAAACACGTAGTACACAAAAATACCACTCATAATCTGGTAAAAGAAATACTAAGTACTGATATGATAGATAATTACATAGGGAGTAAATAAAGGATAAGCAACTCCTATGATGTGCTCGTCTCTCCAACTGAAATCGGGCCAGATCACCTACTGCCCTGGCCTCCTGTAATGAGGAAAGAAAGGAAAAAGGGTGGGTCAGACAAAATTCTGGTGAATGAGTACATGTTTAACATATGATCGTGTGAAGTTAACTTTAATTCTGCCCTATGAGACCTGGGGTGTCCTACAAGTGTTCGTGTATTCCTAGGGTACTTTACCTAAGGATGTTTATTGAACACACACTCATACACTAACAACTTATGCAGGCTCCTATAAGGATTGAACTACGGATCGAACCTTAATAACTAATAATTGGCCACCGCTCCTAGAGCTACACAATATAGGATCATCCTACAACTTCCCCATGGGACTACATTTCACATTATGCCATTTATGATATAATCGCCCCTAGTCGAATAATCGACCCCATTGGGTATAGTACATTTACCCAACCCCGCAATGTCCTAGCATCGTCTCATACGGAACTAGCTTCCCTAATATTTCTGTAACAATCCATCCTTAAGTAAGCCTAAATCCCGACCTAGAGAAGTCCCATTGAAACTTAGACCCATTCCAAAGCTGGCTATTGGTTGGTAAAAAGAACAGTACATAACTATTTATTTATTTATTTAGAACTCACAGCGGAAGGTAAAATATAATAGCATAAAAGAACCCTTTTTATTTTAAATTTCAATTGTTACAAAACCATTACATAATGTCAACAACAACCGCTACATAATAATATTCAAAAATACATTGTCATCTTCAAATGGGTACATTAGAAAATAACATAAACAGATAAATAGACTACTGCCACAAGCTCCTCTCATCATCATCTCCATCTTGGTCATCATCTCCTTCCCTAACTTGTGTTATAACAAGGAGGGAGTCAAAACAACAATTTATAGTGAATAGAAATCTCGAGCCTTTCTATATATGTACTTGGGCAGTATAATTTAAATAAGGATATGTCTTTTGCATTTGAACTATATTCAAAACCATTTAATACTTCATATAAGGGAAAAAAGCGATACCTCAAATAACCACTTAATACCTTCAATCCTCAAAGGCGGTCCTTCGTATTATCCAAATTCATATTCAATAACCATTATTATTAATGTCTACCAATGAGAGAGATAGTACCCAAGCCACTTAATATTTTTAATGGAAAAATAGGCAAACTCTGACCATTTAAGTCCTCATTTGAGGTATTCCCTATCATTTAATACATATTCCCAAGGAGGACTCCTCACAAGTATTTATCTAGCTGACATTGTACGAAAATCTTTTCTGATACTTAATACTTCCATTCAAGTGGACCTTTTTGAGATATCCTCAACCGTGCCAAAATCCAATCTCGACCATTTAATACTATAACGAAAAAAGCAGGCCCTCAAACAACCATTTAGTACCTTCAATCCCTGAAGCAGGTCCTTCATATTATGATCCGTACACCACGAAGATGTTTCACATTAGTCCGATTACTCGTAGATATTGGTAGCCAGATTAGCTAGGAAGATTTACCCTATAGAATTTGGGACTAACCTCGTGTCATCTGGAGTTACTTATTATAGACGATGTCTCACATCAGCCCCAAATTCACACTGCTGGTGGTCAAATTAGTTGGGCGAACTTCTATGTGCTTTTGACTAACCTTGCATCCTATAACTTAGTCATATTTCATAACACTCTCTAAGTATATTATCACACATCTCACATATTAATTATTTAGGCCTTATAAGAAATTCTTTCTTATTTCGCCCCTATAATTAATCACTTTCCTAAGGAAGATTTAAATTAATGATAATTATTACCTTAATTAACTATGAATTAATACGTCATAATTGTACATTATTTACGCTAGTTTATATATATGTAAATATGCATTTATTGATTTCTATGCATGTAGAGATTTCACCTTAAACTAACATTTTAAATGTCAAATCTTCAAAATTATACAAGTCTCATTTCCACAATTATATATACCATAAAACCAATGTTCCAAAATCAGTCAATAGACTTGTATATAGAATCCAAATCCAACTTATTTCATATTAAAACAACAGAATAAATCAATAATAGAAAACTACAATTTAATTGATTTTACGCTCCATTCAACTTATTTTACATAAAATTAGACAAGGGAATTTCTGTTCAATTTGTAGAAATAGGCAGTAGTGCAAACTACGAATAAGGATTCATACCTTACACACCATTTCTTAATCAAATTCCTTAATCAGGTTCAAAGAAAAAGAATAAGAAGCGGAATAGAAGGTAAAACGCGTAAAATGCAAAATCCACACAAACTCCGTTATTTTAATACGAAACCGTTAAAATTCCAACCTAACAATTGACATTTCAATTTGGGAATTTTTAATGTGATGGTTTCGTAATCAAAAATTCCCACGGCATATATCAAATCCAAACTACACTATGCAATTACTAAAATAGAAAAACTAAGATTTCTACTCATAGAGGTCCTTAGCTTTGCCTTCTTTTTGGATTTCACACGCCCATAATAATTCCTTCAGATCTCTTCTTTTTTATATATATAATAAGGGATTTACTTATATGTTAGATTCAGAAAATTAGAGGTTTGGAGGAGAAGAAGTTTAGAAAATAAACAATAAATAGAAATAGATATATAGGATTTCTTACTTGAAACTATAATGGAGTTTTTTAAATCTATGAAGCGACGAACCGACAAGAGGTTCACTAGTGTTTCCAAAATAGTTTGTGAAGAAAAGTTAGTGGGCTAGGCTCTTATTTATAGTGGTTGGAATGCACTAGAACTGTCGGATTTAAGTTGGTTTAAAATAATAAAAATCCGGATGTTAATTATTGCACAAACCCTAGCCATCACTAAGCTTCACCAGTCGACCGCCTCCACCCACTGGTCGACCGCTAGCAGTCGACCGGTCATAGGTCAAGGTTCGACCGGTCCCCTATCTTGGGAATATTTTGATCGTCGTTGATTTATTTTTATTCAATTCCTTGATAATAAGTTAACGTCTAAGTTAACTTTAATATTTACTTAACCCCCAAGTATAATTACTGTTAACTTTTGAATTTCAAATTTACGAATTTGTTATTTATTTGAATTTGAATTCTATGTAAATTAATTTGAGGCCAAAACTTCAAATGTCCATAACTTTCTCATTTGAGCTCAGTTTTCAACATATTATATATGGAAATTGATCAGAAAATCACCACAAATAAAACGGCATAAATTTCATGGTCAAATTTCGACTTTTACAAAATTTTCATTTTTAACCCTATCTTACTTAAATTAATTTATCCAATTTATTTATTTATGGTTGAGCTTACGGGGTGTTACATTCTCTAACTTCCACACATATGGATACAATATAATTATATATACAATTAATAATTTTTATTTTAACTTAGGCCTCAAGAAGTTCAGATTACTTATCTGGGCATCTAACTAGTTGACCACTTAGGGTGAACGGTCGACCAGTCGCAGCATGAATTTTAGGGTTTTTCTATTTTCTTTATTCTATTTCAATTAGCTATTAATTTTTTCGATTCTGGACTTCCACAGTGAACCCTAAGCATTAATTTACAGTGAGTAGTCTTTGCAATTTACCCTATTTTTTATTTATTTCAAATTCATAGATTTGTATTGTTTCCTGGGGATTTGATCAGGCAACTAGTACTCGGCAATAAGTGCTCGTCATCAGAGAGTGTCCGGCATCTAGGAGTGTTCGGCGAAGCACTTGCCATCCAGGAGTGTTCGGCGAAGCAACTGACATCCATGAGTACTCGGCAAAGTACACGACATCCATAGTGTCCGGCGTCCAGTAATGTTCGGCGAAGTACTCAGCAGTGTTCGGCGTCAACTGGCACTCAACGTCAACCAATGCTCGGCATCAAGGCTGCTCGGCATACAAGACTGCTCGGCATCAAGGCTGCTCGGCATACAAGGCTGCTCGGCATACAAGACTGCTCGGCATCAAGACTGCTCGCCATCAAGACTGCTCGGCATCAAGACTGCTCGGCATCAAGACTGCTCGGCATCAAGGCTGCTCGGCATAAAGTGCACTCGGCGTCGAGACTACTCAGCAACAGGAGTACTCGGCATCCCATGGTGTTCGGCGTAATACTCGACATACAAAAGACATTCAGCATGCACAACTAATCAGGATACCGGTATCGTTCGGCATGCATACGCCGTTCGCTCAAGAGCTTGAGATGGAGGCACGTTCGACCTCAACAGACAACCGTCCTACACTTCCAACGACACCAACATACCGTTCGGCATAGAAGGAATGGTTCGGCGCAGAGCGTTCGGCACGCCTGGTTCGGCATACAGCGACCACTGCACTGGGGCTTGAGCGTTCGGCTATCCAGCCCACTTGGGAAGTCCAGCCCATATTTGCCTATAAATAGAGGGGCAGGGTCACAGTGAAATGGATCCTTTTTGGAGAACACTGGGGAGACTCTGCCATTTTTAAGACTCATCTTCTCTACTTAACAACTTCATTCAAGCATTTGATTCACGAATTGTATTTGTAATCAACTATTAAGAAGATCAATAAAGTTTAACCTCAAAGTGGACGTAGGCAATTACGCTGAACCACTATAAATTTGGTGTTCTTACTTTCTGCATTTAAATTAGCATTCTCTTCCTTGTTTAATTTATCTTCATCACTTATATCTCTACACAATCTTTCTCTACGAGGTTAGTGACCAATTTTGGTGCTAACATGTATAATTTAAATAGATTAGCTTAATTTAGGGTTAACTAATTCTAGGGGTTTCCATTCAATTACAAGAGGGGTTTAACTTTGATTAATATCAGATTATCCAACTTATACTAATTTTATACTCTAGGTTTCAAAATTTAACAATATGGTGTACAATTTAAACTTTAACAATAGTGGTTAAAATTAACTATAAATAATCAACTTATTAAAGATGTTCCCATTCACCTCGAATCCAAGCTCTAACTCCATTCCTCGTCCGAGAATTGACACCCATTAGCTTGCCCCCTCCTTGATTCGATTACTCGTATTCTCTTTGCTTTTTTTAAATTTAGTTTTGAAGAAATTTATACGTGAAGAGAAAAGATTTTGGTAGAGTTTCAGTGTGCTGTTAAATTTCAAGTGAATTAGGTTTAGGTTAGGTGTTAATTTATAGAGGTTAAGGTGTATATGGAGCACTAGATTTACCCAAGGAAATTTGTTTTCATCATAGATGCATATCAGTTACTTGGCACCAAAGAAAAATATTTCATTTAATCGTGTACGTCCAATTCATGCTCCAGATTTCAGAAAATCAATGTCAACCGATTGATCCCTAGGGTAGACCGGTCGACCGCTACTTGTTGACTGACCGACACACCCTAAGGTGTCGACCAGTGACATATTTTAATTAGAAAAGTTTTTATTTTTAATTTATTTCGGTTTTCAACTTTAAAACATCCGTAACTTCTCTGTACTAACTCCGATTTTGTAATGATCTGTGTTTTACATATCAAAGGATCATAAAATATTTTTTATTTTAATCGTATATGATTGTATGATTCTATGATTGTGAAATGTGACTCTTAGGTAAATTTTACACACCTATTTTTTTTTCAATTTCTATGTGAACATTTTGACCTTGGAAATCTTATTTAGGACATAACTTTTGATAGGAATCGAATTAGGGTCTCAAACAAGTTACATTGCTTTAGGATGATTGTTTCCTATTCCGTAGAGTGGTCATAATAGAAAAATGAGCTTATAGTTAGAAAACTATGTATGTTTTAAGTTTTCAAAGCTGTTGGTTAGAATTAGTGTGCAATTATTGAAGCCCATTAATCTAACTAGAGAATCCCTATAAATAGGGGCTGTAAGAGTCAAATGAAAACTTTATCCACTTATTCTAAATTAGTTCTAAACCCTAATTAGCCTAAATCCATCCTAATTCATCTAAATCTCTCCTTAGATCAAACTAGATTTTTGATTGGTGATTGGAGCATTGAATAGAAGATAGAGATCATTGATTTGCTTTATTTAGAGCGCTTTTTTCACTGACCGAATTGGATCTTCATTGTCCGGATTATATCTACACAAGAATTGGTTGAAATTTGATAATTAATGAGTGGTTTATGTCTTCTCACTATATTATGCATGTTTATATAGCAAGATTATAGGATTTAACATGTTTTAAATTGATTTTTGGCTATTAAACCTTTTCTAACTTTAATTACATGTTAAACTATGAATATGGCTTAGATTGATTAGAAATCACCATTGATTATGTTCATATATTCATGCTATATGTGGATTTATTTAGAATTTGACTTGTTTATCTCATTTTGATGGATTGCAAGTTTGATTGGATGACATAGCTTGTTGTTCTATGTTTGGATGATATGATTTGATGTTGTTTACTAGTGTTGTGTTTACATAGAAAGTTAGCTAGGAGAAATGAACAAATTGGGGGGGGGGAGTTGGTCGGAATTTGGCAAAACTTGGCTTTCAAGGATGGCAAGAGGCTATGGACTAACTTGCATAACATTTGGAGCTAAGGGTTAAACTCAGCCCCGAGTTAAGGGTTAGGCCGGTACTGGTTATGGGAAAAGTGGCTATGACTTGGTCTTTGCCATGAGTAGATAGGGCTTGGTCAATGAAGCTAGTCTATGGCTTGGTGTAGGAATTTGTCTAAGTGATGGATAGGATGACAAGTTATCTTTAGAACTTGGAAGTGGAGCTTTGGATTGGGACCGAGTTATCAAAGAAGAATGTGTCGGTGTCTAAGGCAACTAAGGAAGAGTACTGGAGACAAGGAAGGAGAAAATAGCCAATTATTGGCTAAGTGCTTAACTCGATATCGAGTTAAGGGCTTAGGTCGGTGCCGAGTTATCACACTTAGTGGTATGAATGTGGAACTTTAGGGGTAGGAAGTGGATGCTCTATAGGTCATGATGGAGGTGTTGGCTTGTTCGCATCAAGGGTGGATGGCGATACAAGAACATGATGAAAAGCTATGATCTTCGGATATTGGCTCGTGTTAGGAGTAGGTTCCGAAGATGGCGGCTCATAAAGGATGGAGCCGTAGGATCGAGGAACATGGCGGTTGTTCTTCATGAATAATGGAAATTGGATTGAGCAAGAAGGGCTCACTATCCAAATGGAGGAAAGGAAGGCTCTGTTATATGTGCTAAGGAATCATTGACACTCAAAGTGTTTTCAATTATAATCGAAGTAGGGGTATTGTAAGTGGTGACGTCTATAGGTCAATGAAGGGATATGTATACCCTGAACCTGTAGCTTCGGGCCTAATGTCCAGCTTTTTACTGCGAGACATGTATCCAGCTTTAGGCTGCGAGATACGAGAGTACAATAGAGAACTGGGATTTTCGTTAATCCCTGGCTTGGGGGTCAAACGAGTTGTCATATATTCAAGGCATAGGGATGGAGTGATAGCTAGGATTTCTTGATGGATGCTATGGTTGCTATGATAGCTTTGGTTGCTTTCTTATGCAGGCTATCACTCGAAGATATCATGGAAAGTAGGTATTGGAGATAGGAATACCTGGAAGACTGATATCCTTTATTTGGTTGGTAGTATGTCATTTTGATATTGTAGAGTATTATAGTGTTATATGCTAACTCTTTTTTTGCAGGGACAAGTCGGGTATGGTTTGTGTACCTCTGTTCTTTACTATATTTACAAGTATAGTACTTTAAGATTCATTTATCACTCACATCAGACTGTTGTTTGACCCACGATTTTTTACTTTATTTCTTATCATCTTGGGTACTTTTAAATGAGTAGACTAGATAAAGGTCTAGTTGATTCAATATGGAGGATGAGTTGGATGGAGCTATCTTGTATTGTATACATATATAGAGTCTAGACTTATTCCGCCGTGCAGCACCGGGGAGCCTTAGCAGTGACTGCTTACCATTTGTATTTGGGATAGTTGTTGAGATTGTTTTCCGCTGTATAAACTCTACTGTTGATCTATAACTCTGTGGATATTATACTCTGATGATGATAGTCTATTCACATTATTATTACTGTCTCTTTCATTGTATATGCTATATCATATTTGTCCATACACCATGAGATATACGACAGGTTATATGCTATATTGATTTATTTCAACCCTGATGATCGTCCTATATCGGTCGGGCATGACAACAGCGCACTATTTATATACTATTATTGCCTATGGTACTGGACAATTGTCACATTTGGTATCAGAGCTTCGGTTACATGATTAACCTAAGTTGATACCTTGATCCAGTAGAGATGTGGAAAGTGTTATCGCCTTAGACTGGATCTAGAGCGTATATGTACAAGAGAGTGCATACTTATTATAAGCTTTGGTTTTCAAAACTATATAGTAATATGGTATAAGCCACATGCACATGAGCACTATTGACATGGTTTTCTTTTATGAGAAACTGATCATTCTCGTTACAAATAAGGATGAACCGGCATACAAGAAACACTATGAGATCTACTTCAGGAGCGGAGGAAGGGCAGGATCAGGAGCTACTACGCCTAATATCCAAGCCATGTTCAATGCTATAATGGATAACATGATGAGGAATGCTACTAGAGTAGGAATGGGTGGATGTTCTCTAGTGCAAGCGCATAGGGCAGATTTTTCCAAGTTGAGAAAAGACTATTCCGCTCTTGGAGGGAAGTCCTTTTATGGGACGAAGTCAGCTATAAAAGTGCAAGATTGGTTGGATACTTGCGAGTGCATCTTTGGTGATACGGAGGTGGAAGATGCTATGAAAAGGAAGCTAACTACGAGGCAGCTTCAAGGTAAAGTTATGAGTTGGTGGAATCTGTCACTAAAGCTACTCTTGAAGACCAGTTCTCTTTGGGATTATTTTTAGGATAAGGTTTGAGGAGAAGTTCATCTCGGTTGTCCAGAAATCGGTGTTATTCAAAAAATTTGTTGATCTCAAGCAGGGAAAGATGACAGTCTTAGAATATGTTGTAGAGTTTGACGCCTTGTAAAAGTATGAAATTTCATTCATCAACACTCCTTTAAGGAAGAATGAGAAGTTTGTTATAGGATTGGATGACAATCTTAGAGAGAAGCTAGTGGACCATATTGATGAGCCATTTCGAGAAGCGGGTAGAGAAGACACAATGCCATGAGAGCTTGTACCCTAAGACCAAGACTGCTATTGTTGTTTCTTCTAAGAAAGAGGAGCCAGAGCCATAGCAAGGCTGTGAAGGCAAGAAGAAGTGGAATGGGAAGAGGAAGCAACCTCAGGGTAAGGGTGGTAAGAAGAAGGGTAAATGAGAAACTACTTGTTTAGGATGCAACAAGAAGGGCCATTTGACTAAAGATTGAAAGGCGAGTGAGAAGAGGAAATGATACAATTGTGACAAGCCTGGGAATTTGAAGAAGGATTGCCTAAAAACAGTTAAGTCTGGGGTTTGGACACAGTCCCAACTTTATCGAGTTCTCCCTCAGTGAAGTAGAAGAGGAAGAGAGTCATCATTCAAGATATGCTTCCTACTGGTCGTATTCCTGTTTGTTTGATATCGGTGCTTCACATTAATTCATATGTACTAACCTAGTAGATAGATTAGGATTGATACTTGAGATAGTAGACCGACCATTGATCGTGACAAACCCTGTTAGAGGCTCGAGTAACCTGTGCATGGTTTGTAGTGGTTTAGTCTTATCGATTCATGGATGCTATTTTTTTTGTGATTGCTTTGTTTTGAATTTCATGGGGTTCGGGATTATCTTGGGAATGGACTAGCTAAAGAGATTTGTGGGTTTAGTGAATTGTGAGAAGCTGTTGGTGACAATAAGGGATGTGGATGGGCGAAAGGTAGTGATTAGCTGCATACCAGAGGATAGGTTGATGGTCAGCTTTCTATATTCGTTGGAGGTTCCACATGAGGGGTTGTCATCTGTGCCTATGCTCGAGAGTACCCAAATGTATTCGAGGAAGTGACTGGATTGCCGCCACATAGAGAGATCGCAGTTCAGATTGACTTAGTGAAGGAAGCCAAACCTATAGGTATGCTTTTGAGGCATATGGCATCCAGAGAGTCAAATTAGTTAGAGGTGCATGTGAATGACCTATTGAGGAAAGGGTTCATTTGAAGAAACATATCCAAGTAAGGCAAACCTGTTGTATTCGCGACTAAGGCGGATGGCTAAATAAGGTGACGAAAAAGAACAAGTATCCACTCCTGCATATTGATGACTTGTTCGATCAGCTCCACGGTGCAAAGGAGTTTTCTCAAATGGATTTAGCAATGGGATTTCACCAGCTTAAAGTAGCGAATAAGAGTATGCATATTACTGCTTTTCGTATGCCATCGTGTTTCTATGAGTGGTTAGTGATGCCATATAGATTGATCAACGCTCCAGCATACTTTGTGGATCTCATGAGTCGAGTTTTCCCGGACCAGCTGAATAAGTTCATACTTGTGTTCGTGGATGATATTATGATCTACTCTAGAACTGAAGAAGAGCACAAGACGCACTTGAGCTTTGTGCTAGAGATATTGAGTTGAGAGCAAAGTTTTCTATGTGTCACTTTTGGAAAGAAGAAGTGAGATTCTTGGGTGATGTCGTTTCAGGATGGATTATAGCGGTGGATCCTGCAAAGGTGGCAGCGGTCCAGGATTGAAATTAGTCCAAGAATGCTACAGATGCGAGGAGTTTCCAAGGATTTACAAGATACTGTAGACACTTCATAAAGAACTTCTCGAAGGTAGCGGTATCATTTACCAATTTGATGAAGAAGAATCATGCTTTTATGTGGGATGTGAAGTGTGAGCATGCATTTATGATCTAAAGGAGAGGTTGATGAGTGCGCCAGTGTTGACTACTCTAAGTGTGAATGAGGAGTTGACAGTATACACAGATGCTTGTGGTACTGGATTGGGTGCAGTGTTGATGCAGTTAGGAAAAGTTATTGCCTATACTAGTCGACAAATAAAGCCGCATGAGAGGAATTATCCAAATCATGATTTAGAGTTGGTGGCGATTGTTTTTTCTTTGAAGATATGGAGGCACTATCTATTGGGAGAGAGGTTTAAGTTGTTTACAGACCATAAATCCTTTTAGTGCTTTTTCTCTCAAAAGGATCTCACCCTTCATTAGTAACGGTGGTTGGAGTTCTTGTCCTCTTATAATTTTAATATTTCCTATACTCTAGGAAAAGGAAATATGGTCGCTAATGCATTAAGTAGTGTAATAATTTTCAGAAAATATAAGATTCAATTATTCAAGAGAAATTAGAAATCAAAATATAAATTCGTAAGTTTCAGAAGCCATTAATTTCTTTCTTCTTTTCTGCATAAAAACAAGGAAAAAGATACACTGATACATATAAAGCATGTACACATATTAGGCAAGTATAAACTGGACTAAAGGTTTGGGCTTCGGGCTTGGTGCACTTGGACTTGAATAAGCACTAATCTTCAACTAGAACCAGGTTCAAATTTTAACCATGAACATCAGTACAAACCAAGCAACACATAACCAATAACCTTAATCAACTAAAAAATTAGAGTTTAGGAATAGAATTTTAGAATTATTCATAACACTCCTTCTCAAGTTGGGTTGTATATGTCTAGTAAACCCAACTTGCTTCCTAAATATCTAATTCTATTCCCATTCAATGCTTTGGTAAGCATGTCAACTGGTTGTTCTTCAATCCGAATATAATGAGTAGTAATTTCACCATCTTGTATTTTATCACAAATGAAGTGACAATCAACTTCTATATGCTTCGTTCTCTCATGAAATACAGGATTTGATGCAATGTGAATAGCTGCCTTATTATCACACTAGAGTTTTGCTGGTTGTTCAAACTCTAATTTACATTCTTTTAAAAGATGTTTAATCCACATTACTTCACAAATTGCTTTAGACATTTCTCGGTATTTAGACTCTACGCTTGATCGTGATACTATATGTTGCTTCTTGCTTTTCCAAGATACTAAATTTCCTCCAACATATACACAAAAACCAGTAGTTGATCTTCTATCATTTTTGGATCCAGCCCAATCTGCATCAGCAAAGCTTTCCACTCTCATATGCCCATGATTTTCATACATGATGCCTTGTCCAGAAGTACCTTTCAAATATCCTAGAATATGTTCAAGTATAGACCAATGTTGCTTAGTGGGTGAAGGCATGTATTGACTCACTAAACTGAAAGCAAATGACACATCCAGTCTTGTTATAGTTAAGTAATTAAGTTTACCAACCAGTCTTCTATACTTCTCAGGATCACATAATATTTCTCCTTCTGATGTCAGATTGATGTTTGGGATGATGGGTGAACTCTGAGGCTTAACACCTAGCTTACCAGTCTCTGTTAGTAAATCCAATATATACTTTCTCTGGCACATAAAAATGCCTTTATTGCTTCGTATAACTTCCAAACCTAAGAAGTATTTTGATTCTCCTAGATCTTTTGTTTGAAATGATCATGAATAAAGGTTTTGAGAGCAGCAATACCCTTGTCATCATTACCAGTAATTATTATATCATCTACGTATACCACCAACAGAATAATACCTTGTTCAGATGATTTGTGAAAGACTGATTGATCACTTTTACATTTTTCTATCCCAAATTTCTCAAGTGTTTGGCTAAATTTCCCAAACCAGGCCCTTGGACTTTGCTTTAGACCATATAGAGTTTTCCTGAGCTTGCATACTAATCCACTCTCCCCTTGTGCAATGAAACCAGGGGGGTTGAGTCATATATATCTCTTCATTAAGGTCACCATGGAGAAATGCATTCTTTATATCTAATTGATGAAGCTTCCAATTAAATCTAGCTGCTAAAGCAATACATAATCTGATTGATGTCATCTTGGCAACTGGAGAAAATGTTTCTGAATAGTCCATACCATATACTTGTGCATATCCCTTAGCTACCAATCTAGCTTTAAATCTGGCCACAGTTCCATTTGGATTCATCTTAACAGAATATACCCATCTACATCCAATGGCTTTCTTATCATTTGGTAGCTTGACTAGATCCCAAGTATTATTTGTTTCTAGAGCATTCATTTCTTCAATCATTGCCTTTCTCCATTCTGATTTAGATAGGGCTTCAGCAACTGTTCTAGGGATATTAACTGAGTCTAGTGTAGACATAAAGGAACATGTAGAGTCAGATACATTTTCGTATGACACATAGTTAGAAATAGGGTAAGTGCACTGTCTCCTTTCTTTATGGAGAGCAATTGGAAGATCAAGACTAGGATCAAGAGTGGACCTTGCTTCAGTGCTTCTAGGTGATTCTACTTCTTCTTGAGGTGATGCAGTAGAATAAATTAAAAATTCATCATTCTCCTCCTGACTTTGTTCGTGAGATAAAACCTCATTATTCTCCTCCTGAATTGGTATATGAGATTTTTGATAGAATGGTTTTTCTTCCATAAAATTCACATCTATAGATACCATATATTTATTTAGGCTAGGAAAAAAACATTTATATCATTTCTGCAATCTTGAATAACCAATAAATATACATTTCAAGAATTTGGGATCTAGCTTGCTCAACTGAGGACTTACATCTCTAACAAAACATGTACACTCAAAAGTTTTAGGTTTAACAGGATATAGTTGTTTGTCAGGACATAAGACTTTGTATGGGATATTAAAGTTAAGGATTGTAGATGGCATTCGATTAATCAGAAAGCATGCAGTTAAAACAGCATCTGCCTAAAACACTTTTGGGACATTCATTTGGAATAGCAATGCTCTTGTGGTCTCTAAAAGATGTCTATTCTTCCTCTCTGCAACTCCATTTTGGAGGGCTGTGTCCACACACGAAGTTTCATGCAAGATGCCATGTTGGCTTAAGTAAGAGCTGAAGATATGAGAGGTACATTCCTTAGCATTATCACTGCTTAGGTTTGAATGGATGTTTTGAAATAATTTTGAATTTCAGCATGAAAGTCACAAAATATAGAAAACAACTCAAATCTGTTTTTCATTAGGAATAGCCAAGTAACTCGAGAATAATCATCTATAAACATTACAAAGTATTTATAACCAAATTTAGAAACAACAGAAGAAGGTCCTCATATATCAGAGTGTACAATTTCAAATGGTGCACTTGCACGTTTATTTATTCTTGGCTTTACACTACCACGATGAAGTTTAGCATATTGACATGATTCACAATCAAGATTAGTAATGTGATTATATTATAGACAAAGTTGTTTAAAAAGAGTAAGAGAGGGATGACCGAGTTGTTCATGAACTTTGATTGCTGACTCTATACTAGAACAAGCCACTGGTAAAGTATCCAGAATATAAAGACCCCCAGATTCATAGCCTTTACCAATAATCTCCTTCGTTGTAAGATCCTGGAAAATACAAGCTTCAGGAGAGAAAGACACACTGCAACTCAAGTTTTTGGTAAGTTGACTGACAGATAAAAGATTATATGATAAGGATGGTATAAATTGTTTGCACAAAAAATGGACAAACACCTCAAAGTCGTATGATCTAGTAGATCTTATGTTGTTCCTAGTGATTTGGGTGATTTATCCAAATATATAAAAAGCAGGGGCTAAACTGTAAAAAAGACGCGCAGATTTATAGTGGTTCAGCCAGAATGTGCCTACGTCCACTTTATATGTTATTTCTCTTCTCTGGTTTTGATTACAAGTACAAAGCTTTGATACAAGTAAAAGAAAGTTGTTTGAAAGTTCTCTCCATGCTTGAGCTCTCAAACTTGTCCCCCATTGTTGTACCCCTGCCCCTCTATTTATAGAGTGAGGGCAGGGATCTTGGAGGTATATAGTAGTTGGCGGGCTTGGGCTGATGTAATCTGGCCTGGTGGAGTTGGTCCGGTTTACCTTGGTTCGGTGGAAGGAGATGAGTGGATCGGTGGAGTTTTGGTTTGGTGGTAGGAGGTAGTTGTTGGTTCGGTAGGAGGTGGTTGTTTGGATCGGTAATGGGTGGAGTGGTATTGGTTCGGTAGGAGGTGGTTGTTGGTTTGGTAGGAGGTGGTTGTTTGGATCGGTAATGGGTGGAGTGGTATTGGTTCGGTAGGAGGTGGTTGTTTGGATCGGTAATGGGTGGAGTGGTATTGGTTCGGTAGGAGGTGGTTGTTTGGATCGGTAATGGGTGGAGTGGTATTGGTTCGGTAGGAGGTGGTTGTTGGTTCGGTGATGAATGGAGTGGGGTTGATGTTTGAATCAGCGAAGGCTGCTTTGGAATTGGTTCGGCAGTTCTGTGAGCCTGGTTGGTTCGGTAGGTTTGGGAGAGAGCTGGCATTTGGTTCGGCAAAGACCGGTCGAAATACATCCAACACTTGCCCCCCAAAGTGGGGTACGTGCTCGTATGTGCCGCGCTTTGTTTTCCTGTAGCTGAGGTAACTTCGTTTGGTCTCGGGTGTGCCGAACCAGTTGGTCCGGTCGGCATGTTTCGCTTATAAATAGAGGCTTTAGGTTACTGTCATCCTTTATTGTCTTGAGATAGCCGAGCCAACTTGATTACCGAATCTATCTGAGGATCGAACCATCCTGACTACCGAATCAATCTGAGTACCGAACCAGGTATGTTTGAATGCCGAATGGGCCTATTCTGAATTACCGGATGATCTCTTGAGATCCCTAACTACCGAATGAGCCTTTGTTTCTGCCTTACCGAATGAACCTTCGTATCTGCCTTACCGAATGAACCTTTTTATCTGCCCTACCGAATGATACTAGGAGCTCTGAGTGCTTTAGACTATGAGTGAAATTTCATATTATATACTTACTTGTTTACATCCTCTGTTCTAACAATACGCCTTTTATGTTGCAGATAAATGTCTCGAAAAGCAGAAACTCGATCAGATAAAAAGAAGTCCCAGGGCGAAGGAGAATCTTCCGCAGTGCCCCCTGCTCAGCCAGTACCGGAACGTCACGGATCTACCCCGAGATCATTAGTGGACGGGTACGGTCCTCAGGAACTTCTGAACTCCCCACCCGATTGCTTTCCCAGCTCCCTTAAAGAAGAGCAGCTTGATGTCATCTCCCGTTCTTTCGGAATTGATAGGGCGCGCATGCTGTTGCCAGGGAGAGAAGTTATGCCATACGACCCTCCCGAAGGGTACTTTGCCTACAGCAGATACCACTGTATGTGTGGTGCCATCCCGCCTCTTAATGCTTGGGTACTCAGCTTTCTTACATATCTAAAGGTGGCCCCCTTCCAGCTTCAACCCAACTCTTATGCCATTCTGGTGAGTCTCTTCGTCATCTTCCAGAGGAGATATGGGCGTCCTCCTTCCAACCGAGAGATCCGGTATTTGTACAACTTGAGAGGCTACAAGAAGGGGTCTCCCTACATCAACTTGGAATCTGCCGTATCCTTTAAGCCCGTCCTGGACTTATACTCAAAGTTTAGTATGTTCAAGAAAGAATGGTTCTTCATCAGGGATGACTCTGTTTCCATTCGTCGCTTTACCTCCGGCTGTAAGTGTGAAGCTTTATTTATAATTTCCGTTATAACTGCAGTGCTTTATCTTACGTGCTTTTATTTATTGCTAGCGACAAGTGGTTTTGCGGTTGTGGAGAATGACCGCCTGGTTCAGACGGCGGCCGAGATAAAAGCTATTCCTGGGAGAGATAGATCCGCTGCTTATCTGATCAGGAATGCGACCCTTCTGGAGTATAATTTGATCCTTCCACAGCAGTCAGTAGTTAAGCAGAGGGAAACGGTGGAGGAGAGGGCGGCTGCTCAAGCTAAGGGAGGTGTCATAGTAGAGAGTGGTAAGAGGAAACCTTTCAAGAAACCTCCCGTTGTCGGAGGTAAGAAACTTAAGAAGTCGGATGGTCCTTCCCCCAGCACTTGTCCAATTACTCAGGGGGAGGAAGATGTGGAGGAGGATAGAGGTGAGGGTGGAGATGACCGGGAAGGTGGTGATGGTGGCGATGGCATCGGGGCCTTGTCTTCTGGGCAAGTAGGCGAGATGCAAGAGTGGACGGACGACGCGTTCCGCCAAGCCTTCGAAGGCTCGGAGGGGGCGGAGAAGTCCAAGAGAACCGACAAAGTAGGGACTGGCGTTGATTTATCTTCCAGGAGCGCCTCCACCGAAGCGACTCCGGCGGTTCAAGGTGAATCTCTCTTTACCCTTTTAATTCTTGAATGATGGCTTAATACATCTCGGTGACACTTGGTTTTCATGTTAGGAGCGGGAAAAACGGCCAAAGCCTCGGATCTTCGGCACAGGCTTAAACAATACAAGCTCTCTAAAGCTTCCGCCAAGCCGAAGCCTTCCACTAACCGCCCGGGAGACATAGTCGGCTATCGTCCTCTTCTCGGAGTTATCGAAGAAGATATACAGAAGAGGAAGAGGAGTCGATCTACGTTTGAGCCTCTTCCTGGCCCTCCGGCCCCACTCCAGCCTATTCACGATATTGAGGAGGAGGACATCGAATTTATACCCTCTCCGCAACCGTCCAAAAATCCCACTGTTACTTCGATTGATCGTCCCAGCTTGGCTCGTAATCCATTTGCGGGTCATCCTGATCTGGATCCAAGTTCTCATGATATTTCCTTCGATGAAGCTACTGGTGAGCACCTTCTTCCTCGCAATCCTATGGTGAAGGTGCTTGATGAGGCCAAGTCCTTGGATCTCGATTTGCTTACTACTCGGATTGCCACTATGGGGGACGAAGCTAAGGCGAACATCGACCGGGTTGTTGAGGAGACCAGGAAGTTGATGAGGCACCATGCCCGACTGGTTAAGGCCAGAGAGGAAATTGGGAGTGCCAACATAAGATTGCGGTTAGTGGTCTCCGACCAGGCCAAGCAACTTGCCGATCAAGCCATCCAGATCTCTCAGCATGAGGCCGCCTCCAGAAGTCTAAAGAAAACTATAGAAGAGGCTAGCCGAGTCGAACTACGGAAAATGGAGGTTACTTGCAAGGAACGGATCGATATGGCCATTGCCACGGTGGATGAGGTTCGGAAAGCGGATCTTGAGCATATAGAGGAGTTATCTGGGAAGCTTGAGGCCGCAGAGCTTGCTCAGGCTAAGCTGAAGGAGGAGATGGAGGCGATGCGGAAATCACTTCAGGCTGACTGCTCGAGATACCAATTGGAGAGAGATGCTGCCATCGTAAGGTTGTCGGATTCTGAGGCCCGAACGAGGGAGCTTGAGGAGAACGAGGGGATGATGGACGAAATGCTCCAGGATATGTACTTCCGTACTTGGAAGCAGGGTAGCCTCTCTTGGATGGATGATTATCCCCGGGTCATGGCTAGGGTTTATCTTCGGGCTTTGGAGGAGGCTAAGGCTGATGCAGATAAGGAGGGTGGTGCTTCCTTCAGGATGGATGTGGTTACCGCCCAGTTTACCAAGGAGGAGAAGGCGGCGGTGAAGGAGGGCATGCGGTTGCTTGCAGCTGAGGAGGCAGGTGTGCAAGTAGAGGATGATGATCACGATGCTCAAGGAGCAGATGTTGGTAAGTTTTCCTTCTTAGTCTTTCCGTTAACTTGGTTACTTATCACTAATGGATTCTTTCTCTGATCGGACAGGTGGGCAACAGGGCAAGGACAAGACTCCGACGCAGCCGACTCCTTGATTAGACCTGAAAAACTCTTTTTGTGGACTTGATATGGCTGTATATGTTAGTCTTAAAACAGTAAAATAGTTCTTAGGTGGTAATCTTTGCCTCTTGTAATAAATAGCTCGGTTCTTGACGTATAATTCTTTAACTTAAGTTGATTCTTTGCCTTTCGAATGTTTTTGCTATTTTGACATGTTGTATGAGAAATATAGCTATGTATATTCTTGTAATTAAATTGTGTTTGATGTCAGGTACTTGCTTAAAACATAATTTCATAACTTGCAATGTTAGCGTGAGGTGCGAATAAATCATAGTCGTGTGTTTTTATATATGAAAGAAGGAAATACCGCTCTTTATATCTTGCTTGTAGATGGCAGTTTTGAATATCCTATGTGACCGAGTATGGGATGCGGTCCAGTATCTTGCTGCGAGCATCCGCTTCCATTAGTGAACGTCTCCTGTTCTGTGTCCTGTACTTCAGGGATTGTTACAAAGGATAGGAGAAAAGTTTCTTAAATAAAATTGAAATATGTGAAGTAGTAAAACTTCCAATCACGGAAGGCCTTCGATGTGCTTAAGTTTGTGGCAAACGGGCTTTGTAGTCACTTTCCCTAGCTGTGGGTCTTGGAGACATTCGTCACCCATCTTACGCCTCCGCGGGGAGTTAATTCTTTTTTACCACAGCCGTACTTAAGACACATCGGAGGCGAGATCGCAGACAGTAACTACCCGGGCCATTATGGCCCGTAATCGTAGGTATTATTCGATTTACTGTGGCCGGCTAGCGTGGGTGCCGATCGTCAACCGTGAACTGCCCCTGGCTAGCCACACCTTATGTTGAGGCTTATAGTCGGTTCACGGTTGCCGGTGAGCCAAACGCCGTAATGAGCTGCCTCGGCTATAGTCGGCCTTCTCGGTGGCTTATAATCGGCTCATTACAGTTGGCTTTAAGGGCCGTCGCGAGCAATGAGTTAACCCGCAGCAGAGGGATGCCGGAGCAAAAGTGTCTCATTGGCGAGGGCATAGATTCGTATAGTACCTGTTAGGTCTTGTCCAGGTGAAGTTGCGCTGTGGAGCGCTTGGAAGTGCTATGCGCATAGGATTTTGTTCAACAGAAAAGGATAAAGTTAACAAGCAGCCAAGATATAAAGGAACAGGTTAAAAAAGAGATAAGGTTTTTTAAAGTGGTTCGGCACGAAAATGCCTACGTCCACTGATTCTCTTTGTTAATTCACTTCATATGGGCAGTACAAGTTAGGAAAAGTATCGACGGAGGTGTTGGATGTTCCATGCCCTCTGGAACACCTCTCCGTCCACTGTTGACAAAATATAAGCTCCATTGTGGAGATCTTTATGAATTACATATGGTCCATCCCAGATTGGATCTAGTGCTCCGGGGCGAGGGAAGATTCGCTTGAGGACAAGGTCCCCTTCTTGTAAGGTACGATGCTTGACTTTGGAGTTGTATTGTGCTGCCACTTTTTGCTGGTGGGCTGCTGTTTTAAGGACCGCATCATTTCTTTTCTCCTCAACTAGATCCAAAGACATGTGAAGGAGTTCTTCGTTCTCTTCTGGGTTATAGTGAATCCTACGGTGGGAAGGCACAATGGTTTCAACTGGGAGCATAGCCTCCGATCCGTATGCCAAAGAGAAAGGAGTATGCCCTGTTGACGTTTTGAAAGATGTGCGATAGGCCCACAGTGTCGTAGGGAGTTCATCCACCCAAGCGCCCTTTGACTTTTCGAGTTTCTTTTTTATTAGGGTTTTCAGGATTTTGTTGACGGCTTCGACTTGTCCGTTTGCTTGGGGATACGCCACAGATGAGAAGCTTTTGTGATTTCCGTGCTCTCGGCACCAGTTGGCGAATTCCTCGCTATCAAACCGAAGCCCATTGTCTGATATGATTTTGAGTGGGACTCCGTACCTGCACAGAACATTTTTGATCAAGAAGTTAATAACTTTTGTTGAAGATACTTTATTTAGAGGTTCCGCTTCCACCCATTTGGTGAAATAGTCAACTGCCACTATAGCATATTTGGCCCCGCCTCGGCCCATTGGTAGCTCGCCGATTAAGTCAATTCCCCATATTGCGAAGGGCCAAGGGCTGGTCATTTGAGTAATCTCAGTTGTTGGTAGTCGTGGAATCTTGGCAAGCTTCTGGCATCTGTCGCACTTTTTAACGAAATCTAAGGCGTCCTTGCTTAAGGTGGTCCAGAAATATCCATATCGGAGTATCTTTTTCGCTAATGTTTACCCTCCGGTGTGATCTCCACAGCTTCCCTGATGAATGTTGAATAAGATTTCCTTGGCTTCCCTCCCAGTGACACACCTTAACAACGGGTTAGAGAATCCGCGCCGATAGAGGATGCCTTCTTGCATTGTGTAGCGAGAAGCTTTCCTTGAGATTTTCTTGACTTCGTTACGCCCGTTGGGTAGTGTGCCTCTTTGTAGGTAGTCTTGGATGGGAGTCATCCAAGTTGCTTCTTCGGTTGCAGCTATCAGATTCACTTGCTCAAAACTTGGGGTCAGTTGCTTTGAGATGGTTACTGCTCCGAAGATGGCGACGTCTCTCATACTTGCTTGCTTTGCCAATTCGTCGGCCTCTTGGTTCTCTTCCCGAGGGATGTGTTTGACTAAGTAGTGGTCCAATCGGTTGAGAAGTAACTTGGTCTTCTTTAAATATGCTATGAGCCGTTCTTCTCGAGCTTGGAATTCTCCTAGTATTTGATTGACAATAAGTTGAGAATCGCTATGAAGACACAAAGAATTGACTCCGATTTCTATGGCAAGTTCTAAACCAGCTATCACTGCTTCATATTCTGCATCGTTATTGGTGGCAGCGAACTCCAATTTTATAGCATAATGCAGCTTATTTCCCCTGGGAGTGATTATTACCACACCTACCCCCGAGCCTTGTTCGTTTGATGCACCATCTACAAAGAGATTCCACTTGATGTCTTCTACTATTTTCAATTGCTCCTTATCTTCGTTGGTAGTGAATTCTGCAATGAAATCAGCCATGGCTTGTCCCTTGATGGCGGTGCAAGGGTGATAGGTGATATCATACTGACTTAGTTCAATGCACCATTTAAGTAGTCGCCCAGAAGTGTCGGGACGATGGAGTACCTGCCTCAGTGGCTGATCGGTCAGAACTTTGATGGAATGGGATTGGAAGTAATGACGCAGTTTCCGTGATGTGATTAGTAAACAGTACGCTAGCTTCTCAAGTTTAGGATATCTGACTTCTGCCCCCGTAAACCTCTTACTGACGAAGTAAACTGGCCGCTGCGTACGGTTGTCTTCTCTAACCAAGGCAGCGCTTAGGGCGTGAGATGACACAGCAAGGTATAGGTATAATTCTTCGCCTTCACTTGGAATCGAGAGTACTGGTGGTTTCTGGAGGTGTTCGATTAAGTTAAGGAAAGCGGTCAAGCATTCGTCGGTCCATTCGAACTTTCCTTTGTCTTTCTTTAGAGCTTCGAAAAAGGGGACGCACTTGTCCGTTGCTTTGGAGATGAATCGGCTTAGGGCGGCCACTTTTCCATTCAGGCTTTGCATTTCCTTTCGAGTGGAAGGTATCTTGACATCCCTTAGCGCTCGGACTTGTTCAGGGTTTGCTTCAATCCCTCTGGCATGGATGATGAATCCCAAGAACTTTCCTGATGATACTCCAAAGGAGCATTTTAGGGGGTTCAACTTCATTCCATACTGGCGAAGTACTTGAAACATCCTGCCTAGATGGATTACATGATCGTCGGCTTTCCTTGATTTCACCAGCATGTCGTCCACGTATACTTCCATAGTTTGCCCTATTAGCCCTGCAAGCATCTTGTTGACGAGGCGCTGGTAGGTGGCTCCTGCATTTTTAAGTCCGAAAGGCATTACCTTATAGCAGTATAAACCCCGGTCAGTGATGAAACTAGTGTGGTCTTGATCGGAAGCATGCATAGGAATTTGGTTATATCCTGAGTATGCGTCCATAAAAGATAGGAGCTCATGCCCGGCTGTGCTGTCCACAAGTTGGTCGATCCGGGGAAGTGGGAAGCAATCCTTAAGGCAGTCGTCGTTTAAGTTGGAGAAGTCGATGCATGTCCGCCACTTCCCATTAGCCTTCTTTACCAGCACCGGGTTAGCGATCCATTCCGGGTAGATGGATTCTCGTATGAAGTCATTGGCGAGCAGATTCTTTACTTCTTCATCGAGGGCTGCTGATCGCTCTGCCCCCATACTTCTCTTTCTTTGTTTTACGGGCGCCTTGGTAGGATCGATGTTTAGCATGTGGCATGCTACGTCGGGGGAGATTCCGGTCATGTCAGCGTGTGACCATGCGAATACATCCAAGTTGTGGTAGAGAAAGTCGATGAGTTGCTCCTTCAACTCTACTCTTAGTTGGGACCCAATTTTCAATAGTCTACTTGAGTCGTGCTTTTCTACGGATACAAACTCCATAGCCTCTGCAGGCTCGGCGGTGGCCTCCTCCTCTTTGTCCCTAGGGTCTAATTCATTGAAAGGGTCATTGGTATATCTAAGAGGAGGGGCTTTCTTTAGTTGCTATGCTTCTAGACTTTTCGTGCAGAGGGCAACCTCTACACCTTTCCCTTTATCCTTCCTGTGGTTGTTGCGAAGTTCAGTCACATAGCAGTCTCGAGCAACGCCCTGGTCTCCTTCTACTTCCCCTACTCCACTGTCCGTGGGAAATTTCATTTTTAGGCACCATGGGGCTAGGACAATTTGGAAGTCAGACAAGGCTGGCCTTCCTAAGAAGGCGTTGTAGGCCGAGTGGTTTTGTATTAGCACAAACGTCTGTTTCCGTACAACGGAGCGGGGATGGCTTCCAATTTCAACAAAGAGGTCCAGTTGCCCGAGGGGCATCTTCGCATCTCCAGTAAAACCGTGTAGTGGCTTATCGCAGGGAGATACATCCTTCATTGATTGTTTCATTTTGTCGAATGCATGTTTCAACAGGATATTCACTGAGCTTCCAGTGTCGACTAGGATTCGGTAAACTTCGACGGGACCGAGCCGGGCGGAGATAACCATGGGATCCATGTGAGGGTATTGCCTCCCTTCTAGGTCACGCTTACCGAATGTGATATCATCACTTTCTTTCCGTTTCGGGTGGCGCTCTTCTATAACCGTATTGACACAGTCTTTGTTGTCTCTGAGCGACTTTCCATATCTTTCCATCTCTTTCCAGCTCTTGTCTGCGATGTGCGGTCCTCCTGAGATGGTATGGACCACTATCTTCTCTTGACTAGAGCCACTAGCATTGCGGTTTCCTCTGCCGGTCTTCGGTGAGGGTAGCCTTGGGTTTTCATTGGCGGGAGCTGGAGTCCTGTCCTAACTTTTTACATAGCGTTCCAGTTTCTTCCTTCTGATATGTTCCTCAATCAGATCCCGAAGATGATGGCATTCATTGGTATCATGCCCATGAGATTCGTGGAAGCGGCAGAACTTTCCAGACTTCTGCGCGTTGTCTGATTCCTTCTTGTATGGTGGGCGTTTGTATCTAACTTCGCCTTGGGTGGCAAGGAAGATATTTTCGACGGTCTCGTTCAAAGGAGTGTAAGTGTCGAATCTCGGTCCAGGCCGATATAGGCGCTTTTCTCCCTTCTTGCCCCCAGCATTGTCTCTGGAATCATTTCTTCGAGCGTCCCTTGCTACAGCAGGGGCGTTGCTGTGAGTTGCCTTATTTTGCTGTCCTGACTGCCCCTCAACGGCAGCATCCTCAAGCCTCATATATTTCCCGGCTTCATGGAAGAAATCGGGTAAAGTAGCTGGTTTTTCTTTCGTCAACCTTCTAGCAAATTTAGTGTCCGGGTGCACACCACTACAGAGGGCCATTAGGATAAGCTTCTCATCGGCATCTTGGACCGCGGCTGCTGCGACATTGAATCGGGTTAGGTATTGTTGCAGTTTCTCTCCAGGTTTCTGTTTGACGCTGGATAAGGAATAAGCGTCCTTAGGTTGTTCCACATGGATGCGGAACTGACTGATAAACTTTTCTTTCAACATTTCCCACGAGCTGATGGATCCCTGGGGTAGATGACAGAACCAGGAGGTAGCGAGATCTGCTAAGAAGAGCGGAAAGCATTTGCGCAGTACTCCCTCTGTCGCTCCACTCATGAGCATATGTTGTGTGTACCTCTGTAAGTGTACAACGGGGTCGGAGGTTCCTTTGTAAGGTTCCATTGTTGGCATCTTCCATTCTCGGGGAGTGATAGCAATTTCGATATTGCGGGCGAAAGGGCTGGTTACACTAGCGCCTATCCCTTGATCTCTTTGCTCCCGTTGGACGCACTCTCTGAATAAGCGTGCCATCCTTTCATCAGAATTTGGAGCAGATAGAAATGAGTTTGGTTCTGTTCTGTGGGATTGATTCCGTCCAGATGACCTGTAGGGATGGTATCGTCTATCATTCCTCATATTTTCTAATGGCTGCCTTTGATCTTCTAGGAGCATGCTAGGGTCAGCTACAGTTGGCCCTTGCCTTAATCTTCCCCTGCTGGGTTCTGATCTAAGCACTTCCTCGGGTCCAACTTCGGGCTGGACTCTAGCTCAGCCCCGTTCACTGGCGTTTCCGTGGTTAGGCAGTATGACAGGCTCAACTACAGTTGACCTTCGCCCGGTACCTCCCCCGTTGGGTTCGGTACCAAACGTTTCCTCAGGCCTAACTTCGGGCTGTGCTCGGTCTCGGCTCCTACCATGGCTACTTCTGCCGTTAGCTCCTTCGAAGAAGGAAGACCTTTGTTGTCTCCAAGACCCTCCAGATTGGGACTCGCCCCAGGATTCAGTGTTGCGGTTGGACTCTTCAGCATCCCTTTGTTGAAACCTGACTTCTTCGATTTTAATGCGACAACTATATATTTCAATCTATATATTATTATGTCAAATATTCTTGCAGGAATCGTCAAAAGAAGCTATTATCATCAACAAGATTAAAGTTCTTTATAAAATCTATTTAGATATATTTGTACAATCTCTGATATGGTGATGAAACACACACACACAAATATGCTTTAAAATAAATATAAAAAGGTATTTTCAAAATTATATTTTCTCAAGTTCAAAAAATACTAAAATGGACAAAGGAACAAAACAGTACAGAAATAGACGTCTGTATATTAATTCAGACGTCTGACATCAATATCAAACGTCTAAATTAAGATAACAGACGTTTGAGCACTATGTTGTTAATGCCTCTATTTCTATATGAAATAGACGTCTGTCACTTAATAACAGACGTCTGTCAACCTAGACAGACGTCTGAATTAAAAGACAGACGTCTAAATTAACTGTTTATTGTTTCCTTTGATTTTTTGAAATTCAAAATTATTCAGACATCTGTCACTTTTATCTCAGACATCTGAACTTGACGAACTGAAGCATCTCTTCATAAAATATCAAAATCTGAAGAGTTGTTCTCTTCACCAAGAGTTGCACTTTTTCAAAGAGTTGCAACTATTGAATTAAAACTATTCAATACTATAAATAGAGATGAAAATCCACTATTTCAAGAACTAATTCTTTCTATCTATTCTGATCTTATATTGTTATAATATCAAGTGATTTTCAATTCTCTACTTCCTATCTTTTGCACATTCAAATCATCATATCAAGAAGATTATAGGAAGGGTGTACTACATTGACTATATTCGTGTTATTCAAAGAACACACAAGTCAAGAAACAATTTACCAAATTGTATTTGAAGTCCTATTCGGTTGCTTAGGCGGAAAAGTCCTATTCGGTTGCTTAGGCGGAAAAGTCCGGTTCGGTTGCTCAGGCGGTGCAATACCTGTTCCTCCGGGTTAAGTGAGGGTTATTCGAGAAATTCCAGAAGCAGTCTGGGACTGGACGTAGAACGAGAAGTTCGAACCAGTATAAAAATCCCTGGTGTCATTTTTATTACTGCTATTTACTATTATTTATAATTCCGCACTTGCTAGACTAGTCTTACTGCATACTATCGATCCATATAGACTTTCATTTGGTATCAGAGCAAGGTCATCACATAACTATAACACAGTTATCTGATATTTTTTTAAAAATATGGACAATAACACTAGCAACAGTTTTACTGAGGGACAAGCCACTACACGACCACCATTGTTTAACGGATTAAATTATAGTTATTGGTCAACTAGAATGAGAATTTTTATGCAAGCAAGTGGATTTGAAACTTGGAATATCATCCAAACTGAATATCATATTCCTACTACAGGATATGTTGCTTGGTCTAATACACAAAAACTAGATGCTACTGCAAACGCAAAAGCAATGAACATGTTATTTTGTGCATTAGACAAAAATGAATTTAATCGAGTCAGTATTTGTAAAACTGGTTATGAAATTTGGAATACTCTTAAGGTTACACACGAAGGAACAAATAAAGTAAAACAAAGCAAGATCTCTATGCTTAAAAACCAATTCCAAAATTTTAGGATGAAACAAGGAGAAAGTATTAGTGAAATGTATTCTAGATTCCAGGATATTTATCACTCTCTTTTAGCTTTAGAAGTCACTTTTACTGAATCTGATGTTGTATCAAAAATCCTTAACTCTTTAACTGATGAATGGGAACGAAAAGTCTTAGCTATCGAGGAAGCTAATGATATTTCAACCATAAAAACAGAAGAGTTAATAGGAAATCTAATGTCCTATGAAGTAAATTTGCAGGCAAGACGAGCACAAGCACAGGACAAGAAAACTATCGCTTTTCAAGCAGAAAAAGAAGACTCTGAATCAGAAGATGATATGGCATTTATAGCTAAGAATTTCAAAAAGTTTTTAAAATTCAAAAAGGGTAATAAATTTGGAAATAACAAGGGTTTTAATAAGCCATCAAGTTCATCTCTTGAATGCTACGAATGTCACAAGAAGGGCCACATAAAGAAAGATTGTCCTGATCGGAAGAAAGAAAATAATCTCAAAAAGGACAAATATAAAAAGAAACAAGCCTTCTCAGTTACATGGGATGATACAGAATCTTCTTCATCAGACAGTGAAAATGACAGTGATTCAGAACAAGCCAACGTTTGTTTTATGGCAACAAATGATGAAGTAAGTGATCTAACTTTTGACGATTTAATAGAAATAAACTCTGAATTGTTAGATAAACTTAGAATTCTAAAGAGTAAATATAAAGATGCTTTAGGAAAATTAAATAGAACTGAAATAGAAACTGTCATGTTAAAAGATGAAAAGAAAATATTAGAGGAAGAGTTAGTAAAATCTCAAGAATCTTATGTTAATATAACATCTCAATTGACTGATTTAAGCAGTGAAATAGAAAAACAGAAATATAAGAATGTTAAATTAGCAAAAGAAAATTATAATTTAAACTCTAATATTAAAACTCTTGATATAGAAGTATCAAATCTTAAAACAAAACTGGAAAATATTTCTAAAAATGTTTCTAAATTTAACAGTGGAAGAGAAAGTCTCTCTAAAATAATTGAGAATTCTCAAACTTGTTCAAATAAAAAGGGATTAGGATATAAAAAACCAATACAAAACCATTCTAAAAATAATGGGTCTTTATATACTAATTTTAAGAAAAAAGAATCTACATCTGTTCAAAAATATTCTTCAAAAATTATTCATCCAAAATCAATTATGATTTGGGTTCCAAAAACTAATAATAATTTGATTAGGAAAAACTACATTAAATCTTTTATTATGTCTGTACATAAGAATGAGAATTTTATTTTTAAAGGGAACTCTAAACCCAACTGGGTTTGGCTTCCTAAGATTTAACCCTTAGGACCCTATAGAGGAAGTGGGTACCAATAGAATTTCAATATTTTTTGCAGGTACCGATTAAGAAAAGAGGAAAATGGATTCTAGACAGTGGTTGCTCAAAACATATGACAGGCGACAAAAATATGTTAACTAATGTTATCTACTCAGATGGAGGATCTGTCACTTTTGGAGATAATTCAAAAGGTTACATCATCGGCAAAGGCGATGTGAGCAATGACGGTACATCTAAATTACCTCTTATTACAAATGTCTTATTAGTTAAAAATTTAAAACATAACTTACTCAGTATTAGTCAATTATGTGATAAAGGCTTTAACATAGTATTTTCTGAAAATAAATGCAATATTTTTGATCATAACAAAAATATCATTTTCGAAGGAGTAAGAGATCATAATATTTATATTTTAAATATGAAAATAAATCATAATACAAATATGTGCTTATTAGTCAAAGAAAATGATCCTTGGCTATGGCATAAAAGATTTTGTCATATAAACTTCAAAGCTATTAATAAATTATCCAAAAATAATTTGGTAAAAGGTTTACCTAAAATGAATTTTAAGGTAAATAGCATTTGTGATGCTTGTCAACTAGGAAAGCTAACTAAAACTACTTTTAAATCCAAGAAGATCATCTCAACTTTGCAACCTCTTGAATTGTTGCATCTAGACTTATTTGGACCAACTCAGACTCAATCTATTAATCACAATAGATATGTCTTTGTAATAGTTGATGACTTCTCTAGATATACTTGGACTTTATTTATGAAAAACAAAATTGATACTTTTGAAAATTTCAAAATTTTTGCTAAACGTATTCAAAATATTAAAAATCTAAAAATTAAAAATATTAGAAGTGATCATGGAGGAGAATTTGAAAATGAAATGTTTGAGAAGTTTTGTAATAAAAAGGGAATATTTCATAACTTTTCATTTCCAAGAACGCCTCAACAAAATGGAGTTGTTGAACGTAAAAATAGAACACTTCAAGAATGTGCTAGGACTTTATTGAATGGAACCACTCTTCCAAAACAATTTTGGGCAGAAGCCGTTGCTACTGCTTGTTATGTCCTAAATCGTGTATCTATTCGACCTTTAACTAAACATACTCCATATGAACTCTTCATCGGTAGAATACCTAACATATCTTACTTTAAAATTTTTGGTTCTAAATGTTTTGCTTTAAATACAAAAGATCAATTAGGTAAGTTTGATCCGAAATCGGATGAATGTATATTCATCGGATATTCCGAACGAAGCAAAGCATATAGAATCTATAATTTAAGAACTAAATCTATTGAAGAAACACTTCATGTATCATTTGATGAAAAATTCAAATTTAAAACAAATGATGATGAAGACATTGTAACAAATTCAAATTCTACTTTTGACAACAATACACCTGACAATATCACTTCTATAAATCAATTTGAAACTGAATTAAAATCTCCACCAAGAATTTTAAAAGATCATCCAATTCAAAATATTATAGGAGAAATTGATGAAAGAGTTAAAACAAGAAATCAGCTAAATCAAATGGGTCACATAGCGTTTCTTTCTAATATAGAACCTAAAAATATTAAGGAAGCCTCAACTGATGATTATTGGATTATTGCGATGCAAGAAGAACTAAACCAATTCGAAAGAAATGACGTTTGGGATTTAGTTCCACGGCCAAATAATCAAACAGTTATTGGCACTAAATGGGTTTTTAAAAATAAAGCTGATGAAAATGGTAATATCACTAGAAATAAAGCTAGATTAGTAGCTCAAGGATATAATCAAGAAGAAGGAATTGACTATGAAGAAACATTTGCTCCTGTCGCAAGATTAGAAGCAATACGAATTCTATTAGCCTATGCTTGCTTTCATGATTTCAAATTATATCAAATGGATGTTAAAAGTGCTTTTTTAAATGGATTTATTAAAGAAAATGTTTATGTTGAACAACCTCCCTTGTTTATACACGAACAATTTCCAGAACATGTTTATAAACTTAAAAAGGCTTTATATGGTTTGAAACAAGCACCTCGTGCTTGGTATGATCGTTTAAAAACTTATTTAATCAATTCTGGTTTTGAAATTGGGAAGGTTGATCAAACTCTTTTTATTAAGAAAAAGAAACATGATATTTTAATTGTTCAAATTTATGTAGATGATATTATTTTTGGATCAACTAATGATAAATTATGTCAAGAATTTTCTAAAATAATGACAAATGAATTTGAAATGTCTCATATGGGAGAATTAACATATTTTCTTGGGCTTCAAATTAAACAAATTGATAATGGTATTTTTATAAATCAAGAAAAATATTGTAATAATTTAATCAAACGCTTTGGTATGGAAAATACCTCTGCCAAACCTACTCCTATGAGTACAACCATACATCTTGAAAAAGATGAAAATGGCAAGAGTGTAGACCAAAAGTTATATCGAAGTATGATTGGATCATTATTATATTTAACTGCTAGTAGACCCGATATAATGATGAGTGTTTGTTTGTGTGCACGTTTTCAAGCCAATCCTAAAGAATCACATATTAGAGCAGTGAAACGTATTTTACGTTATCTCAACAAAACCAAAGATTTTGGACTATTTTATCCGAAAGAATGTCCTTTTGAATTAGTATCATATAGTGATGCTGATTTTGGAGGAAGTCGGACGGATAGAAAAAGTACAAGTGGGACTTGTCACTTCATTGGACGGTCTCTAGTATCTTGGTTCAGTAAGAAACAAAATTGCGTATCACTTTCTACTTGTGAAGCAGAATATATATCTGCAGCTTTGGCGTGTGCTCAAGTAATTTATATGCAACAAACTCTTCAAGATTTTGGTTTTAACTTATCTAAATCTACAATCTTCTGTGATAACTATAGTGCTATTAATTTATCTAAAAATCCAGTAAATCATTCACAGACAAAACATATTGATATTCGTCATCATTTTCTTCGTGATAATATTGAAAAAGATATAATCAATCTAGAATTTATATCTTCGGAAAATCAATTAGCAGATATTTTTATCAAACCTTTAAATGAAAACAGTTTTGTAAAATTGAGACGAGAACTTGGTATTATCTCTCTCAACAATTTATGAAGTATAATTCTGCTATTCTATCCTTATTTAATTTTTTTTTCACCCACACATATTGTTTCTGGTTAACATTAAATTTTCTCTTCTTTTAATCTTAACCATTTATTTTTTAGCTTTTAGTTGTCTATAAATTTCTTCTTACCAAAGAAAATTATCATTCAGCTTATCTATTCTTTTTACAAAGGTGAAAGCAAAAAAAAAAAATTATTATTCAAATATGTTTTTTAACTTTGCATTATTCTTATATACCATGGCTGGTTCATCTTCAGATGAGCCCTCCTATACATCTGAATTTTCTTCAATTAATTTTGAAACTCCTAGTTCTGGGTCTTCCGAACTTCCGACTCCAACCCCAGCTTATATTCCGATATGTCCACCACAAAGTCATCATACGGGATATACGCCGGAAAATAAATGTACGTGAAGAAATTTATTTCCATCTCCATCTACTAAGGAAAAGATAGATGATTTACATCACTATCAGAGGGAAACACTTGATCTTCAGCGAGAAATGTATTTTGAACAAAAGAGTCATGGAAGACGACTTAGCTTTCTTGAACGATGTGCTGCAAAAATATGTGGTTCACCTCCGATCAACACAAATGCACATATTCTCTCTCCTCAACATCCTCCTGTATCCCCAAATTCATGGGAACGTCAACCTCATTGGTCTCCTATTTATCAGTCTGCTGAACAAGATCAACGCGAATTATCCAAAGGGAAGTCTCCGAAGTCTCCAAAAACTCCAAAGACTCCTAAATAGATAATATATATATGTCTGTTTGTTTGATTTGTTGATTTATACTTGTTTTATGTTCTTATAAATAGAAATAAATAAACTATTAATTTTATTTTTTAAGCCTAAGCTAAATAAAATCTTTTATCAGACAGACAGACGTCTATATTTGTCAACAGACGTCTGTAGAAACAACTTTTTTTTACTATTTTCAGCCACACAGACGTCTGAGTCATTTCTCACAGACGTCTAAATATGTCTATACTTTTGCAGCTAACAATTAGCCGTCTGTTTAAAGATAACAGACGTCTGTTATTCATAATAGACGTCTAAACATAAAACTATCAGACGTCTGAATTTAGTGCAAAATGTTTTTTACTCTCTGTTTCATTTTAAACCTACTGAGCCGGCTGTCAATTATTTTTAGACGTCTGTCATACGTCTTAGACGTCTGTCATAAATTTTTAGACGTCTGTTCTTCTAGTCTTTGTTTTTATTCTACAGAATCTCAGACGTCTGTTTATTTTTCAGACGTCCGAAACCCTGTTAAGAAGAAAATCTATATACGTTATTCCAAACGGTTTATTTTTTTCTTCTCGTCTCTCAAACTCCAAACCCTAGTTTTTTTTTCAATTTTTCAATGGCGCCCAAATCTAAGAAACAAAAAGGAGATTCATCTCAACAACCTTCTCACATTTTTCCTTCGGAAGATCAAATTGAAGCTTGGTTATACCACGAACCTCGAAGCATGGCTCGTTACAAGCATTTATGTTCTCTTCAATCATTTCATGGTATTTTTCATAATCTTGATCATTTTCCTTTCTACAAACTTAGGCTCTATACTGATAGATCTCAGATTACAAGCCTTATTGATTTCAAAGATAATCAAGTCAACATTTGCAGACTTAGTGTTCTATTATTTCTAGCAAATGTTAACAATCCAAAAATTAGACTTCATCGAGAAAAAGGAACGCTTTGGACAAGCGTTTTTGGAAACATTCTGCAAATAACTCCTTCTGACATTGGACGAATTTTAAAATGTAGCTCGGAAGGAGTCGACATAGATGACTTTAAGTTAGAAGGAGAGGAACTTAAACAAATCGAATATTATCTTTTTGAACCTGAAAAATCCACAGATAGATCAAATCATCTTCGTCCTCGACCTCGACTATTGCTTAGAATGCTAATAAAAACAATTTTTCCTCGACAAGGAAGCCATGAGGTCATTTACGATGATAAAGATAAGGCACTTCAATCAATTCTATCCAATACTCAAATCAATTGGGCTCAATACTTTTATGATGCTTTTCGCACTTATCATGACTCCAAGAAACGCTCAATTATCTATGCTCCCTATATTACTCGAATTTTAACTGCCTTCTCTATTCAAAGTCCATCAATTGAATTTGAAAAAATCAAGGTATCCAACATTCGCTTCTTCAGTTTAATGGGATTACCAGAATCTCCTCCGACATTTCCAACATTTAATGATTATAAAGCGGAACAACTAGCTTTACAAAAAGAAAAAGGAAAAGCAAAAGTAAGTAGTTCCGGACATAATGGAAATGAAGGCAATACTGAAAAAGAAAAGAATGATGAAGAAAGGGAAGATGAAGAAGAAGATGAAGATGAAGCTTTTGAGCAAGCTTTTATCCAAAGCCCAAATTCGGAAAATTTCGAGATAGAACTAATTTCTGGTACTTCTCGCTCATATACTAAAAATGAAAAGCTCAAATACGACATCATTATTTCTAAAAATCAAAAGAAAATTTCTCAACAAATAGCACAAGGCTTTTCTTCCATCAATTCTAGATTCGATTACTTTGATGCCAAAGTCGAAGAAAATACACGAGAATTGAGAAATATCAAGACAATTCTTCGTCAATTATGGAAAAAGTCTCATGGATCCTCACCTCCTTCTTCTCCAACTTGGGGAGAATGGTGAATGAAGATGGTTCTCTTTTGGTTTCTTTTTTGGTTCAATCAATGTCTTCTCTCATAAAATTTTTTTGGTTCAAACAATGGTGAATGATAAGATTGTATAATTTTATCTGTCTTTTTTAAAATCAACTATGATGTAGTCTAAACATTGTTTTGTTAATATCTTGCTTGGTTTGTTTACATCTCTTAATTAGTGTGTTATTCACAGTTTTGTTACTTCTTTTTTATTTAAATCAACCCCAACAATTCTTTTTGTTAATGACAAAGGGGGAGAAATAATTATATTTCTGCTATATAATATGGTCATATTGACAGGGGGAGCAAAAGGTATGATTATACTAATCGATGAATTATATAGTTGTCATCATCAAAAAGGGGGAGAATGTTGAAACCTGACTTCTTCGATTTTAATGCGACAACTATATATTTCAATCTATATATTATTATGTCAAATATTCTTGCAGGAATCGTCAAAAGAAGCTATTATCATTAACAAGATTAAAGTTCTTTATAAAATCTATTTAGATATATTTGTACAATCTCTGATATGGTGATGAAACACACACACACACAAATATGCTTTAAAATAAATATAAAAAGGTATTTTCAAAATTATATTTTCTCAAGTTCAAAAAATACTAAAATGGACAAAGGAACAAAACAGTACAGAAATAGACGTCTGTATATCAATTCAGACGTCTGACATCAATATCAGACGTCTAAATTAAGATAACAGACGTTTGAGCACTATGTTGTTAATGCCTCTATTTCTATATGAAATAGACGTCTGTCACTTAATAACAGACGTCTGTCAACCTAGACAGACGTCTGAATTAAAAGACAGACGTCTAAATTAACTGTTTATTGTTTCCTTTGATTTTTTGAAATTCAAAATTATTCAGACATCTGTCACTTTTATCTCAGACATCTGAACTTGACGAACTGAAGCATCTCTTCATAAAATATCAAAATCTGAAGAGTTGTTCTCTTCACCAAGAGTTGCACTTTTTCAAAGAGTTGCAACTATTGAATTAAAACTATTCAATACTATAAATAGAGATGAAAATCCACTATTTCAAGAACTAATTCTTTCTATCTATTCTGATCTTATATTGTTATAATATCAAGTGATTTTCAATTCTCTACTTCCTATCTTTTGCACATTCAAATCATCATATCAAGAAGATTATAGGAAGGGTGTACTACATTGACTATATTCGTGTTATTCAAAGAACACACAAGTCAAGAAACAATTTACCAAATTGTATTTGAAGTCCTATTCGGTTGCTTAGGCGGAAAAGTCCTATTCGGTTGCTTAGGCGGAAAAGTCCTGTTCGGTTGCTCAGGCGGTGTAATACCTGTTCCTCCGGGTTAAGTGAGGGTTATTCGAGAAATTCCAGAAGCAGTCTGGGACTGGACGTAGAACGAGAAGTTCGAACCAGTATAAAAATCCCTGGTGTCATTTTTATTACTGCTATTTACTATTATTTATAATTCCGCACTTGCTAGACTAGTCTTACTGCATACTATCGATCCATATAGACTTTCACCCTTAAGCGTGACATGAGATGGTCCACCAAGGCTTCCTGCTGGGACTTGAAGCGATTAGTTACTTCAACCACAACCCTGTTTAGATCTGCCCTAGTAATTGCTGCGGGTGGTTCTGTGGCAGGAGTGGTCGGATTAGCCTGTCCTTCATTTGCTACCGCTGTTGGAGGAGGACGATTTTCTTGATTTGTGACAGCTGGATCTGGAAGACTGCTGGATGCGATGTTTTTTCCTTTGTTAACATCCTTTCTCTGTTTGGGAGGCATGTTTTCCAAGTGGCGAACGATGCTGTTAGGAAAAACGTTAAGTGGATGTAGCTGAAGCTTCGAGCTTCTAGTTCTTAGTGAAAGCACCAAAAATGTTTGCACAAAAAATGGACAAACACCTCAAAGTCGTATGATCTAGTAGATCTTATGTTGTTCCTAGTGATTTGGGTGATTTATGCAAATATATGAAAAGCAGGGGCTAAACTGTAAAAAAGACGCGCAGATTTATAGTGGTTCAGCCAGAATGTGCCTACGTCCACTTTATATGTTATTTCTCTTCTCTGGTTTTGATTACAAGTACAAAGCTTTGATACAAGTAAAAGAAAGTTGTTTGAAAGTTCTCTCCGTGCTTGAGCTCTCAAACTTGTCCCCCATTGTTGTACCCCTGCCCCTCTATTTATAGAGTGAGGCTGGGGGCAGGGATCTTGGAGGTATATAGCAGTTGGCGGGCTTAGGATGATGTAATCTGGCCTGGTGGAGTTGGTCCGGTTTACCTTGGTTCGGTGGAAGGAGATGAGTGGACCGGTGGAGTTTTGGTTTGGTGGTAGGAGGTAGTTGTTGGTTCGGTAGGAGGTGGTTGTTTAGATCGGTAATGGGTGGAGTGGTATTGGTTCGGTAGGAGGTGGTTGTTGGTTCGGTAGGAGGTGGTTGTTTGGATCGGTAATGGGTGGAGTGGTATTGGTTCGGTAGGAGGTGGTTGTTTGGATCGGTAATGGGTGGAGTGGTATTGGTTCGGTAGGAGGTGGTTGTTGGTTCGGTGATGAATGGAGTGGGGTTGATGTTTGAATCGGCAAAGGCTGCTTTGGAATTGGTTCGGCAGTTCTGTGAGCCTGGTTGGTTCGGTAGGTTTGGGAGAGAGCTGGCATTTGGTTCGGCAAAGACCGGTCGAAATACATCCAACATAAATAATGCAGACTTTAGTGGTGGTGAAGTATTTATGTTACCAGATCCTTGAATGTTGGATTGTGTCCCATCTGCTAAAGTGATAGCTCGACTATGGTCATGTATTTTAAGATCTGTAAACAATTTAGGGTTTCCTGACATGTGATCAGTAGCCCCCGAGTCAATAATCCATTTTGATGCTTGCTTTTCTGTATTAGCCATGGTAGATACAGATGATGATGTGTTATTAGCTGAATTTTGTAAGGATTCTTGATACTTTGTATTTGTCAAACTCTTCTGTAGTCATCAACACAGTCTTATTGGAAGCATTAACAGCTCCTTGATTTTTGTTTTGATTATTATATTGAAGTTTTCTACATTTAGAAATCAAGTGTCCAGGCTTCTTACAATATGAACATATTTTATTGTTTGGTCTCCATGCAGCCCTTTGTGGTCTTAAAGATGGTGATGATGGTGGTCTCCAAGAATTAGATGGTTGTGATTGGTTCCATGGTGGTCTAAAGTCAGTTGGTGGTCTCCATGCATTAGTATATGAAGTTTGGTTATTATTAGTACTCATCATGGTACTGCTGTTAACATGAGATGAAGCAGTTGAACTCTCAGTTTTAAGAACACGACTAAACACTTCTTGTAGTGAAGTTATTGATGATCCAGACAGAATTTGAGCTTTAGCTGCATCAAACTCTGATGATAATCCGGCCAGAAAACTCATGATTGCCATTTTCTCTCTCTGATCTTGTTGAACCTTCATATCTATACTCATAGGCAACAAAACATTAAACTCTTCATATGTTCTTTTAAAGTTCATAAAGTATGTAGTGAGAGATTGATCTTGTTTCTCTGCTTTGTAAAACGACTTGCACACATCAAACATTCTGGTTAGATTGCCCTTTCCAGAATATAAAAACTCGAGATATTCCATCAATTCTTTCACGAATTCACAGTGGTTGATCAGATTGATAACTTCATTATCAATTGAATTTCGTATTTGCAAGAATAGTCGTGCATCTTCTCTCAACCAGATCTGATCTTCTTGCCATGTTGGTGTTGGTGGATCTTTGACTAAGTGATCATCCTTATCTATGCTTCTGAGATACAATCGAATTGTTTTACTCCACTCTAGACAATTTGTGCCTGTTAATTTTCGATCTATTATTTTAGGCATCATCGGCATCACATCCATCATTGACGAACTTTTGCTTTCAGCCATTGTTTCTTGCAGAAGGGATAGATCTGAATCTTGATTTGAATTGAAACCCTAGATCGATGCGCTACGCTCTGATACCACGTAATAATATTCAGAAAATATGAGATTCTATTATTCAAGAGAAATTAGAAATCAAAATATAAATTCGTAAGTTTCAAAAGCCATTAATTTCTTTCTTCTTTTCTGCATAAAAACAGGGAAAGAGATACACTGATACATATAAAGCATGTACACATATTAGGCAAGTATAAACTGGACTAAAGGTTTGGGCTTCGGGCTTGGTGCACTTGGACTTGAATAAGCACTAATCTTCAACTAGAACCAGGTTCAGATTTTAACCATGAACAGCAGTACAAACCAAGCAACACATAACCAATAACCTTAATCAACTAAAACATTAGAGTTTAGGAATAGAATTTCAGAATTATTCATAACAAGTAGAAGACATGCAAATTTGGGAGCAATATTCTTGGAATGGAAGCAGATAGAATACATTGTTAGACATGATTTCAGGCCTCATTGCAAGTTGGAACCAAAGATGTTAGCAAATTTTCTAATCAAGCCTACTTTAACTGAAAGAATTGGTGCTAGTCAGAAGCGAGATGCTAGACTGGTGGAGATCATAGCAAAGATAGTAGAGGGAGTAGAATATGAAGACATGAAGCAATACAAACTCGATCGAGAAGGTTGGCTTCGTAAGGATAGAAAACTATTTGTTCCCGATGTTGATGGATTACGAGATGAAGTGTTATGAGAGTGTCACCATTCTAGGTTGACCATTCATCCAGGCGGTAACAAAATTTATCGAGATATGAAGCGAACCTATTATTGGAAAGGCATGAAGAGGGATGTTAGGGCATTCATCTTAGAGTGTATGAACTGTCATTTGGTAAAGGCATATCAGAAGAAACCTAGTGGATTGTTGCAACCGCTAGAAATTTCTGAGTGGAACTGGGAACAAGTATCAACGAATTTTATAGATGGACTTCTGAGGACTCGAGCATGATACAATGGCATTTGGGTCATAGTAGATTGGTTGACCGAGAGTGCAAGATTTATACCTGTTAAGTCAAGCCAAACGACATCCAAGCTGGCATAGTTGTATGTGAAATAGATAATATGATTCCGTAGTGTGCCAAAGAGCATTATGAGTGACCGATACCCATTGTTCACTAGTGGGTTTTGTAAGAGCTTATAAGAGGTGTTAGGGATTTAGCTGCATCTTAATATAGCTTATCACTCGCAAATGGATGGCAAACCGAGAGGATAAATCATATATTGGAGATCACTTGCGATCGTGCATTATAGACTTTAGAGTATCATGGGATGATCATTTTCATTTGGTGGAGTTTGCATATAACAATAGTCATAAGTCGAGTATTGGTATGGCACTACATGAAGCATTATACGGTGTAATGCTCCTTTATGTTGGTGGGAAGCAGGCGAGAAGATGATTCTTGGACCAAATATGATTAGAGAGACTTTGGAGAAGATTAAGGTCATTCGACAACGAATACAAGTTGCCCAGGACCGACAGAAAAGGTATGTTGATAAGAGACAAAGAGATTTAGAGTTTTCTATCAGAGATATGGTATTTGTGAAAGTTTCTCCTCTTATGGACGTGGTTTGATTCGGTAGAAAGGAGAAGTTGGCACCAAGATTTATAGGACCTTTTCCGATAGTTGAGAAAATCGGAAGGCTAGCATATAAGGTCAACTTACCTTAGAGGATGGCGACATGCACAACATTTTTCATGTCTTTTATCTACGGAACTTTGTGCACGACTCAGGTGTGATGATTACACCGAATCAACTAGAAGATGTTAAGGAGTAACCAAAAGTTGGTAGACCTCATAGGCCGGTTGTATTGCTAGCTAACAAAACAGAGGAAGATGGTGAGGTTAGTAAAGGTACAATGGAACAGAAGTGATGACCATTATACGTGGGAGATGGAGGAGAGAATGAGGACAAGTATCCGAAGCTCTTTGAATGGTAAGATCCACCGTTTACGTATCTACTTTCACCATTGTAATGCTAGGGTAAGCGGTTGGTTGGATGGTTGTTTGTTTGATATAGTTGATGGTTTCTCGTGGTTGGTAGGCATGCAGAATAACTATGATTGCCTATATCTCGGCTTATTTGGGGATTTCGGGGATGAAATTCCTAAAGGAGGGAGAATGCAACAACCTATATTTTATGAAAGGAAGGATCGTAAAATATGTTTTTATTTCATTTTTATGAGGTCGTATGATTCTATAATTTTAGGATTTGAATCTTAGAGACATTTTACACACCTATGATTTTTTTCAAATTTCTATGTGACCATTTGGCCTTGGAAATCTTGTTTGGGCCATAACTTTTGATAAGAGTCAAAATAGGACCTCGAATTAGTTCCTTTGCTTCAGGATGATGGTTTTCCATTTCGTAGAGTTGTCATAATAGAAAAACGGACTTACAGTCAAAAAGTTATGCCTATTTTAAGTTTCTATAGCTGTTGGTTAGAATTAGTGTGTAATTAGTGAAGCCCATTGGTTAGTCCATTATTCTAATTAGAGAATCCCTATAAATAGGTTCTGTAAGAGTCAAGTGAAAATGTTTTCCTCCTATTCCAAATTAGGTCTAAACCCTAATTAGCCCTAAATCCATCATAATTAATCTAAATCTCTCCTCAGATTAAACTAGATTATTGATTGGTGATTGGAGCATTGATTAGAACATAGAGATCATTGATTTGCTTTATTTAGAGGGATTTTCTTCGCTAATCGAATTAGATCTTTACTATTTAGATTAGATATAGATAAGAATTGGTTGAATTTGATAATTGAGTGGTTTATGCCTTTTCACTATACTATGCATGTTTATATGGTAGAATTATAGGATTTAACATGTTTTAAACTGATTTTTGGCCATAAAACCTTTTCCAAATTTAATTACATGTTAAACTATGAATTTCACTTTGATTGATAAGAAATCATCATTTCTTATGTTTATATATTTATGCCATATGTAGATCTATGTTAGAAATTGACTTGTTTATCTCATTTTGATTGATTGCAAGTTTGATTGGATGAAATAGCTTGTTGTTTTATGTTTGGATGATATGATTTGATGTTTTTTGCCAGTGTTTTATTTTCATAGAAAGTTAGGTCGGAGAATTGAGCAAACCAGAGGCAAAGTTGGTTGGAATATAAAGAAACTTGATAGATAGGCTCTGGAGGATGGCAAGAGGCTATGGACTAACACGTAAAAAATTTAGAACTAAGGTTAAATTCGGCCCTAAGTTAAGGGTTAGGTCGATACCAAGTTATGGGAAAAGTGGCTATGACTCGATCTTTGCTATGAGTGGGTAGGGCTTGGTCAAAGGATATAGTTTATTGCTTGGTGTATGAATTTGGCTAAATGATGGATTCGGTGATGAGTTATCTCTAGAACTTGGAAGTGGAGCTTTGGATAGGGATCGAGTTATTGAAGAGGGATGAGTCGGGGTCTAAGACACCTAGCGAAGAGTACTAGTGTCAAGGAAGGAGAGGATAGCCAAATATTGGCCAAGTTCTTAACTCAGTTTGAGTTAAGGGCTTAGGTCGGCACCGAATTGTCACATTTAGTGGTATGAATATGGAACTTTAAAGGCAGGAAGATGATGCTCTATAGGTCATGCTGGAGGTGTTGGCTCATTTGCATCCAGGGTGGATGGTGATATAACAGCATGACGAAAAGTTATGGTCATCGGATGTTGGCTCGTGCTATGAGTAGGTTCCGAAGATGGCGGCTTGTAAAGGAGGGAGCAATAGGATCGAGGAACATGGGGGTTGTTCCTCATGAATAATGGAAACTAGATTGAGCATGAAGGGCTCGGTGTCCAAATGGAGCAAAGAAGGGCTCGGTTATATGTGGTAAGGAATCGTTGACACTCGGAGAGTTTTCAGTTGTACTCGAAGTAGGGGTATATAAGTAAGGATGTCCATTGGTCAATAAAGGGACTTGTATACCCTAACCTGTAGCTTTGGATCTAGTGTCCAACTTTGGGCTGTGAGACATGTATTCAGCTTTAGGATGCAAGATACGAGAGTACAACAAAGAACTGGGATTTTCATTAGTCTCTGGCTTGGGGGTCATACGAGTTGTCATATATTCAGGGTACATGGATAGAGTGATAGGTAGGATTTCTTGATGGATGTTATGGTTGCTATGGCTGCTTCCTTAGGTAGGCTATCACTTGAAGATATCATGGGAAATAGGCATTGGAGATATGAATACCAAGAGGACTAATATCCTTTATTTGGTTGGTAGTATATCTTTATGATATTGTAAAGTAGGATATTATAATGTTATGTGCTAACTCTTTGGTTGTAGGGACATGTCGGGGATGGTTCATGTGCCTCTGTTCCTTACTATATTTACATGTATAGTACTTTGAGATTCATTTACCGCTCACACCAGAATATTGTCTGATCCAAGGTTTTATGCTTTGTTTCTTATCATCTTGGATACTCTTAAATGAGTAGATTAGATAACAGGTCTAGGTAACGCAGTGGCTATTCGCAGGATGAGCTTGATGGAGTTATCTCTTATTATGTACATATGTGGAGTCTACTCTTATTCCGCTGTGCAGCATTGGGGAGCGTTAGTAGTGACTGCCTACCATTTGTATTTGAGACATTTGTTGAGTTTGTTTTCCATTATATAAACTCTATTATTAATGTATAACTATGTAAATATTATACTCTGATGATGATGATTTGTTCACATTGTTATTACTGTCTCTTTTGTTGTATATGCGATATTATATTTTGTCCATGCACTGTGAGATATACGACTGATTATAAGCTATATCGATTTATTTCAACCTTGATGATCATCCTATATCAGCCGGGCACGACTGCAGTGATGTGCACGTAAATGTGCATATTTTTACCACCATATTTAATATATTTAAATTAAATAAATGATCATATCGGGTATTTTAACATGTTTAAACCAAAATTCAAATTATTTTCAAATCGTCACATGTTCATCTTCATATATGGGAAAAATGGTCATTTTTGTGCATATATTAATATGAGAAAATTTAACTGAAAATTTCTATATTATTTTGTAGGAATTTGGCTTCATATACAAGTGGTTTCATGAAGATATATGCATGCACAAGAGTGAAGATAAAGGAATGAAGATGGAAATAATTCAAAGGCATGATAATGGAGGACCCAACCTACCCACCTGCCTTAATGTAAAAATTAGAGCTAATCCACAAGCAAATGGCCATTAAATCTTCATGCACACTTAATGGATGATTACTTTATGCTAATGATTGCTTGGCCTCCACACTTCCTAAGAGGGTAGTTTGGGTAGTTCCCAAAAAATGAATTAGGGTTTTCAAACATGTATAAATACCCCTTATCCTCTTCTCTTAGGCTCTCTTCTCTCTTAGCCTCTTAGTTTAGGAAAATAAATCAAAGCTCTTCTCTTTTCTTTTCATGGTTACTTAGCCATTTTCTCTTTATGTACTTATTTTATGCAACTTCAATACATTTTCTTTTTCTTTACATGCTTATTTACTTTCATGTTAGTAGTGTAGACTTACATTTCATGCAAGTATATTAGTTTTTCCTTTCCTTTTGCTCTCTTTTTCCTCTTGTTTGTTTAATGTTGCTTTCTACATTTGTTGATTGGATAACAAATATGAGAGGCTAATCCCTTCAATTTAGGGATAATGAAGCTCTCTAGTATATAGATTCAACATTTTGATGTTTATGCTCTCTTTTTGTGCTTTAATGAGAATGCATGAAGTGGTTAACTTGTTGTTTTTTCTTTGAATTTGATAGCCTATATTGTTGACACCAAATAGGCTATGCTTAAACAATCACTAACACAAATTACCTCTTCATCTACACATGATGATGGTAATGAAGTGAACGTTGAAATTAAAATTTGATGGTCTATATTTCTAATTCATAGTTGATAGGCCATGCTTAAAATAGATTTGCTTTCAACTTTGTTGTCATATTTCATGAAAGTTAAAAGTGTATTAGTGGTTGTGTTAGAGTTTGATGGCTTATGTTGGGCTAATTAATAACACAAATATGTCATATTTATGATAAGCACGTCAACTAATTACACTAATGACAAGAAAATAGAGATCACATCTTCATTTGTTGATTTATGTGATCTAGGGAGTGGAAATTAACTCTAAATTGTCATTTAACTCTCATATTTTTATCACTTACTTTTTGTTAGTTTGTTAGTTTTCTCCTTTTCTAGCTTAACACTCTCTTAAACTTTGGTTTAATTTGATTGAATAGATTTTTAAAATCAACAATTCCCTATGGATCGACCCGTACTCACTACGTACTACGATAGTATGCCATGCGCTTGCGGTAATTTTATTATAAATTTTTTGGTGATTTTCTAACTCGATAGAAAATTCGCCGTTAAACACGCAACATGCTATTTATATATTATTGGTGTGGTGGTTTAGATCGGTCGTCACATATTTCAAAGTGTTATATATGAAAATTGTGTAGAAAATCGCTACGAATGCAATGGTGGAAGTTTCATAGTCAAATTTGGATATTTGTAAAATTCATATTAGCCCTTATTAAATTTAAATTTAATTTTCTTATTAAATTTTCCGCTTAATTTCCGGGTTATTACAGTCGCCAAAATGGTTCAGAATTTTTTATTAAGAATATAATAACAAGATTTAGGCACTCAAACAAGATCATCTTTGACAATAGAGCTCAATTCGAAAGCGAAGAGTTCACCTGTTTCTATGAAAAGAACAGAATCACAAAAAAATTCTCATCATTAGCTCACCCAAGAGACATTAGGGCAGTATAAGAAGCAAAAAAAAACATAAAGAACATTTTAAAGAAACGACCGGGAAAAGCCAATAGAAATTGGGTTGATGAGCTTTCTCTCGTTTTATGGTCATATCGAACATCCATAAGGACTACTATGGACATACTTTATACTCCTTAACTTATGGATTTAAGGGAATGCTACCCATTGAATTAGAAGTTCCCTCATGTCGAAGAATTGCTTATACATATGAAATGAATCAAGAGCTAAAAAAGGAATCAATTGACTTGCTTAATGAATTAAGAGACCAAGCTACTATTCGAACCATAGAATATCAACAAAAAATCATGAAGTATTATAATTCAAAGGTGAATGAAAGGACGCTCAAGAGAGGAGACTTGGTTTTAAGAAAAATAACGACGAACACAAAGGACCCCATAAATGGTCCCCTATGACCAAACCAGGAAGGCATGCTAGTACACAAAGTAATCCTGCCAGGGACATATCGATCAAGTAAACCTGATGGACATGTGATATAAAGAACTTGGAATGCCGAACAATCGAGGCCATATTTCTTGACATTGGCAAGTTATCCAAAATGACCTACTGGATAAAAAGGATATCATTTAAGTAATTGCCCTTAAAGGCGAAATGCATGCGTTCAAACTTAACTCCAACCCGACGAGGTTGGTCAGATTCATTGAACAAAGGCATCCTTCACATCCAGAAGAGGACAAAATCCTTTGGTCTTGCCTTCGAGCCTGGCCAAAGCAACCGTCCAAAGAGTGATAGTAAATTTAGCTTTTATTCTGCCGCTGGGCTTGGTCAAAGCACCCATCTAAGAGAGATGGATAAAAAGCCTTTGGCCCTGCCTTTAGGCCCGACCAAAGCAATCATCCAAAGAGCAATGGTCAATTAAACTTTTGATCCTACCACCAAGCCTAGCCAAAGCACCCATCTAAGGGAGATGGACAAAAAGTGTTTGGTCCCATCTTCAGGATTGGCCAAAGCAACCATCCAAAGAGTGATGGCCAATTAAGCCTTTGATCGTACCTTTGGGCCTAGTCAAAGCACCCATTTAAGAGGGATGGACAGAAAGCCTTTGGCCTGCATTTGGGCACGTCCAAAGCAGACATCTAAAGGGTGATGGTCAGTTAAGCCTTTGATCCCACCATTGTGCTTGGTCAAAGCACCCATCCAAGGTAGATGGACAGAAAGCCTTTGGTCAGGCCTGCGGGCCCGACCAATCCAACCATCCAAAGAGTGATGGTCAATCAAGCCTTTGATCCCGCCCTTAACCTGGTCAAAGCACCAATCCAAAAAAGATGATCATTGGAAACACCAATAATCAAGCAAAGTCTATGGAAAAAACCATCCAAAAAAAGACAATCGACTGAATTCCCGATCCAGTGAAGAACCAAATTAAGAATAGGCTAGGAAAAAATGTATCTTTCCAAAACTTCATAAATTTCTATCTTATTGCAACATTAATTCAAACTACCCTCTAAAGGTTTCAAGTAAATTTCCTTAATTTCAATAATTCTTTTTTTGAAAGGTCATACTTTAATAAGTACATATATTTGATTTTACATAAAATGGTTTCCAATTAAAGTTGTGGAATTTCTTTTTCAAAGATTACAAAATCTATGCATTTTGGAGAACCTTTTTATGAAAAGTAGCAATGTCAAGGGGTAAAAGTTATAGAAGTAGCATAGACAACCAATAATGAGAGATGAAGCACCCAAGGAATAATTAAGTGAATGGAAAAATGAATAATGCAATGATAGAAATTTACTTAAGCTACAACACAAGAAACTTCTTATACAAGGCGGGGGCAAGTGTTACACCCAAAAGTCCAAGAATGGATTAATAGAAGAGAAACCATCGTGTGTAATTGGAGGCCATCGTGTCCTATTTGGAGCCCCTTCATATGTAAATGGAAGCCATCGTACCTAATCTAAGCCGTCGTGTATAATTGAAATCGTCATGCATAATAAAGTCTTCATACATAAAGAGAATTATCATGAATAAATGCAGCCATCGTTAGCAAATGAAGTCATCATGAGACAACTATAGAGGTCATCGCGTGATATTCTCAAGTACTAAAGCAGAGCTATCGAGAAGAGTTCCATGAAGCTATCGTGAAGAATCCCATATAAGCTATCATGAGGAGTTTATAGAGCAATCTATAAGAAGCTCTGAGTGACAACTTTAAACATGAAAGAATAGAGCCATCACGATAGATCTTGAAGTGATCGCTTATTAAGATAAAAGCCATCATTAGTAATCCTATGAGGCCTTGACAATCTATCTCCAAATGGAAAATCAAGGCAATCAAACCATCGTGTGAAAACAAAAAAATATAAACTATCATCCAACTGAATGCTAGCGTGGAAGATTTGATAAGGTCATCACAAATAATTTCCAAAGGACACTAGGGAGCGTTCCTTTATAACTATCATATAGAGTCCCATATGAGTCACCATGAAGAATCTATAGGACCAATCCAGTTGTTGTGAGAAGTTCAATAAAGCAAGTATGATCCTCCTCAAATGGTAGCTCAAGGTGAATGTGAAGGTTCATCGCAAGTAAAATCCGAGAAAGCTATTGCACACCAACTTAATGAAGTTCTGGAGTAACCATCGTGAAATAACATGGAATGGCCGTCGCCGAAGAGTTTCATGGAGTTATCTAAAATAAATTGAAAGGGTCATCGTGAAAAATCATTGATTTGTCAAAACTTAAGGTCATCATATGGAACAAATGGGGAGCTATTGTCGGATAGTTATAGGGTTGTTATGATGAGTCACTAAGTCTATCATGGTGAAACCATCATGGATCAAACAAGTAAAGCCTTCACAACATATATGAGCTATCGTAAAGTAAATTTGCAAGTTGAAATGGGAAAGAGAAGTTATCATGAATATTTCCTAGAGCCCATGCACATAAATCTCCATGTGAACGCTTATTCTTTATAATGACCCTAATTTTTAGTAACATTATTTAGGGTATTTAATTAGCTAAATAAAATAAAATAATATAATGATTGGGGATTGAGATTTGCGATTAAACTGAGGGCTAGCCGTGCCTAAGAGAATAAATGAACTAAAGTGAACTAAAATAAAATGGTTAAAGGAAATAGGTGAGGGGCAAAGTTGGAATAAGAATATTCTAATACCCTAAACCCTTAGGAAATTCATTTCATACGTTCTTTTGCAATACCAAACTAAAATAGAGGCTGACCATCATTAGCAAGAACAAGAGGAAGAAAAGCTAAAGGAAGAAGATTAATCAAAATCAAATTCACTCAAATCTCAAACTCTTTAATCTCAAAGCTAAGGCAAATAATGACTACATCTCTTGTTTTCTTAATTGTTTTCGGTTTTAAGGATAATTCGAATTTATTTGAAATGCTATGCCATGATTTTGAAGGATAAAATGTTTATATATGCTTGTTGATGATTTATGCTCATTCATATAGGTTTGATGATATGTTTTAATGTGAAAACCCTATTTAGTGACATCCAAATGCCTCGTGATTTTAGATTTAGATCAGAAATGATATTTTAGAGATGAGTTTCAATTTTTACAATTTTATGAATTAATGTGGATTTTATATTAATTTTTTGGTGAGGAAAATGATTATTTGTGTTTAAAATTATTTATGGCTAAATAATATAAGTTTTGGGACTGAAATTAATATATGTTAGAAAATTTATCAAAAATGATTTTTTGAAATTTTTGTAGAATTTTCCTAAGTGTTTTAATAGATATATAAAATTATTTAAAGTATGAGGGTTAAATGTTTTACATATTTTTATAAAAGGAGAAGGAGTATTTTGTAAATTATTTAAATTGTTTAATTCTAAAATTTTGGCAGCGCTTTTAGAAAAGAAAATTGGAAACCAATGATATTTTAACAAACAAGACAAGTGAGTTGAAAAGAACTTCTTTTTAAAGTTAAAATCGGTTTTTACATGCTTTTAGCTTCAAGAGGTTGAATATCGAAGTCTTACTTTTATCTCTTTGTCTAAAATCAGTTATTCGCTTTATTCCAAAGATTATTTAGAGTTTTACTTTTATCTAAAATCTTAAGCATTTATGTCCACTTCAAGAGGTTGAATATCGAAGTCTTCACTAAAGACTTCTAGAATTATTACGAAATACAATTCATCCAAGCATTTAACTCAAGACCAAGCCTGTGTTTTATATGCCCCCATGACTATCAAGCTTACTCTCATTGAAGTGAAAACATTGTGTTATTCCATGATAACTCGATTTCATAAGTGATTCGACTATATTGGCTTGGTATCCTTCTTATACTGCATAAACATTCCTCTCGTTCCTCCAACACTTTGCTCATGGTTGCTAGAAAACTAATGGTGTTCCTTTTCTATAAGCATCAATAAGGAATCTCGCATTTAGTTTTTAGAGCACAATCGATAAAACATTACATACCGTTGCGAACTGATTCCCACGCTAAACACTAATATATCATAAATAAGTGATTAATTATATTAATCCACTCAACTACCTTAACAAAGGAAATTAAAAATAAATGTCCATAGCTAAGACAACATTTGTAGCCCAAATGTCCCTAAAAGTAACCTGCAAACCTATGCTTTATGAGATCATAAATTGATAATCATCCATCCAAACTCATAATGTACCTCACATCGCATAGGAAAAATACAATATAACGTAATATAGTACAAAACTGGCAAGATAGTGCATGATCAGTACAAATTGCCATATACCTACACCATTATTTACTCCATTTTGAAACCCAAAAATAAACGTTGATAAGCTTGCAGTCATGACTGGTGTTATTTTAAGACAACGAAATAATTTCAAACTTTTTTCTCAATAGTGGTAAATATAGAAATTAACAACCTTTTCTCCGTGACCAAGGTCGACAGGCATGTCAACCTTGGTGTCGACCCGGCACCCATCTAGGTCGACCGTGCGGTCGACCTAGGGGCTTGAATGGTCGACCAGCATGTCGACCTTCCGGTCGACCTGATGAGCCCATTTTGCCTTGTGATTTCCTGTGCTTTGTGCTACTTATTTCAATCCCTTTTGCTTGTTCTCTTTGCTTGTTTGGTGATATTTCTGATTGTATTTGAAGGCTATGATGCCTATTAATGGGCTAGTCAAGTTTTAGGGAATTTGAAATTCAAATTTGAATTGATTTTGTATTGAATTTGAATTGAATTTGAGTTATCGGTTTTGAGTGTTTTCGATGATTTTCTTCGATTTCGAGCACGGATTCTTCCAAACAATTTTGAAATAATTTTTTTTAAAAATAAATTAGCATTTAAAATAATTATTTTTTTATTTATAAAAATCTATTTATTCCCTATAATAAGGGAATTTCAAATATTGGTTACAATAATCGTTTTCGGAAAATGGTTTTAAAAGCTTGTTTTCTCAAGTAAATTATTTTATATATAGTATACACGTTTTTGCACTATTCGAGTGAATGGGAAGGAGAATTAAAAGGTTTGGTAAAACACGTGGTATGAGACACGTGCGTTTATCTTATCGGTTAATTCCTGACTTGTCTGTTTGATCGTTTTAACCTTCGGGTTGAGTTTACCGATGAGATGAGATAAACTTTTTACTGCTTTGAGTGTGAAATTTACTAGCGGTTAGTAAACCGTTTAGTGTGAACGTGTGGTATGTGACACATGTTAACACTGTTCGGGTTCCTATCCGAGAGTTTGTGACACATTTGTCTAAGAGACGTATCTGCCAGTACTGTACCTTCGGGATGTTTATCTAAGAGACGTTTGTCATTGCGACGTATTTGTCCTTCGAGATGTTGTCCTTTGGGACGTTTGTCTAAGAGACATATTTATTTGTCCTTCGGGACATTTGTCTAAGAGACGTAGCACCCTATATTTGTGAGAACAATACTTGGCAGACTTCGGCCATAAGCACGTGCTATATCTTTGAAATGATTTCATTGATTTCCTTATGATTTTCCGAGTGTATCGCCTTTTTAAATTATTAGCCATTTGAGCCGTTCGAGATATTATATATGGCGATTACATCTTTGGAAATTGAACTCCTTATTGAGTTCTATATTTGAGATTTGGGTTTGCCAACACTTGGCGTTTATTTTAGATTTATACTCTCCTATTTGGAGATATATGAGATTGCCATTTTTGGTGTATTCTATGTTTGAGACTTCTCTATTTAGAGAATATTTTTGTGATTGCCATTTATGGCGAGTTTTGAGTTTGAGATTTGGGATTCTCCTATTTTGGAGATATGGTTCATAGAAACCATTTTAGTGGCTTTTGGGATTTTGCCGATGATATGAGGCATTTATTATACTTAGTGTTATTTGGCGAGTTTACCTATTTCGAGGACATACACTTAGTGTAATTACCTTATTATTGTTTCTTCTCTTTCGAGAGGATATCTTACCCTTTACCTTATGCTCATATACCACTTATCCTTATAAATTTGTTTGTTTAGCTAGACTGACCCTTGCATTTTATACTCGGGTCAAAACGAGTTGTTTCAGGTTAGATACCTGCTTTTGGACTTTACTTGATGCTTCCGCCTTGGATATCAGCTTATCTCTTTTTGTAGTTTTATAGTCGTTTTGTATGACTCTGATATGTATTTATTGTTTTGACTCATATGTATATTGTGGTTGTCATACCACTTATGATGTATTATATGTATTGTATTGGGATGTATCAGTATATATGTATATATATCTATTTGTTGTTCTGTGATGTGTTATGCATTTGAGTTGTTGTATTTTGTTCTGATAGATCCTATAGCCACCTGTAGTTTTGTATTAAGCATTTATTGGATATGTTGATCCACTTGAGAAAGGAAATAAAAATATAGAGCACTAATCGACGTATTTAATAGATATTTAAGACAAGACTATAGATGGTCACTCCTAACCAGCCCTATTCTCCACATTAACAAAGAGAATTAATTTATCCTAGGTTAATTTATTCAACACTTAAAACAAAATGCATACACTAATGTTATTAAAACAAAATAACACATTCTTTAAGTTTTCTTTATAATAAATCATATAAACACACTTACATGATAAAATAAAATATTTTCCATCATATAAAAAGATTATTTTAATTTTTAAAACATTTTTATTAATAAAAACCCTTATTTAAACAAATAACCCAATTTACACAAATAAATGCTTAAATCACCATTTTATCTCCAATAATTTTATAAGAATTATTTTCTTGCATAGAAAAATGCAATAAATCATCTAAACCTTATTTTTATAATCAAAACTTATTTTTAAACCAAATTTCATCTTTTTATTAAACAAACAACCTTTAAAAATCAATTACTTCCTTTAAAAATTATTAAAAGAAGTAATTGGCAATAATTAATAAAATTATTGCATTTTCTCTAAATAAAATCATTTTCCACTTATTATTAACTCAAACCACTATAATAAAGTTCCAAAATGTTATTTTCTCTTTTTATTCCCAAAATTCATTGTTTATTTCAAATAAACTATTTAAATTCTTAAAATTATTATTAATTCTCAATATTAAATTATAACTACCGTTATAATTTAATACTTACAGGTAATCACTAAAACCAGGGTTATTAAAGACTCCCCCGTTATAAAAATTATGTCCCCGCAATTTTCTAGAAAAGAGCTGTATTCAACATAATTATTTCATCAAGCAAAGGAAGATAGATAAGCTTGAGTTTATAATTTCTCAACCTCAACACAAGATGATAGAAAACCAAGATAAGATTGCTCGATTAATTCTGTGGTTTCCCAAGTGGAACTACTGGGATTTGCGGACCATTGAATTTCTACGAGCATAACATCCCTATTTCAAAGGTATTTCACCTTCAAAGCAAAACACTGATAGGACGCTACGCAATAGATAAATCAGGTGAGATCAATTCCTAAGAAGCTTCACGAACAGAGTCGAGATTTAGTCACAACTTTATCCTGAACTCCAACCCACAAGATGATAATCGATACGACTTTCCATATAACACTACGAAGGGAGTCATACCGATATTAGATTGACTACTATTACGGAAAGAAAACCCAATAAGAGGTAGGTGGTTTTCCCCCAATACCACCAAATTCATACGACTGCATAAATTCAAGTCATAAAATAGTTGCACAAAGGTAAGTTAAGACTCAAGTAATAGATTTTTAAACTCTCTCTCACTAATCAAATACTCTTAAAGTTTTCCAACCCATTATCTTCAAGATTTAAAATTCTCAATTTTCAACACTTGAAAATTTCCAAAGTTTCTTACTTAGATTTTAAATTTAAATTTATTACTCTTCACTAGAGTAAATAAAGTTTAAGTTGTTTATTATCTAATTCTTTCATAGGTATTCTCTAGTTTGCAACATATATTATTATTATTATTTTCTAAAATTTTCTAAGTGTTAGAATTTCCAAAAAAATCGGCGGAGTCTCCTTTGTACGGAGGGCCATATACAATATTATAAAAATGATTTATATAATATACATCGACCATATTTGATGTTTTGTGATATGTCGATGAGATGAGACGTGCTTTTATTATGATATTTGTTATAAAACTTTATTGCCTTTGAGTTGCATTCATATTTAGTGATATCCTTATATCACTTGAAATTACTATACCTACTTAGTTATGCCATGTGAAGTAACCATATACCCTTGAATTATTCCTTCTCGCTTGATAAGATTATCACCATACCCTATGCTCCTGTTATCGATTATCCTCTTAAACTGATTTGTTTAGCTAGACTAGCCCGTGTATTTTATACTCGGGTCAGACCAAGGTGTTTCAAGTTAGGTACCCTTATGGACTTAGCCTATTCTGCTTCTGCATGGACTTTCCTGCTAAATTGTAGCTTTTTGTTGTAGTCCTTTTTGTTGCCACTCTGATATGTATATTGTTTTGATTCGTGTATATTGTGGTTGACATACCACATATGTGATGTATTATTTTGTATACTCTGTGATGTATCTGTATATGTGTATATATCTGATTATCTGCTGTTCTGCGAAGTGTTTTGCATTTGAGTTGTTTTATTTTGTTCTGATAGATCCTATAGCCACCTATGGCTTTGTATTAAGTATTTATTGGATATGTCAATCCACTTGAATTAGAAAAAAACATAGAGCATTTATCGACGTATTCAATAGATATTTAAGACAAGGCTATATATGGTCGCTCCTAACCAGCCTATTCTCCACATTAGCAGATGGTATTACCTAGTAATACTTTTTGTTAATGTGGGCCTCGGGGTGGGGCGTCACAGCTTGGTACATAAATTTTACATCATTTTTCTTAAATCGTTCCCATGCAAGGGTAAATATATAATATGGAATGTTTGCTAAACACCCTTATTTACAGTTTTTAATCTAAAAATATCCCTCCTATAAAAAAATGAAAAAATTACACCCCTATTTTAAATATTCCTAATTAAAAGACCAAAACACAATGATAGTAATCATCACCGTAACAAACTACCCAATAAACATGATTTCGCATATAGCTTGAAGCCACACTCAAATATTTTCTGTCTTAAAGAAAAAACCTAATTACATTCTAACAACGAATGAAAAACAATATATTCAAACAAATATTGATCAAAATTACAAGGAGATAATGGAATTAGAGAAGGTACAAAATCAATATCCCAAACATACCAGATGAAGTGTAAAAGAAAAGTTGAAATACAAAAATAAAACATCAAGAAAGAATGAAAAAAGGAAAATAAAAAAGGCTTCATCATAAAGAAAAAGAAAAAAGAGCAAAAAAGATTAGAAGAAATTTACAAAAGCAAGTGAAACCTTTTTTGAAATTAATTGCTGGAGTAAAAAAGATTCGGTGTTAAACATTAGAAATTTCTGATGGAAATATTGTTTAAAAAATTCGTTGATATAGTGACCAAAGAGAAAATCACATCAGAAGGAGTTACAAGGAATACCACAACAATAGATTTGATAATCACAAATTACAACCTTGAAACATGTTTCCTTTTTAAATCTAGAGATAAAAATTTAAAGAAGAAGATGTTGGAAAAATTACTAAAGTCACTACTAGGGAAAAGTGTCTACATAAATACACTTAGAAAGAAGAGAGGACTAAACATAAAAATACAAATTTTTCATGGAAATATTCATATAAGGATAAATGGTTAAAAGGGAAAAAGAAGAAAACAAACTGGAAAAAGCAATATAAAAAACAAGAAGAAGATATAAGTCGACCGATCATTCCATACATAGTGGAAATATACTTAATTTTACACGCAAATTTGATTGTTCCTTCAATTATGGTTACGCTACATAGTTTGCTTTGAAAATTCAAAAGATATACCATGGTTAAAAATGATATACAAACGTATCATGGACCATATTAGAAATAATGTAGAATCAGCAAGAAAGATACATACTCGTATGAATTTGATGTTGGTAAGTAATTCAAATTGTATTTTGATAGCATAATTTCTTTTTAATAATACCAATATATACAAACTATATTTTGTTAGGATTTCAATATACTTTAGGATTGATTAATCATGAAACCCTGGATCTGCATAGGTGATCCATGTTTGAGAAGAAACCAGAGGAAGGTAAATAAATTAGCAGAAGCCATACTTGAATCCATAGTTGCTGATTGAAAAGGAATTGTTGTGACCTTTCAAATTGACACAAACCCTAATTTGAATTATTTCCATAGAAGAGATCAGGAGAATAACTAGAGCTTGTATAATTTGGGGACCATAACCACTTATTTATAATGTTGGCATTTTCTAATTTGACCCTTCAACAAATTAGAATTGCCCCGGTATCTAAGCACCATGATAATTATATCTTTAAACCTTTTAGATTTAATTCAAAATTTGATCGATTTAATTAGGCTTTACACTAAAATAGCACAACACATTTTATTTTACATATATGGCCCAAATTATTGAAATATTCCAACAATCTTACACTTGGATCACATATTTATTATCCTTATAAATATGTACAACTTTATGAGCTCCAAAATTTGCTATTTATAACATAGGGTGTTTCCGAAACAATCTCGTCCATTAACTATGCTGGTAAAGAATTAAAGAGGCTTTCATTACCTTTAGTGTAACTAAACCCATCAATAGTCACATATACCAACACAGTCAAATGACACAAATCAATCATGGATGTGTAGTATGGAAATGACATGAATTGTGATATGTACATGTTTATTTCCAATTAGTTCAACTTTAGTTAGATTGGAAAAAAGGTTCAATATTTGAATTTCATGGAGTGCAAAGAGAACTTTATTACTTTATTCCTAATTAGGAAAACATACATAATATATATATAACCGAAGTATAAAGCAATGTATCAAATGACTACGCTAAATACAAACTACCCTAAACTAAAATATCCTTACGTAAAAGTTACACTAATTTAGCAATATGCTTATAAAAGACCTTTTACGATAACCTTCTGTAACCAGATCTACCATAATGGAGTTTGTCATAATATGCTCTATAAATTACAACCTATTTTGTACTCCCCCTTATTGGAAAATAATATGCTATTTATTGTAACAATATTATTTTAATGGTCTTTCAATTTCTTTTTCAATATTCCAAAACTTTGTGACAAAATTTGTAATTATTTTCCATCATTGGATGCCCCATAACAAAAAATAAACATTAGTTCCATAGTAGATGATGCTTTAAGTGCCTTATAATAATTTTCCTTATATAGCTCTACCTAAAAAATAATAATATCATTACTAGAAGTGGATTGTTTGTACTCTTGGCATCGAAAATATTCAGATCATAATGGTTTATGATCTCCAATCAATCTGATCTTTTATCTATGGCATATAATCTTTTTTTCGTTCCTTAAAGATATCTCGTAACAATTTTGGTCACTAACCAATGATCGACTTTCAATGCCAGTAAGATATCTGCCAAATAATACACATAATATCCATATGTGTATATTTCTTAGCATGCATTAGACTCCACATTGCAAATGCATGAGGAATATTTTAGCTTCAAGTATATTCTTATATCACTATATAAAACAACATTTGTCTATTTTGGCAAAAGATAATCAATTGATTCGCAGTTTGCATGCCAAACCTTTTTAAGCACTTATCTCCTAGCTCTTTTGTGATAATCCATATATCACGCCATGAATAATAATGGTGTAGTTGAATCTCTAATACAAAAGAGTAATCAATAAGCGGGTTTCTTAAGTTCTTTCATCAATGTCTCAATTGATAAACACGAATTTAATATCTTTCCAATATTGCTTAAAATTATAATATGCAACAAGTTCCAAAATGATTCTAAAGAGTCTTTTAGTAAAGTGGAAAATAGGCACAAGGACAAATTTTCATAAAATTTTTGGCTGAAGGACAACAAGTTTTATTTTTAGGCTGAAGGACAAACTTTGAAAGATAATTAGGCTGAAGGACAATGCTAATACAACTAGCATTTTGTACAATGTAAAACTGGATATAATGCTAGTTATAATTAGCATTTTGTACAATGTTTGCACTGTACAAAATGCTAATTATATTTAGCATTTTCCTTCAGCCTAATTTTCTTTCAAAGTTTGTCCTTCAGCCCAAAAATGAAACTTTGTGTCCTCCAGCCTAATTTTTTTTCAAAGTTTGTCCTTGTGCCTAATTCCCTCTTTAGTAAAACTATAGAGAAAGCCTCTTTAAAAATATATTGTTTCCCTTGTCTTTTCTATAAACGAGTTTATACCTTTCCATATTATTCACTTGATCCCTTTTGGTTTTGAATAGTTATTCATAACCAAGGATCTTACTATCTTAAGGTGGGGGGAAGATCTCAACTTTATTATCATATATAGATTTACACTATATATTCATATCTTAAATCCACAGTTCAAATTAGTACATTATATGGATTAATGTAAGTTTATAGAATCATATTCACCAATCCATTATTTATCATTATAGAGAAATGCTACATAGTCATCCCAATAGCATTTCCTCCTTTTCCAAGTGGATTTCCTTAGTGATCTTGCACCTTGAGTTGATGAGTTTATTTTCTTAAGACATTAACCCTAATTTGAAGAGAATTTTGTTTAACATTGTCTTATTATGGTTCCTAATTTAATTTTTATTAATGAAAGGAAATAAATCCTATACATTATCTAAAGAAGTAACTGTAGTTGAATCAAAGATAATGATTCTTGTTAAGGACAATGATCCATACTTTATTTCTCCCCTCAAACTCAACATCCTCAAAAAATTGTTGCATTTCCCATCTTAAATTTTTTATTTAGCTTAGGTATATAAAAATTATAACTTTTAAGTAACTTAGAATATCAATAAAGTATTTACTATCTTTAGTGCCTCAATCTAGAATTATTTAGTAAGATGGAATAAATAATTACATTAATCACCATATCTAAATTCAAGGCTTAGTTATAAGAGATATTTATCATGAATTTCAACATATTCAATTCCAATAATGTATGAATTCATTGATAGATTAATTTTTTTTAGAAACTCTACGATACAGAGGACCTTTGGAAGTGAAGCCGAACTGACTAACTCCTAGGAGGGATTAAGTTGTGCATGTTCACTTAAACTCATGGCACCCATAACCCCAGGGTATTGTTTTCTGCGTGAAGTGTGTGCAATGCAAGACTCAAATCTGGGTCTGTTACCAGACCTAGGCACCCTTTTTTCATTGTGCCACACCTATAGACTAATTAATCTTATTATTTCTAAAGGAACAATAATAACAAATTTGTTCATATCAAAATTAGAAACCAAAATCTGTCTACATGACAGTATTAGAAAAATATTAAACAAATCCAAACAATATACATATCTTTTTAGACAAGATATGTATGACATCTAGTAAAATTTCTTTTATATGTTCATAGATTTCATAAAAGAAACAACTACAAATATATTTGTATGTTCTTTCTTTTGTTTGGATCCTTATCGACTTCTTTATCCTTATTTATACATTTATTTATAATGTATGTTAAATGGGTACTTTCTATCTTATCATGCTTCAATTCTCTTCTTCTTCCCATAATGCGAAATGAGCTTAATAAGCGGTCATTTTATTCATAAAAAATAATAATTAATAATAATCTTAAAATGGTTACAATGCAAATATACAAAGTACCAAAAAATTAATAATAACTTGAGTGCCTTTAACTTTTGAAGCAATATCTTTCCATATAGTATTCATTTATGTTTCCCTTACTTTGACTTTACAGGATCAAGCAATATAAAGCGTGCTTGTTCCACTTATCTTTTTTTGGAAAAATGCTTTTCAATTTGTAAAGAACTCCTTTAAGTTGATTATCCTTACAGATATCACATCCTTGAAAGCTTTTGAAATATTATACCTTATGATCATTTGACTATTGCAATTTGAATTATCTCGTCTCTCAATGTTCTTCATAACATTATAAGAACATTCAACTATAATGGGGTTGCTTGTGATCCTCCTAATTGCTAGACCTAGATCCACGAAGTCAAGAAAAAACATGTTCTCTTACTATGAGTTAGTCCCAAACAAGATGGGAATATTATTAAAATTGACATGTACTTTAGTCAAATTAGTTGAAAAGTGAATAAAAAATAAAGATAGTCCGTATATGCTCATATCTAAATTTCAGCCATAGTAAATTCAAATAATTAGTAAGTCTCTTCTTAAGATATATAGCATAATATTAATATCATGTCTTTGGACAGTAATATTAAATGTAAGTGGTACTCTTGTTGTAATGATCAAATATTGACAATTTCAAGTCAAATAGCAGTCTTCCTTTGGGTCGATTAGTTATTCTCTTGTAAAGCCTTATAATTATCAAATATTCATCATTACACATGTGTAATTCACTCAACCAAATATTAGTCTTTCTCTAGGCCATCTAATATCCGCATGAATAAATACACACAAATATTAAATATGTTCATGAACAACTAAAATAAGAGAGATCACTTTGGTGACATGTTATTTCAATTAGCTTGCTTGGAATGTAGGATATTTACAATTAGTTTGCAAAGAGACACCAAAAATATATTTTAATTTATTTCTTAGTGTATGTACAATATATTTCAAGTGCTATAAAACACCCCTAAAAATGCTTTAGGTCCATGATGCTTGAAAATCTCAAAATTATGATCGTGGCACAACATGTTATAATCATAGCTATTATAATCTTTTGCTTTCATTATGTGTTTATATTCATGACATTCCTTAAATAAACATGATACAAGGCACTATAAATAAATTACATAACAAATGTCACAGATGAATGCCAAAATTAAATGCCACATTAAGTTATATAAAAATGACATAGTAAATGTTGTACTAAATAACATGAATGAATATTGTCACGACTCACTTTTCCATACAGCTCAAACTGACATTTTAACCACACTTGTCTAGCCAAAATTGCACGGAAAGGCGGATAGTTAAGAAGGAAAGTAGAAAGAAGGTAGAAAGAAGATAGAAAGGAAACCAAAACAACATAGAATCTCATAGCGAAAACGAATAATCTATAATATAGAACATATCTTTACATAAAACAAAATTGTAACTTACACATATCCAATCATCAACCAGAGTAAACAAGGATAACCCTTCAAAAGCATTGATGGCTTCAATACACTTGGAGGGAAAATTAGTAGCTGGGTTTCGACTTGGTTGGAACCAATCCTTTCGAAAGCTCTTATTTAAAGAAAAAGGTACCTCTTCGAAAGCTAATACTTCAACATAATATGGCAACTTTCCTTGAAAGCTATTTATAAAACCCTTTCGAAAGCATATGTTTCAACTATGTCGAAAGCTTTAAGTAAAACAAGGCAAGATCTTATCTTTTGAAAACAAAACAGGGTTTCGACCCCTTTGGAAGCATTCCTTTCGACACCATGGTTTCCGCCTTTCTTCCAATCCACTACGTACCATCTAAGTGATACTTATGTATTGGTTTCGACTAAGTGGGTTTCAGCTGAGATGGTTTCGACAAAGCGGAGTCAATGGAGTCGAAAGGTGCTACTATTTGAGGTGGAACTAACTTTTCTGAATTAAAGGCTGAAATTTAGCTACTTTTAGTAATTGCTTTATAACTACTTGTCTACTTGTAATCCTTTGATTTGTTGCCTTAAAACTTTTCAAATAATTTACAAATAAAACTACCGCATTTATCAGATCTAAATCAAATAAATTATGACGTTTAAGCCTTTCCATTTTAACAAAACTATCATTTGTAGAAAAGTCCCTCTTTTACCATAATTTATTTTCCCTAGTAAATCAATTGGAAAAAAAATCCCCAAAAATCATAGAAATTCAATTTTATCATGTAATCAAACATATTAAAATTTCAAACCCAATTTCTTCCTGAAATACTCGAAATAAAAAACCCAATTATATTATATTTTCCTTCAGAAATTCATAATAAATTTTCTATAGCTTGGAAAATTCTGAAAATTAAAACCCATCTCCAAAATCATGTTTCTACTTATCATAAAAAATTTCCATGACATTCTAAAATCATAGACTCTCATTTTTACCCCAAAACCGTGCAAATTCACATGTAAATGGGTTAAAATGAATCAAACACAATATAGTTCAAGCATATCATCGTAAAAACGAATTTAATCATAAATCCAAAAACATATGAATATAAAACAAAATAGAGATGGATTAGATTATTATTTACCTTAGATATGATAAGGAATTTCAGATTTGTTGTTGATTAATCCTTCCTAGCTTTTGATCCTTAGCTTTAGATTGTATTCTTCCTCTTTTCCTCCTTGTTAATGGCCGACTCTATTTTTAGTTTTTGATTTGTGTTTGTGAAAAATGGGAAATGAAACGTGAATGGGCAATTATAAAGGAGTATAGATGCCTATAATAAAGTGGCTATTTACTAATATGCCCATGTGTAAGTTAATTAGCTTATAAACAAATTTAAGCCCATTTATTTTATTGTTAAGCCCGGCCCTATATATGATTTATTCAAATCTCAATCCTGTTATCATCATTATTCTATTTAATTTATCTAATTAAATTTCCTGAATGATGTTATCAATAATTAGGGATGTTACATGATGTGTCGTCGCCTTCACCAATTTTTGCTACCGCAATAGCTTTCCACATTTGGTTTTTGGCCAATTTCTAGAGCTACGATGGGCTATTCATCAAATTGACGGTAGATATGGGTATGTATGTTCGAGCTCTACAGGATTACATCCTCAATTTCTCAAACTTATGTACGAATAAAAAAATTCTAATTCATGCCTTAGGGTTTCCTGATTTAAAAATTTGGCTTCAATTTCCAATTGCTATGGCACTTTTTCGACAAATAAACACTTCCTTTTGATTCATGTCATCGATAGCTTCAAAATGATATTATGGTATTTGGAAACTTTGATTTTTAAAACAATATGTAATTAGAGATAACCATCTGCTATAAGTAGACGATTAGAGAAATTTCAGGATTTGAGAAGAAAACTGGATATAGGTGATGGCTAGGGTTTTGTAACATCACTTATATATTCGTCATGTTGGGTTACAGGTTGTTTATCCGGTTTGGCCCGAAATAACTATATATGCTATTTAAACACTATATCACCTCTATTTCGCAAATTATAACTCCAAATATATCAAATTATATATCAAATTGATCAGCCCGGAAAGACCTTCGCAATGGTTATAGACACGATACCCAATTCACTCATCTACTAAAAGTTTATTTTTAAGTACTCTAATACGAATAGTGTTAAATTATCGGATCATTACATAATCTCACACATTAAAGAGAAAATATGATTTTCTTACCAATATCGAAAATAGATAATCATCAGTTACCAATAAAATCATTAAGAGTATTGACTCTACCACATTATATGATGTGAAAATCCAAAAGGATTCTAAGTACGTTATCAATATATTATTTGGATCGTTGTACCCAAAGGGATGTGATCCGTCATCTGCAACATGCCTTCAAGAGAAAGACTAATGTAGTTGGAATATAATGAGCATCATTGATAAGAATAATATCATCAATTTCTATTGTTGAAATTAGCATAATAAATTCATTATTCAGTATGCTCAAGTTAAATCGAATTTTACCCATAAAATTACCGCCTGGTATGGTAATAAAGATGATTGGTTGATACCACCATCGACCACTCAAAATAAATTTAGATTAGAAAACGGTGAAGATAACATGATTAAGGAATTAAGATTAAAGAAGTAGATGATATATTGAAATCGATGGTAGGTTCTACTAAGAGTAATGTTGGTGTCTTAAAAATGCTAATGTGGAATCGAGAGACGAGTCAAATAAAGCTGGTCAAAAAAAGATTCTAAACTCAATTCAGGACAAGGAGGGACAAAAGCAGTTCCATTTGTACAAGGATAGGGTTGAGATTATTCAAAATGTATTCAAACATGACAAAATGTATTCGAGATCAAAATATATTCGAAAGCATGTAAAGAAAGTTAAGATTTATCGCTACTTTTTTTTTTGAAAACCCAGGAGAACCCGGCGGGCCGGTAAACTCCTGAGGAGGGTATAGTAAAGCCGTCCGCTGATCCAAGCCCCCATACCCCCGGGTAAATTTATATATGATAGGGAAGAGAATGGTAGGAATCGAACCTGGGTCTTTTTTACCAGAACACAAGCCTCCTTTCCACTGTGCTGCACCCGTAGACACTACTTTTGTTTTTTATGCTAGAAATGCATATTTTCGATTGTGGCAATTATAGGTGTCTGTATATTCAATTTTATTACATTACAAACATTGTTTTGTATATTTTTAGATTATATCATATCTTTCCTACATCTTAGAAAAATAGTTCTTTATATATAAAAATATTTGATGTTAAACCCACGCTAAACAGATCATGAATAATGATGCATTACCTAGAGATTTGTACAAGTAAAAGTATATACAACAAAATAAATCGTCACTAATTTCACAAAATATAGCTAGCTAGGGATTACCGACAAATTTATACTAAAATTACACACACACACATATATAAAATTTAGTTTTTATACAAACATTGCACATCGGTAATTTTTTTAAAAAATTCTCCTTTCTTATTCAGACAATGAAATACATTGGTATTCTCATGCTAAATTGATACCAGATTACCGACTTTAATTTTGTCAATACTTGCCTTTTGTTGTAAATCCGTCAATAAATGCAATTTAGTGAAGATTTAGCAATGGATTTTACCATTTCAAAAATCAAGGTTTTTTATAGTGTGATTTATTCAATTTAACAAGAATTTAAGCGATAAATTATCAACATTTATTTCAATGTTCTATAGTTTGTTCACTAGTTTAGTCAAACATCAACATAACTTCATTTCCATTGATTATAATAATCAAATTATCATTTTGTTTTAGATTATATCAATCATTGATTACTTTCCAAAATCATTAGCTATTCAATTTATCCCAAATCATAAATCCCAAGCCATAATTAATTGTTTAACCAATTCAATTCTCAATTATAATCATTTATCCAACCCAACTTTCCATCATCGCATTCTTGCTGACTAAACAGAGAATTAACACAAATAAAAATATGAAATCCATTTATAACATAGGTTAAAACCATATTATGGCATTATATTTACTTTATAAGTGAAAGAGATAAGCACACTCATAATAAATGAAGATCCAATCCCGAAACCGCCCACTGTCTAGAATACTGCATGCATCAACTCCATAATTTCATCTTCATTCCTTTTCCATACCATAGCCCTTACTCTCACGATCGTTTCAGTATAAATTTTGCACGATTTGGTTAAGAAATGAGAGAGTTATTGCCTTTTAACTTAAGATAATGAATGGAGAAACGGGAAGAAGAAGAGAAAGAAAGGGAACGTATGCTAGTCTTCATGACGGGCTTCTATAGTCGGAGGGAAGTGACTGTTCAAGATTTTAAATTCAAAATTCAAAATTAAAATGTTTGTCCATGCCGACTTAACTAGACACAAACCCGAGCTCATATCCCATCGTACGACCTTCAATATGGACAAACCTATATATACCGTTCTGAATTGAAAAATGAGTCTATCATAATACCACATGTCTCATCGACTGATTCGACTGTTTGTAAAATGATTAATTTTCCCTTGTTCCTTAAAATAGATGAAATATTCTTTTTATTTTATTTTACATGCAAAGTAGGGAATAAGGCAGAGCAAAATCGAATAATGCAAAAATAGACCAAGATGATGCTACCAAGATGCATTAGTGGCGGAGAGGGCAATAAAACTGTATAAAGCAATAGGAATCACTGCTACGACTACAAAAGCTCAGGAACAACAATCATTGATGCTACAACAGAATTGAAACTAACTACTCTAACTTTCATCAACATTGAGAGAGTGTCCTTATTAGATATGTCCTCATGCAAATATAATCATACTTTTATCATTCTTACTGATGAGAATTTTATACATTTTGATACATCAAATGAGAAATGAACAATTAGAATTAACAACCATTAAATACATGCAGGTGCCAAAGGACCTCTCAAATGAGGAGCTTTTTGGTAGTGCAACAATAGCCTTTAGTATGATCGCTCCCCACCTGCTCAATAAGCCTAACCTAGAACTCAATCACTCCTACATGCCCCACAAAGCCTATTCCCAAGAACAAAACATCAAAAAAGAGTTACTGGTAATCAAGAACCCTAAATACTAAGAGAAAAATAAACCTAATGGGAAAACCGAGCCGAATAAACAAGGGAGGGAACTCAAAAGCAGAAATAGATCTAATAAATGACAATCATATATTGGAATGTAAGTGGTTTGCATAAACCCAATAGAATTGTAGATGTCAAAAATAATAATTCAGACTAATAAGGTGTCATGTTTTGGTTTATTAGAGAATAAACTTAGAAGTGATGAGATAGAGAACTACAAAGTGCACCTTGATCACATTGGGAAATAATGAATAATGTAGATTGCTATTACAAGTGCTAGTTCCTTGTCATAGTGAACAAGGAAGTTTAGAAAGCATGAGTGATAATCATGAGTGATCAATACATGGACATTCTCTATGAATAATATTTGAGTGCATATTGTGTGCACACATATATGCTAATAATTTTTTTGAATGCCTCAAAGATGGATTATGGTTATCAATTAACTATGAAGCAACCTTTGTTAAATTACCATGGCTTCTCTAACTTATAATCCATGAACTTGAATCAGAAGGACATAAAGTTGGAAAGTCATTCCTTGTTGAAGCGATATCAGGAAAATTACCACCATCCTGGAGAGAGTACTGCAACTATCTGAAACATAAGAAAAAGGAGATTTCCTTATAAGATCTCATTATCAGATTAAAAATTGAGGCAGATAATCGTGGAATAACACAACCCAAAGGCGAAGAGGCACTTGTTACAGAAGGGTCAAAGAAGAAAGGACACTTCAACAACAAAAAGAAAAGGAGAAAGGCACCAGATAATCAATCTAAAGATAAGCAAACCAAGAAGTTCAAAGGCGAATGTTGGGTCTGCGGAAAAACTGGGCACGCAACTAAAGATTGCAGGCACAAGAAGACGAATGAAAAATCGGTGGCAAATATAGTGGAAAATTTGAGTTCAACCATTGAGGAGATGAACTTTTCAGGAGTTGTTTCAGAATGCAACTTAGTACAGAACCCTGCACAATGGTGGGTAGAAACAGGCGCTACTCGTCATGTCTATTATGATATATCTATGTTCTCCACTTACAAGAAATACGATCAGGAAGAAAAACTCTACATGGGCAATTCTGCAGTTTCCATTATCGAAGGTAACGACACCGTCGTCCTCAAATTTAAATCTGGAAAAACCGTGACACTAAATGAAGTTCTTCATGTTTTGGATATCCGCAAGAATCTTATCTCTGGACCTGTGCTCTCAAAGAAAGGCTTCCGTATAGTCTTCGAGTCAGATAAAGTAGTTCTGTCTAAGGCTGGAATTTATATACGAAGGGGTTATTTATGCGATGACCTATTTAAGCCAAATGTAGCCATAGTCGGCAATAAAACTATGTATTTTGATTGTGCTAATAATAAAAATGAAGTTTCTTATTTGGTTGAGCATGAAATTTTACTATGGCATGATAGATTAGGACACATAAATTTCCGAAAAATGAAAAAATTAGCAAACTTGGGATTAATTCCTAAATTCCAAGTAGATAAAAAATTACAAATGTGAGACATGTGTAGAAGCAAAATTGGTTAAAAAACCATTTCATACAAATGTGATTTATGTGATTTTAAATCATTACCTACAAGAGGTGGGAAAAAGTACTTTATCACTTTTATTGATGACTATACATGATATTGCGATGTATATCTTTTAAATAGTAAAGATGAAGCAATTACATCATTTATAAAATATAAGGCTGAAGTAGAAAATCAGTTAAATAAAAAGATCAAGATATTGAGATCTGATCGAGGTGGAGAATATGAATCACCATTTGAAAAATTCTATGCAGAAAATGGTATAATTCATCAAACAACAGCTTCATATTCACCACAACAAAATGGTATTGCCAGAGAAAGAATAGAACATTAAAAGATATGATTAACGCAATGCTATTGACCTCTGGCCTACCGACGAACTTGTGGGGGGAAGCCTTAAATATGTCTAATCACATATTAAACAAAGTTCCTCACAATAAAACAGGAACGATTCCATATGAGTTATGGAAAGGACCCATACCAAGCTTCAAATACCTCAAAGTGTGGGGGTGCTTGGCAAAAGTTCTAGTTCCGCCTCCCAAGAAAGTCAAAATTGGACCAAAAACCGTAGACTATTACTATCTAGGGCCAGCCCAAAATAGTAGTGCCTACAGATTTTTGGTATTCAAGTCTGATATAGCTGATATTACTGTAATACAATCATAGAGTCGAGAGATGCCTCATTCTTTGAAGAAGTGTTTCCGCACAAAAGGAATGAAGGAAATTATATCCCTAAAAGGACAAGAGAAGAATCAAGCAAGCCACGTGAAGATGAAACTCATCGTGAAATTGAGGAAATTGAACCAAGAAGAAGTGCAAGGGCAAGAATGTCCAAGACATTTGGTTTAGAATTTCTAACATACATGTTAGAACACGAACCTCAAACGTACAAGGAAGCAATGTCATCTTATGAATCTTCATATTGGAAAGAAGCAATCAAAAGTGAAATTGATTATATTCTAAGTAATAAAACTTGGAAAATAGTTGATCTTCCACCTGGAATAAAACCGATTGGTTGCAAATGGATCTTCAAAAAGAAGATGAAACCAGATGGCTCTATTGACAAATATAAAGCAAGATTGGTAGCCAAAGGATATCGTCAAAAAGAAGGTATAGACTTCTTTGATAATTATTCACCAGTTACACGAATAACCTTTATACGAATGTTAATAGCAATTGCATCCATACATAATCTAGAGATTCATCAAATGGATGTAAAGATAGCATTCTTAAATGGAAATCTTGATGAGAGATTTACATGGAGCAACCTGAGGGTTTTATTTCCAAAGAAAATGAAAACAAAGTATGTAGTTTAGTTAAATCATTATACGGACTAAAACAAGCTCCAAAACAATGGCATGCAAAATTTGATAGTGTTATGATGAAAAATGGTTTCGTATAAATGAATATGATAAATATGTTTATTATAAACAAGTTGGACAATCATACATGATGATTTGTTTATATGTAGACGATATGCTAATCTTTGGTCCTAATAATAAGGTAATACAGACCATAAAGAAAATGTTAATCAACAATTTCGATAAGAAAGATTTAGGAGTTGCAGAAGTTATTTTGGGAATCAAAATAACAAAAACACCTAATGGAATTGAACTATCTCAGTCACACTATGTGGAAAAAGTAATTAAAAAATTCCAAAATTACGGAATTAGAGTAAGAACACCTTTTAATCCATCGGAAGTACTGCATAAAACACTAATGAGAGTGTAATGCAACTGGAATACTCTCGTGTAATAGGACGCCTAATGTACCTCATGAATTGCACAAGACCAGATATAGCATATGCAGTAAGTCGACTGAGCAGGTATACAAGCAACCCAGGGAAGGAACACTGGAAAGCACTAATGAGAGTGTTGGGATATTTAAAGAGTACCACGGACTTTTCCCTACATTATGGAAATTATCCCACCGTATTAGAAGGATATAGTGATGCAAACTGGAATTCTGATTCAAAGGAATCTAAATCAACTAGTGATTATGGCTTCACCTTAGCAGGAGTAGTAGTGTCATGGAAATCTACTAAACAAACGTGCATAGCTCGATCCACTATGGAATCGGAGTTTATCGCTTTTAAAGCAGGCGAAGAAGCAGAATGGCTTCGCCATTTTTTAGAAGATACTCCATTTTGGCCTAAACCTATACCGGCCATATGCATACACTGTGATAATCAAACAGCGTTAATAAGAGCGCAAAACTTTATGCATAATGGAAAGTCACGACATATTCGTCGATGCCATAACACAGTTAGGCAGTTACTCTCAAATGGAACTATTTCCATTGATTATGTGAGAACTACTGATAACCTTGCAGATCCATTTACTAAAGAATTATCAAGAGAGAAAATTGACTGCGCATCGGGGGGAATGGGTTTAAAAGCCTAAACCAACAAGAGTTATCTTATACGGAAACCTATCCTAGCGACTGGAGAACCCACGGACTAGGATCAATAGGCAAACCAGTTTTGAGTAACTCAAGAAGTAATGCATTTGTTTGGACTTAGTCCTACTCCATTCCTATGGTGCATAATATAATGCATACCTATAGAAGTATTAAAAGGTTAAAGCTATGCTTTTTAATGATGACCATATCTTGAAAATAACAAGTGGGGTATATGTAGGATACTCTTAATGGTTGCGATCACCTATGTTAGTGTCAGCTGGGTCGGCTCTATGAGAATATTAAAGGCTTAAATTCTCTAAAACACTTGCAGAACCAAATTTGTTCAGGACCAAAATGAACACAACCAAGAGATTGGATGTGAAGGGAAACAATGCTTTGTAAAGCTTAATTATTTTCTGGTTATGCACAAACGACTGATGGTTCAAGATGATATAATTCACCAATTAGCCAAGTATATCCGATAAGTTTTAACTAGTGAAAGTTCAAAATGAAATATCTACTTATCCTCGATATAGAATTATTTCCATATGAACTGTGTGATACTACACTTTGTGTGAGGGAGACATATATCTTCATTCATATGGGGGATTGTTAGAGTCCTTTGTAGATGAATGAGATATTGTCCCACATCGCCAAAAATAAGTTAGTATCCACGTTTATATACTACTTCCCTCAAACCCATATTGGCCCTTAGGGTCAGGTAATTTTGTGCGAGGAGGAGGACCTATATGGCTATGAACTAACATACGCGTGCGCGGGCCGCCGCCCGCCCGTACCGAACCGGGCCAGGTGCGGGTCCAATAATAGTGAACCGTGTTATATTTTTGCTGCACAAAAGTAAACAGTTTCCTATTGTTTAAATTCAAATAGAAGCGACTATTGGATTTTAATGGACGTGGATTTTCCCAATGGAAATGGCTGTTGTGAACTATCTGAACGAACGTTGCTTTTCAAACAGAAATAGGCGTTGCAAATGAAGAGACGCGACCATTGCAAATGAAGAGGCCCGACCGTTTTTGGCCATTGCAGATGAAGAGACGCGGCTATTCCCAACGGACATAATAGTTGGGAATTCACCTATAAAAGGAGTGGGAAACCTGAACAGTTTCCCACTCCGATTTTTCTCGTCTTCCTCCTCGTTTCTGAAAACTCTAAAATCTGTGTGCTCCTACATATCACACGGAAGATCATACACACCACAATCTCGAGTAGATCACGTCTGTTGTATCTTCGGAGACTTTGAATAAAGTCTTAAGGAAATTGTTACGACAAGCCTCAAACGAAATTTCCTTCTTCATCCGGTTAGATTTCTTGTTTATTTATATATTTATATACATCGTTCTGTAATCTTTCCATTTCAACGTTGTGTGTTTCTGTGAAGTAGTACAATGCTTGTTTATCGCTATAGTTTAACACATCAATTTGTTGTTGTTATTGCTATAGTTTGTTTTTGTAAATTAATTACAACATAGTTATTGTTCAAAATTACTAATACATAATTCCAAAGTAGTGGAAATCTGATTTGTAAACTTGTGTGATGAGTTTATAAGTAATTTGTTTTTGTATACACGTCGATTACTTATAAAAGAATCATTAGTGAATATGGAAAGGATGTCTTGAATGACCAAACTGATCCCAATGAGGTAAAATTAGCAATATTTAGTGTTAAAGATGATGCAGCTCTTGGACTTGATGGTTTCAATTAAATTTTTACACATTGCATTAGGACAATCAAAAATGATTTAGTTGATGCGGTCTCACATGTTTTTAAGAATGGAAACTGGTTAAGGAAATGAACCACACTTTAATCAGTATGATCCCAAAGTTCAAAAATGCATCAACGTCGAAGACTTCAAACCATTTTCATGTTCTAACATGAGTTGTAAAATCATTGCAAAAGTGCTATGCAAAAATAGAAATTTTTATGGATGATTTAGTGTTAGAAAATCAATGTGCCTTAATCCTAAACAAAAGCATTGGGAATGGTATCCTTATTGCCATGAAGTTGTAAGGGGCTTTGGTTGAAAAAGGAAATAAAAACACGTTCATAAAAGTGTTAGAAATCACTATATTAATGAATGAGATATTGTCCCACATCGCCAAAAATTTGTGCATTTTGATGTTTATATACTACTTCCCTCAAACCTATATTGGCCCTTAGGGTCAGGTAATTTTGTGTGAGGGGGAGGACCTATATGGCCATGAACTAACATGCGCGCGCGCCGTTCGCTTGAACCGAACTAAGAGGCAGAATGTCAGTTTGAAGAAGTTCATAGTAGATAAATTTATGGAATACAAAATGGTGGATTACAAATCCGTAACTAGTCAAGTGCAGGAACTCCAACTTATAATCCATGAACTTGAATCGAAAGGACATAAAGTTGGAGAGTCATTCCTTGTTGAAGCGATAACAGGAAAATTACCACCATCCTAGAGAGACTACCACAATTATCTGAAACATAAGAAAAGGGAGATTTCCTTAGAACATCTCATTGTCAGATTAAAAACTGAGGCAAATAATCGTGGAATAACACAACCCAAAGGCGAAGAGGCACTTGTTACAGAAGGGTCAAAGAAGAAAGGACACTTCAATAACAAAAAGAAAAGGAGAAAGGCACCAGATAATCAATCCAAATATAAGCAAACCAAGAAGTTCAAAGGCGAATGTTGGATCTGCAGAAAGACTAGGCACGCAGCTAAAGATTGCAGGCATAACAAGACGAATAACAAATCGGTAGCAAAAATAGTGGAAAATTTGAGTTCAACCATTGAGGTGATGAACTTTTCTGGAGTTGTTTCAGAATGCAACTTAGTACAAAACCCTGCACAATGGTGGGTAGACACAGGCGCTACTAGTTATGTCTGTTCTGATATATCTATGTTCTCCACTTACAAGAAATACGATCAGGAAGAAAAATTCTACATGGGCAATTCTACAGTTTCCATGATCGAAAGTAATGGCACCGTCGTCCTCAAATTTACATCCGGAAAAACTGTGACATTAAATGAAGTTCTTCATGTTCCGGATATCCGCAATAATCTTATCTCTGGACCTGTGCTCTCAAAGAAAGGCTTCCGTATGGTCTTCGAGTCAGATAAAGTAGTTCTGTCTATGGCTGGAATTTATATAGGAAGGGGTTATTTATGTGATGGTCTATTTAAGGCAAATATATCCGTAGTCGGCAATAAACCTATATATTCTGATTGTGCTATTAATAAAAATGAAGTTTCTTATTCGGTTGAGCATGAAATTTTACTATGGCATGATAGATTAGGACACATAAATTTCCGAAAAATGAAAAAATTAGCAATCTTGGGATTAATTCCTAAATTCCAAGTAGATAAAAAATTACAAATGTGAGACATGTGTAGAAGCAAAATTGGTTAAATAACCATTTCATACTGTTGATAGAAGTACTGATCCACTAGGTTTGGTTCACACTGATTTATGTGATTTTAAATCATTACTTACAAGAGGTGGGAAAAAGTACTTTATCACTTTTATTGACGACTATACACGATATTGTTATATATATTTTTTAAATAGTAAAGATGAAGCAATTACATCACCTATAAAATATAAGACTGAATTAGAAAATCAGTTAAATAAAAAGATCGAGATATTGAGATTTGATCGAGGTGGAGAATATGAGTCACTATTTGAAAATTTCTGTGCAGAAAACGGTATAATCCATCAAACACAGCTCGATATTCACCACAACAAAATGGTATTGCAGACAGAAAGAATAGAACATTAAAAGATATGATTAATGCAATGTTATTGACCTCTGGCCTGCCGACGAACTTGTGGGGGAAGCCTTAAATATGTCTAATCACATATTAAACAAGATTCCTCACAATAAAATAGGAACAATTCCATATGAGTTATGGAAATGACACATAAAAGCTTCAAATACCTCAAAGTGTGGGGGTGCTTGGCAAAAGTTCTAGTTCTGCCTCCCAAGAAAGTCAAACTTGGACCAAAAACCATAGACTTTTACTATCTAGGGCCAGCCCAAAATAGTAGTGCCTACAGATTTTTGGTATTCAAGTCTGATATAGCTGATATTACTGTAAATACAATCATAGAGTCGAGAGATGCCTCATTCTTTGAAGAAGTGTTTCCGCACAAAAGGAATGAAGGAAATTATATCCCTAAAAGGACAAGAGAAGAATCAAGCAAGCCACGTGAAGATGAAACTCATCGTGAAATTGAGGAAATTGAACCAAGAAGAAGTGCAAGGGCAAGAATGTCCAAGACATTTGGTTCAGAATTTCTAACATACATGTTAGAACACGAACCACAAACGTACAAGGAAGTAATGTCATCTTCTGAATCTTCATATTGGAAAGAAGCAATCAAAAGTGAAATTGATTATATTCTAAGTAATAAAACTTGGAAAATAGTTGATCTTCCACCTGGAGTAAAATCGATTGGTTGTAAATGGATCTTCAAAAAGAAGATGAAACCAGATGCCCCTATTGACAAATATAAAGAAAAGTTGGTAGCCAAAGGGTATCATCAAAAAGAAGGTATAGACTTCTTTAATACTTATTCACCAGTTACATGAATAACCTTTATAAGAATATTAATAGAAATTGCATCCATATATAATCTAGAGATTCGTCAAATTGATGTAAAGACAGCATTCTTAAATGGAAATCTTGATGAGGAGATTTACATGGAGCAACCTGAGGGTTTTATTTCCAAAGGAAATGAAAACAAAGTATGTAGATTAGTTAAATCATTATACAGACTAAAACAAGCTCCAATATAATGGCACGCAAAATTTGATAGTGTCATGATGAAAAATGTTTTTTGTTTAAATGAATGTGATAAATGTGTTTATTATAAACAAGTTGGACAATCATATGTGATGATTTGTTTATATGTAGATGATATGCTAATCTTTGGTCCTAATAGTAAGGTAATAGAGACCATAAAGAAAATGTCAATCAACAATTTCGATATGAAAAATTTAGGAGTTGCAGACGTTATTTTGGAAATCAAAATAATCAAAACACCTAATGGAATTGAACTATCTCAATCACACAATGTAGAAAAATGATTAAAAAATTCCAAAATTACGGAATTAAAGGAGTAAGAACACCTTTTAATCCATCGAAAGTACTGCATAAAAACACTAATGAGAGTGTAATGCAACTGGAATACTCTCGTGTAATAGGACGCCTAATGTACCTCATGAATTGCACAAGACCAGATATATCATATGCAGTAAGTCAACTGAGCAGGTATACAAGCAACCCAGGTAAGGAACACTGGAAAGCACTAATGAGAGTGTTGGGATATTTAAAGAGTACCACGGACTTTTCCCTACATTATGGAAATTATCCCACCGTATTAGAAGGATATAGTGATGCAAACTGGAATTCTGATTCAAAGGAATCTAAATCAACTAGTGATTATGGCTTCACCTTAGCAGGAGCAGTAGTGTCATGGAAATCTACTAAACAAATGTGCATAGCTCGATCCACTATGGAATCGGAGTTCATCGCTTTTAAAGCAGGCGAAGAAGCAGAATGGCTTCGCCATTTTTTAGAAGATATTCCATTTTGGCCTAAACCTGTACCAGCCATATGCATACACTATGATAATCAAGCAGCGTTAAGAAGAGCGCAAAACTTTGTGTATAATGGAAAGTCCCGACATATTCATCGACGCCATAACACAGTTAGGCAGTTACTCTCAAATGGAACTATTTCCATTGTTTATGTGAGAACTACCGATAACCTTGCGGATCCATTAACTAAAAGTTTATCAAGAGAGAAAATAAACTACGCATCGAAGGGAATGGGTTTATAAGCTTAAACCACCAAGAGTTATCTTATACGGAAACCTATCCTAGCGACTGGAGATCCCATGGACTAGGATCAATAGGCAAACCAGTTCTGAGTAACTCAAGAAATAATGCATTTGTTTGGACTTAGTCCTACTCCATTCCTATGGTGCACAATATAATGCATGCCTACATAAGTATTAAAAGGTTAAAGCTATGCTTTTTAATGATGACCATATCTTGAAAATAACAAGTGGGGTATATGTAGGATTCTTAATGGTTGCGATCACCTATGTTAGTGTGAGCTGGGTCGGCTCTATGAGAATATTAAAGGCTTAAATTCTCTAAACACTCACAGAACCAAATTTGTTCAAGACCAAAATGAACACAACCAAGAGATTGGATGTGAAGGAAAACAATGCTTTGTAAAGCTTATTGTCTGGTTATGCACAAACGGCTGACGGTTCAAGGTGAAATAATTCACTAATAAGCCAAGTATATCTGATAAGTTTTAACTAGGGAAAGTTCAAAATGAAATATCTACTTATCCTCGATATAGCATTATTTCCATATGAACTGTATGATACTACACTTTATGTGGGGGAGACATATATTGTCATTCATGTGGGGGATTACTAGAAATCACTGTATTAATGAATGGGATATTGTCCCACAATGCCAAAAATTTGTGCATTTTCATGTTTATATACTACTTCCCTCAAACCCATGTTGGCCTTTAGAGTCAGGTAATTTTGCGCGAGGGTACGGGTCCAAAAAGAGCGGACCGTGTAATATTTTTTACTGCACAAAAGTGAATAGTTTCTAATTCAAACAAAAGCGACTGTTGGTTATATGGACGCGAATTTTCAAACAGATATGGCCGTTTCAAATGAAGAGACGCAACCATTGCGAATGAAGAGGCGCGATCATTTTTGGCCGTCGCAAATGAAGAGGCACGACCATTTTTGGCCGTTGCAAATAAAGAGACGCGACTATTCCCAACGGACATAACCGTTGGGAATTCGCCTATAAAAAGAGCAGGAAACCTGATTAGTTTCTAACTCAATTCTTCTTCTCTTCCTCCTCATTTTTGAAAACTCTAAAATCCAAACGGTCCTGCATATCACACAGAAGATCATACACACCACAATCTCGAGTAGATTACGTCTGTTGTATCTTGGTAGACTTTGAATAAAGTCTTAAGGAAATTATTACGTCAAGCCTTAGACGAAATTTCCTTCTTCATCCGGTTAGATTTCTTATTTGTTTATATATATATAGACACACACACATCATTCTGTCATCTTTCCGTTTCGAAGTTGCGCTGTTTCTACGAAGTAGTACAGTGATTGTTTATCGCTATAGTTTAACGCAGCACTTAGTTGTTGTTGTATTTTGTTGTTGTAAATTCATTAAAACAATACTTATTGTTCAAAATTACTGATACATAATTCCGAAGTAGTGGAAATTTGATTTGTAAACTTGTGTGACAAGTTTATAAGTGATTCATCTTTGTTTTTTGTATACACGTCAAATACAAAAAGTTGATTTAAGGAAGACATGTGATTCTATTAACAAAGAATTCATCAAATATACAATGAATGCCATGAACTTTACCACAAAATGGATCGATGTTGTCAAAGAAATGATCCCAACTCCTAATTTCTTAAAAATCAACCAATGAGGTAAGTAATGTTAATTTTTTGGCAATTCTAGTAGAATCAGACAAGATGATCCGCTATCACCATTTTTGTACACAATAATAATGGAGTATTTTACACTCTTATTAGATCGAAAATATAAAGAATGCAAAATCAAAGCAACAGTGAAAACCAATATAAAATTCACCTGTTTCATTATTATGATGATGTGTTTATATTTACCGGTGTAGATATTGAAAGTGGAAATGCAATAAAACAAGTATTCCAATAACTATACATAACAACTGGTCTAAAATTAAGTAAAGAAAAATCAAACATTTTCTTTGGAAAAGGCTACAACAATAGAGAAGCCGTATGTAATGTGTTAAAACATATAAGAGGGGTAACTACCTATAAAATACGTAGGCATGCCATACTCAAATGTTAACAGAAGAGAAGATAATTGCAGTGCACTCATAGATAAAATCCAAAGCAAAATTGTTGGTTGAGAATGCAAGCTACTAAGCCTTGTAGGCATAGTAGAATTCTTGATGCAATGCTTTAAAATCCAAAAGTCAATGATAAAATGCATTGTGCCGTTATGCTTACGGATAGAAAAATTAAGCAATATGAACTGGGATATTGTATTCAGATAAAAAAGTGGAGGAGGATTGGGCTTGAGAAAACCAGAAGAAATCGATGAAACACTTAGGTAGTGTTTGGTTTAAAAACGAATTTTGTGTTTTTGGTTTTCAATATGTACTCAAATATGAGAAGAATGGAGGGACGACGGAAGAGATGAAAGAAAGACGGATGAAAGGACGAAGGGGATAGAGGGACGATAGAAGAATGGATTGTTTTACGTGCTTGTGTTATTTTTCAAAATGTGGAAAATTTATAAAAAAGTTGTTTTCTATTTTGTATGTCAACTTCATTTTCTAAATTGGTCGTTTTCGACAATATAAATGCGTCATGTGCATTTTTGTATGGAGGAAAACCCAAAACTAAAAATAACAAACAAAACACTATCTTATCGTCAAACTTATTTGGAAAATAATGAACGATGAAAACATTTGGGCAAAACGGATGGATGAAAAATACATCAAAAATCTGCCATTTTAGGAAATTACAATAGAAAGAATTTTCAGCCACACGGAAATTCTTGTTAAAAATTAAGGAAAGTAGTTCAATGCATGATCAAAGAATAATTTGACCTATGGGTTCAGGGAGGTAGACATATCCAAATACTTGGTATGGAAACAGTAACAAGAGTAAGAGTGGAAAATTTGTTAATTAATGACATCATTGAAAATGGTTCATGGAAAACAGACAAAATAGCTTTCAAAACATTATAAAAAAGACATCTAACAAACAAAAGTTTATTTAGACCAAAAAGAAGACCATCACAAATGGAAGGTATGCTTTTAAATCAATTTGCAATACAAAATGAAACCAACTCAGTAATGTACTATGTGTTTGGTCAAAATTTAGTCCTAACTTTATATGTTTAGTCAACAAAGAGAAACAATGGTACTTGAACAAGAGATGAGGCTCTTCGGCAAGTATGCTTGTCATATATCAATTTCAATCTAACGGCCAATAAAGTCCCATTCTAAGATATTTATTATACTCAATAGAAATGAAAAATGAAGAAGAAGTACAATTCAGAATCCCCCCTTCTTAGTAGGGGGTATATGCCTATTTATTGAGAATTCAGTCCCTTAGATTTTTGATATGTGGCACTTGTAAGGGTGAAAGGTTATGATTTGCTAACAAGGAAAATGGTCGATTTGACATTTGACGCGGCTCACTTTTAATTTCTTCAAAGTGTCGTGGCATAGCCGAACAAGACAGTGGATGCCACGTGGCTAACTAGATTATTGATTTTAGGCAAATTCTTTAACATGCAATACCTATGTAAATCTTAACATGTGATAGCTTCAATTAACAACATGTGATAGCTTCAACCCTCAACTTACCTTAACTTTGACCATCAATGTGTAATAGCTTCTTATCACATCAACATGCGATAGCCTCAACAACATCAACATGCAATAGCCTCAACAACATCAACATGTGATAGCCTTGACAACACCAACTTGTGATTGCCTTGACATTTTCAACTTGCGATAACCTTGACAAAATCAACTTGCAATAGCCTTGACAAAATCAACTTGTGATAATCTTAGCAACATCAACTTGCGATAGCCTTAGCAACATCAATTTGCGATAGCCTTAGAAACATCAATTTGCGATAGCCTTAGCAACATCAACTTATGATAGCTATGACAACATCAATTTGTGATAGCGCTTTGTTATTTTTTGACCTTTGAAAGCATTAGTATCATCATGCAATAGCTTTTCATAACCTTGATAAAATTTGGGGTGAAGCACTTACCCTCCATATTTTAAAAGAAGTTTACTTTACACTTTAGCTTAAATAAACTTTTGTTCTAAGTCCGGTTGCCTTTCCTTAAATGCTAACTTCTTTAGCTTCTTATTGAAAAATTTCATCTAGTCAATTGTTTGATTAAATGGTTTCTTTGGTCAATTGTAGTGGTAGGGCCAAATTTCTTGCTTGTATGTAATTATTTGGATAGGTGATTTGACTAGGTGTTGTAGCAGGATTAACAGCTTTATTTACCATCTCCCTCGGATGGATGCTTTGGCCCGAGAGCAGAACCAAAGGCTTAATTGACTATCACTCTTTGGATGTGTGCATTGATTGGGTGTAGAAGTGGGATCAAAGGCTTTATTGACTATCTCCCTTGGATGGTTGCTTTGGTAGGGCCCAGTGACAAGACCAAGGGCTAAATTGACATCACTCTTTGGATGGGTGCTTTGACCAAGCATAGAAGTGAGATCTAAGGCTTTGTTAACCATCTCCCTTGGATAGGTGCATTGGCCGGTTCCAGCGGTTGAACTAATGGCTTAATTGACCATCATTCTTTGGCTGGGTGCATTGGCCGGGCACAGAAGCGGGATCAATGGCTTTATTGACCATCTCCCTTGGACGGATGCTTTAGCTGGGCCCAACAGCTGTAAAATATAGTAAAATATTTGAAAAGGGTAGAATCTTTAGCAATCTACTTTATTCATCCAATGTAGTAAAATATAGTCTCAAATGTTCGCCATTCCATGTCCTTTCTATAACATTTCCATTTGGTCTACTTAGTCAGTAAGTTCCTAGTGGGATTATTTCATGAATGACCAAGGGTCCTTCATAATTTGGTCCTAATGGACCATCTGTTGGATTCTTTGTGTTTGCCATTACCCTACTTAGTACTAGTTCTCTTTTTTAAAATCTCCTTTCTCTTACTTTTGAATTGTAATATCTGGTGATTCTTCACTGGTATTTAGTTGTTCGCAAGGCGACTTGGTCTCTAAGTTCGTTGATCAAGTCGAGAGATTCTTTCTTCATTTCATAGTTTAATTCATGGAAATACGCAACTCTTTGATATAATGGGACTTCAATTTCGACCAATAGCATTGCATCAAAGACATATGCTAAAGAATATGGGGTATATCCAGTTGCCATCCTTGTGGAAGTTCCATATGACCTAGGATGAGGGGAAGCTCTTCTACCCAGTTTCCTTTTTCCTTTCTAAATTTTTCTTTAAAATGTTCTTTATGGTCTTATTCACTACTTCCACCGCCCCTTTAGCTTTTGGATTAGCTATCAATGAGAAACTTTTATCATTCCATTTTCTCATAAAAGCAAGTTAATTCTTCGCTTTCAAATTGAGTCTCGTTATCGGAAATGATTTTATTTGGAAGTCTGACCCGTGAAGCTATATTTTGATGACAAACTTCAAGTCTTTCCAACGGTAATATTAATTTGCTAGTGGCTCAACTTATATACATTTAGTAAAGTAATCAATTGCTACAATAGAAAAATTTGCACCTCCTTTTGACACATAGAGAGGGCCTATTAAGTCGATTCCCCCTACTTCAAAGGGACATGGGACTGCGTTGGAAACTTTTGGCATTAAACGCACTTTTTACATAGGTTAGTGCATCTTCAGTCATGTGGGGTCAGTAATAGCCTTGACTCGTTACTTTCTTTGCTAATTTTAATCCATTGGAGTGATCTCCACGGGATCCTTCGTAGGCTTCTTTTAACAGCTTTGCTCTTATTTATAAAGTAGTGCATCTCAAGTAATAGTTGAATACCCTTTTCTATATAATATCTCATTAATCATAGTGTATAAAGGGGCTTGATATCTCAATTTCCATGACTCGTTTTTTTCCTTTAGGCAATTTTCATTTTTCTAAATATTCAACTATGGTGTCATCCAATTATTAGTATGTTGGACTTCATAGCTATGCATTCTTAATCCTTTGGAAGTTTCCTTACAATTATTATCTTTCTAAAAAAATTCCTTCCCAACTTGTGGTTGTTGGACTTTTAAATGATTTAAAACCAAAGCTTCATTATTTGACCCTTCTTTCTCAAACCCGACACTTGGGTTTTGTTGGAATCTAACGGGGACAATTTTTTCTTCTAGTGCTCTTCGCGAACTTGGCAATTTTGCTAAAAAGTCTGCCTGTGTATTCTTTCCCTTGTGCATTCTTTTCCCTTGGTACCAGATGGATAGAGAAATCTTTACTAAACTAGCATTTCATGAATCATTTTAACATATTAGGTTAATTGAGTTCTTTCATTTGATATACCTTGTTTAGTTGATTCACCATTAGCTACATATCACTAAATACTTCGATCCTTGGAATTTTTAGCTGTTGATTGTGACGACCCACCTTTCTTATCCTTGGGAATGACACTTAATACATCCTCGATATTCATGTGTCATTGCCTAAGCACCCGAAAGATAAGTTTTCTTGGGGTAAAATAAAGAACAGAACAAGACAGAATAGATAACCCTTACATCTGAATGGTTACATATAATATAAAATGATACAATATAAAAGGTTACTCCTTATAAGGAGTTATCAGAGTTATAAAAAAATACTACTTCTAACAGATTGACAGCTATACATTTTGACTTTTCATTTTTAAGATACAAAATACACCTATATAATCATACAGCGGAAATAAATAACTAGATAACTAAGGAGCCGCCTGCTTGATCACCGTCTTCAAAGAGCTCCAAAGAAAACCTACTGTTATTGGACTACCCAAATATAATTGAGTACCCGAGAGTTTAGAGAAAATAAACAACTCAATCAGACAAAATGTCTAGTATGAGTAAAACTTTGAAATAAACGGAAGTATATTTAATAATAATATGAAGGACCACGCCACTAACGCGGAATGGGTTTTCTCTCACATAAAAAACAACCAAACTTAAAAAATGGAAATGGATAATAGGGATCAAATCTAAACACAGATGATGGGTACAATTAGTATAACATTGAGACTTGAAAGAATGGCAATAGTCTGAATAAAAATCTAAATTGGAAAAAATGGACAAAACAAGACAACAGTCCAAACTCGATAGAATGAAGTAAATAAGATAATTGTCCAAACTCAATAGAATGGACAAAACCAATTATTGAATACTGCGAAGAGTGGTTGACTCTTCCCATTATAATTAAAGAAAAAAGATTCAAAGGTTCGAATCAAATAAGGAAAGCAAATTTTCCAAAAAATGACCAGGAGAGTGCTCCCTCTTATCGAAAATATACCTCTAGAAATATACTTGAGAACTCCGATGGACCTCGGATACGTCCAAGCTGGACCACGCCAACGGTTACCGAGAATCCGAGTATTTCACATCTCAATGCGCAAAAACCGATTCCAATCTAGAGTGGATGTGAAAATACCCTAATGGGAGCCACCCCACATATCTTGGCTTCCACTCGCTCTTTGGGTTTAGTCATTTCCGATAAAGGATAACAAAGCTCAAGTGAGCAACACATCATCTTAGAATGACCAAATATAAAGAAAGCTAAGGTAACCGATAGTTGAGAAACCAACTATCGAGGATATAAAACGATCATATATGTAAATTAATTCTTGTGTACTTATCACCACTCATCGAATTCCAACTTGTACTATTTCTTGGTTAAAAGTAATACCGGACAAGTCAAGATAGTCTTACCTCAAAGTCATGTCTCACGATTATTCTTAACTTTCGAAATAGCAACGAGTCTACTTTTTCGACGTTTAGTGCTAAGTATACAAATAAATCGTTCCTATATAAGTGAATTGCTTTACGGAAATTAATTCATTTCCATAAATGAATCAAACTTTTTCTTTTAAAATCCTAAATTCGTGCTTGGCCTCGTATTATAAGTATTAGCTTTAAAACACTTTGTTAAAAGAGTTTACTAACTTCAAAACATCAATTTAAAAAGGATTTAATAACTTAAAACATCCTTATTACATTGATTAATTAACTTTAAACTTCATCACATAATTTGATTTTTGAACTTCAAATGTCTTTAAATAATAAAAATGGTAAATCACTTTTATACCTTATTAATTCAATTAATTAGTAAAATATAATTAATTAAATTAAAAATTAATTAATTATCATTATTTAAATGAATAACAAAATCAAAACATCTTTGTAACTTTGATAAATTCACTTTGAAACTTCATAAATTAAGTTGATTACTTAACTACAATAACCTTTAGTTAAAAAGGGTAAATCAATTTTAAAACATCATTAATTCAATTAATTAATAAATTTAAATATAATTAATTAAATTAAATAAATAATTAATCAATTCTCATTATTTAAAAATGATTTATTAATTACAAACATCAATAAAGGAAAGATTAATTAGAGTTAAAACCAGTTGATAACACTACTAGAAAGGCTTTAGAAAGCGACATAGCCTAGCGACGGCTAGCAACGGCTAAAAAAAGCGGCCGCTGCAAGCCATCGCTAGCCGTCGCTTATCGCGTATATACAGGCAGACCAGAGACCAGAAAAACACATTTCCCCTTCCCCAATTCACTTCAGCAAACCCCTCCTCCGACGCCCTCCGACGCGAGCTGCCGATCTCCCCATCGCGAAAGCCACAACGCTCTAAAGCTCGAAGGTATGCTATTGCTCTCCAATTTCAGCTTAATCGAGGTTTAATCAAAACCCTAATTTTGAAAATCGGTTGATTATATGTGATAGAAATTGATGATTATGCGGTAATAGTTGTTGATAGTAGCGTATTGATTGATTTGGGGATATGTTGAGAACCCTAATTTGGCAAATTAGTTAATTATGGGTTTGTTATTGTGTATTAGTTAATGATAATATTATATTTGTTGAGTTGGTGATATTAATTAGTGGTTTGATTTTTTAATTTGTATAAAAAATTAGTGTTTATTTACAATTCAAAAATTAGTGTAAATTACTGATTGATATGCTAATAGATATATAATTAAGTTTACGCGAATATTTGTTATAGTTAATTAGAACAATGTTTATTATCGTTTGTGCCAACATTACTGTAGAATTGTTGATTAATATGCTGCTAGATAAGTAAGGTTAAACAGAAGTAATATTTTTTATTTAATTAGCGTGTGTACATTATAAGTATTAGCTGTTAGTATAAAATAAAATTAATATAGTTTATTACAAGTGCTAACATGTAATTTTTATTTACAAAATCGATAAAAAAAATTAAATTGTTAACTGAATTTTAAAATACGTTTTGAAATTTCCAATGTATTAAATAAAATATTTAAATGGTTGAATGAATTATATGATTTTGAAATGAGCATAACAACAACAAATATTATACTAAAATCAATTTTTGTAGAAAATTAAGAAATGAATATAACAATAATAAATATTCTACTAAAATCGATTTTGTAAAAAATGAAGAAATGAATATAATAATATTAAATATTTTGCTAAAATCGATTTTGTAATAAAAATTAGGAAATGAATATAACAACAACTAATATTATACTAAAATCGATTTTGTAAAAAAATTAAGAAACAAATATAACAACAAATAATTGATGCTAAAAAGTTAAAGCCTTTAGCCCCAAAAGGTTTTAATTTAGTTTAGAAAATACAACAACAAAAATACACCCCATGGATGCAAAGTTATGCGTAGAAGAGAAGTGAAGTAAAGTGCTGTCGAAATTAGACAGAAGTGTGATGTGTGAAGCCTTTAGTCCTAAATGGCTTTACTTTATTTTATAAAATACAACAATAATATACCATTTTAGTCCTAAAGTGCTGTCGAAAATTTGAATGCAGTATTTATTTGAATTTGTTAAAATAGTAAAGGTTTATATATGAATTTTTACAAGACTTTAATATGAAGTGTGTTATTCAATCTTCTAACCTACATTTTACAAATCAGGAAATATGTTCGATTATTTTCTCGATCGTAGTTGGATGTATGAACCTCGAAAAGGTATGAAAGGATCAATAAAAGATCGTTTCTGCAATGGTGTACACGTATTTATTAGATTTGCTCAATCTAATAATCGAAGTAACGTAGACATTCGTTGTCCATGTAGTAAGTGCAAACATCTGAAGCATTGGAAACCAGATGTAGTAGAAGTACATATGTACAAATTTGGTTTTGTGCCACATTATTACTTATGGGATCGTCATGGAGAACTTGTTCAACCTACACCTAATCCTGTAGTGTTAGAGGACGATAATACTATGACCAATCCTATAGAAAACATGGTGCAAGATACTGCACGATCAATGTTTCCTACCTTTGACCAAGGTGATGATGGAAACGAAAATGTTGATGAAGAGCCGACCGCGGAAGCTAAAAAAATTTATGATTTATTGGATTCTGCTAAGAGGCCATTGTGGGATGGATGTACAAGCGGAACCGAATTATCTGTAACCGCCGAATACATCACTATGAAATTGAAATTTAATCTTACAGAAGCTGCATTTACAGCAGTTGTACAAACTGTAAAACGACACATGCCACCTAATAATTTGATGTGTAATAGTCATTATAAAGTAAAAATACTTATGTCTGCTTTTGGATTGCCGTACCAGAAGATAGATACATGTGTAAAAGGTTGCATGTTGTATTGGAAAGAAGACGCTCATCTTACTAAATGCAGAATATGTAACGAGGAAAGATACAAACCAAGAAAAAAGAAAGGAAAAGAAGTTCCATATAAGAGGATGCATTATTTACCCATCACTCCCAAACTTCAACGGTTATATGCATCTTCTGCTACAGCATGTCATATGCGATGGCACAGTGTGAGAACACCAGAAGAAGGAACTTTGATACATCCATCTGATGGAGAAGTATGAAAACATTTCGATAAGACTTATCCTAAATTTGCGGTAGAGAGCCGTAATGTTAGGCTTGGCTTATGTATGGATGGATTTTCGCCATTTTCTCAGTTTGGTAGTAAATATTCATCATGGCATATTATTATTACTCCTTATAATTTACCTCTATGGATGTGTATGAAAACTCTATATATGTTTCTAACGATTGTCGTCCCCGGTCCCGATGATCCGACACAAGGAATTGATGTTTATCTACAACCACTAATCGACGAGTTGAAAACACTGTGGCATGAAGGAGTTGAAACGTACGACATTTCGAGAAAAAAGAATTTTCGTATGTTTGCTTCCTTATTATGGACTATTAGTGATTTTCCCGCGTATGGCATGCTTTCAGGTTGGAGCACATCTGGACGTCTAGCTTGTCCTTATTGTATGGATGAAACACGAGCATTTTCATTAAAGTATGGAAAGAAAATTTCTTGGTTTGACTGTCATCGGTGTTTTCTACATATCAATCATAAATTTAGAACGGATAAAAAGAACCTTAAAGCTAACAGAGTAGAGAGTATGCTACCACCTAAGGTTTGGACAAGTGAAGAGGTATATGAAATTGTAAAAGACTACCCAAAAATATATGAAACTAGGGTACAGGTTGAAATTCCAGGTAAATCGGACATTCATAACCGGTGCAAGCAAAGTATATTCTGGGAGTTACCGTACTGGAAAAATCTCCTACTCCAACATAACATTGACGTCATGCACAACGAAAAAAACGTGTTTGACAACGTGTTTAATACAATTTTGAATGTGAAGGGGAAAACCAAGAACGATGCGAATTCAAGACGTGATATATTGTAAGCGGCCCGAACTTCAATTATACAACGATAATAAGAAACCCAAAGCATGCTATGAGCTAGACAACAAGCAAGTAAAACTCGTTCTAAAGTGGGTGGAAGGACTTAGATGTCTTGATGGGATTTCTTCTAACCTCCGTAGATGTGTTGACTTTAAAAACATCAAATTGAGTGGGATGAAAAGTCACGATTGCCACATTATGATGGAGTATTTTTTCCCGTGATTTTCAAAGAACTGCTGCCTACAAAAATATAGAGTGTTATAACAGAATTAAGTATGTTTTATAAACAGCTTTGTTCTACGACGTTAAAGGTAGATCGTATACGTAAACTTGAAGCAAAAATCCCTGTACTTCTATACAAATTGGAGAAAATATTTCCACCTTGTTTTTTAATGTAATGGAGCATTTACCTGTTCATCTTCCATCTGAAGCACTCCTTCGTGGTCCTGTGCAATATGGATGGATGTATCCATTTGAGAGGTAATTTAATTAATTTCGGTTTTTGTACCACCATATAAATTTAATTAATTTTGTTATAGGTACCTGAATCATTTGAAGAAGAAAATTAGACAAAAAGCACGAGTAGAAGGTTCGATTTGCAAATCGTACCTTGAAGAAGAAGCTTTTATTTTTTTTCTCACATTACTTTAGTAACGATGTGAACTTATCATTCGTAAGTGTTCCCCGTAATGAAGAAACTATAGAGCAGGATTCTTCTGAAACAATGCTATCTATTTTTAGACAACATAGAAGACCTGCTGAAAAATGTGTGGAAATATGGTTAGATGATAGAGATTACCATGTGGCACACACATATGTTCTTCTAAATTGTGCTGAAGTTGCACCATTTGTCAAGTAATTATGAATTCATATATAATTCAATTATACATGTATATATTAATTATAAAGGAATATAATACATATTTGCAGCATATATGAATCACAACATCCATCTGGCGATCTCAGTAAACAATTTGCTGGATGGTTTTCAAACTACGTTCATGATACAGAAAACTGTGCTGTTGACGAAGGATTTCGACATCTTGCTATCGGACCAAAACGAAATGTCAAGACTTATCCAATATTCTTCGTCAATGGATTTAAATTCAACACCAAAGATTACGGGGCTGAAAAATTAACATATAACAGTGGTGTATTTGTCAAAGGAAGTGATGATGCAGAGGAGCATATAAAAGATTTTTACGGCGTCTTAACACAAGTTTTAGAGTTGACATATTATATACAACCTGCAGAGAAAGTTGTTTTATTCAAATGCAACTGGTTTAGCAATGTTCCTAGCTTTGGAATTAATGTGCGCAAAGATTATAAGCTAATTGAAATAAGGCATACATCGCATTACTATAAATGTGATCCTTTTGTATTAGCTAAGCAAGCTTTACAAGTTTATTTTGCTCCATATCCGTCCTTAAAAAAAGATAAAGCAGACTGGTGGGCTGTTTTTAAAATGAAGGAAAGATATACATTTGATGGAAATAATATTCCAGATGAAGCAGCGTATCAAGCGGATCTCGAGCCAAATAATGAAATAGTGATAACCGATGACATTGATGTAGGGTCGTTGATTGATGAATCGAATGTTTTAATATATGCATTTGTAAGTACCGAAGAAAATGATATAGAGTACGGGACCGAGTCTGAATCAGAATATGACGAAGACTGATTATAGATGGCATCGCTTGTTGTATAATTCTGAGCTATGTATTAACAATAATGACTATATTCTGTAATATTCTGAGCTATGTAGTAATAATGATGACTATATATGATCTGTATCATTCTGAGTTATGCATTATTCTTTTCATGTACGCCTTTTTCGAGGATTATGTGCAGAGTATGCTTATGTGATGATTATCACTTGATTAATAATTATGTGATGATTATGCGATGATTAATGATTATGTGATACTGATTGATGATTATGTGATGCTTATGTTATCAGTACTCTTTTCTAAGTAGTGTATGATATTATATTTATATTTGTGCCAGATATGTCTGATAGGCGACGTAATCGACATAGTACATCTCAATCACCTTCACTTGGAGCAGGTCCGAGTAGCTCTGAGCCAGATCTCCGTCGAGTTGTGGAGATAGTTCCGAAAAGTGCTGGGTATGTAACAAACTTATTTGAATTATATTATATGAAATATATTGAATATATACATCAACATTTCTACAGAGGGTTCGACGTGGAGCTGTCCGATTTCATTTTACAAGTATCGAAGGAAGCATACAAGAGTAGGATGTCCGGGTGTTGGCCTCTGTGGGATAACATCCCAACACATATAAAAAACGCAATATGGGCTGATCTTATGGTAAGTACAACTTTGTAATATATAATTATGCCTTATATGAAATCAAAAACAATATGCCATCATGCCTTATGATATCAGTTTTACGTATTCTATTCTGCTAATTGTTTTTTAATTATATAATCTCTTTTACATAACACGTATGATAATTCAATATGCAGGCAGCTTTACGTGTGGATCCACAGGATATGGATGTTTTTATGAATCATTGGAATAAAAAGATGGGGAAAAATTACAGAGAGACCCTGTCAAGGGCTAAGAGTTCAGGGAAAAAGCCAAGTTGGATGGGGGATGGTATTTGGGCTGGATTCCAACAATATTGGGAATCTAAAGCATTCAAAGTAAGTTATATTATCACTATATTTTTACATTTAAATGTGTTGAATTATTTTACTTAGTAGTGTGTATAAATTAATAGGAATTATCAGCAAGAAACAAGGCTAATAGGAACAAAAACCCGCTTTACATCGTGGTGGCTCGAAATCCTTCCAACAACATAGGAGGGAATTGGTAAATAAATTAACCAATATTTATGTTATTGATGTATATATTTACTAGTGTCTCTTTACCATATATTATATTCTTGTATATAATCTATTCTTGTATATACTTATGCAAATTATCAATATAATCTATTCTTGTATATATTCAGTGGGAAAAGTATGATAGGGAGCCTACAGCGGCTGAGGTTTTCAGAGTCACACATGCAGTGGAGCATACAGATGAGGATGGGAATGTTTCATATGATTGGTCGGACGACAAGGCTGCTTCTGTAATGGTAAATATGTTTATTTCTGTAATGAAAATATTTCATATTCATTTTTTTCACAGTAAATAAGTAAATTGTATAGCAATTGTGTCAAATATCTGTCCGTAATTGTAGGAGAGATATAAAGCAGAGCATGCACGAGCGATACAAGCAAGTGGACGGGAGTCGCTTATGGTTGATGAGTCTAATCGGATATGGGATTCAATCATTGAACCGGCAAGTCGAAACAGGTGTTACAGTTTCGACAATATGGTATGTACTCAACGTTTACACAGTAGAAACCTGTATGCCATAAACTTCTTATTCACTTGAGTTTATTACCAATAACTTGAGTTTTCTTATTGTTATTGTATGCCATGAACTTCTTATTCACTTGAATTATTTCACAAGCTCTTAATTTCCAAAGGGCATATAGGAGATCCATAAATGAGGAAGAGATTGCTCGGATGCAAACACAATTGGATGAGCTCAATGATTGGCGGAAGAGTCAGTTGGCGACGCAGATAGATGAGCGTATTGCTGCCTTCTATCAGGAGCATGGGTCAATGCCCGGGGAAGGAGGTGTAGATGATGATGATGATGATGCTTAGTTGGTTTGTTTTGATGGGTACGCTTTATATATATATATATATATATATATATATATGTACATATTATGATGGGTTTGACATTTGGTACTTTGGATGTTGTGATTGATACTTAATGTTTTGGTGGATTTGGTATTTTGGATGTTGTGATTTTCTTATATGATTTTGTTAATATATGTTAGAATATGCAATATTTGATGATTTGGTTGTGTTGTTATTGATTATATGGTATGATGGAATGGTATTATACGTGTGGAATGATGGAATCATATTATTTGGATTGATTGGGATTGAGGGTTGAATGTGCTGCAATGGAAAGCAAATATTTTCCAGGTTTGCAACGGCTAGCGACGACCATTTGGTCAAATATAGCGACGGCTAGCAACGGCTATATTGCAACGCTTTGCATCAACAACCCGGGAAACCAACAACCCCAACGGTTGCTGCCACGTGGACATTTAGCCGTTACAAGCCGTTGTAAAAAGAACAATGGAGCCGTCGCTAAGGCCGTCGCTTACTTTAGTTGCAACGAGATATTTTGCAACGGCTTTTAACGACGGCTAGCAACGGCCGATAACGGCTAATAGTCGTTGCTAAACAGTGCTTCTTTTGTAGTGTAAATTTTAAAAATCATTTATTAAAAAGATTTATTAATTTAAAAGCATCATTAGCAAATTGATTAATTAGGTTTAATTCATCATTATTGAATGAATAATTATCCTTAAACATCATTAAATAAAATGATTGATTAAATTTAAACATCATTAAATAAAATGATTAATTAATTTAAACAATCATTAACTAAGTAGTTAATTAACTTTAAAATGCATCATTAACTAAGTAATTAGTTAACCTTAATCCTTATTAATTAAGTAATTAATTAAATTAAATAATCAATATTAAAATGGTTAATTACTTTTGAAAATATTATTAATCATAATCTTGCTTAACTTGTAAAACAATTCCAAGCACGAAGATGAAACCAAACAATTTCGATAAAAGGTGATTTTTCGAAAGTACCAATATATCAATTTTCGCTATACGACTAATTCGACAAACAAACTTATGACATTAGCCATAAAACCAAACATCACATAGCAATGGTTTAAGTACAATACAAGGCGATAACCTTGGCTTTGTGGGGTTTGACTCATTAGAGATAAGGTAGTAATACCCTAAAATGAGTCTGTTTAAGTGTATATATATATGGAAGAGCATACTTGTTAGTGTTATAAAAGGTTTTATATTGTGTTTACTTATCTTTTGAGTTGTTTATGAATTCTGGTCGATGCGTGGAATGCCATGTTATCGATAGGGGTTTCTAAACACTTAAACGAGGCAAGTCGACATAGTATTGTTTTAAAATCGGGTAAATGAAGTAATTTTACCTAAATTATATTTATATATATATATAATGTTAATTATTAATGAATGATAGTTGTTAGAAGATGATAATATTTAATTATCATCCACTATTGGTTGAATTAAAATAAAGTAATACTTTGAAAATTTTATTTTACGAAGTGTTCGATAATTAAATTCAATTGAAATCAATTAAAATAAAAATTGGTTAAAATGACCAAGTTGTAAATTAATGGAATATTTTGGTAATAAGGTAAGGAAATTTGTATGAGTATATTTATAATATAGATTATATATAAAAGTGATTTTAAAAATTGAGAATTTTAGAATTTAAATTCTTTTGTTTTCAAAATTGTTTCAAAGCCTTAAAAATTAAAAATAGTATTATTTGGAAGTGTTTTGACTCGAAATTTATTTTTAAAAGATTTTGAAGAAAATAAAAGCATTAAACTCGCTTTGTTCATTAGGAAATAATTTTGGAGATGATTGCAGGATCGCCAATTGGTTTCCAAGTTTCTGAGTGAGAATTGCTACCAAAAGAAATTTATTTTCGATTAAAACAAGTTTTGATTGTGAAAATTTTTATTCTAAGTAAGATTTGATAAATATATGAAATAATTTTGAACTTATAAATTGAAATTATTATAGATAAAAATAAGTTTGTAACATTATAAATTTGAATAGGAAAATAAAACCGAATTTAAAATGGTTAGATTTTTGATTAAGCAAACAAAAGAGAAATTTGAATTTGAGATACGAAATAAAATAATTAACTTAGGAATGTTAAATTAAATGGAGTTAGTGAAATTAAGGAAACAAAATGAAGTCTAACTCAAGAAGCTTAAATAAAATGAAATGTATATGAAATGAATTAGATAAAATGAAATTTTGAATGAATAAATTGTATAACTTATAGATTGGAGAATTAGTAAGCTAAAAACAAATTTTAAATTTGGTTGAATGTGAATGATAAGAGGAAAATATTTAAAAGAGAGTGAAATAAAATGAGAAATGGATTAAATGAAATATAATTTCACTTAATAATGATTAAATGAGTTGAGTTAGATTTAAATTGAACTAGAGGAAATAGTAAAGTAAATTATTTTCACTTGAGCTATAAAATGAATTAATAAATGAATATGAACTTGAATTTTAAAATGAAATGTAATTTAAGTGTGAAAGAAATAAAATAAAATAAACGAGTGTAAGTAAAATTAATACGAGCAATTGAATTTAAATTAAATTGGATGTAAATAAATTAAATGCAAATAGAATGAGTTCCAATAAAATGGAATGGTAACTAATTGAATATGAAATAAGTTGAGGGAATAAAGTATAAATTGAAGCTTAACTTAAGTGGAGTTGAATAAAATTGATGGTGAAAAAATTTATTAATATGAATTAGGGTTATGGAATAAAATTTACTTAAGTAAATTTATTATATGAGTCTGAATCGATGAATAAACAAATTAAGTGAATCAATGGATTAATATGAACTTAAGTTATGGAATAATAATAAAAATGAGTGGTAATTTTATAAAATGTTTATAATAAACTTAAATGGTTTATAAATAATATTAGTATTAAAATACAAAGTGATAATGGAATAAATTTAACTTAACAAGGTTAAATGGAATGAAAATTCATTGGATGATAAATAAAATGAATGTCATTAAAATAAATATTAATCAATTGAAAGTAAATCGATTGAATGTAAATGCATTAAATTGTAATCGATCAAATGTGAATGAAATGAATATTGGTTGATTGAATAAAAATGGATTGAAACCAAATTAGTTGAATGTAAAATTAAAAGCGAATGAATTGAATATAAATCCATTGAATAATTAAGGAAATGAATGTTAATCAATTGAACGTGAATAAATTTAAGGTGAACCAATTAAATTCGAAAAGAAATCCATGTGAATAAATTGAAAGCAAACAAATGGTATAAAGATGAAATAAATGTCAATGAATTAAAAGTAAATCGATTTAATATTGATAGGAAATGAAAGTATAATAAACTGAATATTGGCATTAGGAAGTGTTAATTGGTGTTGTTGTGAATAAGATTGGATGGATATTGTCTGTTGGATATTTGTATTGTTGCATTTGCTATATTCGTTTATGGTTATTGCATAATCCATGTTATATATCGATTTTACTTTATATATATATATATATATATATATATATATATTCTCATTTGGTTATTGAGTGTTTAGTAGTTATGGATGGTGTATGCTAGCTTAGGAGCTCGATTACGCATTATGTTGCTTTTGCTTGCTTAATATGAGCAAACTCGCTCGTATTATTAATAATAAGGTACGTATCTCAGATTACATACCACGATTTTATATTTTTTCCCTTCGGGATGCCTCATTATTGAGATGAGATGTATATTTGATACATATTGGGTATATTTGTGTTATATATTATATTGTAAAAAAAATTTCGATCGAGCCGTGCAAAGGAGACTCTACCGAAATTTTCCATAAATCCGGGAGTTAGAAAATTTTTGAAGTTTAAAAAAAAATTATAACTTGTTTTGATAACTAACTTGTAAATTCTGAAAGCTGATCGGAGTGGCGCAGTAGAAGCGTAGCAATAGTTTTGCAAATAAGATGTTTATATTTTATAAGTTAATTATTTTGAATAAAATATATCACATGTTAAATTATCTACTTAGCCCTTTTCGAGGACGAAAAGTTTTGAGTAGGGGAGTATGTACCGACCCGTATTTTTAGCTATTTTAAATTATTGAATTTAATGTAATTATTGAATAAATATGGGTAGAAATAAAAATTTAATGATTTATAAATAGTGGTTTATTGGATAAAATGGTTTAAATTTAATATTGGAAATTATTTGGATAATTGAATTATGGATTTAATATGATTGAAAATGATATAGGAAATTGATTCAAATCTTATTTAAACAAGTATGAAAATGGTTAACTTTTAAAATTGGATTTAAAAAGTGAATAATTAAAATTTGGAAATATTATATTTTAATTAACGAGTAAAAATAGTCATTTTGGCAACTGTTTCGGATTTCGACGAAACTAGTTTCATCAGATGAGTAATAGTGAGTTATTGTAGGATTTCAAGTCTCGTAGCGATCGGACTTGTCGTTTGGTTGTGCGAGCTTGAACACGTAGAAATCAATTTAAGGAATTCAATAAAATAAATTGACTTTGAAAAGCTATCTTCCACATACGATCGAATTAGGCCTTGAAACTAGTTTCATTACGCTCGGAATGGGGGTAAACCATTATAAACGCCAGGCGGCACGTCTCGATTGGAGTTCGGGCGGTTTTAGACCTAACTATATAAATACGGCACGCAAAACGAGAAATTTATTATTATTTTATTCCAGAAACCCTAGCTCTAATCTATGGCCGCCGTCTTTATTGTTTCAACAATCAGAATTCATCCAACTTCTTCCCCTCCGATCCCCTTCATCTTTCATCAAAATTAAAAACTTCCAACATGAAAGTTGTAGATCTCAACCTCCTCTTCAAATCCATAAGGTTGATCTATGCTATTACATCACGGATTAGTCAGAATTTGGCTTTGAAGCTCGCGCGTGGTTTGGCCTTTTTCTTGCAAACGGTGGCAGCGTGGTGGACGGCGTTTGAGGCGTGGGTGGCTCTCGAGGTGGCGCACACATGGGTGTCAAGTGATCGAAGTCCGATCGTCCTTTTGTGCCGTGCGTTTGAACCTTTGTCACGTGCATTGGGTTCTCTTACAGTCCGGTTCACATACGAGAGAGGAAGATAAGCACGGTGATTAATAATATAATTAAGTAATTAATTTGTTAATTTTGTTTTAGTTTGATTGTATATTAATTTAAGCGTTACTCTTGCATACGAGGTCTGATTCAGGCGAAACAGGTGGCGTTGGAATTGTATCGATGAAGGCTACGCCATGGAGTTGGTTTGAAATTTAGTTGAAACTGAAAAAAAAATCAGTTTCAAATGAAAGGTGAGTGTTTTATACACTCACGATTGACTATAATATTTTTATATTAGTTAAATTTGAAGTTATGATGTGATTTAAATTTGTTGATTGTTGTTTGATAAATTAAATTGATATTTAAATCGACATCGAAATTAATTGATAGAATTTGAATTGACAGTTAAATTGAATTAGAAATAACTGCTAGTAAAATCCCCGATTATCGATAATTGGTTGATTGTTGTGATTATTGACTGTTTGGATGATGGATTGAAATGGATGCTATTGATTGATATTTTGGATGTTTAGATGTTTATTTATGTTTAATATATCATGTTATCATCCTGTATATTATTTACAGTATATAAAACTGTAAATTAAATTATTTTGAATGAATTAAGAAATAGGTTGAAATGATATATACCTATGACATTTATTTTAGATTGAAATGATATATATCCATCCCTGAATTAAATTGGAATAACTGATTCACTTGGCCATAGGATAGAAAATTATATACGGACATCGGATTGGTTAAATTAAATGATTTTAAGATTTTGATTTGAAATTATATAAATTGATTTTGATTTTTAAGAAATAAAAATCGAATTTATGGAAATCGAATTATTTTCGAAACTGGAGCTCGAAATGTTGAAATTTAAATTTGGTAAACAAAATTGTTTAGATAATCGAAGTTGAGAATTTTAAAGTTATAATCAAAATATGACGTGAATTTCAGAAATTGATTTGTTTTAAAAGATTGGACTTTATTTCGAACTTTGAATTTTGCTAAGTAAAAGTGATATAAAACAGTATTTTGAAACTGAGCTCGAAATTTAATTATATTTTAAAGTTTGGATTTTTTAATTGGATATTGAAAGAAATTTGATTTAAGTGTCTTGAATCAATATTTTGGAAATTAAACTCGAAATTGATATAAATCGAAATAATTCTAAATTGGAATTTAAATTAATTTGGAAATGGAATTGAAATTAATTTGGAATTGGAATTGAAATTAATTTGGAATTGGAATTTAAATTAATTTGGAATTGGAGTTGAAATTCATTTGGAATTGGAATTTAAATTAATTTGGAATTGGAGTTGAATTAAATTGGAATTGGATTTGAAATTAATTTGGAATTGGAATTGAAATAAATTTGGAATTTATATTAATTTGGAATTGGAATTGAAATAAATTTGAAATTGGAGTTGAAATTAATTTGGAATTGGAATTTAAATTAATTTGGAATTGGAATTGAAATTAGTTTGGAATTGGAGTTGAAATTAATTTGGAATTGGAATTTAAATTAATTTGGAATTGTTGTTGAAATTAATTTGGAATTGGAATTTAAATTAATTTGGAATTGGAATTAAAATAAATTTGAAATTGGAATCGAAATTAATTTGGAATTGGAATTGAAATAAATTTGGAATTGGAATCGAAATTAATTTAAAATTAGAATTGAAATTAATTTGGAATTGGAATTAATTTGGAATTAAAATTGAATTCGACATGAAATCGGAATTGAATCGATTAAAGCGAAATGGAAATTGGAATTGATTTGAATTGGGAAATTTGGAAGTGAATCGGTTTGACATTAAAACTATTTTTAAATGAATTATTTTAGTATAAACGGTTTAAAATCTATATTCTTTAGATATTCAAATTATATTGATTTTCCTAACTATTTTACTATATAAACCATTTTTAATACTCAAACTATTTTCTATTAAACTATTTTAACTATTTAACTATTTTTAAAACTATTTAAACCATTTTCTAAAAATTCAAACTGGTTAAAAGGGTGGAATGTTTATATTTAAAACTTGGATTTAAATGCGAATTGGGTTAAAGTGAAGTTATAACCTAAATTTTAATTTGAAACAAATTTTGAAGTGAAATCGATATATCGAACTGAATTGACATTTTGAAGCAAAATATGATTTTGAAGCTAATATGATGATTTCGAAATGGATATGATTTTTGAGTAAATATGATTATTTCGAAATGGATTTGAATTTGAAGCGAATATGATATTTTGATATCAAGTAAAACCGGTGTGTAAAATGACGTTTGGTTGTTAAAGAGACCGGGGCCCCTTATTGGCATACTCTCTATCAATATTGGAACCACTTTGACAATCGTGTATGCGGTGGATGATATCTAGAATGTAGTGGTTGATTTAGCGAACGTTTACTGGAATGAAGTAAGAGAACGACGATGGATAGCCTTGAAACTTGTGTCATAATTAAAATGACTAAAACAGGATATGTCTGGCCAATGAGGTTAGCTACCTCTAGCGACGTTGATCACTCGTATTACTATCGTGATTTTGTACTCGATGGGTGCACCCTTTTTGTTTGGATTGATGGTCGCGGTCGACCACGGATGGGTTACGACCAGCCAGAAAGGGTAAAATGGTAGAATCCTACCTTGGGTATTGCCTCACGTGTCTTGTCATATTTATTCTTATGCGAGCCCATTACGACTTTGGTTTAGTACAATAAAAATGTGTTAAGGCGGATCAATGTAAAGCCTTAACGCTATTTTGATATCTATTTACTGATAGACATTACCTACTATAGCGTATACTATTATATATAAATAGTTTAACGGACCCTTAGGAGATGGAAAATCTCGTAACATCTCTTAAGTTATTGCACGCACGTTACACTGGATAGGAGATGTAAAGTCCTATAAACATCTCTGACGTTGTTACACTCATATTTATTGATATTGATTTGACTTACATAAGAGTATTTTAGCCTTGACTCGAGTGTTTTGTCTTTTCATTACGCTCGGTCAGCCTTGAGCTTTTTTTTCAGCACAATGAAGATCATTTTTCGGAGGACGGAAACGAAGATTTGGTATATTATTACTATTATTATTTTCTGCATCTTGCTATTCTGCTACATTATTTCTTTATCCCTGTTGTATATATATAACTCTGATAAATGTTGTATAGATTATAATCAAATGTATAATATAAACAGCTTCATGAACTGTTATTTGATTATTATATTGTGTCATTCCGCTGTGAGATTCTGTGTTTGTTCCCTTCTTCTTTCCTTATTTTTCTTAATTATCCCCATTGATTATCTACATTCTAGATTGTTTAAGTTGGACATGTATGGATTATTGTCGATTTAAAACTTTTGAAATGTGGGTCGTCACAATAAATTATTGAAAGTTGAATGAGTTTATAGTGAAGAATCGTTATCTATTACCTAGGATAGATGACTTGAATGATCAGCCGAGTGGAGCTCTAATGTTCTTACAGCTAGACTTGGCAACTGGATTCCATCAACTGAGAGTAGTGGAAAATAATATTCCATTCATCGTGTGTTAACCAAGGTACAGTTCATATAAGTGGTTAGTGAAGCCATTTGGACTGACCAATCACCTTGCTTTCTTTTAGATCTAATGAATCGAATATTTCGTGGTTGGTTTGATAGATATTTGTTAGTCTTCATTGATGGTATCTTGGTATATCTAAGGATGAGAGAGACTATAAAATCCATCTTAGAATTATGTTGGAGACATTGAGATATCACAAGTTGAAAGCGAAGTTTTCGAAATTCCACTTTTGAAAATGGGAGGTTAAGTTTCTTAGGCATGTTGTTTCAGAGAATGGATTGGCTCTGGATCCATTGAAGATCGAAACAATTAATGATTGAAGGAGGCCAAAGACGGTCATAGAAATGAGAAGTTTCTTGAGTTTGGCGGGCTGCTATAGCGGATTCATTAAGGATTTCTCATATATAGTAGCACCGTTGACTATATTGACTGGGAAGAACATGACATTCGTACAGACCGATAGGTGTGAAGGGTCATTTTAGGAGTTGAAGAAGTTGTTGACCAATGCTCATGTCTTGATCTTTCCTAAGGGAAATTGGAGATTAGTGGTGTATACCGATACATGTGGAATAGGTTTGGGGGTAGTGCTGATGTAAAGAGGACGAGTGATAGCTTATGCATCAAGGCAATTGAGGCCGCATGAAGTTAGATGTTTGACTCATGACTTGGAATTGGTGTTGGAGATGTTTGTGCTAAAGATTTACAGATATTATCTTTTGGAGAGCGGTTTGAGTTATATACAAACAATAAATCCCTTAAATACTTATTCTCTCAAAAGGCGTTGAATATGAGGCCACGAAGATAGTTAGAATTCTTGGTAACATATGCCTTTGGGAAAGAATATATGTTCAGAAAGGGGAACAAGGTTGTCGATGCTTTAAGTAGGAAGCATCAGAATGGAGTGTTAGCCACGATCAAAGAACAGAAGACGTTACAGACATTAGCCTATTGTGGAAAGCACTATAGGCAGAATACTGGATTGAGTAAAGATCCAAGTATGTTAGCAAGTTTGGGGGTAGGTCTAGCACTTGTGGTGAGAATTGTCGCAAGGCATAAGGAAGACCCATTGATAAGTGAAAGGATTAAGTGATTAGAGACGGGGGCAGAAGTAGAGGATCTAAAAGGATTTGAGATAGATTCAAAGGGATGACTTAGGAAGAAAGGAAGATTGTGTGTTCCAGATGTTGGAGAGCTTCGAAAAGAAGCCTTGGAGGAAAGCTATCAATTTTAAGTTTACTATTCGTCCCAAGTAGGAAGACGTATTGTGACATGAAGAAAGTGTACTTTTAGGAAGGGATGAAGAGAGATATAGGAGAATGTGTGAAGGAGGGTATCATGTCAATAAGTGAAGGCTGAGCATCAAAAGCCGAGTGTTTTACTTCAACCTTTGGAAGTATTGACTTGGAAGTGGGACTCGGTATCCATGGATTTTATCAACGGGTTTCCTAGGTCGAGGATAGGAAATGATAACATTTGGGTGATAGTCGATAGATTGACTAAGAGTGCCTATTTTATTCTTGTGAAGTTGATGAGAATGGAAGCCAGCAAAATTATATGTGAAAAATATGGTGAGACAACATAGGATTTCGAGCATCATTGTTACTGGTAGAGACCCGTTCACTAGTGATTTTTGGAGAAGTTTGCAAAGTGCATTGGGTATGGAGATAAATTTGAGCATGACATACCACCCACAAATTGATGGTCAAACCAACAAGGTGCATGTATGCTGGATGATTTTCTAAGGGCATGTGTTTTGAATTTTGGATGATCATGGGAAGATCATTTTCATTTTGTAGAGTTTGCATACAATAATAGTTACTATCGAGTATCGGATGGCTTCGTTTAAGACACTTTCTGGTAAATCGTGTAAGTCACCAATGTGTTGGTTAGACTCAAGAGATTAACTTGTGTTGGGTCTCGATTTGATTGCTATTGAGAAATTAGAATTGATTCACACTAGAATAAAGGCAGCGCAATCAAGGCAGAAGAGTTATTCTAACAAGAGGAAGAAAGAGCTCGAGTTTACAGTAGGCGATTGTGCATTTGTTAATATTTTTCCGATGCGGGGAGTTATGAGCTTTGGAAATGTAAGGAAATTAGCACCTAGATATGTAGGACCATTTTCACTGATTGAGAGAATTGGTAAGTTCGCTTATCAAGTTGAGTTACAAAGTACTTTAGCCGGTGTGCCTAATGTTTTTCACATATCACAATTAAGGAAATGTGTGCATGACCCAAGTTCGGTAGTGGAACCGAGGGTGATAAAGGACTATCTATAGACCCATATTTGATATATGTGAGGTGGCTAGAAGGAATAGTAGGTCGAGATATGAATGTGTTAAGGAACAAAGTTATCAAACTTGTATGCTCCTAGTGGAGTGATGACAAAGATGATTGTATATGAGAGGTATAGGTTAGGATTAGGAATATCCATCCCAAGTTGTTTTAGCATCCATGTATATAGCTGGGTGGTTTGTTTATCTATTGCATGAACTAGTATGGTACTATTGTATTCATGTTATGATATGACTATGTGTTAGTAGTTGCACTAATGCATTTTGATTGATGATTGATGGTTTAAATTATTAGGGTACTAGTGTAACCTTATGTACTTGTGTATGCTTATGCAATGATGATTTTACGCTTTAGGGTGTTAGTGTAATTTTTGTATTCTTCCTTATCTAAATTTCAAGGATGAAATTTTTGTAATAGGGGAGACAGTAACACCCTATATTTTGGAGTGCCATAATATGAGATATTAAATTAAATTAATAATAAAAAGAAATTATTAAAAGGATAAATAAATTGTTTAGTTGCAAGAATTTCCTATGGGAGATTTGATTAATTAAGTGTGGGATATATTAAAAAGTTAATTGAATGAACCAAGGGTAATTAGGGTAATTAAAGTTGGCCTTATTAACAAGAATAAGTAATAGATTTAAGAATGAGAAGAATATGTATTAAGAAAAATATATCGATGAGATGAAGCTAGAAGGGATATTAGCCCAAGCAAAAATTTACTAACATATTACCTTAGTCTTATTCCCTCATTCCACTTCACTGTCATTTACAAAACAAAACCCTAAAAATCGACAAGGTTGACCACCATTATCAAGTTAGAGAAGAGGAATTCATCTTAAGGAGAAAGAAGACTAAAGTAATTTTACTCAAACAAAGTGATTAAAGTTTTCTCTAAAACCCTTCCTAACCCGTTTGGTTTAGGAATTGATTTTAAATAAATGTTTTTATTGATGATTAACATGTTTGAATGAAAATGGTTTTTATTATGTTTAGAAGTTTAGATGAAGTGAATTTGTTCTTGGTTTAGGGTAAAGCGTGGTCTAATCCTACTTATAAGCTTTGAAAATTTAAAATGATGTTTCTAGAGATAAAACCAAAATAGGTTTTTAATTTCATAATTTATAGGACTTATTTGGAATAGTTATGAAATTTCTAAGTTAAGAAAAGGCTTAATTTCGAGAAAATTAATTATTAAAAAATTTTATTTTGACCTAAATTTAAATATGTGATAAAATATGAAAAATTGGATTTTGGATGAATTTTGGGGATTTTTCCCATTAATTTCCAATCTTACATGAATTATTTAGTTTAGGGAATAATTAAACATAAGGATAATTAACTAATAAATAGAATATGTAATAAGCCAATTCTGAAAGAAAACTATAAAGGCTTACATAGACCAATGATAATTCAACACAAAACAAGTTTTGGCAGAAATAAATTACTTTGTGTGGTAATAAAATAGTTTTCAAGTTAATTACAAAAGTGTCGTTTTAACTTGCGATGACCCATCAAATAGTCAACCTACAATAGCACATATGTTTCAACTTATGATAGCACGTAGGTATCAACTTGCGATAGCATATATATATATATATGTGTGTTAGTGTGTATATATACACACATACACACATCGACTTGTGATAATGTGTGTGTGTCAATTTATGATAACAACTCATGTTAAATAAGCGATTGCCTAGGCAAGTCAACTTGCGATTGCTACTTGGAGCTCAACATGTGACAGCTAGGGAAGCTATCAACTTGCGATAGCTCATAAAAGCTTAACTAACGATGGATAATAAACTATCAACTTGTGATGGCTAGTTGACGGTCAACTAGCAATAGCCTACGAAATCAACATGCGATGCCTTAGGCAGAGGCCAACTTGAGATAGGTAGGCTTAACACGCGGTGGTTATATGGAAGCAAACTTCTGATGGCTATATGGAAGTCCTCTTGCGATGGCTATATGGAAATCAACTTGTGATGGCTTTGGGAAGGCCAATACGCGACGGCTGGGATCGATTTGCAATAGCTTGGGAAGCTATATTTTCTAAATAAAATAAGAAATACTTAGTTCACTTTGGAAGATAATTTCCAAGTGTTAATTGACTATTTTATAGAGATGAAATGATGGAATAATTTTATAAGTCAAATTGTATTAACTTATTTTTGAAAAAGAAAGAAAGCTTAGAGAAGCTAATAAATGATAGGGTATCAATTAATCAAATATAAAAATATTTATCTAAAGAATGTATAAGGTACAAAATTAATGAATGAAACAAAATGGTTAAATCATGATCGTGTGTGTGTATACACCGGCTCATGGAGTTATTGGATCGCATGGTGCCAAGACTATTAAGTCTAAAATCTAGTGGTATATGTTAGGCTGCCACGATAAGGTTCGATCCAAAAAGACTTAAACTCTAAAGGGGAGTTATGGGAAATGCCATGGTAGGGTGCAAAAAACATCAGGGTGGAGTTATAAATAAAATTAGCTGGCAATGTGAATGATAGCGGTTTGGGACTAAGGAGGGCTATTGACACTTAGTAAGGATGCTTGTTGGAATGTATTCGGAGTGCTTATATTCAACCTCTTATGAGGGTCAGAGTGCTCTCATTATGGAATTAGTTGTCATTTCAATAGGCCACGTTGTTCAAGAAAAGATAAATTAGTGATTGATAAGCCTAGGGAGGTAATCATTAAATAAGTTAATGATAACTCAATGATGAACATAAAAAACAAGAGATTAGGTTATGTTTGGATGATGATGATGATGAATAATAATATGACTTAGTTCATGATTTTATATTAAGTATGGGGCATACACAATTTGAATTTAAAGAATTAATATGACATGGTTCATTATTAGATGAAAAGTGTAGGATGCACTTATAGATTGAATGTAATGCACATGGTTATTTTTGATATAGTGTTTGTTTACATGTTGTGATGATGAAGTGAGGGGAAAACCCATATCGTGCTACAACGACATGGTCTCACTAAGGATGCTTAAGGTAATGATATCACTCATACTAGACCTTATGTCTGATCCGTGTTTGTACTATCTCTAAGTTTATGGCTTAGATAGGTAACTTTTGGAAAAACAAAACTAGAAGCCTAACATGAAGCAAAAGACTTATTTTGCAAATAAAAGTTATTTTGAAATTTCCGCTATGTAAAACCAGGAGTTATAACTGGTTATGTGTTAGGTTGGCATCTTCATATATCGAACATGACACGACTATTGTTTAATTATTGTATTTACCCCTACGTGGGAACAAGGTGGCCTAATGATGATGTAATGAATTTTGTAAAACAATTTGACATAATGAAAAAGTTATTTAGCTACTTTATTTACTTTATGTTGTACAAAATAATAATGAACTCATTTTTTGAAAATAATTTCGATATGATGTAGCTTCATCGAAGTTCATCTTCGAATCTCCAAGTGCAGATGTTACATTGGGCAGGGGCTCGTCTAGGTTTACTAGAGCCGGCTTGGTCCTACCTTGGGAGTTGATCCCCAGCCTATCGAGTACCAAGTGTTATGCATTCAAAGAAAATCCTTTGATCGTTGTGTAGTGGATGATATTGGCGGAGGTGCAAGTTAATCGGTGTTGCATTCATGTTTGGGGATGGTATAAAGAGTAGTGACTGTGTGTCTTAAGTTGTCATTCATAATCAATATAAATGTATTGGGAGTTAGGATTTGTAGAGCAAGACATACATCTGAAAAGCCCTTAGCAAGCGAATCCAATGGGGCATCGAACAAAAAGTACTCCTCTTTGAAGTAATTTCATTTGTTGTAGAGATCAATCACAACTCGGTTGTATCCGATATCTTCGAAGAAAATTAATGAGGGGCTTGAGGACCGTCCCTTGAAGTTATATGAATATCAAATTTTAATGAATAATGATCATAAGTCACTCAAATACCTATTTTCCCAAAAAGATTTGAATCTTAGACAATGGAGATGGATAGAGTATATAGCATTATTTGACTTTAATATTCAGTATACACCTGGAAAAGAGAACGTAGTCGTCGATGCCCTTAGTGAGAGGCATGCAACCCTAGGTGCTAAATATGAATGGAGACAGTTGGAGTTTCTCTCGAATTTTAAGTTCCAACCGTCAATAGAACCCATCCAAGGTTTTCTAGAAGTTATGGAGATTAGACCAGCCTTGATGGATCGTATAAGGCATGAGCAAGTAAAGGATGAGAAGTTAGTGGAGATTTTGGAGAAATCGAGGAAAGGAGAGCATTTTCCCCTTGCTATGAGATAGTCAATTGATGAGAAGGGATGGTTGAAAAGAGGTGGATGCCTTTGTGTTCCAATAATTAATGATTTGTTGAGAGAAGTGCTTATAGAATGTCACTACTCTAGGATGACCATCCACCCTGGAGGAGATAAGATGTATAAAGACATGAAGAGGATCTTCCTTTGGAATGGAATGAAGAAGAGCGTAGTTGAGTTTGTTGCTAAGTGTTTGACATGCCAGAGTGTAAAAGCTGAGCAAGGGATGCCTAATGGATTATTATTACCTTTGAAAATTCCGACTTGGAAATAGGGACGTAGTTCAATGAATTTTGTGAAGGGATTTTCTAGAAGTTAGAAGGGCAATGAGGCTATTTGGGCTATTGTGGATAGTCTCACCAAGAGTGCTCATTTGTTCCAATTAGGAGAAATAGGACTGTCGCCTCTCTCGCACAGATTTATATCAAGGAGGTAGTTCGTTTGCATGGAATTTCTATGAGCATAGTCAATGATAGGGACCCCTTTTTCACTAGTGAGTTTTGAAGGAGCGTACAGACAGTATTGGGAACTTCTTTGAATCTTAGCATTGCATATCACTTACAGACTGATGGACAAACAGAGAGGGTAAATAGGATTTTGAAGGACTCATTAAGAACATGTGTCATGGACTTCGGAGGACATTGGGAGCAGCATCTACCTTTGGTTGAGTTTGCATATAATAATAGCTATCAAGCAACGATTGGTATAGCCCATTTTGAAGCACTTTATGGATGGCCATGCAAATTGCCTAGTTGTCGGTGGAATATCATCGACAAAGTATTACTCGAACCTGATTTGATCCGTGATACCATGGAAAAGTAGATTTGATCGGGCAAAGGATGAAGATAGCACAAGATCATCAGAAATCTTATGCGGATAAAAGAAGGAAAGAGCTTGAGTTTAAGATTGGAGATATGGTATTTGTTAAAATCTCCCCTCTCAGGAAGGTTATTAGATTTGACAAGTCTGGAAAATTGGCGCCTAGGTTCGGTCCATTCAGAATTTTGGAAAGGATAGGAAAATTGGAATACTGTGTGGAGCTTCCAACCTCTGAAGATGTTAAGGGGAAGGGAGTATTGGAAATTACTTTACTTATTAATAACATTTTTGTTAGACCTTTGTTTGATACCGGAGCTTCTCATAGTTTCATCTCTAAAGAATTGGTGGATAGATTAGAACTTACCTCAGAATTTGTAGAAACTCTTATCTGTGTGTCAAATCCCGTTGGTGGTATGACCAGCCTATATTTAATTTGTAAGAATGTACAAATTTCCTACCTTGCCCATCGTTTCCATTGGAACATGTTTGTGCTTGATTTTAAAGGTTTTGATGTTTTGCTTGGAATGGATTGGTTAGTTAAGTATAATGCTATCCGTTACTGCATTAATCGGAGTATAGTGTTGAAAGCCAAGACCTAAAGGTTATTGGAAAGAATACCTTATGAGCTCCCAGATAATTGTATGAATAGTTTCCTTTATTCCTTAGAATCATCCAAAGAAGAGCTAGAGTCTATATTAGTAGCTAAAGATTTCCCGGATATTTTGAAGTGATTATCGTTTGCCTCCCCATTTGGAAATTGAATTTCATATTGATCTAGTTCCTGGTGTGAAACATGTTATTCAACCCTTACGTAGAATGGCCCCGAGAGAGAAGCAGGAGCTAATAAGCCAAACCAATGATTTGTTAAGGAGAGGGCTGATTAGACCGAGTTGTTTGAGTTGGGGATCGGCGGTAGTTTTTATGGCTAATTCTGATGGTTCTTTAAGATTTGGTGTGGACTATAGGGAGTTGAATAAGCAGACAATTCGGAATAACTATCTGTTGCCCCGAATAGATGATATGTTTAACCAACTTAATAAGGCTAGAGTATTTTCCCAATTGGACATTGCTACGAATTTCCATCAGTTAAGGGTAGCGGAGAATAGTATACCCTTAACTGCTTTTAAAGGGCCAGAACTTTTCTATGATTGGTTGGTTATGCCTTTTGGGCTAACCAATGCACCTGCATTTTTTGTTGATATTATGAATCGAGTTTTTAGGTATGTTCTAAATAAATTTGTGTTGGTTTTCATTGACGACATCCTCATTTATTCCAAGAATGAGGAAGAGCACAAACACCATTTGGAAGTGGTGTTAGAAATGTTAAGGAAAAACATTCTCAAGGCTACGTTTTCTAAGTGCCACTTTTGGCAATCAGAAGTAAGATACCTAGGTCATGTTGTATTGAGAGATGGCATTTCAGTTGACCCATCTAAGATAGCTATTGTGCAAGACTTCAACAGACCCCAAACTCCCACAGAAGTGAGAAGCTTTTTAGAGATGGCGGGTTATTATAGGAAGTTCATAGATGATTACACTAAGATCGCCTGTCATCTAACCAAGCTGACAAAAAAGGATGTTAAATTTGAGTGGACTCCAAAGTGTGAAGAAGCATTTCTTGAGTTAAAAGAAGGTTGACTAGTGCCTCGGTTTTAGCTATTAAGATGGAGGAGAGGGGTTGACTGTTTATACCGATGCTAGTAGGGTTGGGTTAGGTGCACAATTGATGCATCATGGGAAGGTCATAGCCTATGCAAGTAGACAGTTAAAGCCTCATGAGAAGAATTATGCAACGCATGACTTAGAACTGTTAGCCGTAGTATCTGCTTTGAAGATGTGGAGGCACTACTTGTTGGGTAAGAATCCTTATATTCCTCTTTAGTTGATTATTAATCTTTAGGGATCCTTGTAGTAGTTTCCTTCTTTATATAGGTGACAATTTTGAACTCTTAATGGATTACAAGTCCTTGAAGTACCTTTTCACTAAGAAGGACCTGAACTTGAGGCAGCGGCGATGGCTAGAGTTCCTGGAGGCTTATGACTAGGATATTCTCTATAAGCCAGAGAAAGCAAATGTGGAGGCAGACGCTCTAAGTAGGAATGCAGTTTTGGCCCTCTTGGAAGTCACTCCAACTCTCTTCAAAAGAATTGCGAGCAAACAAAGGGAAGATAGTCTTCTATTGGAATTTATTCAAGGCATTGAGAAGGGCCAAAGTTCTAGTTTCGAGATTGATAACCATGGTACTTTAAGGATGAATGGAAGATTATGCATTCCTGATATAAATGGTCTTAGACAAGAAGTTTTTAAAGGAATGCCATCGGTCTAAGTTAAGTATCCACCCTGGAGTTAATAAGATGTACAAGGATATGAAGCGAGTGTTTTGGTGGCTAGGGATGAAGAAAGATATTTTAATCTATGTCAGTCGATGTCCGATCTGTCAGCATATAAAAGGTGATCACTAGAAGATGGCTGGTTTTCTTCAACCCTTTGAAATCCTACATTGGAAATGGGAAATGATATCAATGGATTTTATAGATGGTTTGCCCAGAACCAGAAAAGGGAATGAAGGCATGTGGGTCATTGTATATTGGCTAACGAAGAGTGCTCATTTTATTCCAGTAAAGCCAACAAGAACTACAGCTTCTTTGGCAAAAATTTATATGAGGGAGATAGTCAGATTGCATGGAATCCCAGTAAGCATAATAAGTGATCGAGATTCTATCTTCACCGGTCAGTTTTGGAAGGAGTTGTAAGTAGCTTTAGGAATAAAGCTAAGCTTGAGCACATCATATCACCCCCAAATGGATGGACAAACAGAAAGGATGAATCAGATTCTAGAAAATCATTTGAGGGCGTGTATTCTAGATTTTGGAGGTTCAAGGAAAGATTGTAAGAATCTGATTTTTAGGGATACTAAATTGGGAATCAAATAATAAATTGAGGATTAATCTGTTAATAATAACAAACAATTAAATATTTATGGAAAAAATGAAATAATCAATGAAAACAAAAGAAAATAAAATTGGAAATTTAATATTAATAGGGTTGAGAGGAAAATAAATGGTAACGGATTCATTTACTTTTATTTGGCGTTATAAATTATGTCTTTTTTTAGTGGTAATGTAATTTATTTTAATAAATAAACTATTTTATTAACCCAAATTATTTGAAAAGTTTAAAATTGAGAATGGTATGTTTTTTATGAAAGAATGACAACTAATTACATGAGATAAAATGTGTTTTATGTATGAAAATTTAAGATGGGAATTTTTTTATGTTTATTTACAATTAGCTATAAAAGGAAAAAAAGGAAAAAAAAGTAAAAATAATAATAATAACAATAATATCATTTTTATAATGTCATGTAGGAAAGGTCTAGAAATTGAATAGAATAATGTTAAGCAAAAAAAATCTAGAATAAGGACAAAATAAAATGATTATATTTTATTTAAAGAAAAGAGAAATAATAAACTAAAGGGTTAATTGGGAGAACATTCTAGAGGAGGAGCTTTATAATAAAAACACCTTTCCCTCTCCTCTATCTGCTTATAGTACGTACAGCAGTTTGAAAAAACAGAAAGGAAAAAAAAGAGGAGGAAACCTAAAACCTAATTTTTAATCCTCTCATCCAAGATTTACTAAATAAAGTTGCAATCAAATCTAAGAGATAGATTCTCAATTTCTAAGTGTAAGTATTCCTATAATCCCTTATCATTTTTCTTTTTCAACGAGTAGCTATTTATGGTTTTCTGATTTTGTTAGAAATTGGAAGGTAAAGGACAAGCAATCCAAGGGCTGGTTGATTTAGAGCTTGAAGATTGCTATTTGGAGTTTTAGGTGAGTGAAGTTATAATCTTGTTTTATTTTATTTCATTTTTCATGTATGTATGCAAATATAAGTGTGAAATTTTTGGATAGAATGGTTGTTTGCTCATTCCCCAATTATGTGTTGTTGATTGAATTATTGGGATGAAAAGAAATTAGAATTGATCCTTACAATTAAAATGCATGTATGTTGTTTGTTTAATTGCTTAAAAAAAGATGGAGAAGAAAAAACATAATAAGTTTACAGCCTTCTTCATCTTCAAAAGGAAAAACATAATATTTTAACCACAGTCCGATAGGATAAAACTGAACCGAACTACTATAGTGCAGCTTGCTGGCTGCACTGTGCAGATAGCAATGTGCAGGCTGCACTATGCAGCAGCCCTGCGTTGCACTGTGCAGCCGACGGCTGCACTGTAGTGCAGCAGCACACGGCTGCACTATAGTGCAGCTCGGTGGGGGTTGCACTGTAGTGCAGCCCACTGATGCACTGTAGTGCAGCACGGCGCTGCACTTTAGTGCAGCCCGGGGGGCTGCACTGTAGTGCAGCCCGGAGCTGCACAGTAGTGCATCACGGTGCTGCACTGTAGTGCAGCCCGGTGGGGGTTGCACTGTGTGCAACCCTATGCTGCACTGTGGTGCAGCGGCTGCACAGTGTGCAGCCCACCGCTAGAGGACTGCAATCGTGCAGTCCGACGGAAAAAAAAATTATAATTAATAAACTTTAACAAATTATAGCATAATAAATAAGACGTATTTCATTTTGATACGCAAGAATTAGGGGTAATTGCATATTATTTCGAAATAGAGGCGTAATTATATTTATTTCTATGGATATTTGTTTTACTAAACTTTAATTGTTTTTAAACCATATACTGGGTTTATTAAAGGATTTTTGGAGGATTTTGCTATCACTAATTTTATTTCTAAGAAGTATTTTGAATTTATAAACACTTTGGATTCTTATGGCATGTTTTAAATGATAAAACTTAAAGATCCCTTTAATTTTTGGGTGGGGATAGATTGGACTCTGTTGTACCAATGGGCTAATACTCCATCTTGGCCGACCTGATTCAGGATCGCTACCTGAATCGGTGGTAAATCACTTGCCCTTTTACCACCAAAGGTCAACGGCCTGCTACACAGGGCTAATCTTATTTTTCTTTTGATCGGGATCTTCGATCGGCGGGTCACGGACTATGATGGATGGAGGCGTGGGGGTCCCACGTGTAGATCCGTGAACGGGTAGCATACGGCCTTTGCCTTAGACCGTCTTGGTTATCCTGGGTTGATCGCCAGGTGTATTATGGCGTTATAAGTAGGTTACGGTGCTGATGTCTCCGCACGCGCTCGAGCTCTACCACTGTGATTTTACAATACCAGCGTCTGTTAATTTGGTATATTTTATGAGTCATGTTATATTTATCCCATAATTCCCATAATGCAATTTTTTTATCTTATGATTTTTTTATGGAAAATATTAAAGTTGATTTAGAAAACCCAGTATCTTTGGAGATTGTGTGTATGAACTTATTTATTATAATATTTCTTTACATATGATAATTGGGTTGGTATCGTATTGGATTACATACGATATTTTTGGTCTAAAACCATTGTGTGATTAAAGGAATTGATTATGAAACTAAATCTACATATTGGTTCGCACACACATATATGCCTCATGTTGGCTTATACATGCGGCGCCTTTTTTTTCTCATTTTGTTGATTGAGATAATCATTGTCCATAGATCTTACTTCACTCACACTAGAAATAGTCTGACCCGTGTGATTTGTTTTATATTCCTCGGGTCAGTCTGAGGATTGTGGTTGCAGGTTAGGTTGCGTGGACTGTAGCAGCATTCTTATCATTTTCCACATTTTGGGGTTTTGGACCTTACAACTTGGACTTAGGAGTAGTTAGTATATATATCATGGTATGTATGTTATTATGTATTTTGGGAGTGGTATTATGTACTATAGACTATGTATTGTGGACATTACTATTATGATATGTATTATGTATTCTGCTGTTATTGTGCTGAGCTGTATGTTCTATTATATTATGTACCATGTAACCTGGAAAAATTTTATCTTGTACCATTGCTTTGAACCGAGACTGAGCACGAATGGTAAGTTAAAAAAAATAAGTCATAAAATTTCTCGTGCCGACGTTAGTTCAAGGGAATGAGTACAGCATTTAGCCCTATTGAGTCCCATTCTCTGTGCTTTCCGACAGTAATACTTAGTATTGCTCTTGGTTGGCATGGGTATAGGGGTCGGGCGTTACATTGTTGGTATCAGAGCACTTTGGTTAGAGCACTTGCCTTCTAAGCTAGTGACTCGGGTTCAAGCCCCGCTCCATGCATGTGTTAGTTCAAGGGAATGAGTACAGCATTTAGCCCTATTGAATCCCATTCTTCGGGCTTTCCGACAGTAATACTTAGTATTGCTCTTAGTTGGCATGGGTATAGGGGCTGGGCGTTACATTGTTGGTATCAGAGCCCAGGTAACAATAGTATAGAATATATTTAGAATATAAGTTAGCACAAAGCAGTAGAAGCATCGTACATGTCTATATACCATAAGTATCACTCCCATAATATAATAATAGTTGTACATACCTAAACCAAAACCCCAAATCTTTGAACGTTTTAGTGTGAGAATTATTTTAATTCCAGCTTAACAAAATTTCTCACTATGCAGAGTATTGAGAAAGATGGCTAGAAGACCTCCCTGTTTGACGATGGAGAAGTGGTTAGAGTTGATGCTGAACCTGCCACAGGCCGCACCCGCTCCTAATGCTGCTCCTAGAGTTGATTTTGCTTGTATGTGTAAGGACATTGTGTGCCTTGGAGGGAAGCCCTTTCATGGAAATGAAGGTGTGGTTGGAGTTCAGGCTTGGTTGAAGACTTGTGAACGAGTCCTTGGGCACATGGGTGTGATGGACCATCAGAAGGTCTAGATTGCTTCCAGCTTCCTCCAAGATGGTGCCTCTGACTGGTTCGATGTGGTTAGTGCTGAGATAGGCGAGGAGGAGCTAACATGGGAGAGATTTAGGGAACGATTTGAGCTAAGGTTCGTTCCTGAGGCAGAGAAGGCCATCCTCGCTCGTAGATTTATTGAGTTGAAGCAGAGAGATATGACAGTTCAGGAGTATGTCAATACCTTCAACTCCCTCTCTAAGTATGGCCCCGATTTGGTCAACACTCCCTTCAAAAAGAACCAAAAATTTGTGGATGGTCTACGTAGGAAGCTGAAGGAACAGCTTTTGACTCAACTTCGCTCCACTTTTGATGAGATAGTTGATTTGGCCATGAGGTATGAAGACTTGTATCGGGAAAAAGATGATGATGCACCACCGAACCGACAGAGCTTTGTGCCTAAGAGGAAAGCTCCATTCTTCCCTAAGAAGAAGCAGAATCCTCAAAAGAAGCAAAAGAATGGTCAGGCTTCAGGCTCCCAGAAGCAGGATAAAAGTGGAGTGAAATGCTATAAGTGTGGAGTGATGGGGCATTTTGCTAATAATTTCCCCCAGAGGCAGTGCTATGAGTGTCACCAGATTGGTCATTTGAAGAACAACTGTCCACGGCTTACGAAGAAGAAGCAAGCAGCTAAGTTGAATGTGATGGAAGGAGATCCGGGCCCGAGCCAGAGGAAGGGAAAGCAGGTGGCGGTCATGGAAGGTACGATTCCTTTTAGAGATACTTTTATTCGTATACTCTTTGACACCGGTGCCTCCCATTCTTTCATATCTAAGGAGTTAGTTGATAGATATGATTTAGAAGTTGTATACCTCGTGACATCTCTAAGGGTTGCGAATCCCATTGGTGGGTTCGCAACACTTGGAATGTTGTGTAAGGGCTTTGAGCTTTTCTTTTGTGAACTCTCTTTTCTTGGTGATTTGCATGTATTTGAGTGCCTTGGCTTTGATATTATCTTGGGGATGGACTGGTTGGATCATTATAATGCACAACTTTCCTGCTCAGACAGAGTAGTTACTTTGAGGCATCCATCCTATAATGGGCTTGTTAATGTGACTCTGGATATACCGAGCTCTGATGCTCATGCTTCTTTGTTTTCCATGGAGTCGCGGGAGGAAGATGAGATAACCAGAGTACCAATTGTCAAGGATTTTGGTGATATATTTGAGCCTATTACAGGCTTACCACCAAAGAGGGCCGTGGAGTTCCACATAGATCTTATCCCAGGAGCCCAACCAGTCAGTCGACCACCTACTCGTATGCCTCGAGTTAAGATGGAGGAACTTCGTAAGCAGTTGACTGAATTAGAAGGGAAGCAGTTTATCCGATCTAGTAGCTCTCCTTGGGGAGCTACTGCTGTATTTGTAAAGAAGGCTGATGGCTCTCTTCGTTTATGAATTGACTACAGGAAGCTTAATGAGCTGACTATAAAGAATAAGTATCCATTACCTCGTATTGATGATCTTTTTGATCAATTGAGCGGAGTGAAGGTCGTTTCCCAACTGGAATTAGCCATTGGATTCCATAAGTTGAGAGTAGCGGAAGATAGCATTCCTCTTACTGCTTTCCGCACTCGTTATGGTTCATATGAATGGTTAGTAATGCTGTTTGGGCTTACGAATGCTCCAGCATACTTTGTAGACCTTATGAATAGAATATTCAGAACCTATCTTGACCAATTTGTCTTGGTCTTTATTGATGACATCCTAGTGTATTCTAAGTCTGAGCAAGAGCATGAAAGGCATTTGAGGATGGTTTTGGAGACCTTAAGGGAACACAAGCTGAAAGCTAAGTTCTCCAAGTGCCACTTTTGGCAGAAGGAGGTAAAGTTTTTGGGCCATATAGTCTCTGAAGCCGGTCTGGCCGTGGATTCTTCTAAGATTGAGGCCATACAGAATTGGAAGAGACCAGAATCAGTTATTGAGATATGAAGCTTCTTGGGGCTAGTTGGTTACTACCGGCGTTTTATTAAAGATTTCTCCAAGATTGTGACTCCTTTGACGAGGCTGACGAGGAAAGGAGTCAAGTATGAGTGGACACATAAGTGTGAAGAAGCTTTCTCAAAGTTGAAAGAGATGCTCACTAATGCTCCAGTTTTAGTGATTCCAGAGGGTAATCAGGATCTTGTGGTCTATACTGATGCTAGTGGGTCTGGCCTTAGAGCAGTACTGATGCAAAAAGGACGAGTTGTAGCTTATGCATCCAGGTAATTAAGGCCCAATGGGTTCAGTATGTTGTTCATGATTTGGAGCTAGCAGCCGTGGTCTTTGCTTTAAAGTTGTGGCGATACTATCTTATGGGTGAGCGGTTTGTTCTTTATACAGACCATAAGTCCTTGAAATACCTATTTTCCCAGAAGGAACTGAACATGTGCCAACAAAGGTGGTTGGAGTTTTTGGCAGCCTATGATTTTGATATTCAGTATACTCCTGGGAAAGGAAACCGTGTTGCCGATGCTCTCATCCGTAAACACCAGGCAGTTGTATCGATGATGGTGGCTGAATGGCGTGAACTGGAGGTGTTAGCTTTTAGTGGGATCTGTTACAGTATGTCCACTCATAGCTCAGGGAGGATTTTGGCTAGCTTGGTTGTGAGATCAAGTCTTATGGACAGGATTTCTCTTGCTTAGAAGGAAGATTCGGTTGCTTTAGACCGTATTCATCAACTGAAGAATGGAGAGGAGGCTGATGATCTGAAAGGTTTTGAGATAGATGCTCTTGGTTGTTTGAGGAAGAAGGGTAGGATCTTTGTACCTAACGTTGCAGGGCTATGACAAGAGGTGATGAATGATTGCCATTGTTCGCGATACACTATTCACCCAAGTGGCAGCAAGATGTACATGGACATGAAGCACCTATATTACTGGGAAAGAATGAAGCACAATATAGGTTAATATGTTAAGAATTGCATTACTTGCAACTGGTGAAATGCGAGCACCAGAAGCCTAACGGTCTTCTTCAGCCCTTGGAGATTCCATTATGGAAATGGGATCAGGTAGCTATGGATTTCATGAAGCAAGGGCATGATAGCATATGGGTAGTAGTGAACCATTTGACAAAATCTTCCCATTTTATCCCAGTCAAATCAAAGAGGACCGCACCTTATTTGGCGAAGTTGTATGTGAAGGAAGTTGTTCGTCTCCATGGTGTACCAAGCGCTATAGTTTGTGACAGAGATCCATTATTTACTAGTGGATTTTGGAGGAGCTTACAAGCAGCTTTGGGGACAAAGTTGAATATTAGCTCAGCCTATCATCCTCAGTTCGATGGACAAACTGAGCGAGTCAACAAAATATTGGAGGATTTGTTGCGCTCTTGTATTCTGTAGTTTGGCGGATCTTGGGAGGACCACCTATACGTGGTAGAGTTTTCATATAATAACAGCTTTCAGTCCAGTATAGGCATGGCTCCTTTCGAAGCACTGTATGGAAGACCATGTAGATCTCCTGCATGCTGGCTTGAGACTGGAGATAAGTTAGTTCTTGGTCCCGACACTGTACGGGAAGCTTCAGAGAAGGTAGAGTTAATTAGAAGGAGGATGAAAGAAGCACAAGATAGACAAAAGTCCTATGTAGATAAAAGAAGAAAGAACTTGGAGTTTAGCATCGGCGATCATGTATTCGTCAAGGTTACTCCTTTAAAGGGGGTAATGAGGTTCAGCAAGACTGGTAAGCTTGCTCCTAGATTTATTGGGCCTTATCCTATTGTGGAGCGGATTGGGAAGCTGGCCTATAGAGTTGCTCTACCTGAACACTTATCGAGTGTGCACAACGTCTTTCATGTGTCATACTTGAGAAAGTGTTTGAGGGATTCCGAGGAAGTGATTGAGCGAAAGCAGTTGCAGCAGATTGAGATCACTCCTAATATGACTTATACTCGAGAGCCTATTCGTAATATTGCCTCTGAGATGAAGAAGTTGCGTAGTAAGGTGGTTCCTCTAGTCAAGGTGCAATGGTCGAGCAACCCAAAGGATTGCACTCGGGAAACACAAGAGTCGATGCAGAGGCATTATCCTGAATTGTTTGGCACTCAAGTAAGGTACGTCATATCTTCTAAAGTTTGGATTAACTATTAAGGTTACAGATATAGCCCTTATATAACAATTGCGAGGACGCAATTTTTGTAAGGAGGGAAGTTTGTAACAACCCGATTTTTAGGGATAATAAATTGGGAATCAACTAATAAATTGATGATTAATCTGTTAATAATAACAACAATTAAATATTTATTGAAAAAATGAAATAATCAATGAAAACAAAACAAAATAAAATGGAAATTTAATATTAATATGATTGAGAGGAAAATAAATGGTAACGGATTCATGTACTTTTATTTGGTATTATAAATTATGTCTTTTTTTAGTGGTAATGTAATTTATTTTAATAAATGAACCATTTTATTAACCCAAATTATTTGAAAAGTTTAAAATTGATAATGATATGTTTTTTATGAAAGAATGACAACTAATTACATGAGATAAAATGTGTTTTATGTATGAAAATTTAAGATGGGAATTTTTTTATGTTTATTTACAATTAGCTATAAAAGGAAAAAAAGGAAAAAAAATTAAATAATAATAATAATAATAATAATAATAATAATATCATTTTTATAATGTCATGTAGGAAAGGTCTAAAAATTGAATAAAATAATGTTAAGAATAAAAAAATCTAGAATAAGGACAAAATAAAATGATTATATTTTATTTAAAGAAAAGAGAAATAATAAACTAAAGGGTTAATTGGGAGAACATTCTAGAGGAGGGGCTTTATAATAAAAATACCATTCCCTCTCCTTTATCTGCTTACAGTACGTACAGCAGTTTGAAAAAATAGAAAGGAAAAAAAAAGAGGAGGAAACCTGAAACCTAATTTTTAATCCTCTCATCCAAGATTTACTAAATAAAGTTGCAATCAAATCTAAGAGACAGATTCTCAATTTCTAAGTGTAAGTATCCCTAAATCCCTTATCATTTTTCTTTTTCAACGAGTAGCTATTTATGGTTTTCTGATTTTGTTAGAAATTGGAAGGTAAAGGGCAAGCAATCCAAGGGCTAGCTGATTTAGAGCTTGAAGATTGCTATTTGGAGTTTTAGGTGAGTGAAGTTATAATCTTGTTTTATTTTATTTCATTTTTATGTATGCATGCAAATATAAGTGTGAAATTTTTGGATAGAATGGTTGTTTGCTCATTCCCCAATTATGTGTTGATTGAATTATTGGCATGAAAAGAAATTAGAATCGATGCTTACAATTAAAATGCATGTATGTTGTTTGTTTAATTACTTAAAAAAAGATGGAGAAGAAAAAACATAAGAAGTTTACAGCCTTCTTCTTCTTCAAAAGGAAAAAAAATTATTTTAACCACGGTCCGATAGGACAAAACTGAACCAAACTGCTATAGTGCAGCTTGCTGGCTGCACTGTGCAGATAGCACTGTGCAGATAGCACTGTGCAGCAGCCCTGCGCTGCACTGTGCAGCCGACGGCTGCACTATAGTGCAGCAGCACACAGCTGCAGTGCCGCACTATAGTGCAGCCCGGGGGGCTGCACTGTAGTGTAGTGCACGGCTTCACTGTAGTGCAGCCTACTGCTGCACTGATGTGCAGCTCACGGTTGCACTGTAGTGCAGCACACGGCAGCACTGTAGTGCAGCGTAGTGTTGCACTTTAGTGCAGCTAGGGTGGCTGCACTGTAGTGCAGCCCTGTGCTGCACTGTTGTGTAGCCGACGGCTGCATTGTAGTGCAGCACGGCGCTGCACTGTAGTGCAGCGCACGGCTGCACTGTAGTGCAGCGCACGGCTGCACTGTAGTGCAGCCCAGTGCTGCAATGTTGTGCAACCGACGACTGCACTGTAGTGGAGCCCGGTGGGGGTTGCAACCGTGCAGCCCGACGGAAAAAAAATTATAATTAATAAACTTTAACAAATTATAGCATAATAAATAAGACGTATTTCATTTTGATACGCAAGAATTATGGGGTAATTGCGTATTATTTCGAAATAGATGCGTAATTATATTTATTTCTATGGACAATTGTTTTACTAAACTTTAATTGTTTTTAAACCATATACTGGGTTTATTAAAGGATTTTTGGAGGATTTTGCTATCACTGATTTTATTTCTAAGAAGTATTTTGAATTTATAAACACTTTGGATTCTTATGGCATGTTTTGAATGATAAAACTTAAAGATCCCATTAATTTTTGGGTGGGGATAGATTGGACTCTGTTGTACCAATGGGCTAATACTCCATCTTGGCCGACCTGATTCAGGATCGCTACCTGAATCGGTGGTAAATCACTTGCCCTTTTACCACCAAAGGTCAACGGTCTGCTACACATGGCTAATCTTATTTTTCTTTTGATCGGGATCTTCGATCGGCGGGTCACGGACTATAATGGATGGAGGCGTAGGGGTCCCATGTGTAGATCCGTAAACGGGTAGCATACGGCCTTTTCCATAAACCGTCTTGGTTATCCTGGGTTGATCGCTAGGTGTATTATGGCGTTAGGAGTAGGTTACGGTGCTGATGTCTCCGTGCGCGCTCGGGCTCTACCACTGTGATTTTACAATACTAGCGTCTGTTTATTTGGTATATTTTATGAGTCATGTTATATTTATCCCATAATTCCCATAATGCAATTTTTTTTATCTTATGATTATTTTTATGGAAAATATTAAAGTTGATTTAGAAAACCCAGTATCTTTGGAGAATGTGTGTATGAACTTATTTATTATAATATTGCTTTACATATGATAATTGGGTTGGTATCGTATTGGATTACATATGATATTTTTGGTCTAAAACCATTGTGTGATTAAAGGAATTGATTATGAAACTAAATCTACATGTTGGTTCGCACACACATATATGCCTCATGTTGGCTTATACATGTGGCGCTTTTTTTTCATTTTGTTGATTGAGATAATCATTGTCCATAGATCTTACTTCACTCAAACTAGAAGCAGTCTGACCCGTGTGATTTGTTTTATATTCCTCGGGTCAGTCTGAGGATTGTGGTTGCATGTTAGGTTGTGTGGACTGTAGAATCTATCTCTTAGATTTTGTCCAATGGAGTCGAAACTTGGTGTGAACATTCTTTATCTTGTATGTAAGCTCCTGTGAAAATTTCATAGCATTTGGACTGGTGGATTGCGAGATATGATCGATACGAATTGACGTTCTTCGGTAGGCTGTTTTGTTCGAATCGATCATTTCGAATCGATCTGTTCGAATCGATGGCTGCACGTGCCTAGGTGATGACGTGGCGCACACTCTTCGGATCGATCCACCATTTATGCCGAGTTGATTGAGTCATCCTAGGATTCTCACTTTGTTCATATCGAAGTCCGTTGTTTAGTTTGCATCGGTGGAAGATGACCCTCGTTTGCATCAATGTAACGAGCTCTGTTCGTATCGATGGAAAACACATGGAATACGTTGATTGCGTGGCCTTGTTTGTATCGATTGGAGACAACTCCAGTCGATCGATACGAAGTTGAAGTGGCCAAATGGATTCGAACATTGGTAGCCCGATCGATACGAATAACCATGATGTGAATCGATACGAACAGGGACTTCCCGATGGATACGAAGCAACTGGACTTGAAGGATTCGAACAAAGGCTATCTGCTGGATACGAAGTGGCGTGTCCTGATAGATTCGAACAAATGCCTTTTGATGGGTACGAAGTAGACATTGGCCGATCGATACGAAGTGCACTATCTGTTGATGGATACGAAGTCGATCGATACGAACTAGGGCTCGACAATGGGTACGAATCTGATCGATTCGAACTGTGGCCTACTGATGGATACGAAGTTGAGGCTACTTTCTCCAACTTGCATCAATCATAACTTGAGCATATGAATCCGGATTAGCTTGAAAACTGGAACGTTGGCTCTCATAGCTTCGCTTGTCGTGTCATATCAATTTTAGCTCGATCCGAACTCGGACAAAATTGTCGACATCCATAGAAAACTTGCACATACTTGATATTCGGGTCGAGCGATCTTTGATTTTCAGTCGGTTCCTTGATATCTCGGCCTTGCCAAAAGGCGGAATAACATTTGCCCCCCAAAGTACGTCTTGTGGAAACATGACGTGCTTTGAAAAGCTGCAATCTTCATTCTGAACAATTATCGCCTTTTTGTTGAAAGTTGTAATCTTTGACCGGTTTCCTCGATAATGTGAACTGTTGATTGTCAACTGTTGTACCCTGTATTGTTGTAACTGATTGCTATTTGATTGTGATTAGTTGTTTGTCGTTGTAATCGTTATCAGATGAGTATCCAATTCCTGTGGATGTTGAAAATTGAATATTAGTCCTACATATATGCATATACGTTAATCTGACTCTCGTTGACGTTGCACGTTCACGAGTCGCTGTCAGTTCTCTCGTATCGAATTCCGTATCGATCCTCTCCTGAACCGATGTGAAATTCGAGTTGCAACAACGCTTGATGGTTGCTTTTTTTTGTTCGCATCGATCCTCTCCTTAATCGATGTAAAAGGTTGAAACATTGCCTTCGCATTGATATACTTCGCATTGATGGGTATGAAATGAACAGTTCGTATCGATAGATATGAGTTTCTGTGGACTCCATAGCAGTGGGTATGAAGTTGTGACTTCGACTCGATGAACTTATGAGGGATGCGAATTGGGCGGTAGGTTCTCCGTGCATTATTCGTACCAATGGATACGACTCTTTATGGGCTATCTACCGATGGATATGAACAATAGAATTCGCATCAATGCGCTGGAGACAAAAACAATGGATACGAACAAGCATTTCGTATCAACGAAATCAGTGTTGTTGGATACGAATAGCCAATTCGCATCGGTCAGGGGTGAAACCGGTTGTACTCGGTCACGACGACTGGGAGTCGAATCGTTTCTTTCTTTCTTTGGGTCCATATAAATACACGATTTTGCACTTAGAAAATTTTTTACTTGCTCATTTTTCTACCTTTCCCTCGTATCGATAGAGAAACTCAGCAACGAGAAAACCGCCCTCGCCTGCGAATCAAATCAAACATTCAACCTCTCGGTCTAACTATTGAAATCAGGTAATTAACGAATCGAAACCATCGCACATCGGCAAGATTTGAGTTTAAAGTTATGTCATCCCAATCTTTAGGCGATTCCGGCAAGCGAGGACGATGGGGTAGTAATGGCGATCGGCTAGATCGGAGAAGGCGGAGATAGCATCTAAATCGATCGGGGAAGATGAAGTGTGGAGATAAGCAAGGCTTGGTGCTACGTATCGATGAAAGGGAAGGGAAGATTGTTGTCTCTTTTTTTTCTTTTCGTACCGATCCAGGCCATGAAGCTCGTATCGATGAAGAGCTATCTAGTGAAGTGACGAATTTCGCATCGATCTAGTGCGGCGTCATTTCATATCGATTCGAGACGACCGAGACGAACATGAAAAGCCATTGATCGATACGAAACCTATGATAGGCCATCGATACAAATCTCATGGTTGGGGATCGATACGAAACCAACGACCTTTGATTGATACGAAGTACCATGTTCCCCGATCGATACGAAACTATCTGGAGATCGATACGAACTTGTATCCTGATGGATACGAAAATGATCGTTACAAACCAAGGTTCTTATGACCGATACGAATTGATCCTTAATGAACTCAAAAGCTTTCGCATATCTGAACACCCGACTCCGACGAGCTTCAATCTTGCATGACTGGAACTAACTGTTAAACTGCATATTTGACTGCCCTTTGAAGCTCGTCGATGGAACTATAACTTAATGAAATGATAACGGACTTTCACTCGGATCGATCGCTAATATCTGGATGGCACGGTTGTGACGGTCGGCGATGACGGTTACTCCAGTTGAACTTAGAAGTCTCGTCGTTTGCACGCCTTCTTTAATTCTGTAGGATTTTTTCAAGTAATATACAACACTGCATTGCACAACACATCCACACACTTCACACTGCGGGATGCACGGGCTTATTATCGTCTAATGATGGTTTCTCATAAGCTAGTTAGTAATGGAATCTTCAAGCTCACAGCAACAGGAAGCTCATAGTTTAATTCCTCCAATAATCGAGATACCGGCCATCGAGGCCGAAGTCATAGATCTAACTCCGGACGAGTTTCCAAGCGTCCGGTTCCTTTGCCATCCACAAGACTCTGTGCCGTCCGGCATTTCCGAAGATATGCTGGGACGGATATGCTTAAGACATGGCTTGTCGCTCGACGACGTATTACTGCCAGGGCCAGATGATAGACCGCATGCTCCCCCGGAGGGGTTTACCGCTTTCAATCGTCATGCTTGCGCAGCAGGGATACTTCCTCCATTTAATCAGTGTATAAGGGAAATGTTGTCATTCCTGGGAATCGCTCCATCCCAGCTACACCCCAACGGATATGCCTTGCTGAATAGCACTTTCATTGTTTTTATGGAAATTCTCTTTCGACCACCAAAGCCGATCGAGATTAGATACCTTTTTAACTTCAAAAGTAGGGGAGATAGCCCATCTTTCACTTTCCTGGAGTCAGTCAGTAACTTCCAAGTAGTAACCGGATCTTGGGGAAGGCTGAGTTACTTTAAAACAAAATGGTTCTATGTTCGATGCCCCCCTGGATTCGCTAGGCGATGGTTGGATAGGCGTAACCGTTGTAGTATTTCTCAAGAATTATCGAGATAATAATTATCGTTCTTAAAACTAACATACTTCTCTTCTTTTACAGCCGCAATCTCACGACCTGAAGGTGGGTATTTCAAAGAGTTAGTTCGAATCCTCCAAGCAGTTCCAGGTGAAGAGAGGAACATTGACTCAGTTCTAACCGACAGAAATTTAAGAATCGTCGGGCTGATTGAAAGGAATCAAAGCATAAGGCTGGAAGGAACATTGAGGACGGCCTCGAAGAAGCGGGCGAAACGCAAGATGCCCGATGTCATGATAACCGAAGGGGTTGATCCGGAGAGAACACCCAGTGATGATGAACTTATAGCTGGGCCTTTTGGCAGTTTTCAGGACTCAGAAGGAAGGAGAAAAGGCAAGGCAGTTGCTCATAAGCGTTCTAACCATGAGATTGAAATCCGTGGTTGTGTCTTTGCATATTCCTGGAATTAGAATTTCGAAGGCTCCTCCCCTGCAAGTAGAGAATCCTTTCGAAAGGCTTGTTGATATTTCGATTCCGGATTATGGGTCGTTTCAACATGGCACCGGAATGGAGAAGCTTGACAGTGCTCTTGATGTGAGCGAGTCGCTTGCTATGAGTGCGACCGACATTTCTGGTTGGTCGGGGAGTTTCACATACATACACTTCACTGCACTACATGATTCATAATCGTAAATCGTCCAATCCAAAAGATCACTAGCTTTTGTTTCGTTTCTCATTCACAGGTACGATGTCTGGGAGAGGATCGATGTTTAGGAGCCTTCACTCGGCTCAAAAGTCTTTTTCTTATTATGATTCCCACAGGAGAGATTTGGATAGAGACCGCGATCGCAGGTACTCCAATTAGGATAGATACAAATGGGATAGGGATAGAGACTATAGACGCTGATCTAGGTCCCGTTCGCCACCTCCTAGAATTCCATCTCCACCTCCTGTTCATGTTTCACACCCACCAGAGCCTCCACGACACCGACCATCTTCCCACACTTCTAGGCTCGAAACTCATCACCAGCGAGTTGAAACTGTGGCCTCCATAATTGCAGAGCAGGCCATAACTGAGCCCGCGGGGGAAGGGGCTATTAAAATTGCTCAGCTGAGGAAGGAGTTCCCCAACATATGCTTCGACAGCTATGTCTTTCCACCTCATTTAAAGAGAATTCCATCAAGGGAGGAGAACACGATGCATGATTACATTCATGACATCTACACCCAGTATAGAGAGAGGGCGAAGGCTGTATAAAAAGCTTCCAAGGTGGCCTTCGAGCGAGCCAAAGCGATTGAAAAGATGGAGTCTGAACTTGCTCAAAAAGACCGAATCATCCAAGTGCTCAATACTGAGGTCGAGTCTTCCCGGAAATCTAAAATTGAGGCCACAAAAAAAGCTGATGAAGCGAATGTGGCGATGGAGAGGTTGAGGCAGACACACGTTGCCTTGGTGGAGGAGATGGGCCACCGAAATACTATAGTCATCGCCAAATGGGATGCGGCGGTCAAGGAACTCAACGAGCTTAAGGCCAAGTTCTCTGACATGGCCAAGGAAAGAGATGATGCAAACAACGCAGCCCAGGAGGCGTGCGAGCAGGCTGTCCTGCTTCGGGGTGAACGGGATGCGGCCGTGGCTAAGGTTTGCGAGGTGGAGAACAAGGTTGAGGAGGAGGTGAAATCGGTTGAGTCCAGGCTATAAGCCGACATTAAAGATCTTTTCGTTGTTTATAACGCTAACGTGCTGAGGCACAGGGGTCTAGCCTGGCTCGATGATTACCCGGCACATTTATACAACGCCTGGGGCCGATTGGTTGAGGAGGAGAAGGCGGTGCATCTGGGTGAGTCTGTTGATGAGTTTGAGCTCGAGAATCGACTGCTAAATGAAGATGAAAGGAGGATTCTCCACAAGTCAATGATTTCTTATGAGAAGGAGAGACTCGGCACCCAGCACTTGGAAATAGGAGAAGGTTCAGGGGTTGACCATCATGATGCAAGTCTTGAAGTTCCAGCGTCAATTCAACCTGAACCCTTACCTGCGGTGGACCCCCAAGCTGTCCCTGCCTATAATCCAGATCAACCGTAGATATCTCCGATCATAGAGCAAGTTGTTGAAGCTGCTTAGCCATCTACGAGCCAAACTGAGGAAGGTACTTTGAACATTCTTCGTACTTGTTTGAGATCGATAGCTTTATTTGGTTTGTTTACTGACAGTCTTCCTTTTCCTTTGTCTAATGATTGATGCTGCACCGATCGTGCTTCCTGCAACCCAAGAATCACATCAAACGCAGGAGGCCGTCATCACTGAAACGACCACCATAACTGCAACTGCGCCACTTGATGAAATGCTGGGAAGCACGCTTGTTTTTGATGAGCAAATGATGGAGGAACTCTTTCGTCGCCATAGCGATCCTTTTGCCGACCTGCCATTTGTTATGGGTGGAGGCGCTCCCGCTACAAGCTCTTCAATGCCAACCACCGATACTCCTAGCGAGGCCCAAGTGATTCATGAGGAAGAAATATTGGCCGAAATTGACGCTGAAATGGAAGCAGCGACTCGTGGTGGCAGATTTGGAGGTGGGATGGCGGCACCTGGTCCAGCTCCGCTCAGAATGATATCACCTGGTGGTACAGTTTTCGACACTAGTGTGCCCATTCCACCTTCTACACTTGATCCTGTTCCTTCGACTCCGCCTGCAGGAAGCATCCCAATTCGTTCGAGCTCGGAGGAGGATGTCAAGATCATGCCCCCGCCTGGAGACCGACCACCGAGGAGTAAAGGTTCAAAGAGGAAAGTTAGTGGTGGCTCCAGCGGGTTTACACCGAGGAAGAATTCGAGAGAGAAGAAGAAATATATGGGCCTCTTCAGTTTGTTCTGGGTAGATGGGGATTTATTTTGGTTTTCTTTTCGTAGGCCGTGTATAGATGTGGGTTCGGCCCCCGCTAGTAGGAATTTTTTGGATCAAACTTGTACATGAATTTCTTTCACAAACAGTAGAAATGAAACTTTCTTTTTTGACTTCTTCTCAGTTATCGTGTATTTGCCTAAGTGTTTTAATATCTGAAGTGCACTCATGTAGTTTCAGCTTCTGAGTCAAGTTTGTCTTTGTTTGCCAGATCCGAAAACTGTGGACATGGTTCATGACTGGGAAGCGAGTTGAATTTTGACGTCGCACTGCTTCAGTCAACGGTCGACACTTAATTTCTGCCCCCCAGCCTTGGGGACGAGTTGTAAAACATCAGCCAGCAATTGCATCTCACTTATAACACGTTGAGTCTAGTGCCACTGAACAGATGTTTGAGACAAGTGGAGATTGAGTAGTTCAACCTCACTCGTTTAATTATCGATGATCATATCTGCACTCCGGGGATTTTCACTTGTTTACCGACGGTCGGTTATGCCGGTTTAAGTTTTAATTATATGTCCGCGCTCTGGGGACTTGGAATCGAGATTTATACTCCGACTCACACTTTGGGAGTTCGGAGTTGGTGTTTATGCTCCGTTTCACACTCTGGGAATTCGGAGTTGATTTTTATACTCCGTCTCGCACTCTGGGAATTCGGAGTTGGTGTTTATACTCCGTTTCGCACTCTAGGAATTTAGAGTTGATGTTTATACTCCGTCTCGCGCTCTGGGAATTCGGAGTTGGTAAACAGACGGTCAGTCACATCTGTTGCATGTTTTTGGATTTCGCTCGCACTCTGGGAACGAAAGGTGTATCAGGATCGTGGATGGTCGGATCACATCCACCCTGAGTTAACAAGTGAGGTCGTTAGATGGACGGGTCCACCCTCCTCAAACTTGGTTTGGATACGGGAGAAGTTGTCAGGTGGACGGATCCACCCTCTCTGTAAACATATTTGTGAGTTTATACTCCAGTTCGCACTCTGGGAATCTAGAGTTTAAATGAAGGATTGTCGTGTATCAATCCTTTTCTGACTTTGGTGTGATGGCTTGTCCCCGAGCATGGGTTTCACTTAGCGAGTGACCGGTTGCATCACAGTCACTCCCTATTTGAATAAATCCCACCGTATGGTGGAACTTAACTCTCCGTGCATGGTGATGTTCATACGAAGTATTTCAAGTAAATCACAACTCTGGCTCGAAGAGATTGCATTTTATTGCTAAAATAAGAAAATATGGCAAAGTCAGTTGCCTTATTACAAATTCTAATTTCGAAATGCAGAAACAAATTGCGAATGAAAAATAAACTAAATGAATAAACATAGCCTGTTATGTGTAGTGGCGATGAAGACTTTCGCTATTCCAGGCTCTCGGTAGAGTGAGACCGTCGACGGTCGATAATTTGAATGTGCCATCTCCGAGCCTTCGCTCAATAACATACGGTCCTTCTCATGTTGGCTTCATATGCAAAGGAACCGGATAAATTCTTTTCAAGACGAGATCGCCGAGTTCAAAGGTTCGCGGGCGGACCTTGGAGTTGTACAATCGGGTGACTCGACTTCGATACACAGTTGCCCTCAAATCAGTCTCTTCACGCTTCTTATCCAATAAATCAAGAGATTCAGCAAGTAATATTACATTTGTCTTCGGATCATAGTATGTCACACGATGAGAAGGTACGTCTAGCTCGACTGGAATAACAACTTCTGAACCATAAGAGAGAGAGAATGAAGTGTGACCGGTCGCGGACTTGTGGGTTGTTCGATAAGCCCATAAAGCCATAGGAAGTTCATCGACCCATTTGCCCTCGAACTTTTCCAGTCGTTTTTTCAGAATGGACTTTAATAACCTTATTGACTGCTTCAACCTGTCCATTTTCTTGAGGGTGTGCAACTGCAGAGAATTTCTTTTGAATGCGAAACCGTTTGCAGAAATCTTTAAATTCAACACTGTCGAATTGGGTTCCGTTATCAGTGATAATGGTGTGTGGGAGACCGAATCGACAGATAATGTTGCGGACTACAAAGTTGATCACTTTTTTCGTCGTTATAGTAGCAAGAGGCTCAGCTTCAACCCACTTTGTAAAGTAATCAACTGCGACGATGGCGTACTATGCACCACCTTTTGCCAGAGGTAGAGTGCTAATGATATCGATGCCCCATACTGCAAATGGCCATGGGCTGACCATTTGTGTTATCTCGGTAGGTGGGGCTCTAGGAATTTGAGCATGCTTTTGACATTTATCACATTTCTTTGCATAATCCGATGCATCGCGATTCACAGTCGGCCAATAATATCCGTATCGAAGTATTTTCTTGGCCACTGCTTGCCCCCCGGTGTGATCGCCACATTCTCCCTCATGTACGTCATGTAATACTCATTTAATTTCATTGTGAGCGATACACTGGAGTAAAGGAACGGAGTACCCTCTTCTGTACATGACTCCATTCTGGATGGCGAACCGTGAAGCCTTCCGAAGGACTTGTCTTTTTTCACTTCTGCTCTCTGGAAGGATTCCATGCTCAAGGTAATTCCTGAATTGAGTCATCCACGACTCCTTATCAGGAACGGTTTCACACACCCAATCTGTTTCTGCCTGGTCAATACTTGGGGAAGATAACGTCTCTACGAGAACAAGTCCCATTTGCTGAGCTTCACCTGTGCTGGCTAACTTCGCCAATGAATTGGCTTTCTGATTGCGTTCTTGAGGTATACAATAAATGGCATAATAATCGAACTAATTTAGTATTTCCTGGACCCGAGCTAAGTAAGCAGCCAGCCTTCGATCTCTCGCTTGATATTCTCCCCGAACTTGACACACAACTAATTGTGAATCACAATAAATTTCAACAGCGATAATTCTCAAATCTCTGGCAAGTTTCAATCCAGCTAAGAGGGATTCATATTCAGCTTCATTATTCGTTGCATGAAAATCGAACCTTTAAGCATAACATATAGATCAGCCTTCAGGGGTTTCGAAAACAACTCCAGCGCCCGAGCTCCGGTCGTTTGATGCACCATCTGTGTACAGCTTCCAGATGTATTCGGGAGATTCACTGGTTTTGGGCAAGTCCTCTGGAATGGTAAATTAGGCTATGAAATCGGCTAGGACTTGTCCTTGAATGGCTCACTTGGGAGTATAAGTAATATCGAACTGGCTCAGTTCGATGTTCTACTTGAACAACCTACTGGACGTTTCAGGCCGCGTAAGGACCTGTCGTAACGGCTGGTCGGTGTAAACAATAATAGGATGTGCCTGGAAATATGGATGGAGCTTCCTTGATGCAATAACAAGGCAATACGCCAGCTTCTCTAGTTTCAGATAATTCCTTTCAGCTCCAGTCAATCGTTTGCTGATATAGTATACTGGCTTTTGTATCCTGTCTTCTTCTCGAATTAAGGCAGCGATGATAGCGTTTTCTGATATTGCCAAGTAAATGTACAACTTCTCGTGATCAATAGGCTTTGACAGGATAGGTGGCGTGGATAGATGCTGAATTAGTGCTTGGAAAGCGCCCTCACACTCCATGGTCCATTTAACGTTTCGTTTTCCTTTTCGGATCAGATCGAAAAAAGGAATGCATTTGTCGGTGGACTTTAAAATGAACCTGCTCAGTGCCGCTACTTTCCCATTGAGACTCTGGACTTGCTTTATAGTTTTCGGAGTTACAAGATTTTTGATTGCCCAGATCTTTTCAGGATTAGCTTCAATCCCTCGAGCATTGACGATAAACCCGAGGAATTTTCTAGATGCAACTCCAAAATGACATTTCAGTGGGTTGAGCTTCATTCTGTATTCTCGAAGTATGTTAAACATAGTTTCCAGGTCTTTTATATGGTCAGTGGAAAATCATGACTTCACAAGCATGTCATCTACATATACTTCCATGGTTTTCCCGATTTGATTGGCAAACATCTGATTGACCAATCGTTGATAAGTAGCCCCGGCATTCTTTAGTCCGAATGGCATAACTTTGTAACAATAAAGTCCCAGATTGGTTACGAAGCTGGTATGTTCTTGATCAGGTAAATGCATTGGTATCAAATTGTAGCCTGAATACGCATCCACGAAGGATAGAAGTTCATGTCCAGCCGTCGAGTCTACGAGCTGATCAATTCTGGGAAGCGGGAAACTATATTTAGGACAGGCTTTATTCAGATCGGAGTAATCGACACATGTTCTCCATTTTCCATTTGACTTTCGAACAAGCACGGGATTTGATACCCATTCGGGGTATAGCGCATCTCGAATGAACCCGTTTGTTTTAAGCTTTTCTACCTTTTCTTTAAGGGCGGCAGATCTCTCTATATCCATACCACGTCTTTTCTGTTTGACCGGGACTTGCCGCGGGTCAATATTCAGAGTGTGGCTCGCGATGTCCGGCGAGATTCCACACATACCAGAATGCGTCTAGGCGAATACGTCAAGATTCGCCCGTAGAAATTCAACCAATTCCTCTTGAGTCTGCTGGCTTAACTGAGAGCCAATCTTTATCATCTTTGAATCATCATCATTGTCAATTGGGACATCGATCGTCAGTTCGGCTGGGGATGCTTGACTTTCTTTTGATTCTCCTTCATCTTCAGTTTCCTTTGGGTCAAGATCCTTTTGGAATTGGCTGGGGTGCCCGGGCCTTGGTCCAGGCATTAATTATCAATTATCAGCGAAGCGGATGCAGAGAGATTGCTCTATGCCCTTTCCTTTCTCCCTTCGCTGTGCGTCTCGCAGCTCAGCGACATAGCAGGCTCTCCCAGCAGCCTGATCTCCTTGAATAAATCCCACTCCATGATCAGTGGGAAACTTCAGAGTCAAACACCACGGGGCAATAGCTACCCTGAATTCAGCGAGGGCCGGTCAGCCCAAGAAAGAATTATAAGGGGAGTCTATGTCCAACACAACGAACTGTAATATTCATACTCTCCGGCGTTCTCCAACTCCCAACTCCACTGGTAGTTCCACTTAGGCCTGTCAATGAGTACTCGAAATATCCGAAATCTGTCCGCATCCGTATCCGAAAACATGAAAAATATCCGATATCCGAAAAGCAGATGCGGATATCCGATATCCGAAACATATTTCGGATACGGATACGGATATGGTTGTATCCGTATCCGATAAATATACATCCGGTTTGAAATTAAATATATATATTAATATGTTGTTTTATATCCATAAATTTAATATAAATATACTTCATTTTACAAAAATACAACCCATGGTATTTTGCAGGGTAATCTTTTGGTTTTGGAGCATTAACCACTTCATGGAAAAAGAATGCAATATTTTAGGCTATATGTATGTTATGAAGATGATTTTTATTTTTTGGTATTTGTTACAATTAAGAAGATGTGTGATGCATGTTTGCTTTTTGATTTGTTGTGATTGAATTAGCCTATGGATTTTTCGTATGGATTATATTTATATATGCAATATTATTGTATGGATTTTGTGTGATTGGATTAGCTATTGTTAATTTGATGTAATTTATGTATTACAAGGTTTGTTCATCTTTTTTTCAGTCCAAAAAAAATGAAATACGCATTATATTGATTAATTTTCGGATATTTTCGGATACATTTTGAGGTTCGGATACGGATATTTTCGGATATCCAAAAATATCCGTATTCGCTAAGCCGGATATGGATATTTTCGGATATCCGAAAATATTCGTGGATACGGATACGGATAATATTCAACGGGTATTCGCGGATATCGGATACGGATTCGGATACGGATTTTCATTTTCGGATACGGATACGGATACAGCACTATCCGTATCCGATTGCATCCGTTTATAGGCCTAGTTCCACTACTCCAGTGGGTATAGTAGCGCTCCCATTGAAACCATGGATTCGAGATTGGCAAGGCTTTAAATCTTTGGCTTCCATTTTCATTTGGTCGTAAGATCGTTTAAACAAAATATTCACAGAGCTTCCACTGTCAACTAAGATCTCTTCATCCAAGCAGGACCTACTTGAGCTGAGATGACCAGTGGATCGATAGTGGGGGCTTCGATTTTATCAGCATCTCTATTTCTGAATACGATGTCATCAGTCATTGTTTTCTGTTGTTTGGTCGGAGCCCCTTCATCAAAACTACTATAACACTCGAAGTACGCATGCCTAATAGAGCTAGCATACGACTCCATTTCCTTCCAGCTTCGGTCTGCTGGATGGGGACCACCACTTATTGTATTAATAACCAATCTCCCGCCAGTACGAGCGGGTTCCTCCTGCCTTTCCTGGTTTGGTGCATGATTCTGATTCGATGGTCCCGCACCTCCTAACTGCGGCGCCCGTACAAACTGATCCAACTTTCGTTCACGTATCAGTTTTTCAATGAGATCTTGTAAGTGACGACACTCATTTGCATTATGGCCATAACTTTCATGGAATCTACAAAATTTTCCTGTTTGAATTTGTCTTTCCATTGATGGCTTCGGGGCAGGTTTCTTGTATTGCATGGTATTACAGGTTTGCAAATACACATTTTCCGGCGACGTATTTAATGGAGTATAATTGTCGAACATGGGAGCTCTACGTCATGGACCACGATTTTGATCTCGTTTTTTACCTTGATTTCCATTGTCCCTCTGGTGGTTCTGTTTTCTTTGTATATTCAACTGAACTTTTCCAGAACTCTCCCCGGATTGTTTAACTGCAATGTTACTTTGAATTCCTTCCATGTTGGGCCCTGCGTCATCCTGCTTCCTAGACTGTTCGCATCCTCCCTCCTCAAGAATTGGGCTACCTTGGAATAGAAACGGTCCAATGACGCATGTGGCTTCCCAACTAACAATTTTCGAATTCGGAATCAGGATCAGTCCCCTTAGTTAATACCATCGGGATAGAGTTGTCATAGGGATTGCTTATTTCTGCACATGCGGCATGAAATCGTTCCAAGTAACGTCCGAGTGTCTCTCCGGGAGCTTGAGTGACGCTAGACAGGGTATTAACATCTTTAGGCCTCGCCACGTGCATACGGAATTGTTCAACAAACTTGGTGGCCGTCTTGTGATATCCCGGAATTTCAAGAAGTTTAAAATGTGATAATCTCTTAATTTAAATTATTTAAAATTGATAAATTTGTTATTTTCAAATATAAATAACCAAATATTAATAATGTGATGTTTTAATTATGGTTATAGATTGATTTTTAAGAATAATTATTTAATTTGTGTTATTTTATAAATTTGATTTTAAATAGACTTATCATTTTCAAATTTAATAAGTATTGTTTAATTATATATATATATATATATATGTGTGTGTGTGTGTGTGTGTGTGTGCCTTGAGTTGTTTTTAAATGAAATAATCAATTTCAAACTTAATAATGTGTTTATTTAAAAATATAAATGTTGAGTTGATTTGTAAATGGGATTTTAAAAAAGTAAAATTTGAATTTGAATCTGGATTTAAATTTGGATCTTTAAAAGATAATTATTTTAATATATTTGGGTATAAAATATATGAACAAGGCTTTTATTTAAAATAAGATTTGTTTTACAATATTTTCTTTAAAAGAAATTTTATTTATATAAATTTAGAAAGTATTTATTTAATAGTAAATTAAATATAAAAGTTTTATATTTACACTTAAAATGAATTAAATATATTATATATGATTTTATTAGGATATAATTAGTTTTTATTTTATTTTCTTTTAAAGGTTTCATTTATGTATAATATAGAAAAGCAATTATAATTAATAAATGTATTAATTAATTAGGAAAATTCATTATAAAGGCTTTTAAATAATTTTAAAACAAATAAAAATAAATAATGACAAGTGTTGAATTTTTAAACATGTTAAATACATGTGTAAGGTAATTAAGAAATGGTAGAGACACGTGTCAACCATTTGTTTTATTTTCTTTAAATTTTAATAAATCATAATTTAATCTATATAAACATATATCTCCTCTTTCCAATCTCTTTTTTATTTTTGATTTCTAAGAAAAAAACTTAAGAAACTCAAACTTAAAAAGCAAATCTCAGTTCAAACCTGAAACCATGTCTCAAACTAGAAAATTTCTTAAACCAAATCAATGCCTGTAAAACATTGTACAAATTCAAAACTAAATCTGCAACGTTCTTGCAAACCTGTAACCTTCTCAAATGCAAGATTAAAACTTGTAAATCCTTGTAATCTTCAGCCTGCAAACACTCCTCAAAAACAAACCAGTAAAATTCTCAAGTTCAATTGCCTAAAACCATATTTCAAATCATATCAAAGCTCTGTAAACAATCAAGACCTGTAACCATTTCCCTGTTTCAAAATCAAGTCTGTAACCATTTCCAAAAGTTCATGCAAGTAAATCAAAGCAAAGTTTCAAAGCTTACAAATTCCAGAGGCCATGGTTTTCAAGTTTTCAGCAAGCAATTCAAGTTTAAAGTTTTCAAATCAAAGCAAAGCATTTTCCAGTTTTTAAAGTTCAAAAGTTATCAAAAGCTTTTCAAAATGGAGGCTTTGTTCTTCTTTAAAAAGGTGAGTAAACATCTAAATTAAAAACAGTTTTTAAAAATCTATGATATGGTTTAAATGTTTGTGACAAAATTTCTATAGATGATGGTTGCATGTGTTTATGTATGTAGATGCATGTGTAGATATATGATGTCTGTGATCTGCCTATGAATGACTGTGAACATAGATATATATGAGCTCTGTTTATATTCCAGGCTCATCTTCCTTAGGAAAAATTTAAATTGCTCTTCACCCAATTGATTTTAGGCTTCAATCTTTAAATAAATAATGACTGTAGGATTCTCATTTCATTGATAAAAAAATTGCAAGCAAAAATACCCAGTGGATATTTCAAAAATAATACATTACAGTAGGAAATGAATAATGGTCAGAAATAAATCATCATAATTTCTAAATTTGATTATATATTCATATTAGTGATAGGAAATAATGAATTTAGGTGAAGATATCACGATTTTTAGATAAGTAAATATTGGGATATTCTGGGATGATCAGAATTTGGTTTTTGATCGAATTCCGGTGTTCGGCGTTGAGGTGAGTGTCGAGCTTTGGGTTGGAGGTGGCCGAAGTGTGGTCGGTCTTAGGAAAAATAATGGAGTATTTTTCTAATGATTGTGGTGGCCAGGGAGGATCGAAGTAGGGTTCGAAGAGCAGTTTGGTCGAGGTTGTTTTCGAATTGATGGCGATGCCATGGGAAGATCGTGGTCGATCGCATGTGGGGGAATCAACGCTGGGGTTCAAGACGCGACTTTGGATGAGGCGGTTGAGGTTCTAGTGATGGAGTTCGTCGTCGGCAAGTGTTTTTGATGATCGAGTTTTTGGATGCTGTGGGTTCGAGTGTTCGATTTTGTTCCTCTAGCGTTTTGGGTGATCTAAGTGGTCGCGAGGGACGATGAGAGTGTCGGCGACGTGCAGAGGGTCGTAGCGATGGTCGGAGTTGGGTGGCTGCGGCGTACATGTGCACGCATGTGCACCTGTGTCTGACAACGTTCAAGTTGGGATGATGACGTGAGTTGCTCGGGTTCTTCCTCGCGTAGGCCATTGTAGAACTCGAAGTAAATGTAGAACGAGAGGTTCTCGTGTTTTACTCAGGGAAGAAGCGAAGTTGGCTCGGGTTGTTTTAATTAAATAACCGGGTTTTAAAATGTGAATTTAGTTTCCAAAATAAATTTATTTGAAATAAGTTTTTAACAAGTTTGCAAAGATTTAAAAATGTTAAGTAAATGTTTAAAATTGTTTGTTTAAAAGTAATTATATATTGGATTATTATATAAATATTTTCAAATGAAATTTGATGATGAAATTAGGAAGTGATTAAGAAAGTGTATTTAACTTTAATCAATCAACGAGTTCTCAAATGTTTTATTTTGAATAAATTAATTTCAAGCTTTTAAATTAAATAAGATATAAATGATGAAATTAAGTAAATTAATTAAGGTAATTAATTAAAGGATATTTAATTAGAGTGTTTAATTAAGGTAAATGGTTTATCTTAATTAATCAAGGTCTTATTAATAAAAGTAATTAAAGTATAATTACTTAATTAATTAAAGATAATTAATTTATGTAATTAATTTAAGATAATTAATTAGTTTAATTAATTTAGGATAATTACTTTGAAAATTTGATTAAGTATAATTACTTAATATAATTAATAAAGTATAATTACTTAGTATGAATAATTAGTGGTTAATTAATAAATGTAATTAATAAAGGATAATTACTTAATGAAAGTAATTAGAGGTTAATTAATGGAAGTAATAAAAGGTTAATTTCTTAAAGGAAGTAATTAAGGGATTAATTACTTAATGAAATTAATTAAGTTTAAATGTAATTTGTTTAAGTTAATTAATTAAGTTTAATTAATTTAAACACTTGATGATTTGATAAACAATAACTTAGTTTAATTAATGGATTGTAATTACTTAGTAAAGTAATTAATGGATAATTACTGGACTTAATTAATTAAAGATGTTTTAAAAATGAAAGTAATTTGGATTTAATTACTTTGTGAAATTAATCAAGGGATTAATTAAAGATAATTAATTAATGAGTAATTAATTTATGTAATGGAGTAATTAAGGGAAGTTAATTACTGAATAAGATTAATCAAAGGTGATTAATAATTGTGGTTTAATTAAGATTAATTACTTAATGTAATTAATTTAAATAGAATAGTTTATAATTAATTAATGATGTAATTAAAGGTTGATTAATTAAGATTAGTTAATCAATGATAAGTGATTATAGAATAATTAATTAATGTAATTAATTAAGGATTAATGAAATTAATTATAGTTAATTAATTTATATAGTAATTAAAGGTTAATTACTATAAATGGTTAAGAATAATTAATTTGTGAAATTAATTAAAGGCTAATTACTTGAATGTAATTAAAAGGTAATTAAACAAGGATGATTAATTGAAATGAATAATTAAAGGATAATTAATTAATTGATTTATAATTAATTAATGGTTAAGTAAGCAGGATTTATAGAATAAAGTAATTAATTTAATTTATGTTAAATTAATTAGAGATAGTATAAATCATTACTTATGGATGGTTGAATAATATTGAATGCTTTGCATTGTTTGATATCTCTGATGGGATATGTGCTAATCTGTGATATGGATGTTTTGGTTAAATTGTGATGATAATGTGAATTATCTATTTGTGATAATAGTGTAGATTATCTATTGTTATATTGTGAATTATCTATCTGTGTGTATATAGATAATAGAAATTGAATTGTTTTAACTTTAAAACAACTTGGCCTTAAAAGATACGTTTTGGATTTCGATGAGACCGGGATTGGGTTTCCAGATTTAGATATCCGAATACCACATCGATCCAAATTAACGATAGGTCGTGAATCTCAAGTGAAGATGAAGATTCAGAGTGCAAGGGTTATTGTCGTTAACTCTGAGGGTGATTCCAAAAAGAGTGTAACAAGATAATGCCTTCGATTTCGTTCGAACCCGGAACGAACTTGTATGGATTGAATGCTTTCAGAACATCGTCAGGTGGACGATGAGCATTCTAAGTGATGTGTTCTGATTAAAGGTAATCGTAGCCTCAAGCCTCATCAACCGGGAATGGCTAAAACAGGGGAGGTGCAGCAAGGCTTCGTGGGTAGCACCCACTGAGAGTAAGGTCATCCCTGTCTAGATGTCCCTTTCTATTTCGGCTTAGTGGTGCGGTTGAATGATCAAAACCGTGGGTGATTTTATTCGGAATTATCCAGTAAGGGATGGTTCCGGCTTTGTGTTGCAGGGGATTGGGCGTGATCCTCGGTACGGTGATCTAGGCCACGTACTGTGACGGGCGGTACCTAGTAGCCCTGCCATTGTATGAAATCCAATTTCCAATAAGTGATCACGGACTTGATTGTATTACCCACTTGTTGGCTAGTATGCTGGAATTTAATAATGTAACAATTTCAGCTATTTCTTATTTACTTGAAAACTCTAGACCTATTATAATATAACTGAATTTCCTATCAAATGTTTGGTTAGCGTAAGGTAAAAACTTACCCATGTTTATGTGTGGGGAGTCTTACGTGATACCTTTTGTTTCAAAGGTTTTTAAAGTTAAGCAACTTTAACCGTTTACTCACACAAGACCCATGTCTGACCCAAGTGTTTATTTTCTGTTTTATTAAACTCTTGGGTACTCAAATTTTTATGAGTAGCCAAGGGATTCAGGTTAGCTTTGACGAATCTATGGAGGAGATATGGAGCAGGAGGCTTCAGCGTTCGTAGATATATAATGTTCCGCTGTGTTGATCTCTGTGATAGTGTCTTGTATGTATTTGAATTGTAATGTCTAGACAGATGTTTATAACTGTCTATTTGGTGATGTATAAGTTGTGTACTCTGATGTATATGATACTATGTAATATCTTATGTGATATATTATATTTCATTCATTCCGCTGTGAGATTCTGATGTGTTGTTGTTCTTTCTTCTCTTCTTTTCTATTTTCTATCCCTTTCTTTCTTATTAATGATGTGTCATTCTGTGGAATGAATGGCGGGTCATTACAGGTGGTATCAGAGCATAGGTTGAGATAATACCTAGGCTCTGGAATGGTGTCTATCTTGAGAGAGCATATTTTTAATTTTTATATAACTATATATATATATATATATATATCTATTCTACCTATTTGTTGGGTTACCTGTTCGGGTTTTCCAATATAAGATATAAAGGTAGATAGGGTAGTGGTGTGTGTAACACGACGACTACCAATGGTAGGAGTTTGAATGTTGAGGTTGGAAGTATCTGTCGAGACTGTAGACCTAATACCGTCTCGAGTGAGCTTTGCTATGGTGTAAGGATTTCTCAATCTCTGAAGGAAACCTGTTAAAGGTTCGGAGTCCATCTTGGAAGTGCCAGTTTGGCTAAGTTATAGTTTGGATCTGTCGGATGAGCAGAAGCGAGTGATGGTATCTTGGTAACTTCTGGAAGAAGTAGCTGTGTGATGAGACGCAGTGACTATGGATGTCTCCGAAGATGTTTTCTTTTGGAGCGAGTTTAAGGAAGAATGTCTGCTTCGGTGTTGTGGCTGAGTTCAGCATGGTGATTCTGTTTGGTTTGAGGTTCGAGTTTCTCAAAGAGCTTTGGTTAGGAAGTCTTTGGTCGGTGGCAGCAGTGTAGCTCGGAGTGTTCTGTGTGTTGGAAGGAAGTTTTCTGGTTGAGCAGTTTTTCTTCTGGTGGAGTTCAGAAGCAGCAGAATGGATCCATTTCTTCGATGGATTGAATAGATAAGTGTAAGATGTTCTGATTGGTAAAGGGAGAACAGTCTGTTTGGAATTAGGCTGGGTTGATCGCAAAAGTGACTTGCGATTGCTGAGTGTTCTCTTGGGTTATCAGAGTTTTTCTGGATGTCTTCAGGGAAGTTTGAGGTTTGTTCGCAGTTGGAGGTTGAGTTTTTGTATCGACTAGGATTCCAGGAGTGTTACCGTTGGTTCAGCTAGTTGAAGGATGGTTCCTAGAGATAGAGTTTGGTGAAGCAGCTCAGGTTTTGGTGGAACTTCTGAGTTTTCTTTTATGGATCTGTGAACCATATTTCTGGGATGTGTTGTCTAGTCTGTGCTCGTGTTCATCTACGGATTTTCTCATCTGCTCCAAATCAGAGTTGTGCAGCGGAAGCAGTTTGGCGAGTACTCTTGTTTGTCCTTTCTGGATTGAAGGAGTATGTTTAGTCTTCTGTTGTTTGAGGAGTAGAATTGGTGTTTTTGGTTTTGGTTGATCTTGAGGAGATCATTGTGTTGGGTTGCTTTGGTCCAGTTTGTTTCTAGAGACATCAGCAAAGGATGAGCTGATCAGGAAGGATGTAGGCAGCCCAGGATCGTCCAAAGGATTTTGTGGATAAGAGATGAAGGAATTTGGATTTCGAAGACGGAGATTTGATTTTGGATAAGTTTTCTCCGATCGAAGGAATTATAAGATTTGGTAAGACTGGGAAGTCAGCTCCGAGGTATTTTGGATCTCTTCTGTGTACTGATTTGAATAAGAGCTTGGTCTACAGGATTGAATGGTCAGTTTGGATAACTGGGATCCGATGTGTTTCCCGTATATCTGAGGGAGTACGTGTAAGATCTATCTCTGGTTGTGGAACCAGCAGTTCTAGAAGATTTGGTTGTTGAGTCAGACTCGTCTGTAGTCTGATATCCTCTTTAGTTTTGTAGATCTAGATCAGTAGGAGCTCTGTAGCTTAGTAGTATAGCTAGTTTGAATTCTGTAGAGCGAGTATCCCGATATTTATACTTGGGAAACTCTAGGAAATTCTATCCAGAATTTTGTCTGGATAATTAGAATTGTTTGTTTGGATGAATGGTTGTTTGTTTGATAGTGTATGGTTGATGTGTATGCTTGAATTGTTTTAAAATTGGTTGAAAAAAAAATAAAACTTTTGGATTATCTTTTGTTTTAAATTTCGAGGACGAAATTCTTTTAAGGGGAGAGGAATGTGATATCCCGGAATTTCAAGAAGTTTAAAATGTGATAATCTCTTAATTTAAATTATTTAAAATTGATAAATTTGTTATTTTAAAATATAATTAACCAAATATTAATAATGTGATTTTTTAATTATGGTTATAGATTGATTTTTAAGAATAATTATTTAATTTGTGTTATTTTATAAATTTGATTTTAAATAGACTTATCATTTTCATATTTAATAAGTATTGTTTAATTATATATATATGTGTGTGTCTTGAGTTGTTTTTAAATGAAATAATCAATTTCAAACTTAATAATGTGTTTATTTAAAAATATAAATGTTGAGTTGATTTGTAAGTGGGATTTTAAAAAAGTAAAATTTGAATTTGAATCTGGATTTAAATTTGGATCTTTAAAAGATAATTATTTTAATATATTTGGGTATAAAATATATGAACAAGGCTTTTATTTAAAATAAGATTTGTTTTACAATATTTTCTTTAAAAGAAATTTTATTTATATAAATTTAGAAAGTATTTATTTAATAGTAAATTAAATATAAAAGTTTTATATTTACACTTAAAATGAATTAAATATATTATATATGATTTTATTAGGATATAATTAGTTTTTATTTTATTTTCTTTCAAAGGTTTCATTTATGTATAATATAGAAAAGCAATTATAATTAATAAATGTATTAATTAATTAGGAAAATTCATTATAAAGGCTTTTAAATAATTTTAAAACAAATAAAAATAAATAATGACAAGTGTTGAATTTTTAAACATGTTAAATACATGTGTAAGGTAATTAAGAAATGGTAGAGACAAGTGTCAACCATTTGTTTTATTTTCTTTAAATTTTAATATATCATAATTTAATCTATATAAACATATATCTCCTCTTTCCCATCTCTATTCTATTTTTGATTTCTAAGAAAAAAACTCAAGAAACTCAAACTTAAAAAGCAAATCTCAGTTCAAACCTGAAACCATGTCTCAAACTAGAAAATTTCTCAAACCAAATCAATGCATGTAAAACATTGTACAAATTCAAAACTAAATCTGCAATGTTCTTGCAAACCTATAACCTTCTCAAATGGAAGATTAAAACTTGTAAATCCTTTTAATCTTCAGCCTGCAAACACTCCTCAAAAACAAACCAGTAAAATTCTCAAGTTCAATTGCCTGAAACCATATTTCAAATCATATCAAAGCTCTGTAAACAATCAAGACCTGTAACCATTTTCCTGTTTCAAAATCAAGTCTGTAACCATTTCCAAGATTTCATGCAAGTAAATCAAAGAAAAGTTTCAAAGCTTACAAATTCCAGAGGCCATGGTTTTCAAGTTTTCAGCAAGCAATTCAAGTTTAAAGTTTTCAAATCAAAGCAAAGCATTTTCCAGTTTTTAAAGTTCAAAAGTTATCAAAAGCTTTTCAAAATGGAGGCTCTGTTCTTCTTTAAAAAGGTGAGTAAACATCTAAATTAAAAACAGTTTTTAAAAATCTGTGATGTGGTTTAAATGTTTGTGACAAAATTTCTATAGATGATGGTTGCATGTGTTTATGTATGTAGATGCATGTGTAGGTATATGATGTCTGTGATCTGCCTATGAATGACTGTGAACATAGATATATATATATATATATATATATATATATATGACCTCTGTTTATATTCCAGGCTCATCTTCCCTAGGAAAAATTTAAATTGCTCTTCACCCAATTGATTTTAGACTTCGATCTTTAAATAAATAATGACTGTAGGATTCTCATTTCATTGTTAAACAATTGCAAGCAGAAATACCTAGTGGATATTTCAAAAATAATACATTACAGTAAGAAATGAATAATGGTCAGAAATAAATCATCATAATTTCTAAATTTGATTATATATTCAGATTAGTGATAGGAAATAATGAATTTAGGTGAAGATAACACGATTTTTAGATAAGTAAATATTGGGATATTCTGGGATGATCAGAATTTGGTTTTTGATCGAATTCCGGTGTTCGGCGTTGAGGTGAGTGTCGAGCTTTGGGTTGGAGGTGGCCGAAGTGTGGTCGGTCTCAGGAAAAATAATGGAGTATTTTTCTGATGATTGTGGTGGCCAGGGAGGATCGAAGTAGGGTACGAAGAGCAGTTTGGTCGAGGTTGTTTTCGAATTGATGGTGATGCCGTGGGAAGATCGTGGTTGATCGCATGTGGGGGAATCAACGCTGGGGTTCAAGACGCGACTTTAGATGAGGCGGTTGAGGTTCTAGTGATGGAGTTCGTTGTCGGCAAGTGTTTTTGATGATCGAGTTTTTGGATGCTGTGGGTTCGAGTGTTCGATTTTGTTCCTCTGGCGTTTTGGGTGATCTAAGTGGTCGTGAGGGACAATGAGAGTGTCAACGACATGTAGAGGGTCGTAGCGATGGTCGGAGTTGGGAGGCTACGGCGTACATGTGCACGCGTGTGCACCTGTGTCTGACAACGTTCTAGTTGGGATGATGACGTGAGTTGCTCGGGTTCTTCCTCGCGTAGGCCTTTGTAGAACTCGAAGTAAATGTAGAACGAGAGGTTCTTGTGTTTTACTCAGGGAAGAAGCGAAGTTGGCTCGGGTTGTTTTAATTAAATAACCGGGTTTTAAAATGTGAATTTAGTTTCCAAAATAAATTTATTTGAAATAAGTTTTTAACAAGTTTGCAAAGATTTAAAAATGTTAAGTAAATGTTTAAAATTGTTTGTTTAAAAGTAATTATATATTGGATTATTATATAATTAATTTCTAAATATTTTCAAATGAAATTTGATGATGAAATTAGGAAGTGATTAAGAAAGTGTATTTAACTTTAATAAATCAACGAGTTCTCAAATGTTTTATTTTGAATAAATTAATTTTAAGCTTTTAAATTAAATAAGATATAAATGATGAAATTAAGTAAATTAATTAAGGTAATTAATTAAAGGATATTTAATTAGAGTGTTTAATTAAGGTAAATGGTTTATCTTAATTAATCAAGGTCTTATTAATAAAAGTAATTAAAGTATAATTACTTAATTAATTAAAGATAATTAATTTATGTAATTAATTTAAGATAATTAATTAGTTTAATTAATTTAGGATAATTACTTTGAAAATTTGATTAAGTATAATTACTTAATATAATTAATAAAGTATAATACTTAGTATGAATAATTAGTGGTTAGTTAATAAATGTAATTAATAAAGGATAATTACTTAATGAAAGTAATTAGAGGTTAATTAATGGAAGTAATAAAAGGTTAATTTCTTAAAGGAAGTAATTAAGGGATTAATTACTTAATGAAATTAATTAAGTTTAAATGTAATTTGTTTAAGTTAATTAATTAAGTTTAATTAATTTAAACACTTGATGATTTGATAAATAATTACTTAATTTAATTAATGGAGTGTAATTACTTAGTAAAGTAATTAATAGATAATTACTGGACGTAATTAATTAAAGATGTTTTAAAAATGGAAGTAATTTGGATTTAATTACTTTGTGAAATTAATCAAGGGATTAATTAAAGATAATTAATTAAGGAGTAATTAATTTATGTAATGAAGTAATTAAGGGAAGTTAATTAGTGAATAAGATTAATCAAAGGTGATTAATAATTGTGGTTTAATTAAGATTAATTACTTAATGTAATTAATTTAAATAGAATAAATAATTAAAGATGTAATTAGAGATCATTAGTTTATAATTAATTAATGATGTAATTAAGGGTTGATTAATTAAGATTAGTTAATCAATGATAAGTCATTATAGAATAATTAATTAATGTAATTAATTAAGGATTAATGAAATTAATTATAGTTAATTAATTTGTAGAGTAATTAAAGGTTAATTACTATAAATGGTTAAGAATATTTAATTTGTGAAATTAATTAAAGGCTAATTACTTGAATGTAATTAAAAGATAATTAATCAAGGATGATTAATTGAAATGAATAATTAAAGGATAATTAATTAATTGATTTATAATTAATTAATGGTTAAATAAGCAGGATTTATAGAATAAAGTAATTAATTTAATTTATGTTAAATTAATTAGAGATAGTATAAATCATTACTTATGGATGGTTGAATAATATTGAATGCTTTGCATTGTTTGATATCTCTGATGGGATATGTGCTAATCTATGATATGGATGTTTTGGTTAAATTGTGATGATAATGTGAATTATCTATTTGTGATAATAGTGTAGATTATCTATTGTTATATTGTGAATTATCTATCTATGTGTATATAGATAATAGAAATTGAATTGTTTTAACTTTAAAACAACTTGGCCTTAAAAGATACGTTTTGGATTTCGATGAGACCAGGATCGGGTTTCCAAATTTGGATATCCGAATACCACATCGATCCAAAGTAACAATAGGTCGTGAATCTCAAGTGAAGATGAAGATTCAGAGTGCAAGGGTTATTATCGTTAACTCTGAGGGTGATTCCAAAAAGAGTGTACGAGATAATGCCTTCGGTTTCGTTTGAACCCGGAACGAACTTGTATGGATTGAATGCTTTCAGAACATCGTCAGGTGGACGATGAGCATTCTAAGTGATGTGTTCTGATTAAAGGTAATCGTAGCATCAAGCCTCATCAACTGGGAATGCCTAAAACAGGGGAGGTGCAGCAAGGCTTCGTGGGTAGCATCCACTGAGAGTAAGGTCATCCCTGTCTAGATGTCCCTTTCTATTTTGGCTTAGTGGTGCGGTTGAATGATCACAACTGTGGGTGATTTTATTCGGAATTATCCAGTAAGGGATGGTTCCGGCTTTGTGTTGCAGGGGATTGGGCGTGATCCTCGGTACGGTGATCTAGGCCACGTACTGTGACGGGCGATACCCCAGTAGCCCTGCCATTGTGTGGAATCCAATTTCCAATAAGTGATCACGGACTTGATTGTATTACCCACTTGTTGGCTAGTATGCTGGAATTTAATAATGTAACAATTTCAGCTATTTCTTATTTACTTGAAAACTCTAGACCTATTATAATATAACTGAATTTCCTATCAAATGTTTGGTTAGCGTAAGGTAAAAACTTACCCATGTTTATGTGTGGGGAGTCTTACGTGATACCTTTTGTTTCAAAGGTTTTTAAAGTTAAGCAACTTTAACCGTTTACTGACACAAGACCCATGTCTGACCCAAGTGTTTATTTTCTGTTTTATTAAACTCTTGGGTACTCAAATTTTTATGAGTAGCCAAGGGATTCAGGTTAGCTTTGACGAATCTATGGAGGAGATATGGAGCAGGAGGCTTCAACGTTCGTAGATATATAATGTTCCTCTGTGTTGATCTCTGTGATAGTGTCTTGTATGTATTTGAATTGTAATGTCTAGACAGATGTTTATAACTGTCTATTTGGTGATGTATAAGTTGTGTACTCTGATGTATATGATACTATGTAATATCTTATGTGATATATTTTATTTCATTCATTCCGCTGTGAGATTCTGATGTGTTGTTGTTCTTTCTTCTCTTCTTTTCTATTTTCTATCCCTTTCTTTCTTATTAATGATGTGTCATTCTGTGGAATGAATGGCGGGTCATTACAGGTGGTATCAGAGCATAGGTTGAGATAATACCTAGGCTCTGGAATGGTGTCTATCTTGAGAGAGCATATTTTTAATTTTTATATAACTATATATATATATATATATCTATTCTACCTATTTGTTGGGTTACCTGTTCGGGTTTTCCAATATAAGATATAAAGGTAGATAGGGTAGTGGTGTGTGTAACACGACGACTACCAATGGTAGGAGTTTGAATGTTGAGGTTGGAAGTATCTGTCGAGACTGTAGACCTAATACCGTCTCGAGTGAGCTTTGCTATGGTGTAAGGATTTCTCAATCTCTGAAGGAAACCTGTTAAAGGTTCGGAGTCCATCTTGGAAGTGCCAGTTTGGCTAAGTTATAGTTTGGATCTGTCGGATGAGCAGAAGCGAGTGATGGTATCTTGGTAACTTCTGGAAGAAGTAGCTGTGTGATGAGACGCAGTGACTATGGATGTCTCCGAAGATGTTTTCTTTTGGAGCGAGTTTAAGGAAGAATGTCTGCTTCGGTGTTGTGGCTGAGTTCAGCATGGTGATTCTGTTTGGTTTGAGGTTCGAGTTTCTCAAAGAGCTTTGGTTAGGAAGTCTTTGGTCGGTGGCAGCAGTGTAGCTCGGAGTGTTCTGTGTGTTGGAAGGAAGTTTTCTGGTTGAGCAGTTTTTCTTCTGGTGGAGTTCAGAAGCAGCAGAATGGATCCATTTCTTCGATGGATTGAATAGATAAGTGTAAGATGTTCTGATTGGTAAAGGGAGAACAGTCTGTTTGGAATTAGGCTGGGTTGATCGCAAAAGTGACTTGCGATTGCTGAGTGTTCTCTTGGGTTATCAGAGTTTTTCTGGATGTCTTCAGGGAAGTTTGAGGTTTGTTCGCAGTTGGAGGTTGAGTTTTTGTATCGACTAGGATTCCAGGAGTGTTACCGTTGGTTCAGCTAGTTGAAGGATGGTTCCTAGAGATAGAGTTTGGTGAAGCAGCTCAGGTTTTGGTGGAACTTCTGAGTTTTCTTTTATGGATCTGTGAACCATATTTCTGGGATGTGTTGTCTAGTCTGTGCTCGTGTTCATCTACGGATTTTCTCATCTGCTCCAAATCAGAGTTGTGCAGCGGAAGCAGTTTGGCGAGTACTCTTGTTTGTCCTTTCTGGATTGAAGGAGTATGTTTAGTCTTCTGTTGTTTGAGGAGTAGAATTGGTGTTTTTGGTTTTGGTTGATCTTGAGGAGATCATTGTGTTGGGTTGCTTTGGTCCAGTTTGTTTCTAGAGACATCAGCAAAGGATGAGCTGATCAGGAAGGATGTAGGCAGCCCAGGATCGTCCAAAGGATTTTGTGGATAAGAGATGAAGGAATTTGGATTTCGAAGACGGAGATTTGATTTTGGATAAGTTTTCTCCGATCGAAGGAATTATAAGATTTGGTAAGACTGGGAAGTCAGCTCCGAGGTATTTTGGATCTCTTCTGTGTACTGATTTGAATAAGAGCTTGGTCTACAGGATTGAATGGTCAGTTTGGATAACTGGGATCCGATGTGTTTCCCGTATCTCTGAGGGAGTACGTGTAAGATCTATCTCTGGTTGTGGAACCAGTAGTTCTAGAAGATTTGGTTGTTGAGTCAGACTCGTCTGTAGTCTGATATCCTCTTTAGTTTTGTAGATCTAGATCAGTAGGAGCTCTGTAGCTTAGTAGTATAGCTAGTTTGAATTCTGTAGAGCGAGTATCCCGATATTTATACTTGGGAAACTCTAGGAAATTCTATCCAGAATTTTGTCTGGATAATTAGAATTGTTTGTTTGGATGAATGGTTGTTTGTTTGATAGTGTATGGTTGATGTGTATGCTTGAATTGTTTTAAAATTGGTTGAAAAAAAAATAAAACTTTTGGATTATCTTTTGTTTTAAATTTCGAGGACGAAATTCTTTTAAGGGGAGAGGAATGTGATATCCCGGAATTTCAAGAAGTTTAAAATGTGATAATCTCTTAATTTAAATTATTTAAAATTGATAAATTTGTTATTTTAAAATATAATTAACCAAATATTAATAATGTGATTTTTTTAATTATGGTTATAGATTGATTTTTAAGAATAATTATTTAATTTGTGTTATTTTATAAATTTGATTTTAAATAGACTTATCATTTTCATATTTAATAATTATTGTTTAATTATATATATATGTGTGTGTCTTGAGTTGTTTTTAAATGAAATAATCAATTTCAAACTTAATAATGTGTTTATTTAAAAATATAAATGTTGAGTTGATTTGTAAGTGGGATTTTAAAAAAGTAAAATTTGAATTTGAATCTGGATTTAAATTTGGATCTTTAAAAGATAATTATTTTAATATATTTGGGTATAAAATATATGAACAAGGCTTTTATTTAAAATAAGATTTGTTTTACAATATTTTCTTTAAAAGAAATTTTATTTATATAAATTTAGAAAGTATTTATTTAATAGTAAATTAAATATAAAAGTTTTATATTTACACTTAAAATGAATTAAATATATTATATATGATTTTATTAGGATATAATTAGTTTTTATTTTATTTTCTTTTAAAGGTTTCATTTATGTATAATATAGAAAAGCAATTATAATTAATAAATGTATTAATTAATTAGGAAAATTCATTATAAAGGCTTTTAAATAATTTTAAAACAAATAAAAATAAATAATCACAAGTGTTGAATTTTTAAACATGTTAAATACATGTGTAAGGTAATTAAGAAATGGTAGAGACAAGTGTCAACCATTTGTTTTATTTTCTTTAAATTTTAATATATCATAATTTAATCTATATAAACATATATCTCCTCTTTCCCATCTCTATTCTATTTTTGATTTCTAAGAAAAAAACTCAAGAAACTCAAACTTAAAAAGCAAATCTCAGTTCAAACCTGAAACCATGTCTCAAACTAGAAAATTTCTCAAACCAAATCAATGCATGTAAAACATTGTACAAATTCAAAACTAAATCTGCAATGTTCTTGCAAACCTATAACCTTCTCAAATGCAAGATTAAAACTTGTAAATCCTTTTAATCTTCAGCCTGCAAACACTCCTCAAAAACAAACCAGTAAAATTCTCAAGTTCAATTGCCTGAAACCATATTTCAAATCATATCAAAGCTCTGTAAACAATCAAGACCTGTAACCATTTTCCTGTTTCAAAATCAAGTCTGTAACCATTTCCAAGATTTCATGCAAGTAAATCAAAGAAAAGTTTCAAAGCTTACAAATTCCAGAGGCCATGGTTTTCAAGTTTTCAGCAAGCAATTCAAGTTTAAAGTTTTCAAATCAAAGCAAAGCATTTTCCAGTTTTTAAAGTTCAAAAGTTATCAAAAGCTTTTCAAAATGGAGGCTCTGTTCTTCTTTAAAAAGGTGAGTAAACATCTAAATTAAAAACAGTTTTTAAAAATCTGTGATGTGGTTTAAATGTTTGTGACAAAATTTCTATAGATGATGGTTGCATGTGTTTATGTATGTAGATGCATGTGTAGGTATATGATGTCTGTGATCTGCCTATGAATGACTGTGAACATAGATATATATATATATATATATATATATGAGCTCTGTTTATATTCCAGGCTCATCTTCCCTAGGAAAAATTTAAATTGCTCTTCACCCAATTGATTTTAGACTTCGATCTTTAAATAAATAATGACTGTAGGATTCTCATTTCATTGTTAAACAATTGCAAGCAGAAATACCTAGTGGATATTTCAAAAATAATACATTACAGTAAGAAATGAATAATGGTCAGAAATAAATCATCATAATTTCTAAATTTGATTATATATTCAGATTAGTGATAGGAAATAATGAATTTAGGTGAAGATAACACGATTTTTAGATAAGTAAATATTGGGATATTCTGGGATGATCAGAATTTGGTTTTTGATCGAATTCCGGTGTTCGGCGTTGAGGTGAGTGTCGAGCTTTGGGTTGGAGGTGGCCGAAGTGTGGTCGGTCTCAGGAAAAATAATGGAGTATTTTTCTGATGATTGTGGTGGCCAGGGAGGATCGAAGTAGGGTACGAAGAGCAGTTTGGTCGAGGTTGTTTTCGAATTGATGGCGATGCCGTGGGAAGATCATGGTCGATCGCATGTGGGGGAATCAACGCTGGGGTTCAAGACGCGACTTTGGATGAGGCGGTTGAGGTTCTAGTGATGGAGTTCGTCGTCGGCAAGTGTTTTTGATGATCGAGTTTTTGGATGTTGTGGGTTCGAGTGTTCGATTTTGTTCCTCTGGCGTTTTGGGTGATCTAAGTGGTCGTGAGGGACAATGAGAGTGTCAGCGACATGCAGAGGGTCGTAGCGATGCTCGGAGTTGGGTGGCTACGGCGTACATGTGCACGCGTGTGCACCTGTGTCTGACAACGTTCTAGTTGGGATGATGACGTGAGTTGCTCGGGTTCTTCCTCGCGTAGGCCTTTGTAGAACTCGAAGTAAATGTAGAACGAGAGGTTCTTGTGTTTTACTCAGGGAAGTAGCGAAGTTGGCTCGGGTTGTTTTAATTAAATAACCGGGTTTTAAAATGTGAATTTAGTTTCCAAAATAAATTTATTTGAAATAAGTTTTTAACAAGTTTGCAAAGATTTAAAAATGTTAAGTAAATGTTTAAAATTGTTTGTTTAAAAGTAATTATATATTGGGTTATTATATAGTTAATTTCTAAATATTTTCAGATGAAATTTGATGATGAAATTAGGAAGTGATTAAGAAAGTGTATTTAACTTTAATCAATCAACGAGTTCTCAAATGTTTTATTTTGAATAAATTAATTTTAATCTTTTAAATTAAATAAGATATAAATGATGAAATTAAGTAAATTAATTAAGGTAATTAATTAAAGGATATTTAATTAGAGTGTTTAATTAAGGTAAATGGTTTATCTTAATTAATCAAGGTCTTATTAATAAAAGTAATTAAAGTATAACTACTTAATTAATTAAAGATAATTAATTTATGTAATTAATTTAAGATAATTAATTAGTTTAATTAATTTAGGATAATTACTTTGAAAATTTGATTAAGTATAATTACTTAATATAATTAATAAAGTATAATTACTTAGTATGAATAATTAGTGGTTAGTTAATAAATGTAATTAATAAAGGATAATTACTTAATGAAAGTAATTAGAGGTTAATTAATAGAAGTAATAAAAGGTTAATTTCTTAAAGGAAGTAATTAAGGGATTAATTACTTAATGAAATTAATTAAGTTTAAATGTAATTTGTTTAAGTTAATTAATTAAGTTTAATTAATTTAAACACTTGATGATTTGATAAATAATTACTTAATTTAATTAATGGAGTGTAATTACTTAGTAAAGTAATTAATGGATAATTACTGGACGTAATTAATTAAAGATGTTTTAAAAATGGAAGTAATTTGGATTTAATTACTTTGTGAAATTAATCAAGGGATTAATTAAAGATAATTAATTAAGGAGTAATTAATTTATGTAATGAAGTAATTAAGGGAAGTTAATTAGTGAATAAGATTAATCAAAGGTGATTAATAATTGTGGTTTAATTAAGATTAATTACTTAATGTAATTAATTTAAATAGAATAAATAATTAAAGATGTAATTAGAGATCATTAGTTTATAATTAATTAATGATGTAATTAAGGGTTGATTAATTAAGATTAGTTAATCAATGATAAGTGATTATAGAATAATTAATTAATGTAATTAATTAAGGATTAATGAAATTAATTATAGTTAATTAATTTGTAGAGTAATTAAAGGTTAATTACTATAAATGGTTAAGAATAATTAATTTGTGAAATTAATTAAAGGCTAATTACTTGAATGTAATTAAAAGATAATTAATCAAGGATGATTAATTGAAATGAATAATTAAAGGATAATTAATTAATTGATTTATAATTAATTAATGGTTAAGTAAGCAGGATTTATAGAATAAAGTAATTAATTTAATTTATGTTAAATTAATTAGAGATAGTATAAATCATTACTTATGGATGGTTGAATAATATTGAATGCTTTGCATTGTTTGATATCTCTGATGGGATATGTGCTAATCTATGATATGGATGTTTTGGTTAAATTGTGATGATAATGTGAATTATCTATTTGTGATAATAGTGTAGATTATCTATTGTGATATTGTGAATTATCTATCTATGTGTATATAGATAATAGAAATTGAATTGTTTTAACTTTAAAACAACTTGGCCTTAAAAGATACGTTTTGGATTTCGATGAGACCGGGATCGGGTTTCCAAATTTGGATATCCGAATACCACATCGATCCAAATTAACAATAGGTCGTGAATCTCAAGTGAAGATGAAGATTCAGAGTGCAAGGGTTATTATCGTTAACTCTGAGGGTGATTCCAAAAAGAGTGTAACGAGATAATGCCTTCGGTTTCGTTCGAACCCGGAACGAACTTGTATGGATTGAATGCTTTCAGAACATCGTCAGGTGGACGATGAGCATTCTAAGTGATGTGTTCTGATTAAAGGTAATCGTAGCATCAAGCCTCATCAACTGGGAATGCCTAAAACAGGGGAGGTGCAGCAAGGCTTCGTGGGTAGCACCCACTGAGAGTAAGGTCATCCCTGTCTAGATGTCCCTTTCTATTTCGGCTTAGTGGTGCGGTTGAATGATCACAACCGTGGGTGATTTTATTCGGAATTATCCAGTAAGGGATGGTTCCGACTTTGTGTTGCAGGGGATTGGGCGTGATCCTCGGTACGGTGATCTAGGCCACGTACTGTGACGGGCGGTACCCCAGTAGCCCTGCCATTGTGTGGAATCCAATTTCCAATAAGTGATCACGGACATGATTGTATTACCCACTTGTTGGCTAGTATGCTGGAATTTAATAATGTAACAATTTCAGCTATTTCTTATTTACTTGAAAACCCTAGACCTATATAATATAACTGAATTTCCTATCAAATGTTTGGTTAGCGTAAGGTAAAAACTTACCCATGTTTATGTGTGGGGAGTCTTAGGTGATACCTTTTGTTTCAAAGGTTTTTAAAGTTAAGCAACTTTAACCGTTTACTCACACCAGACCCATGTCTGACCGAAGTGTTTATTTTCTGTTTTATTAAACTCTTGGGTACTCAAATTTTTATGAGTAGCCAAGGGATTCAGGTTAGCTTTGACGAATCTATGGAGGAGATATGGAGCAGGAGGCTTCAGCGTTCGTAGATATATAATGTTCCGCTATGTTGATCTCTGTGATAGTGTCTTGTATGTATTTGAATTGTAATGTCTAGACAGATGTTTATAACTGTCTATTTGGTGATGTATAAGTTGTGTAATCTGATGTATATGATACTATGTAATATCTTATGTGATATATTTTATTTCATTCATTCCGTTGTGAGATTTTGATGTGTTGTTGTTCTTTCTTCTCTTCTTTTCTATTTTCTATCCCTTTCTTTCTTATTAATGATGCGTCATTCTGTGGAATGAATGGCGGGTCGTTACACATCTGGTCGAAATTAGAAATGGATCTTGGTGGCAAACGAGTAAACCACATAGTCGCAATGCCCCCTAGGGAAATGGGGAAACTACGGTATTTAACTGCATCATCAGCTCTCGCAGCATTCATTAGCCATTCGTACTTCAGGATATGTTGATTGGGATCAGAACTTCCTTCATAGACTGGAAAAGTTGGCATCTTGAATCGCCGAGGTGGTTCAGCATATAATATATCATCAGTGAAAGGGGTATGACTCCGGGAAATCCCCTAGTCGTCATTAGTGAGACCCTGACTTTCGCAAATCATTTGACGAATCATCGTCGGTATATCGGGCATCTGGATATTTGGATCATGATGTGCCAAGGTGTGGTCGGGTTCCACAACGGGAGTCTGGACCGGACGTGGTCGACGGTCCATGCCTCGCCTCCTTGGTTCATAATTTTCAGGGACATAAGGTTCTGGAGTGTGTTCTCGTTGGTGACGATGCTGGTCAGCTTGATTTCTAGCTTCAACTCCTTCTTCGGTAGTGGTGGTGGTAGCGAGGTTGCCTGTGATATGGTAAGGAGCGGCACCTCCTCGAAATGAGGGTCTGGTCTGATGATTGGTGGACGGTCCGGTCCTAGGTTGTCCAAGATTTAAGGCGGGTTGGTGTCCTGTGGCTTGAGTGTAGCTTACATCCAGCCGTGGGCGCATGGATCGGTGACGATCATCAAATGAGGTTGAACTCTCCGTGGAAGAATAAGAAGCTTGATCTCTTCTGGATCTTCTGCACCTTTGGCGATTCAACTGGTAGGTCAACTCTGTGTTGGCGCGCAGTTGTTCAGTAAGCTGTTGCCGACTCTAGGTCAACTCTTGAAGCAACATCTGGAATTCTTTTCTCGTGACTGGGTCTGATGGATCTGAAGGTCCGGTGGCATCTTGGTTGGATGGAGGCAATTGTACGAGATTCTGTCTATCCCGTCCTTCCTGATCAGCAGCTATAGAAGTAGTTCGTGTGCATACCATGATGAATTGACGAAGTCCTCTCCTAGATCTGATGCAAATCTGAATAGAGTGGAAGGGCTTCAAGACTTGAGATCTAGATCTTCTTCTTGGATTTATGCAATCCGATATCGATAGCAGATCCAAAGAGAAGGAGAAAACCTGGGTTTTTTTTTCTCAGTGAAAGCACCAAAGTGTTTGTACCAAAATTGGGCACAATACTCTTCGGAAGATTTTAAAGAGATAAAATGAAGAAATTAAATGGAAAAAGAGGATTATCTAACAAAAACTCCAAAAACAGATATGTAAATGATAAAAATGCACAGAAACGCAAAAATTTAGAGTGGTTTGGTGTATTACCTACGTCCACTATGAAATTGATCACTTTATTGATGTTTCTTTGATGTTTACAACTGATTTCAGCGGATAACAGCAGATTACAATGGATTACAGTAGTAAAATTCATTTGTAGCAGCAGTAATGGAATTTAGAATTGAATCCGGCAGAGTTTGGGCGTTGGAGCGTCAAAAGATCCCTTCTCAGTAGGCCCTGGGGCTCTATTTATAGGCATAGGAGGCTAATATTTCGCTCAGATCTCGGGAGACTTCTTCTGGTACGTGAGCGGGCCCACGCGACCAAGCCCATGAAGTATCGGCTCGATCCGTGATCGATACGAACGAATTTCGTATCAATCAAGATTTTTTCCAATGGAGTCGAAACTTGGTGTGAACATTCTTTATCTTGTACGTAAGCTCCTGTGAAAATTTCATAGCATTTGGACTGGTGGATCGCGAGATATGATCGATACGAATTGACGTTCTTCGGTAGGTTGTTTTGTTCGAATCGATCATTTCGAATCGATCTGTTCGAATCGATGGCTGCACGTCCCCAAGTGATGACATGGCGGACACTCTTCAGATCGATCCACCTTTTATGCCGAGTTGATTGAGTCATCCCAGGATTCTCGCCTTGTTCGTATCGAAGTCCGTTGTTTAGTTTGCATCGATGGAAGATGACCCTCGTTCGCATCAATGCAACGAGCTCTGTTCGTATCGATGGAAAACACGTGGAATACATTGATTGCGTGGCCTTGTTCGTATCGATTGGAGACAACTCCAGTCGATCGATACAATGTTGAAGTGGCCAGATGGATTCGAACATTGGTAGCCCGATCGATACGAATAACCATGATATGAATCGATACGAACAGGGACTTCCCGATGGATACGAAGCAACTGGACTTGAAGGATTCGAACAAGGGCTATCTGCTAGATACGAAGTGGCATGTCCTGATAGATTCGAACAAATGCCTTTTAATGGATACGAAGTAGACATTGGCTGATCGATATGAAGTGCACTATCTGTTGATGGATACGAAGTCGATCGATACGAACTAGGGCTTGACGATGGATACGAATCTGATCGATTCGAACTGTGGCCTACTGATGGATACGAAGTTGAGGCTACTTTATCCAACTTGCATCAATCATAACTTGAGCATATAAACCCGGATTGACTTGAAAATTGGGACGTTGCTCTCATAGCTTCGCTTGTCGTGTCATATCAATTTTAGCTTGATCCGGACTCGGACAAAATTCATCGACATCCATAGCAAACTTGCACATACTTGATATCCGGGTCGAGCGATCTTCGGCTTTCAATCGGTTCCTTAATATCTCAGCCTTGCCAAAAGGTGGGATAACAGATATGTATTATGTATCTGCTGTTATTGTGCTGAGCTGTATGTTCTATTATATTCTGTACCATGTAACTTGGAAATTTTTTATCTTATACCATTGCTTTGAACGAGACTGAGCACGAATGGTAAGTTAAAAAAAATAAGTCATAAAATTTCTCGTGCCAGCGTTAGTTCAAGGGAATGAGTACAACATTTAGCCCTATTGAGTCCCATTCTTCGTGCTTTCCGACGGTAATACTTAGTATTGCTCTTAGTTGGCATGGGTATAGGGGTCGGGCGTTACAAAGATCATCTTCATTTAGTAGAATTCTCCTACAACAATAGCTATCAAATGAGCATTGGCATGACACCCTATGAAAGTCTCTATGGATGTCCTTCTAAGTCGTCGGAATATTGGGTTGGGACTGGTGATCGGCTAGTACTTGGGTCGGACATAATTCGAGAAGCTACTGAAAAGGTTGTGGTGATAAAGAGAAGGGTGAAGGAAGCCCAGGATCGCCAAAAGAGTTATGCTGATAAAAGGAGAAGAGATTTTGAATTTGAAGTCGGAGAATCTGTATTTGTAAAGATCGCTCCAATCAGAGGAGTTGTTCGATTTGGATGGGCTGGGAAGTTGGCACCCAGATATATTGGACCTTTTAAGATTATTGAAAGGATTAGACTGCTCGCCTACAAGGTTGAATTACCAAAAAGGTTATCGGGGGTCTATAATGTTTTCCATGTGTCTCATTTAAGAAAGTATGTTCATGAGACATCATTGATTGTGGAACCGTCGGTTCAAGAGGATTGGGAGATAGAACCAAACTTGAAGGTGATTAGGCATCCAGTTCATATTGTAGATCAGGATGAGAAGAGGTTGCATAATAAGGTGGTGAAGTTAGTAAAGATTCAGTGGAGTGAGGATTCCCGAGATTATACTTGGGATACGGTGGATCATATGAGGGAAACCTACCTGAAATTGATGTTAGGATAGTCATTGTTTGTATGTATAGTGTATGCATTATTATGTTATGGATGCTTAGTTTATGTCCTTTGTATGGATTTCATGATATATAATATATGACCTTTTAAGTTATTATGAGTTATCTCTTTGTTTGTTAATTTTGGGACGAAATTCTTTTAAGGGGGAGCATAATGAGCCATAATTTAATTACTTTAATTATGGATATTTAAATATACTTTTATAATTAATTAATGGATTTTATAACTTAAATTAAAATTCTTTTAAATAATAACTAATGATGTTGAAATAGTTTTTAAATTTTGTTTACAAAAATAATTAGTTCAAAACAAAATAGAAAATGTGACCGAAAATCCTTTTTTCTAATTTTCAACTGTTAGGTGTCGAAAATTTGTCGAAAAATGTTGTGCACATTTGTGTAACATAGATACACATTTATATACAAGTTAAAACACATTTTAAGATATACATATATATTTATACTTTAATTTATTAAAGTGTGAAATGACATTTTGTGAAAACTAAATAAGTTTAAAAAGTAAAAAAGAAAAATTTTCATAACATGTCATGTCTTTAAAGTACCATAGTAAATAAATATATGTTGGCTGTGAAATGAAAGGGAAGGGGACAAGAAAATGAAGTGGCAAAAATCTCGTGGAGGGTCTGTACTCTTAGGCTATTTTAGTAATTTAACTTTTGCACTAGTATATAAACTCATTTCCTACCATTTTCCTCATTTTCTAAATTAATTTCTACTTTTAAATTCTCCTTCAAGCTTTTATATACACTTTAATGGCTTCATAAATATTTCTAAAAGCCTAAAAAGTTTAGTTCATCCACTTTTAAATTTCTGAATTCTTGTTTAAAGCTTTTTTTCCTTGTTTCAACACCTCTCCTCCATAAAACAAGCACATACGCACCCTTAACCACCTTAGGCCGAGCCAATACACCCCTAAGTTGAACCCTTTTGTCCACTTGAACCCTACAAAAATCTCATTTTTTCAAATTAAAATGAAGACTTAGCTCATATACATGTTCTAGAGGAAGTTGCCTTGATTTAGTCAGCTTTTGGTGAGTAAAGTTCTTGCTTTTTTACTAAGATTTTAAAACATATATCATTGTTTAATTTGTTGTATATATGATGTGTGTTTGGGTGAAAATAATTTTTGGTTTGTAAGAATGACGTTTGGTTATGATTTATATATGCTTATGTAACATGATTTGAAATTAGACTTGAAATGAAGTCTAATGTTTATATTAGTTAGAAAGTTGAGATCTTGGCTTATGTTAGTGGTTGTGATGTTAATATGAATATTATGGTTTTTAATACATGATGTGTGCTAAGAAAGTTAGCAACTTTGCTCGTTTAAGCAACATGCAATCCCATATGTAAAAGCTTTGAACTTGGGTTTTAAATTTAAAAATATATTTAAGCTAAACTTGTTTGGTTTCAAAAACAAGCCTTTATGATTTAAAAAGTGGTAAAGTTTCCAAGAGTTAAAATTTAAAAGATTCAGAAAAAACAAACTTCAAGTTTTGAAATTATGGGTCGTATAACGATAATCGCTATGGAAGCAGTTCGTAAAACAAAATAGTTTTTCAAATCTATAAGTGTTTTACTTAAGCATATTTTATAGAAGTCTTTTCTAAGTTAGGCTAAGTAATTAGAAAGGTATTAATTATTTAATTATTTATTTATTTAATAAATGATTAGTTAATTAATTAAGGTAATTAGTACTTAATCGTTAATTAACAAAGGTAATTAGTACTTAAGTGTTAATTAAGTAAGATAATTATAATTAGTTAACTAATTAAAAGTTAATTATTATTTAATTATTAATGAGAGATTTATTTATTATTTATTTAAGATTAATTAATAATTATTTATTTATTTATTTAAAAGAGGGTTTAATTATTAATTAATTACTGATTAAGTTAAATTTAGTTAAGACTCAATTAAGATTTAATTATTATTTAGTAAAGGTTTAATATATTATTTAATTAATAAATAGGGGTTTTAAATCGCTTTGTTTCTAAAATATCGATTTTGTTAAAAACTGTTTCACTTTTTTGAAAATGTCTTAAATCAAGGGATTTGTCAATTACCCTTAAGTAACCTCAAAAAAATATGAAACCAAAGTTAATGTGGTAACACATTTATGGGAAGTAAGTCGTCCCATACTTAGCACTAAAAGTCGATGAGTAGGTTGATCCTCTCTTTGTGAGATTTAGAGTTCATTTCTAGGCGAGGGAAAGAGTAAGTTCGAAATTTCGGAAACATGACAGATGTGGGAGGGTTAATTCCTATCAATGTGTCATGTTTAAATTAAGCATATGGTTATCCATATGCGAACTCCGCATAATTACCCTAAGTAACAGATTGTTCGCTATTTATAACTTGACATGTTTTAACTCAGGAAGTATGTTGTGTATATTAGAGTTCCACGACGAGGACTCGAATACTGGTTACATACTTTCAAAAGAACCAGAATTGAGTTAGCCGGAAATTATCGCTTAGTTTGGAGACCCGGTTTCGGATAAGTATAATTTATCTGAACTACTCCAAACTAATAATGCTGGCATTGCATTGGTTGCTTGGAACAACTTATATGGATGAATGCTCGCATTGCACTGGTTGCTTGGAACAACTTATATGGATGAATGCTCGCATTGCATTGGTTGCTTGAAGGGTAGTGTCCGCATTCCAAGATGGTCTGCTCAAAGGAAAGATAGTCATGACCAGCCTCACACCCGGGAATGACTAAAATCAGGGGATATGCTTCAAGACTATATGGTTTGCTACCATTAGGGTATGGTCATCACCCAATCTAGATCGATATTATAAATTATGTTTGCTCGGGGCCCATTTATGTTGTTGATCCCAACCAGGATGATGACATATTCGGCGCTATCCAGTAAGGGGTAGGGTTGGTCTTGACTTGCAGAGAGTCCATGTGAGGTTCTCGGTGTATTTTATCTAGAGATGCACTGTAGTAGGTGGTACCCCAGTGCCTTGTTATTGTTGGAATCCATTTTCCAATACGTGCCTTTACGGACTTAGTTATGCCCAACAACTAAAATGTGAGATGCAAGCATTTCAGTAATATTAAATATTTATTTTAAACTTAGATTATGATAATATCAAATGATTTTATATAGAAATGTTTTGGTTACCGTTAGGCAGAAACCCGTCCATTTTTATGTGCGGCGTGGTCTTACGAGATACTTTTAGTTTGATGGTTTTTATAAAGTTAAAAACTTATGCTTTATTCACACTAGACCCATGTCTGACCTGGAGTTTTATTTTCTTCCCCTAAAACTCTTGGGTACTCAAATTTGTATGAGTAGCCAAGTGATCTAGGTTTCTTACGGATGCATTTTGGAGGAGCTTTGAGCAGGTGGCTTCACCGATAGCTAGCTATTATCTTATTCTGCTATGTATGTATGAAAGTACTTTGTATTGGTTATGTTAGGATAGACAGTTATAACTGTCCCAGTTTGGAATTTGTACTGTATGACTCTGATGTAATATTATTTTGGTAATGACTCTGTATGATCTTAATTTGATTATTGTATATTATTCTGTTGCAATGTGAGATTTTGTGTTGTTTAGTTTCTTCTTATCTTTCTTTTCTTTACCACAACGGTTCGTCTTTCGAAGTAAGAAAGACGGATCCTTACAAGTTAATATTTTTAAATGTGAAGCCCCAGCACAAGTTTGGTTTTAAAAGTAAAAATTCGATTCGGTCATGGAAAAGTAGTTCCGTAAACGATATCGCTTATATTGAAAGGATTTAGTCATACTTTTAACACTAAACATCGAGGCTTGGACTAGATTCTATTTCAAAGGTTAACAATGTCATCAAGGCAATGCCTCGAGGTAACATTACCTCAACTTGCCCGGCTTCATTTTCAACCAAGGGATGACACTTATTTGAAATCGAAGAGTGGTGGTAAGAATATGAAATTTAATTTCCAAATACGGCCATTTTTAATTACCTCCAATAGTCGATTTATTTACTATCGGTTTAGCTTTCTTTCTTGGTGTATTGTCACCTTAAAAACTATTTGTTGCTCATTTGAGATTTGTTATCGTTTGTCGAAAATGAATAAAACCAGAAAGCAGTAGAGGGCCAAGTTATGTGTCATTGCTCCCATTAGGGTATATTCACATCTACTCTAGGTCGGTTTCTGTTGCATGCACACTAAGATGTGAAATACTCGGATTCTTGGTAGGGTTGGTGGGGTCTGGCTTGGGGTTCTTGAAAGGTATCACGGGAGAGTGACCCTTTCAAGTATATTTTCTAGAGACATACTTTCGGTAAATGGGGGGCACACCCTCCTAGTCATTTGATGAAAAATTTCCCTTCTTCCTTTGATTCCAAATTTCTAAATTTACCTCTTTCTTAATTACATTGGGAAGTGTTGTGAGAACTTTGCAATGTTTAATTATTTGTATCCACTGTTGTGATTAGATGTTGTTATTGTGAGGGAAAACCCGTCCCGCAGATGGTGGCGTGGTCTCACATATTGTTATTTATTTCCACCATTTTTGTTTTGAGATTTACTCATACCAGAGGTATTATCTGACTCAAGTTGTTTATTTTCCCTAAACTCTCGGGTACTCAATTATATTTGAGTAGTCTGAATGTAGCAAGTTTCTTTAGGCTCTTTGAAGATGATGGATGAGCAGGAGGCTCCTTTATCTATCTAGTTATTTATTTCCACTATTATGTCTATTGTGTATGTATATTTTGTATCAGCATGTGTAAAGGCAGAGTGTATAACTGCCTAGTCTACTAGTTGTAGTACTTGTGTATAACCCTGATAACTCCATGTAAGGAAAATTCTTTTGTAATATATTATTTTGTATTATATGTAACCGTTTCATTGCGAGGTTATTCTATTCTGTCATGTTCTATTCTTTATTTTACCCCATGACAACTTGTCTTTCTGACGCTTGGGCAACGACACATGAACACCGAGGTTGTTTTAAGTGTCATTCCTAAAGGTCAAAAAGGTGCGTCGTCACACTCTCATTCTCATCTTCTCTTCTAAAAATAAGAGGAGTCCTTTAATAAATTTCTCTCTCTACCATTTGCCTCTCTCATTCCCATCTTTTCTTCTAAAAATCCAAAATTTCTATACAGATAAGTCTTCAAAAAATTCAAAACAAGATTCAAACAAAACAAAAGTGAAAAAGGTGGTTGTCTCTAGATTATTACAGATCTGAAGATCGATTTTGAAGAATCTAGGAATTCTTCTTGATTCAAGGTGTATTTTCAAGGCTTCCTCCTAAGGTAATCCTATGTATTTATATATCTTTTAATTTTGATTTCATCCCTTAATTCTCTATCTCTCCCTTCCATTCATGCATATGAATTTGGATTTTGATTTGAATGTCTCAAACCCCCGCTTGAATCATTTGTATATTCTTATCGTAAGAAAAAAATTCTTGCTATGCTTACTGTTATATTGTTATGAACACTAATAATAATTTCTTGTCTCTGTCCTATATATTTGTTTATCCTATTTGTTTAACCTAGATCTAGATCCTTTTAATTTCCTTTTCTCTATTTTGTATGTTGATTCATTCATGTATAACTTAGATTTAGACATTCTTATCACAAATCAGTATATGCCCACATCATCTAATTTTATCATTATTAATAAAAAAAACTAAATTGAATGTTGGAATTCTTTTGTTAATAAGTTAGTTTTCATATTAAATGATTTAGACTTGAATGTTTGCACATAAATAGCTATGTGAATAATACTTTGAAATAATTGCATTAATTGATATTTGTTGTCAACATAATATGATGACTTATTTGTGTTATGTTTTAAATTACTCTAAATCATACATTGATAATTAAAACAAAAGGGAAAATTTAAATGAATGATTTATTCCTAGTTTTACAATTGTATCCAGTCTAGTATAAAATCTTTGTTTAAAAAGGAACATTCTATTTCACAAACTACCTATATACAGTTTGCTTTGTTTCAAATTTTGTTTTATTTGTATGTGTACATGAATTTATATATTTACATAAAATCATTTATGCGTGTGTGTATATTTGCATTTAAATCAAAGCTTTCAAATGAGTTTTCTATAAGACATAATAGTAAACTTCTAAACTATTTTAATTAGACTTTGTATTCTTTGATTTATTTCATGTAACTTAAATAAAGTCTATTTCAATTTGAACTGCTATGCAAAATATTTATTGTGTATCTATGTATACATTTATAATATAAACATATATATATATACATTCATACATGCATGCATACATACATACATACATATATTAAAAAATTCATATTCTATACGAAAAAGGCATATATTAAGGGGAAATGTGTTCGTTATGGTTTAAATCCAAACACCTAAGTAACCTTTACATTAACTGTGTACATCTTTCATATGTTGCACTTACACTATAAACATGAGTGCATTTGGTGTGCTCATCATAATATAAAATTAATTAATATTAAATTAAACCATTTTTTAACAATTATAATAATATGAAGAAACTTTTAAAAGGAAAATTTTGAAAAGTTCTAAATTGTTTTAGACTACATAGGCCCAATAAAGATCCAATAGGAATTTTTTTGAATCTACCCATTTCTTCCATTGCGGGTTGGCCCGGTTCCATCTTAGATTTGATCCTAGGCATGCTGACTCCGCAGTTTGAGCCTTCACATTGAATTCCAATAGGAACCCAAACAAATATGAACATTATTGAGCTACTTAATACATTAAGATCAACCGAAAGTTCATTTAAGGATCAAGGTACAGTTTTTGCTGTGAAATGTAAGGCATCATCTTTGAAAAGTTCAAAGAAGAGAAAGCATGAAAGTAAGAAAGGTAAAGATAGCGCCTTTAATGATAAGGATGAATGTCATTATTGGCATAAGAATGGACACTAGAAATACAATTGCCCAGACTATCTTAAAGTTGGTAAAAGAGAAGAAAATATATCTCCTAAGCTCCTCAAGGTATTTTAGGATTCAAAATTGCTAAATCAATAAAAATTCTTAGGTTTTAGATACCGGATTTGGAATTCAATTTATAGTTCATCACATGGAATTAAGAGTAGACAAACCGTGGAAAGGGGAGAAATGAGCCTTTAAGTTGTTGATGGATCTATTGTAGATGCAAATGCATTTGGAGAAAATCATTTACGTTTTCCCAGTGGATTTATTATTGTTTGAACAATTATTATTATTATGTATATATAACTTTATTTGTGGTATTATATCTGTGTATGGATTGGCTAAGACCGGATATGGTTTTCATTGTAATAATAATGTATGAACATTGTGTTTAGTGGCAATAATATCTGCAGTGGTGTTTTGGATAATGACATTTTTATACTTAACTTCAATAATATATGTATTGTCAATAGTTGTTTTGCTATTAATGTTATGGATAGTTACTTGTGGTGCTATAGACTAGGTCATATAAGTGACAAAAGACCGCACAAACTAAAAATTGAAGATTTTCTCTCATCGCTTGACACTTGTGAGTCATACCTTAAAGGGAAAATGGCCAAACAACCCCTTCAATGGGAGAAAAGAAAGAGATAGTGAACACTTGGGTCTCGTACATACTAATGTATATGACCCAATGCTTGTAATGACCAAGGATAGGTCCATATATTTTGTAACTTTTACTAATGATTTCTCAAGGCTGGGATATGTATAAATTGTGAAGAATAAATCTAAAGTTTGTAAGAAATTTAAAGAGTACAAGAATAAAGTAGAAAATCAAACAAACCATAGAATAAAAATAATTTGATCCAATCGAGGAGGTGAGTATGTTAGACAAGAACTCCAACTATACTTAAAAGGTAATTGGATTATCTCTCAGGTCACTCCATCCTATAATCCATAACACAATGGTGTTTCAAAGAGAAGGAATCTAACCTTATTAGATATGGCTCAATCAACGATGAGTGAGGCTAAATTACCTGTTTCATATTACGGATATGCATTAGAATTCACAGCACATATGTTGAATTTGATACCTACAAAATCTTTTCCTAAGATGCCATATGAGATTTGGTGTGGAAAGAAATCCCACCTCAAGTAATTGAAGGTGTGGGCTTGTCAAGCCTACGTTAAGTATGTTAGTCCCAATAAGCATGAGGCAAGATCAGTGTTGTGTAAGTTTATAGGATATCCCAAAGAATCCATGGGACATATTTTCTATAACATAGAGAAATAAAAGGTCATTATTTCTTGACAAATTGTCTTTTTATAAAAGGAGTTTCTATTAAAATAAATTAGTAATAAAGTTGTAGACTTGTATAAGATTCGATAACTAATACAAAAATCGAACAAGTAGAAGAGTCAAATTTACCAATGATAATACACAACTATTATAAGGTCCAGTAAGGAATCTTGTACACCAAAGAGACACTATGGTTTTCCCATACTTGGCGAGAAAAGGGATTGTTTCCTAGTAGATGACACTCCCCTCACATTTTGACAAGCACTACAGAGTAAAGACTCTTCATTATGGCTAGAAGCTATGAAATTCGAGATGCATTACATGTACGTGAACAAAGTATGGACTTAGGATGATGTACCTAATGAAATAAAACCCATATATTGCAAATGGATCATAAGAAAAAACTAAATACAGATAGAAAGGTAGAGACCTATGAAGTGATCTTAGTCATGAAAGGTTTTTGCCAAATTCAAGGTATAGATTATGACGAAACGATTTTGTAGAAAATGAGGATTACGGATCTTAAGGCAGAATTAACACTAGAGGAGGGGTGAATAGTGTTTTATTAATTTTATGGATCTTTTTGAAATCTTTTCAAATTAAACCCAAACAGATGCAATTCACAAACACAGAGACAATCACAGAACCAGACACAGATGCAAATGGTAAATAAAAGCATTAAAGGAAAGAACACGCTGGAATATTATACTAGTTCGGAGTTACCCTACATCCAGTCCCACACAATTTCTTATGCAGATTTCTTTTCAAATATGATGTCGATATTACAACCTCGATATCAAGGCCACGAGATACACCCTCCTGTCTCCGAGTCCAGGGCAAACTCTCTTGATTTAACCAGGCTACAAGATCACCTAATTGATTTACGGGCTACAATCACACCCAATTGATTTACGGACCACAATCACACCGTTTCCAATCACACCTTGATAGAGAGAGACTCGATACACTTCGATCTTTCAATCTTTGATTACAATTTACAAATGATCCTATAATTCTGAATAGCACTGAGATCTTTGAGAAAGAGTGGTAGAGAACCAAACTAGAGACGATCGAGTTTGATTCACTTAGGATTTCGGCAGAGTTTGGTTAAGAATGTTTGAAAATAAGAATGGAAGAGAAAGAGGAGAGAAAACAAAGAAATCTTAAATGAAAATTCGTTGAAAACTACTGGTATATATAAAAGAATAACGGTCATGTCCATTCGTGAAAGGTTATGACGAATAGACACTTCTTTTGAAAATTTGAATTTTAAAATCTACGCCTACCATGTCGACATGGGGAGTAGAGGCATGTCGACATCCCCTAGTATTTTTTGAAAATTGATTTTTATTTTAAAAGAGATTTTCTTTCTAAAGTTTGTCGAAGCAATCTTACAGCTTTGTAAACCATTTTGAATATACTTTATGATTATAAAAACCTTTGGAAAGTGATCATACGAAATATAAAAGTAATAAAAACTAAATATATAAACATTTTGAGATTAAAGCTAAAACATTAAAACTAGGAGATAGTTTAAAAACAGGAAATGATTTTGAAATTAATATGATTAAAAATAGTTTTTGAATTAAGGCTAAAATATTTAACCGAGAGAGAGATGTCTTTTTAAAAAGATAGTTTTAAAAAAATCTAAGAATAAGTCATTTTGAAAAGTTCGTGGATTCCATTCCACTAGAGAAGGTCGTAGGTTCCATCCCACTAAAGAGGTCATGTGTTCCATCCCACTATTAAAGCAAGAAGGTGGATTCCATTCCATAATTAAAATCAGAATAAAGATTTTAGTGCTATTATGAAGTTTTAACATAAATCTAGACTCTATTACTTATCTTGATATTTTGAACTCTTGATAATCTTGATACTCATGAGTCTTCAGTCATGATTTCTATAATCTTGAATCTCTATACTGTACAGTCTTCATTCTCAGTACCTGCATATACATATTCTGCATATACATATATATCTAGACAAAGATATTAGTATTTATATTTTATAACAAGTCCTAAGGTTGTTGTCATCAAAACCATCATCTCAGGAACTAACAATCTCCCCCCATTTGATGATGACAACCTATGTTTATAAAATATACTCCACTAAACTATGGTTCTACTTTGACTCCCCCTTATTCCAACAACTCCTCCTTAATCTACTAACTCCCCCTTAATCTAAGACTAACTAACATCCTAACTGTAACGACCCAGAATTTATATTAATTTAAATTTGAATATTTAATTGATTTTAAATATTAATAAGTAGAATTAATAAGTCGAATAATTTAAAATTCGAATATTGGATTTAATTTGACAATTAAATTGATAATTTAATAGTTAAATTCCAGAAATAATTGAAATCTGGATTAAAAATGATTAAAAATTTATTTGGAAAATTTTATTTAATCATACTGGAGTTAAAGAAATGTTTTAGAACTTTTAAAACTAAATTTAAAGTTAATCTGTGAAAATTGAATATTCTAATATTTAATCGACTAGTGAAAATAGCCAATTTTCGAACAGTCTCAGAATTGGACGAGACCAGTTCCATTAGATCCGTAATAGTTTGTTATTATCGGATTTTAATTTTCGTAGCAAATGGAGTTGTCGTTTGACCGTGGCAGCTCGAAACGCATCGAAATTGTTTTAATTTTAATTCGGCCAGTTAAAATAGTCATTTTTCAAAAAGTCTCGGATTTCGACGAAACCAGTTTCATCAGATCCGTAATGTGATATTATTGTAAGTTTTTAAATTTCAAGTCAATCGGATTTACCGTTTGTCCGGGGCAAGCCAAAACGCCTCAAAATCGATTTAAATCGGTTTAATTTAAATTGATCGTTTAATGTCGTATCTCGCACAGACGATCGAATTAGCTTCCGAAACCTATTCCATTGTGTTCGGAACGCGGGGTAAACCTTAGAAACGTCATCCGGCACGCTTGATTTGGAGTTCGGAAAATTCGGGATGAATAGTGTTTTGAGACGTTTTCTATATAAGGACCTCTTCATTTCATTTTGCAAAACAAAAGCTAGGGTTAGTTAGCAGCCGCCATCTTCAATTTCTAAGGCCAGAAAATGTTCATCTTCTCCCTCAAAATTCTTCAAATCCACAAACAAATAGCAAAAATGTTTAACTGCAAAGTTGAAGAGGGCTACGAGTTCTATAAAATCAACGGCTATGATCGAAAAATACGTAACGAATCGACGACAAACTGGCCGCAAAGGGCTCGCGTTCGTGGGTTAAGATCTTGGCATAGAGGAGGCCAAGCTCCACTTGCTCTTGGCCGAAGGTAGAGGAGGGGGTGGCCGTTCATATGGCACTCCTTGATCGAGCTAGAAGTTAATGAAGGCGGAGTATAATTTAACCCTAGTTCATGAGGTTGGGTTTGTTTCCAGCGTGAGTGACCTGGGAGAAACGTGCATGAGGAAGATAGGAGGTGTGGCCATGATGCTTGCAAGTGAAAATGAACGGTGATGATGTAGATTTGGTTTAAATTAAAAATAAAAAATGTGAAATTGTATATTTATAAATTGTGTAATATTTAAAATGCAATATCTTGTTGATACGAGGTCGGAATTTCGCGAAACAAATTGCGTTGGCTTCATTTTGTCGAGCACTACGCTATGAAACTGGATTGGAAGCGATCGGATTCAGTGAAAATTTTGGTTGAAATTAAACGCCTGTTTAATTTCAATCGGAATAAATCGCTATTGCGACGAATAAAAGCAAAGGTGAGAATTTCTCACTCAATCGAATGTAATCGATTTATATTTTAAATAGTTAGATTTAAAATTGTTGATTGTATGCCTGGATGATATATTATTATCTGTTGTTGATTGAAATAGACATTATACGCCGTTATTAAGCGGAGGTTAATTATTAAAAACATATACCGTGAATATTTCGCCTTTGTGTGGAATTGGTATTATTTATATATATATAGCAATATATACATATTGGCATATGGATATATTGAAGTTGTTGATTTCCCGCATTTGTATAGCGGATGAGACCCTATTGCGCCGCATAATAGCGGATAATATTTATTAATCCCATATACCGCGATAATTCCGTACTGGAGCGGAATTGGTATTGTGCTAACATCTTTGGATGCAGGGGGACAGGTTGGAGGGATCCAACTGGATTCCTCAACTGTATTGATTGTTTACAGATATTTTGATATTTGTTGATTTTCATTTCGATATATGATGATTGATTTCTGTGATTGATTGTTAGTGCTGTTGCATCATCGGATCCATTTTTGAAGTTTAAAAATAACGATTTTGGATTTTAAAGGGATTTTTAAAAGTGATTTGTAGAAATATACGTTTTATTGAATTTTTGAATTGGTTTATTTTAAATAAATAAATGTTATAATTTTAAAGTTAGTAAAAATTGTGATTTTTGTGAAATATGACCCAAGTGTTATTTTTGAAATAAATAATTGATAAAATTATGAAATAGTTTAAATTGGAATTTTTGAAGTATTATAAACGGTTTATATTAAAAGATTTATAAAATTGATATTTATAAATTAAAAACATTGGAATTATAAAACAAGCTTTTATAAGTGTTATAAATAAAATAGAAAAAAATGGATTTTATAAGCGGATGGAAGTTTATAAATTTATGAATTGTGAAGTTATAAAATAAATAGATTTTGTAAAATAAAACTTTTATAAGTAATTGACTTATAAATTAGATTTTTGATATGAAATCGAGTTATGAATTAAATTTGTTAATTCAGGGATTTTTTATAAATCGAAGTTTATAAATAGGGAAAGAATTTATAGACATTGTTTATAAATTCGAAATCAATGGAATTTGATAAATTGAATATAGAAAATTATTAAAGGAAGTATATTTGCGATTTTGGATAGCGAATTATTATTGAAATAAATTGTGTAGAAATTGTTAAAATTGGGATAGGGATTATATTCACAATTTTGGACAGTGAATATATATTATTGAATAAAATCAATATATTTTGGGAAAAGGAATATTGTTAAATGAAGTAGTTATTTTAAAAGATGTTTTAAAACGTGTTAAGTATCGAATACATAGATTTCAACATTTATTGTTGAAATAGACGTTTCGAGAAAATAAGGAAATGATGGACTATAACACTGTTGTTATAGTAAATAGTTTCCGAAAGGAAATATTTTGTATAGTATTGGGATTTATATATCTATCTAAATTTCGAATCCCTATACTAGTGGTTTTGAGTCATCGTAACGATGTTTTACGTAACATTCGTTTTGACTCAAATAAAATGTGTTTAAAGAACGATTTCCTTAAAGAATGAGAGATATACTTAATTTTGATTTAAGTATATCGAATATTTTCTAAGTGTTGAAAATAATTGATTTGTGAATTACTTATTATTAAATAAGTATGGAAATGCTTTTCCAATATGAAATGAACGGTTTGAATTTTATCTTGTAAAGATAAATTGAAAGTGAATATTTGGAATTGTTTCAAATGGTTAAGTGTGGAAAATTTTATATCTTGTAAAGATATTTTTGGAAAGTAAATAATTTGGAAAATTATTTGGAATCTGATGATGTTGCGCATCTTTATTGATAGTTAAATAACCGACTATCAATAATTACCTTGAATGGGTATTTGTTGTGAATTGGATGAATTTGAATGCCACACTTATTTTTGAATAAGCGCTCACTATTCGGGTTAGCCGAGAAAGGACCATGGGGTCGTATAACCCATTCCGAATATGTGATACGTCGTAATGAATTGCATTTGATGACCGGTGTTGAAGACCGGATATTTTTGAAAACGGAAGGATTACCGTCGAGTTACTCTACATCGGCTGATCTCCGATTTAGAGGTTTTATCACCCTTAGTGACGGGAAGTCCGGACGTGATCGAAAATTATCCGGATGTGCAAGGGCTTCGTGAGAAGTGCCTTCGGTTCTGTTCGATCCCGGAACAGACTTGTATGGATTGTATGTCTGACATTACAAATTGAGAATAAAGCTGATTTCTTTCAAATACATTTCTGTTGGTGGCGGAGAATTTATTCTCTTAGCTTAACACCCTTCTCTGAGACGTACGAGCTCAGAGGTTATGTAGTTGAAATTTATCAGCGATATATTCCCAATTTGGTAATGTAACATGCTGAGTGTTGCTGTGAAATGATCAGTGTTTGATCATTTGTGATATGATCATTTGTTTGATCATTTATCTTTGTGATCATAGGTTGATCATTTGTTGACCCAAGGCATGGCTTTGTGAACAAAGCGTAGCTTTGTGGACGAGACTTCGTCGGACCTCACACCCCGGAAATGGTCAAAACAGGAAGGATGCAGCAAGGTTCTAGGGAGTAGCGCCCCTTAGTGTATGTCATTCCTTCTGGATAAAGATGGTATCATGGTATGGAGCCCAGATACTTAACCTATGTAGATGCTGCGAGTTTATTACTTTGTGGTAGTTGGAAATCGAGGATCCTCGGGAAGATCGATTACGATCTGGGGATGGCATACGCATGTCAGTAGTTACCTATTTTTGCAGAGGTAACCCGGCCTTGTGTTGGCAGAGATCCGGTTAGGTTCTCGGGACGTCATTCCAGAGGCGTTCCTTCGTGGCATAGGAAGTTCCTTAGCCTGATCATTTGTTGGAAATCCAAAGAAACAATACGATCTTGTACGGTTTTAGTTGTAGAACCTATCATTCACTTATGATGGCGCCCCACTGTTTGGATGGTAGCTATAGTAGGCATAACATGAAATGCCTATGCTGGCTAAGATTTATATTATACTTTCAAAATGATTTTTCTACACTATGCACTATTAATAATATCAAATGTTTCATTTTAATGCGTATCAAGCATCTTTGACTATCATAAGGAGAAATCTCCTCCGATTCTGCGTTTGCATTGTGTGTGTGTGCGGGAGGCCTTATGGTAGTTCCATTTTCCAAAAGCATTGCGAAATTGACTTTAAAATCTTCCTGTTGTTTGTTTCAAAGATAAACTGTTTTAAGTTCTCACACCAGTCACCATGACTGACCTGGAGTTTATTGTTTCCTTCCTAAACTCTGGGTGCCCACCAATTTTCACACGGGCAGTCTAGAGTTAGGTTATCAGGTCACTTTGGATTCGGGATGCTGTGGAGCTTAGTGACGAGCTGGATGACGAGACGTACCACTTGTATATGATATTATTTATTCCGCTGTGTATTCTGTATGAGGAAAAGTTTATATAACTGTCCATTGTTGTATTGTTGTTGTAAACTCTGATGATGATGTAATGTATAAAATGATATAGTTCTTTGATTTAAAGATTATTCATTTATCTATTATATGTTGTTCCGCTGCGAATGTGAGATTCTGATATTGTTTCTGTTTCTGATGTTGTTCTCTTTTCTTTCTTTTTCTTCTATCTTTTTTTCCTCTTCTACCTCTTTCTTCTTTCTTAAACCCTCATGGATCGTATTTCCATACCTCTTGAGTTAATCAATGAAGATTAGTGTTTATTCAAGGAGTACGGATTTGCGGGTCTTGACAGCTGGTATCAGAGCATATGGTTAAGCGACAACCCTGCTCTGTTGGGTGTTACTCATTAGAGATAGAGTCAGTAGTACTCTAGAATGAGTTGAGTGTAATAATAAATACGAGCGCGTATTTGTTAGTTAATATAAAATTGTTTTATATTGTGATGGTTGATTTGTTGAGTGGTATATGGATTCTGGTCGGTATTGTCAGTACAACTCTATCGATAGGGATCTCTAAACACTTATATAGAACAATTCGGCACGATATTGTTTTAAATTAGGTAAATGAAATAATTTTACCTCGATTATATTTTATATATAAAGGAAATAAGTTTTCAAGAATTATTAAAGAATATATAATTGATTGTTTGATTGTTGAAAATGTAAATATATATGAGTTAATTAAAAGTTGTTTGAATAAGTTAATTAAAACAACAAGTGTGAAAGAGTAAATTGTATAAAAGAATAAATTATAATGTATGAAGTTATAATTAAAATGATTTACAATGGTAAAAATAATCTTATATATAAGAAGTGAAATTTTATAAGTAAAAGATTTATAAATGTGATTTATAATCTGAAATAAAATCCCATAGAAGTGTTTTGAAAGGATTTGATACTTTGGAAAATTGTTTTGGAGAGATGAAAGCTCTAAACTCTTTTCGGTCGCTGGAAAATAATTCCGATGATGATCGCGACATCATTGGTATTCATTTTCGGGTTTCCAAAAGAGAAATCGCTGCCAAATTATTTTAAATGAAAGTTGGTTAGAAAATTTGGATTTGGTTTTAGAAATTCAAAGGATAATTTGAATTGATTTAAAAAAATGAGTTTTATACTTATAATATGATTTGGAAGTTAAATAAATAGGTCGTATAACTTATATAGTGAATGAATATAAGTGAATCAATAAAATCCAAGCTGTAATTGTTGAATATAAGAGATTAAGTTTGAACTCATAATATGAGATAATAAATTTGACCTTGGTAAAAGTTAAATAGAATTGGATTTATAAGTGGAAACTTGAGTAATTTGAACAAAAGATGTTTGAAATGGAATATAACTTAAGTAATGGTGAAGGAATTTGATTTTGGGTATCAAAATTTATTAATGAAATGAAGTAATGAATGTGAACTTAAGTTATATAAGTGAAATTCAATATTATTTGTTAAAATGAATTAGCAATTGAATGTAAATAATTGATATGAAACAATGAATATAAATGTTAATTCGTTAAAAGGCTAATGTTATTAAAATTTGAATAAATTGAATGGAAGTCAATTTAATTTAAAGTGTTAAACCAAATTGAATGTAAAATAAATAAATTTGGTTGTGTTGAATATACATTGGTTGTTATTTGGTTGTTCATTGATTGTATATAAATTCATTAAGTATAAATGAAAGTAAAGTAGCGAAGTTGAAAGCTATGTAATTGAATTCAAATTGAAAGTAAATAAATTTGAATAGGATTGAATTTGATTTGTAAGTGAACTAATGTGAATGTAAACTAATTGAATTTGAACGAATGAATATTAGTAAAATCCAACGTTAGCAATCAAATGTGATTAAATTGGAAACCAATTCATTGAATATTAATGAGAAGTGAATTCATATTGATTTGATTATGAATCTATTAAATGATAGTTGAATGATGGTTGTTTAATGGTTGCATTCATTATTTTGTTGCATTAGCTATATTGACACATATGTAATTGTTATGTTGCTATATATTGTATATCGATATTATTTTCTATATACATGTTCTCATTTGTTTGATTGAGTGTTTAGTAGGTGCGGATGGCGTTTGCTTCGCATTTGGAGCTCGCTTTCGCGCTATATTAGCCGTATACGCTCGCTAATAATATATAAGGTACATATCTCGGATTAAATATCATACTTTTACACTTTTTTCCCTACGGGATGCCTCATCACTTGATGAGATGTATATTTGTGATATATATACACTGTCATTTTTTTCCGGATCGAGCCGCGCAAAGGAGGCTATGGCAAATTTTTACGAAAATTTAAGGCGTTAGAATATTTTTAAACAAATTGGAAAATTTGAAAATTTTGGAAAAACATAGTAATGATTTTGTAAGAAGTTTAACTATTGGATTTTGGAAAAGTTAAACACTTGAGAGATTTGAAATCAAATTTAAACGATTTGTTTTGAAAAGTTAATAGATTTTGTATCTTCTTCTTACTTGGTAATTTCGAGGACGAAATTCTTTTAAGGGGGGAAATTTGTAACGACCCAGAATTTATATTAATTTAAATTTGAATATTTAATTGATTTTAAATATTAATAAGTAGAATTAATAAGTCGAATAATTTAAAATTCGAATATTGGATTTAATTTGACAATTAAATCGATAATTTAATAGTTAAATTCCAGAAATAATTGAAATCTGGATTAAAAATGATTAAAAATTTATTTGGAAAATTTTATTTAATCATACTGGAGTTATAGAAATGTTTTAGAACTTTTAAAACTGAATTTAAAGTTAATCTGTGAAAATTGAATATTCTAATATTTAATCGACTAGTGAAAATAGCCAATTTTCGAATAGTCTCAGAATTGGACGAGACTAGTTCCATTGGATCTGTAATAGTTTGTTATTATCGGATTTTAATTTTCGTAGCAAACGGAGTTGTTGTTTGACCGTGGCAGCTCGAAACGCATCGAAATTGTTTTAATTTTAATTCGGCCAGTTAAAATAGTCATTTTTCAAAAAGTCTCGGATTTCGACGAAACTAGTTTCATCGGATCCATAATGTGATATTATTGTAAGTTTTTAAATTTCAAGTCAATCGGATTTACCGTTTGTCCGAGGCAAGCCAAAACGCCTCGAAATCGATTTAAATCGATTTAATTTAAATTGATCGTTTAATGCCGTATCTCGCATAGACGATCGAATTAGCTTCCGAAACCTATTCCATTGTGTTCGGAACGCGGGATAAACCTTAGAAACATCAGCCGGCATGCTTGATTTGGAGTTCGGAAAATTCGGGATGAATAGTGTTTTGAGACGTTTTCTATATAAGGACCTCTTCATTTCATTTTGCAAAACAAAAGCCAGGGTAAGTTAGCAGCCGCCATCTTCAATTTCTAAGGCCAGAAAACGTTCATCTTCTCCCTCAAAATTCTTCAAATCCACAAACAAATAGCAAAAATGTTTAACTGCAAAGTTGAAGAGGGCTACGAGTTCTATAAAATCAACGGCTATGATCGAAAAATACGTAACGAATCGACGACAAACTGGCCGCAAAGGGCTCGCGTTCATGGGTTAAGATCTCGGCATAGAGGAGGCTGAGCTCCACTTGCTCTTGGCCGAAGGTAGAGGAGGGGGTGGCCGTTCATATGGCACTCCTTGATCGAGCTAGAAGTTAATGAAGGCGGAGTATAATTTAACCCTAGTTCATGAGGTTGGGTTTGTTTCCAGCGTGAGTGACCTGGGAGAAACATGCGTGAGGAAGATAGGAGGTGCGGCCCTGATGCTTGCAAGTGAAAATGAACGGTGATGATGTAGATTTGGTTTAAATTAAAAATAAAAAATGTGAAATTGTATATTTATAAATCGTGTAATATTTAAAATGCAATATCTTGTTGATACGAGGTCGGAATTTCGCGAAACGAATTGCGTTGGCTTCATTTTGTCGAGCACTACGCTATGAAACTGGATTGGAAGCGATCGGAGTCAGTGAAAATTTTGGTTGAAATTAAACGCCTGTTTAATTTCAATCGGAATAAATTGCTATTGCGACGAATAAAAGCAAAGGTGAGAATTTCTCACTCAATCGAATGTATTCGATTTATATTTTAAATAGTTAGATTTAAAATTGTTGATTGTATGCCTGGATGATATATTATTATCTGTTGTTGATTGAAATAGACATTATACGCCGTTATTAAGCAGAGGTTAATTATTAAAAACATATACCGCGAATATTTCGCCTTTGTGTGGAATTGGTATTATTTATATATATATAGCCATATATACATATTGGCATATGTATATATTGAAGTTGTTGATTTCCCGCATTTGTATAGCGGATGAGACCTTATTGCGCCGCATAATAGCGGATAATATTTATTAATCCCATATACCGCGATAATTCCGTACTAGAGAGGAATTGGTATTGTGCTAACATTTTCGGATGCAGGGGGACAGGTTGGAGGGATCCAACTGGATTCCTCAACTGTATTGATTGTTTACAGATATTTTGATATTTGTTGATTTTCATATCGATATATGATGATTGATTTCTGTGATTGATTGTTGGTGCTGTTGCATCATCGGATCCATTTTTGAAGTTTAAAAATAACGATTTTGGATTTTAAAGGGATTTTTAAAAGTGATTTGTAGAAATATACGTTTTATTGAATTTTTGAATTGGTTTATTTTAAATAAATAAATGTTATAATTTTAAAGTTAGTAAAAATTGTGATTTTTGTGAAATATGACCCAAGTGTTATTTTTGAAATAAATAATTGATAAAATTATGAAATAGTTTAAATTGGAATTTTTGAAGTATTATAAACGGTTTATATTAAAAGATTTATAAAATTGATATTTATAAATTAAAAACATTGGAATTATAAAACAAGCTTTTATAAGTGTTATAAATAAAATAGAAAAAAAATGGATTTTATAAGCGGATGGAAGTTTATAAATTTATGAATTGTGAAGTTATAAAATAAATAGATTTTGTAAAATAAAACTTTTATAAGTAACTGACTTATAAATTAGATTTTTGATATGAAATCGAGTTATGAATTAAATTTGTTAATTCAGGGATTTTTTATAAATCGAAGTTTATAAATAGGGAAAGAATTTATAGACATTGTTTATAAATTCGAAATCAATGGAATTTGATAAATTGAATATAGAAAATTATTAAAGGAAGTATATTTGCGATTTTGGATAGCGAATTATTATTGAAATAAATTGTGTAGAAATTGTTAAAATTGGGATAGGGATTATATTCACAATTTTGGACAGTGAATATATATTATTGAATAAAATCAATATATTTTGGGAAAAGGAATATTGTTAAATGAAGTAGTTATTTTAAAAGATGTTTTAAAACGTGTTAAGTATCGAATACATAGATTTCAACATTTATTGTTGAAATAGACGTTTCGAGAAAATAAGGAAATGATGGACTATAACACTGTTGTTATAGTAAATAGTTTCCGAAAGGAAATATTTTGTATAGTATTGGGATTTATATATCTATCTAAATTTCGAATCCCTATACTAGTGGTTTTGAGTCATCGTAACGATGTTTTACGTAACATTCGTTTTGACTCAAATAAAATGTGTTTAAAGAACGATTTCCTTAAAGAATGAGAGATATACTTAATTTTGATTTAAGTATATCGAATATTTTCTAAGTGTTGAAAATAATTGATTTGTGAATTACTTATTATTAAATAAGTATGGAAATGCTTTTCCAATATGAAATGAACGGTTTGAATTTTATCTTGTAAAGATAAATTGAAAGTGAATATTTGGAATTGTTTCAAATGGTTAAGTGTGGAAAATTTTATATCTTGTAAAGATATTTTTGGAAAGTAAATAATTTGGAAAATTATTTGGAATCTGATGATGTTGCGCATCTTTATTGATAGTTAAATAACCGACTATCAATAATTACTTTGAATGGGTATTTGTTGTGAATTGGATGAATTTGAATGCCACACTTATTTTTGAATAAGCGCTCACTATTCGGGTTAGCCGAGAAAGGACCATGGGGTCGTATAACCCATTCCGAATATGTGATACGTCGTAATGAATTGCATTTGATGACCGGTGTTGAAGACCGGATATTTTTGAAAACGGAAGGATTACCGTCGAGTTACTCTACATCGGCTGATCTCCGATTTAGAGGTTTTATCACCCTTAGTGACGGGAAGTCCGGACGTGATCGAAAATTATCCGGATGTGCAAGGGCTTCGTGAGAAGTGCCTTCGGTTCTGTTCGATCCCGGAACAGACTTGTATGGATTGTATGTCTGACATTACAAATTGAGATATAAAGCTGATTTCTTTCAAATACATTTCTGTTGGTGGAGGAGAATTTATTCTCTTAGCTTAACACCCTTCTCTGAGATGTACGAGCTCAGAGATTATGTAGTTGAAATTTATCAGCGATATATTCCCAATTTGGTAATGTGACATGCTGAGTGTTGCTGTGAAATGATCAGTGTTTGATCATTTGTTTGATCATTTATCTTTGTGATCATAGGTTGATCATTTGTTGACCCAAGGCATGGCTTTGTGAACAAAGCGTAGCTTTGTGGACGAGACTTCGTTTGACCTCACACCCCGGAAATGGTCAAAACAGGAAGGATGCAGCAAGGTTCTAGGGAGTAGCGCCCCTTAGTGTATGTGATTCCTTCTGGATAAAGGTGGTATCATGGTATGGAGCCCAGATACTTAACCTATGTAGATGCTGCGAGTTTATTACTTTGTGGTAGTTGGAAATCGAGGATCCTCGGGAAGATCGATTACGATCTGGGGATGGCATACGCATGTCAGTAGTTACCTATTTTTGCAGAGGTAACCCGGACTTGTGTTGGCAGAGATCCGGTTAGGTTCTCGGGACGTCATTCCAGAGGCGTTCCTTCGTGGCATAGGAAGTTCCTTAGCCTGACCATTTGTTGGAAATCCAAAGAAACAATACGATCTTGTACGGTTTTAGTTGTAGAACCTATCATTCACTTATGGTGGCGCCCCACTATTTGGATGGTAGCTATAGTAGGCATAACGTGAAATGCCTATGCTGGCTAAGATTTATATTATACTTTCGAAATGATTTTTCTACACTATGCACTAGTAATAATATCAAATGTTTCATTTTAATGCGTATCAAGCATCTTTGACTATCATAAGGAGAAATCTCCTCCGATTCTGCGTTTGCATTGTGTGTGTGGGGGGGGAGGCCTTATGGTAGTTCCATTTTCCAAAAGCATTGCGAAATTGACTTTAAAATCTTCCTGTTGTTTGTTTCAAAGATAAACTGTTTTAAGTTCTCACACCAGTCACCATGACTGACCTGAAGTTTATTGTTTCCTTCCTAAACTCTGGGTGCCCACCAATTTTCACACGGGCAGTCTAGAGTTAGGTTATCAGGTCATTTTGGATTCGGGATGCTGTGGAGCTTAGTGACGAGCTGGATGACGAGACGTACCACTTGTATATGATATTATTTATTCCGCTGTGTATTCTGTATGAGGACAAGTTTATATAACTGTCCATTGTTGTATTGTTGTTGTAAACTCTGATGATGATGTAATGTATAAAATGATATAGTTCTTTGATTTAAAGATTATTCATTTATCTATTATATGTTGTTCCGCTGCGAATGTGAGATTTTGATATTGTTTCTGTTTCTGATGTTGTTCTCTTTTCTTTCTTTTTCTTCTATCTTTTTTTCCTCTTCTACCTCTTTCTTCTTTCTTAAACCCTCATGGATCGTATTTCCATACCTCTTGAGTTAATCAATGAAGATTAGTGTTTATTCAAGGAGTACGGATTTGCGGGTCTTGACACTAACTATCCTATTTTATAATTCTCTCCCTTTGTCATCAACAAAAACTAAGCCTAAACTACATAACTCCCCCTTAAACTAATACTATGGAACTAAATCCTATTTTATAAATTTTTGCAAATTTCTAAGAATCTTGCCTTGTTTCTCTTGTTCCTTTGCCATCCTTATTTGCATGACTTGTAATTTAGTCAGCATTTGCAGAGAATCCTTCATAATTTCCTCGATCTTCATTACTTGAGCCAATGTAGTATGTTGGAATAGACCAGAATTAGGAGAAGGGAAGGAAATGGTTGCATTTTGGTTTGATTTAGAAGAAGAGGCCATTACTTTGTATTTTTAGAAGTTGATTACAGAGAAAATGAAGTGAGAAGACAAATGAATTTGAAATATTGTGGTTATATAACCACCAAACTGATTTTAAAGGGAAAATCAAAATTTCAAATCTGACCGTTGTATGTCGACATAGGGAGTAGGGGCATGTCGACATCCCTTTGAAAATTTTGACAATTTTGTTTTTCTCTATTTATTTAAATATATATGTTACTATATCTATATTCTATATCTCAGTTATAGAACAAGTTCCTAGTTCTCTTCTTAATTTGGTAAAGGTTGATTGATTCAAGGGTTTGGTCAGAATATCAGCTATTTGATTCTCTGTGTTGATAAATTCAAGAGAAATAATCTCTTTACTTATATTATCTTTGAGAAAATGATGTCTGATATCAATATGTTTGGTTCTGGCATGATGGGTAGGATTTTTGGATAAATTTATTACACTTGTATTGTCATAATAAATTGGTGATTTTGAAATATTTAATCCAAAATCCTTTAGGGTCTGTTGCATATAGATAACTTGAGAACATGCCAAAGCAGCAGAGATATATTCTACTTCAGTTGTTGATAGTGAGATAGTATTTTGCTTTTTACTAAACCAGGAAACCAGATAATGTCCTAAAAAGTGACAAGTTCCACTTGTACTTTTTCGGTCTGATTTACAACCAGCATAGTCAGCATCACAATATGAGATTAAATCAAATGAATCATTTTTAGGGTAAAATAGGCCATAGTTTAAAGTGTGTTTAACATATCTTAGGATACGTTTAACAACTTTTAAACGGGTTTCTTTGGGTTGAGATTGGTATCTTTCACAGAGACAGACACTATGCATGATATCAGGCCTTCTCGCAGTTATATAGAGTAGCGATCCAATCATTCCCCTGTATAGTTTTTGATCAACATCTTTTTACATGTCTTTTTTATTCAAGTCTTTATTGGTTGCCATAGGAGTGGGTTTTCCACTCGCAATGTTCATACCAAACTTACTAACTAGATCCCTAGCATACTTTTCTTGACTAATGAGAATACCACTATCTAATTGTTTTATTTGCAATCCTAAAAAGAAAGTAAGTTCACCCATATGACTCATCTCAAACTCTTTTGTCATTATTTCAGAAAACTCTTTGTTCATTTCATTGTTTGTTGATCCAAAAATGATATCATCTACATAAATCTGTACTAATTGGAAATCATGTTTGTTTCTTTTAATAAAAAGAGTATTATCTACTCTACCAATTTCAAAATTTGATTGTAATAGGTTAGATCTTAGTCTGTCATACCAGGCTTTAGGAGCTTTTTTCAAACCATATAAAGCTTTCTTTAATTTGTAAACATGATTTGGAAACTTTTCTTCTTCAAAATGTGGAGGTGTTCAACATAAACATCCTCTTTAACAAAACCATTTAAAAAGGTACTTTTGACATCCATTTGAAATAATTTGAAATTGTTGTGGTTTGCAAAAGGAAGTAGAATTCTAATGGTTTCTAATCTTGCTACGGATGCAAAGGTTTCATCAAAGTCTATTCCTTCTTCTTGACAATAACCTTGCGTGGCTAACCGAGCTTTATTTCTAACGAACCTCACCTTGTTCATTCATTTTATTTTTATAAACCCATTTAGTTCCTATTATAGTTTTGTCTTCAAGTCTAGGAACAAGTTCCCATACATCATTTCTGGTGAATTGATTTAGTTCTTCTTGCATAGCAAGTATCCATGAATCATCAAATGATGCTTCCTTTGGATTTTTGGGTTCAATAGTTGATATAAAAGCTACATTACACATCTTGTTTAGTTGATTTCTAGTTTTAACAACAGATTCAATATTTCCTAGTATATTTTCCATATGATGATATTTTAAAAACCCGATCCTTTTATTAGGATGAACAGTTTCACAATTTGCTTCATTTGATTCATTATTTAAAGTAACAAAATCATCTTCATCATTTATTTGAACAAAATCTTTGAAATTTTCATCAAAAGATACATGCATTGTTTCTTCAATGGTGTTAGTTTTTAAATTGAAAACTCTGTATGCTTTACTTCTATTAGAATATCCGATAAAGATTCCTTTGTCGGATTAAGGATCAAATTTATCCAAATTGTCCTTTGTATTTAGAATAAAGCATTTACTTCCAAAAACTTTAAAATAAGATACCTTTGGTTTCTTATTGAAAAGAAGTTCATATGGTGTTTTATTGGTTAGAGGTCTAATTAAAATCCTATTCAAAATGTAACAAGCTGTAGCGACTACTTCAACCCAATAATTTCTTGGTAATTTACTATCTGAAAGCATAGTTCTTGCACACTCTTGAATCGTCCTATTTTTACGCTCTACCACTCAGTTTTGTTGTGGAGTTCTTGGAAAAGAAAAATTATGAGTTATTTCCTTTTGAATTATAGAAATTATCAAAATTTTCATTTTTAAATTCTCCACCGTGATCACTACGAATAGTTTTGATTTTTAAAGAGAGTTGATTTTGAATTCTTTTTGAAAAAGTTTTAAATAAATCAAAAGCATCACTTTTATGTTTCATAAAAATTGTCCATATAAATCTAGAATAATCATCTACAATTACAAACCATATTTACTGTGATTTATTGACTGAATTTAAGATGGACCAAACAGATCTAAATGAAGTAACCCAAGAGGTTTTGAAGTTGAAATCATATCTTTAAATTTGAATGAACTTTTCCTAAGTTTTCCTAATTGACAAGCATCACATATACTATCTACTTTAAAATCCATTTTAGGAAGACCTCTTACTAGATCAAGTTTTTAAAGTCTAGATAAGAGTTTGAAATTCAAATGCCCAAATCTTTTATGCCAAATCCAAGGGCCACTTGTATTAGCCAAAAGATATAGGTTATCATTTGAGATTTTCATACTGAGAATATAAATATTTTTCTTCCTAATTCCTTCAAAGATAATATTTGATTTATTATCTTCGATGTGACACTTATCCTTTTCAAATTTAATTTTGTAGCCCTTGTCAAATAGTTGACGTATGCTAAGTAAGTTGTGTTTTAGATTTCTAACTAATAGAACATCAGAAATAATAGGAGTTTTAGAGTTACTGACATTGTCGATGCCAATCACATATCCTTTTAAATTGTCTCCAAAGTTGACCATTCCTCCATCTTCATAAGTTATATCATTTAGTATCTCCGGATTACCAGTCATGTGTCTTTAATATCCACTATCAAGTATCCATTTGTTTTTCTTGATTTGCACCATTTTTCCATTGAGTGTTGATTCTTCAAAAGCCATATAACACATCTATTCCTGCATAACACACTAATTCGGTAGATAACTTGACTTTCTATAATAACAATATGCAGACTTATGAGACAATGATGATTTGAACAGTTTTGAACTAGTGTTAATAGAATCTCCAAAAATTGCCATTTTAAACTTTTTCAGAATTCAAATTATGATAACTTTGAAAACTAATGATCTGATACCAAATGTAGGAAATGTGGATTACAGATCTTAAGGCAGAATTAACACTAGAGGGGGGTGAATAGTGTTTAATTAATTTTATGAATCTTTTTGAAATCTTTTCAAATTAAACCTAAATAGATGCAATTCACAATCACAAAGACAATCACAGAACCAGACACAGATGCAAATAGTAAATAAAAGCAGTAAAGGAAAGAACACACTGGAATTTTATACTGGTTCGGAGTTACCCTACATCCAGTCTCACACAATTTCTTGTGCATATTTCTTTTCAAATATAATGTCCATATTACAATCTCGATTTCAAGCCCATGAGATGCACTCTCCTATCTCCGAGTCCAGGGCAAACTCTCTTGATTTAACCAGGCTACAAGATCACCTAATTGATTTACGGGCTACAATCACACCCAATTGATTTACGGGCCACAATCACACCGTTTCCAATCACACTTTGATAGAGAGAGACTCGATACACTTTGATCTTTCGTTCTTTAATTACAAATCATCCTATAACTCTGAATAACACTGAGATCTTTGAGATAGAGAGTGGTAGAGAATCAAATTAGAGACGATCGAGTTTGATTCACTTAGTATTTCAGTAGAGTTTTGTTAGGAATGTTTGAAAATAAGAATGGAAGAGAAAGAGGAGAGAAAATAAAGAAATCTTAAGTGAAAATTCGTTGAAAACTACTAATATATATAGGAGAATAACGGTCATGTCCGTTCGTGAAAGGTTATGACGAATAGACACTTCTTTTGAAAATTCGAATTTTAAAATCTACGGCTACCATGTCGACATGGGTAGTATAGGCATGTTGACATCCAATAGTATTTTTTGAAAATTGATTTTTGTTTTAAAAGAGATTTTCTTTCTAAAGTTTGTCGAAACAATGTTAGAACTTTGTAAACTATTTTGAATATACTTTATGATTATAAAAACCTTTGGAAAGTGATCTTACGAAATATAAAAGTAATAAAAACTAAATATATAAATATTTTGAGATTAAAGCTAAAAATTAAAACCAGGAGATAGTTTAAAAAAAAGAAATGATTTTAAAATTAATATGATTAAAATTATTTTTTGAATTAAGGATAAAATATTTAAACCGAGAGAGATGTCTTTTTAAAAAGATAGTTTTGAAAAAATCTAAAAATAAGTCATTTTGAAAATTTCGTGGATTCCGTTCCACTAGAGAAGGTCATGGGTTCCATCCCACTAAAGAGATCGCATCCCACTATTAAAGCGAGAAGGTGGATTCCATTCCACAATTAAAATTAGAATAAAGGTTTTAGTGCTATTATGAAGTTTTAACATAAATCTAGACTCTATTACTTATCTTGATATCTTGAACTCTTGATACTCATGAGTCTTCGGTCTTGATTTCTACAATCATGAATTCGTCAGTCTTGAATCTCTATACTATACAGTCTTCATTCTCAGTACTTGCATATATATATATATATATATATCCTGCATATACATATATATCTAGATAAAGATATTAGTATTTATATTTTATAATGAGTCCTAAGGTTGTTGTCATCAAAACCATCATCTCAGGAACTAACAGATTTCACCCATGACAATGCTTAAGTCCATTCAGATATTACCTACTATTATCGCATTCTATGATTGTGAAATATGGTAGATGAACATAGAAATTAGTGTTTCTAAATAGTGATTTAGAAGAGATCACTTACATGTCGTAGACCAAGGGTTTTGAGCTTAGTTGGAGCGAGGGAAAGGCTTGTAAGTTATTAAGATCAATATATAGTCTTAAACAAGCTTAGAGAAGTTGGAATAAATGGTTTGATAAAGTAATCAAATAGTTTGGCTTTTATGAAAACAAAGAAGTATGTGTATATTGGAAAGAACAAGGAAGTGCTCTAGTCTTTATTGTTCTCTACGTCAATGATTTTCTCCTGATTAGCAATAACGCCTCGTTATTACAACTAATGAAAACTTAGTTATCCAAGAACTTGTCTATGAAGATTTGAGAGAAGTGACCTATGTGCTTTGTATTAGGATCTATAGAGATAGATCTAAGAGGTTGTTGGGATTATCACAATCCTTGCATGAAGATACCATACTGAAAAGGTTTAGTATGGAGAATACCAAGTGTAGAAACGTTCTAATGTAATCAGGAATTGTCCTTTCTAATAAGGACGCTCCTCACATTAATAAGGAAAAAGAGTATATGAAAAGGATATCGTATGCATTTGCAATTAGATCTATTATGTATGATATGCTATTTATGAGGCAAATGTGACTTATGCATTATGATGCGTAAGCAAATACTAGTCGGACCCCTATAAAAAATATTGGATGACTATGAAATGTATTCTTAGGCATTTACGAAATACTAAATACTTTTTCCTAATATATAGGAATGAAGACCTCTTTATGAAGGGTATGTAGACTCAAGATTTCATAGTGATATCAACGATAGTATATATATGTTGAGTTACATCTTTGCATTAAATGGTGAAGCAGTAAGTTGGAAAATTTTCAAACAAAACATTATAGTTGATTAAATGATGGAGGCTGGGTGTATCACCTTTAACAAAGCAGCTAAAGAAGCAGTCTATATGCCCAAATTTATGACTAAGATGGGTGTGATTCCAATTTTTAAGAATCTCGTAACATTATTCTACGGTAATAATGTCGCAACACAAACCGCGAAAGAACCTAAAGCTCGCGAGAAATCAAGGAACATAGTCCATCTAATAAGAGAGTTTGTTAGCAACATAAAAGTGACAATAAAAAGAGCAGATGATAAAGAAAATATAGCAGACTCGTTCATGAAAGGACTGGCTTGATCAATTTTGAGTAAATAGATTAAAGGAATGGGATTAAAAATCCATATTTGGCGCTAAGTGCAAGTGGTAGATTGAGAGAGTTACGAGTAAGAACTAGGGATAATTATGTAATTTGTTTTAAATTATCAAACTCTTTAATAATTTTGTTTGTAATAAAGGTTTTTGTTTTTTATATACTTTATTGTATTGTGATAGAATTAATTAGGTAATTAATTTAAAATATATTAACGAGAAAATCCTTAAGTAAAACATTATGTAATTATATTAGCAAATAGTTTCAATTTTGAGAAGTTAATCATAATATAAAATAACGTTTTATTTTAAATATTCCAGATCAAGATGTTTTGAGAAAGGATATCGATACATCCATTAAGGGTAGAGCATGTAACAATCTCCAAATGTTGGGCATTGTAGTACTCATGGTTGTTGAGGGGGCACCAAGGGGTTATGCACTCATAGTTATTGAATAACTATGGAATGATTCATTCGAGAGTTTCCTATTAGTTGATAACAACTAGGTCAAACAATAAATCTCAATGTGAAGATGTTACACTATTCTCTCAACTTGATAATACCGTGGAAATTCAATGTGGATACTTCACTTTGATTATAGTAAAATCATGACATGGAGAGCTGTAACGACCCTAATTTTGAGTAACATTATTAAGGATATCTAATTAGTTAAATTAAATAAAATAATGTAATGATTAAGGGATTGAGATTTTTGTAATTAAGGGGTAGTCGTGCCATGTATCCAAATGAACTAAGTAAATTGAAATGAAACACAATGTTAGGAAATAAACAAGGGCAATATAAATAGGAATTAGTATTATTTTGTACCCTAAACCCCACAATCCATATTCTATACATTCATTTCATATTCACAAAACAAAATATAAACTTAAGGCCGACCACCATTAAGGGTAAACAAGAGAAGATAAAGCTAGGATCAAGAGGAAAGCTTAAGCAACAAAATCAAAGATCAAATCTCAACACCTTAATCTCAAAGCTAAGGTGAATAATGACTACATCTCATATTTTTCTTGTTTTCAGTTTTATGATGAAATCCCAATTATTTTGCAAAGTTACTTGCCATGTTTTTTATTGTAGAAATGGAGATATGTGCTTGTTGATGATTTATGATAATTCATACAGATTTTATGATATATTTTAATGTGAAAACCCTGTTAAATGACATCCAAATGCCTTGCGATTTTAGATTTTGATCAGAAATGATATTTTAGAAATGGGTTTCAATTTCAATAATTTCTGAATTAATGTGGATTTTATATTCATTTTCTAGTGAGAAAAATGGGTATTTGGGTTTAAAATAATTTATGGCTAAATTATATATGTTTTGGGTCTAAAATTTATATATGTTGAAAAATATATTAAAAATGATTTACATGAATTTTTGTAGAATTTTCCTAAGTGTGTTAATAGATATATAAAATTATTTAAGGTATGGGACTTAAATGTTTTATATATTTATAAAGGGAGAAGGGGTATTTTGTAAATAAATTAAATAGTTTATTCTGAAATATTGGCAGCACTTTTAGAAAAGAAATTAGCAACCAATAATATTTTGAAAAACAAGGCAGGTTGGTTGAAAAGATTACTTTAAAAGGCTAAAATCAGTTTAAACATGCTTTTTACATGTTTCACCGCTTTCGGCACCCTCCTTCTGACACCTTACTTCCACCTCCTTCTCAATTGAAAACAATGTGCGTGGTATCAATAGGTGGTACGTAGCGAATTGGACTAAGGCGGAAGGTATTGGGTCGAAACAAAGGGTTTCGATGGGGTCAAAGCGCTACTTTGCTTTTAAATGGAAATGCGCCTGCTTTGCTTTCGAAAGTAATGTTTTCGACTTGGTCGGCTTTCGACTGGGTAAAACTGATTTAAGGAATGGTTTCGAATGTGATTGCGCCTTTTGTTTTAAGTAAATGCTTCCATTTGGGTCGAAACCCCTTGATGCCGCACTTCACCTTTCGAAGCAATGCCTTCGAAAGGGTTTCTTTATTTTAAAATCCAAGCCACTTCTCCAATGCTTTCGAAGGGTTGGTTTCAACACCATCACTTCTTTACAAAGGAAATTGTTTACGAAAGAGTGCTTTCGACTTAGTTGTTTTACGTCCCTTTGTTATGTTGAAGTAAAACCCAAAGGTTTCGAAAGGAATAGTCTTAAATGGTTTTGAAAGGTTATTCCACATGTTTAACTTGAACCTAAATGCTTTCAAAAGGTTTGTTTATAAAAAAAGGTTTGAATATCTTCGGATGGTTTTAAAATAAAGGTTTAGAAGGGGTGGTTCCCTAATGTTTTCGAAAGGTTTAAGTGGAAGGTTTCCAAAGGTTTTGAAAGGTATATTTAAAGTGTTTTGATAAAAGGATGTCTAAGGTTCTAAAGCTTTCGAAGGTGATGTTTTCAATGGTTTCGAAAGGTTTGTTATGAAGGGTTTCGAAAGAGAATGTTTGGGCCTTTGGCCTAAGGTTTTACTTGTATCGAAAGAGGTACTTTCAATGAACTCGAAAGGGGTACTTTCAAAGGTTTAAATGTGTTCATCAACAAGGTATTGTGGAAAGTATATATAACATGGCAAGGTGATTTGAGTAAAGCAAAAAGTATATTTTCCTTGTTAAAGTATGATTTAAAGGTTTAAATCAAACTGAAGGAAATGGTTTTCAAGGAAAATTTATGGGTAGTTAACCCTAAGTAAAATGACTCAAATATTAGAATACCATATGGGACTGGTATAGGGTCGCGCCCTATACATTAGCTATTAGCCCCTAGCCAATTTAGTCCAAAATTCCAGTATGTAGTGCTTTGTCACAAGTAAGACTGAAATTTATTGCACATAGAAAGGAATATATATGTACAGAGACAGGTTAGACTGAAAAACCATTAGGATCAGTTGACCGTGGAGAATTAAGTTAGGGACATACCGTTTAGAGGAGGAGTATTTAATAAAAGTTAGATTATTTGTTTATTTTGTCTGGTAGGCCCGAGTCAGCCAATGGTTAGTAGTTAGCCAAACAAAACTATATTGTTCGGACAGATAGTCCATTTTTTACCTGATTATTATGCCTTCATGATATTAATATTATTATTTTAACCAGTTTTGGTTGTAGGATTAAGATTTGCCAAAGATATGTTTTAAAAGGATATTAGTGAGGAGAAACCCGTTCCGCTAAGCGGCGTGGTCTCACTTAATATCAAATAACCAAGATGTATAGTATTATTTACACCAAGCTTTATGTCTGACTCGAAGTTTATGTTTTTCCCCATAAACTCTCGGGTGCTCAAAATTTATTAGAGTAGGCTGAGGGATGAGGATTTTTTAGGTTTTTAGTAGGTGGACGAATAAATCATCCAAAGACGAGCAGGAAACTAAAGTTAGCTATTTAGGTGTTGTTTTGTTTTTATTCCGTTGTGTTATATTAAGTCAGTTATGACTAATTAGTACTCTGGTCACCCAAGAGGGCATCTTCATATGTCGCTCTTGGCGTATTTTATAATAATTATATTTGATCTGGACCTGGGAAACGATTGGGATTATGTAACTTGGATGTGAAATGTTGTTTTGAAATGTAATCATAAAAATGTTTTAATCTATGATGATTTTTATTTCATATTCAGGTGCTTCTAATATTATTAATACCATTAACATTACCGTATTCGATCACTGGAGGTTAATACTATGGATGACTGCAACATCTATAACGCTTAGCTTTGGGCATCCGGATAGGGGGTGTTACAACTTGGTATCAGAGCATAGGTTTATGAAAAACTTTAAACTAAAATGATTTTTGAAAACATAATCCAAAGGAATTAGAGTAAGATTAGGGTATGGGATAACGCTACAGTAATGTACTTTTATTTGTTATATATAAATATACATTTTATCTTTATTTTCCTATCTCTCTTAGGCTATTCTTATGTATCTCACAAGGCTTGAATACAGATATGGATGCTAGAAGTGAAAGAGTTAACCTTGGAGAGGGAAGCACCACTACAAATGGAAACGCCAGACCAAATACCAGGAGGAACCAAGGTTTGGTGCAAGTTGGAAATGTGGGTGCTGGAGTCGGTTCTTTGTCAACATGAGGCAGGCGAGTGTTCCTGCTGGAGTGGTTGGAGGAAATGCTGGAATAGGGAATCAAAAAGCTCTGGTGGTCAACAATTATGCTATTTTGAGTTGAGATTATGCTAGGCTAGGAGGAAAACCATTCATCGAAACTAAAGATACCATTGAAGTAGAAAACTGGTTGCTGCATTATGAGAGAATCTTTGCAGATTTGGGGCTCAATGATAAGCAGAAGAGGAGGCTTGCTTCAAGACAGCTTCAAGGAGCAGCTTTATATTGGTGGAATAGTGTGACGGTTGGAGTTAATGAGGAGACGATGACATGAGTTGAGTTTAAGAGGAGGTTCGAGGAGAGGTTTATGTCTAAGATTGCGAAGTCTGCTCTACTCAGAAAGTTTGCTGAATTGGAGCAAGGGGATATAACTGTGCTGGAATATGCAAGGAGGTTTGAGGAGCTAGCAAGATATGGTTATGCTACGGTTGACACTAATATTAAGTGAAATGAGAAGTTCATCAGGGGGTTGAAACCTGAGCTTTCTAGGGCTATGATATCGCACATTAGGGATCCATGTGATGTTGTTGTTGAGATGGCATTGAGACACGAAGAGATGCTTTCTTTTCTAGAGAGAAATAAGGAAAAGGAAGTCTAGGTGGGGCAAAGTCAAAAAAGAAAGTTCTTCCATAAGAAAGGAGCTCAAAAGGGTGGGTTGCTAAGAAGGGAAAGGCAAAAGTGGTCTGTTACAAGTGTGAGAAGAAGGGACACTATGCCCATAAGCACTGGACAGGCAAGGGAAAGAAAGTTGTGGAGAAGAAAGAGGTGTTTTAACTACGATCAAATTGGTCATTATAAGAACCATCGCAAGGAGCCTGCTAAGGATAGGAAGGACAAAGTATATGCATTGGGGCCAGCTACCTCGAGGCCAACATCAGAGGAAAAAAGGAAAAGCTATGTTGGGAGGTACACTTTAGATTCATGGTATGTCAATTAGTGTTCTGTTTGATACTGGTGCATCGCATTCTTTTATATCTCATTGTTTGATAGATAAGCTTAACCTAGAACCCTTATACTTAGTTACTTCCTTAAGGGTTGCAAATCCGATAGGAGGGTATGCAACACTTGGGATGAAGTGTGATCACCTAGAGTTTGATTTGTTAGGTCATACCTTTGTTTGCAGTTTGCATGTTTTGGACTTCGTAGGGTTCAGAATTATTTTAGGTATGGATTGGTTAAGTAAGTACGATACTAGGATATTTTACCATGATGGGAAAATATTGCTTAGACACCCTGACTGGAGTGATTGGATTGTATATACCATAGAAAACGAGAGGTGAATGCTTTGTTGGGTGTTGTGGATGTAGAAGACGAGTTGAATTGATTTTTCATGGTTAGATAATTCATGGATGTCTTTGAACCTGTAGCAGGATTGCCACCGAAATGAGCCATTGAGATTCAGATAGATTTGGTACCTGGAGCAGAACCCACCAAGCGGGATGACACCTACCGAGATGAGGGAGTTAAAGGTGCAGTTGGTAGAGTTGGAAGGAGAGAATTTTATTAGGCCAAGTAGTTCGCCTTGGGGAGCAGCCACAGTGTTTGCAAAAAAGCCGGACGGATCGTTAAGGTTATGTATCGATTATCGTAAGTTGAATGAGAAGACGATAAAGAATCGATATCTGTTGCTTAGAATTGATGATTTGTTCGACCAGTTGGGTGGAGCGTAGGTATTTTCTCAGTTGGATTTTACAACAGGTTTCCATCAGCTTAGAGTAGCAAAGGATAGTATTTCTTTGATGGTATTTAGAACTAGATATGGATCGTACGAATGGTTAGTGATGACGTACGGACTAACTAATGTGCCAACATTCATTGTAGATTAGATGAACCAAATTTTCCGAGAGCACTTAGCTAGGTTCGTATCGGTGTTCATAGATGATATTTTGATATACTCTAAGGATGAAAGGGAGCATGAAGTTCATCTTAGAGTGGTGCTCGAGACGTTGAGGCAGCATCAATTGAAGGCGAAGTTTTCGAAATGTTATTTCTGGAAGAAGGAAGTGAAGTTTCTCGATCATGTAGTCTAGAGAAAGAATTGTCTGTAGATCCGACTAATATTGAAGCAGTAAATAATTGGAAGAGACCCGAGACAGTGACTGAGATAAAGTGTTTTCTTGGATTGGTTGGATATTATAGGAGGTTCATTAAAAAAAATCACGAATAGCAGCACCGATAACCAAGCTAACGCGAAAGGATGTAAAGTTTGTTTGGACCGATAAGTGTGAGGAAGCATTCAAGAGCTTGAAACACTTATTGAATCATGCACCTATACTAGTTGTTCCAGAAGGGAATCAGGATTTGATAGTATATACAGATGTGTGTGGAACTGGATTAGGAGCTGTGTTAATGTAGAGAGGTAAAGTGATTGCCTATGCTTCTCGACAGCTTTGAGGTTAGATATCAAATGCATGATTTGGAATTAACCGTGGTGATATTTGCATTGAAGGTGTGGAGACATTACCTTTTGGGAGAGAGGTTTGAGCTTTATACGGACCATAAGTCATTGAAATATTTGTTCTCTTCGAAGGAGCCGAATATGAGACAGTAGAGGTGGTTAGAATTTTTGGCCGCTTATGAATTTTTTATTGAGTACACACCGGGAAAAGGCAATAAGGTTGCAGATGCGCTTAGCATATGACATCAAAATCCGGTGTTGGCGATGATAGCTGAGTGGAAAGATTTGGAAGCATTGACCAAATGCAAAGTTCGGTAGGGATCTAGGAGTAGTTCTAGCACGGAGACTGCTATGTTGTCATGTTTAGAAGTTCGACCGGTGATGATCGAAAAGATTGCTTCTAAGCATAAGGAGGATTCATTACTAGTTGAACGGATCAAAAGGTTAAGGGATGGAACAAAGAGCGATGACTTGAAAGATTTCAGTCTTGACTAAAATGGGTGGTTAAGAAAGAAAGGAAGATTGTGTGTTTCGACTGTAGGAAACATTAGGAAGGAAGTTATGGAGGAATGCCATCGTTCGAAGTTCATCATTCATCCGAAAGGAACTAAGATGTATCAGGATATGAAGAGGAGTTTCTTCTGAGAAGGAATGAAGAGGGATATAGGCTTATGGGTGAAGCAGTGTTTGAACTGCCAACAGTAAAGGCTGAACATCAGAAACCAAGTGGGTTGCTTTAGCCATTAGATAATCCAGTATGTAAATAGGATTCTATCTCTATGGATTTTATAGACGGGTTGCCAAGATCTAATAGAGGAAATGAAAGTAAATGGGTCATAGTGGATAGGTTAACCAAGAGTGCCCATTTCATTCCAGTTAAGTCAACCAGGACGGCACCTGTATTGGCTAAGTTATTTTTGAAGAATGTAGTTAGACTACATGTAATTCTTAGTAGTATCGTAAGTGATCGAGATTCCTTATTCACTAGCGAGTTCTGGAAGAGTCTACAGGAGATTTTAGGAACCGAGCTCAAGATGAGTACCGCTTACCATCTATAGACTGATGGGAAAACGAAAAGAGTAAACAAAGTCTTGGAGGATTTGTTACGAGCTTTTGTGTTAGATTTTGGAGGATCATGGGAAGACCATCTACACTTAATTGAGTTTTCATATAACAACAGTTATCAGGCTAGTATAGGGATGGCACCATTTGAAGCTTTGTATGGAAGGCTATGCAAATCACCAGTTTATTGGTTAGAAACCGGGGATAAGTTGGTTCTTGGTCCGGATTTAGTTAGAGAAGCTGGGGAGAAGATTGAGTTAATTCGGGCTAGAATTAAGGAAGCTCAATCTAGGTAGAAGAGTTATGCTGATAGAACACGGAAAGACTTAGAGTTCTCTATTGGAGATCATGTTTTCAATTAAGTTATCACCAATGAAAGGTGTAATCAGATTTGGAAGGGCAGAGAAATTGGCACCGAGATTTGTAGTACCATTTCCTATTGTAGAGAGGATCAGGAAACTCGCATATAGAGTAGAGTAACCGAATAGTTTGGCAGAAGTCCATGATGTTTTCCATATTTATCATCTAAGGAAGTGTGTTAGAGACCCGGGGACTGCTATTGCACCGACTGTGTTAGAGGACTTAGTAGTAGAGCCGAATTTGACAATAGTTAGAAAGCCAGTTCGTATAGTTGCGAGAGATGAGAAGAGGCTAAGGAATAAGACAGTTAGGTTAGTCAAAGTCCCGTGAAGCGATGATGAGAGAGTCTATACTTGGGAGACTAAGAGCAGGATTAGAGACGCTTATCCTAATTTGTTTGATGGTATGTTTTACCTTTTTGATTGATTTGTTGAGTATCTTATCGTAATTTCGATGACAAAATTCTTTAAGGAGGGGAGCATGTACAAACCTAATTTCGAGTAACATTATTTAAGATATTTAGTTATTTAAATTAAATTAAATAATGTAATGATTAGGGGATTGAGATTTGTGTAATTAAGGGGTAGCCGTGTCATGTATCCAAATGAACTAAGTAAATTGAAATGAAACACAGTGTTAGGAAATAAACAAGAGGAATATAGGAATTAGTATTATTCTTATACCCTAAACCCCATAAGCCATATTCTATATGTTCATTTCATATTCACAAAACAAAATATAAACTTGAGGCTAGCCACTATTAAGGGTAAACAAGAGAAGATAAAGCTAGGATCAAGAGGAAAGCTTAAGCAACAAAATCAAAGATCAAATCTCAACACCTTAATCTCAAAGCTAAGGTGAATAATGACTACATCTCATATTTTGGGTTTTATGATGAAATCCGAATTATTTTGCAAAGTTATTTGCCATGTTTTTTATTGTAGAAATGGAGATATATGCTTGTTGATGATTTATGTTAATTCATATAATTTTATGATATGTTTTAATGTGAAAACCATATTAAATGACATCCAAATGCCTTGCGATTTTAGATTTAGACCAGAAATGATATTTTAGAGATGAGTTTAAAATTTTCATAATTTTCTGAATTAATGTGAATTTTATATTAATTTTCTAGCGAGGAAAATGGGTATTTGGGTTTAAAATAATTTGTGGCTAAATTATATATGTTTTGGGTCTGAAATTTATGTACGTTGGAAAACATATTAAAAATGATTTATAGGAATTTTTATAGAATTTTTCTAAGTGCTTTAATAGATATATAAAATTATTTAAGGTATGAGACTTAAATGTTTTATATATTTATAAAGGGAGAAGGGGTATTCTGTAAATAAATTAAATTATTTATTTCTGAAATATTGGCAGCACCTTCAGAAACGAAATTAGCAACCAATGATATTTGACAAACAAGGCAAGTTAGTTGAAACGATTACTTTAAAAGGCTAAAAATCAGTTTAAACGTGTTTTTTACATGTTTCACCGCTTTCGGCACCCTCCTTCGGATGCCTTACTTCCACCTTCTTCCCAATCTAAACCAATGCGCATGATATCAATACTTGGTACGTAGCGAATTGGACTAAGGCAGAAGCTATTGGGTCGAAACAAGGGGTTTCGATGGGGTCAATGCGCTACTTTGCTTTTAAATGGAAATGCGCCTGCTTTGCTTTCGAAAGTAATGCTTTCGACTTGATCGGCTTTCGACTGGGTCAAATTGATTTAAGGAATGGTTTCGAATGTGGTTGCACCTTTTTCTTTAAGTAAATGCTTAGAATGGGGTCGAAACCGCTTGCTGTCGCACTTTACCTTTTAAAGCAATGCCTTCAAAAGGGTTTCTTTATTTTAAAATCCAAGTCGCTTCTCCAATGCTTTTGAAGGGTTGTTTTCGACACCATCACTTCTTTACATAGGAAATTGGTTTCGAAATAATGCTTTCGACTTAGTTGTTTTACAGCCCTTTGTTCCGTTGAAGGTAAAACCCAAAGGTTTCGAAAGGAATAGTCTTAAATGGTTTCGAAAGGTTAGTCCACATGTTTAACTTGAAACCAAATGCTTTTGAAAGGTTTGTTTATAGAAAAGGATTTGAATACTTTCTGTTGGGAGAGTTTCGGCCGAACCAACCCAATACCGAACCAGCTGCTTAGAACCCACTACCGAACCAGCTTCTCAAGCTCATACCGAACCAGCTGCTCAGAACCCACTACCGAACCAGCTTCTCAAGATCCTACCGAACCAGCTTCTCAGAGCTACTACCGAACCAGCTTCTCAAGCTCCTACCAGACTAGCGCCTCCCCATGCACTGCTGGACCAACTCCAAACCAGACCAAGGTACTACCACCTAGCATCGAATCACCTACAACCGGTCCACTCTACACTCCAACCATCTCCGAACCAAGCAATGCCGAATCAATGCTACCAGGCCAGATTACATCAGCCCAGGCCCACCAGCAGCTATGTACATCCAAGACCCCTGCCCTCAGCCTCACTCTATAAATAGAGGGGTAGGGGTACAACAATGGGGACAAGTTGGAGAGCTCAAGCACGGATAGAACTTTCAAACAACTTTCATATACTTGTATCAAAGCTTTGTACTTATAATTTGAATAGACAAGGAGAATAACATATAAAGTGGACGTAGGCACGTTCTGGCCGACCACCATAAATCTGTGTCTTTTACAGTTTAGTCCCTGCTTTTTACATATTTGCATAAATCACCCAAATCACAAAGAACGACATAAAATCAATTAAATCATACGACTTTGAGGTGTTTGTCCATTTTTTGTGCAAACATTTTTGGTGCTTTCACTGAGAGTTGAACTCAGGACCTCCCGCTTCTTCCACTTAACATTCTTCCTAACAGCATCGTTCATCGCTTGGAAAACATGCCTCCCAAGCAGAAGAAAGATGTTAACAAAGGAAAAAACGTCGCAACCAGCAGTCTTCCAGATCCAGTGGTCACAGATCAAGTAGACCGTCCCCCTCCAGCAGCAGTACCAAATGAAGGTCAGGCAAATCCGACCACCCCTGCCGCGGAACAGCCAGCAGCAATTACTAGGGCAGATCTAGACAGGGTTGTGGCTGAAGTGACTAACCGCTTCACGTCCCAGCAGAAAGCCTTGGTGGATCATCTCATGTCACGCTTAAGGGATGCTGAAGAGTCCAATCGCAACACTGAATCATGGGGCGAGTCCCAGTCTGGAGGATCTCAGAGACAACAAAGATCTTCCTTCTTCGAAGGAGCTAACGGCAGAAGCAGCCATGGTAGGAGCCGAGATCGAGCACAGCCCGAAGTTAGGCCTGAGGAAACGCTTGGAACCAAACCCAACGGGAGAGGCACTGGGCGGAGGTCAACTATAGCTGAGCCGGTCGTACTGCCTAGCCACGGAGACACCAATGAACGGGGCCGAGCTAGAGTCCAGCCCGAAGTTGGACCCGAGGAAGTGCTTAGATCAGAACCCAACAGGGGAAGATCAAGGCAAGGGCCAACTGTAGTTGACCTTAGCATGCTCCCAGAAGACCAAAGGCAACCACTGGAAAATTTCAGGAATGATAGACGATACCATCCCTACAGGTCATCCGGACGGGATCAGTTCCGTAGAGCAGAACCAAACTCATTCCTATCTGCTCCGAATTCTGATGAAAGGATGGCACGCTTGTTCAGAGAGTGCGTCCAATGGGATCAAAGAGATCGGGGGATAGGCGCTAGGGTAACCAGCCCCTTCGCCCGCAATATCGAAATTGCCATCACCCCCCCGAGAATGGAAAATGCCAACAATGGAACCTTACAAAGGAACCTCCGACCCCGTTGTACACTTGCAGAGATACACACAGCATATGCTCATGAGTGGAGCAACAGAGGGAGTGCTGTGCAAATGCTTTCCACTATTCTTAGCAGATCTAGCTACCTCCTGGTTCTGAGGATCCATCAGCTCGTGGGAAATGTTGAAAGAAAAGTTTATCAGCCAGTTCCGCATTCATGTGGAACAACCCAAGGACGCTTATTCCTTATCCAGTATCAAACAGAAACCTGGAGAGAAGCTGCAGCAATACCTAACCCGATTCAATGCCGCAGCGGCCGCAGTCCAAGATGCCGATGAGAAACTTATCCTAATGGCCCTCTGTAGTGGTGTGCATCCGGATACTAAATTTGTCAAAATATTGACAAAAGAAAAACCAGCTACTTTACCCGATTTCTTCCATGAAGCTGGGAAATATATGAGACTTGAAGATGCTGCTATTGAGAGGTAGACAGGGCAAGAAAATAAGGCGGTTCACGGCAACATGCCCGCTGTAGCAAGAGACGTTCGAAGAAATGATTCTAGGGACAACGCTGGGGGCAAGAAGGGAGAAAAGCGCCTATATCGGCCAGGACCGAGGTTTGACACTTACACCCCGTTGAATGAAACAATCGAGAACATCTTCCTGGCCACTCAAGACGAAGTTAGATACAAACGCCCCCCACACAAGAAGGAATCAGATAACGCAATTAAGTCTGGAAAATTCTGCCACTTCCACGAATCCCATGGGCATGATACCAACGAATGCCATCATCTCAGAGACTTGATTGAAGAACATATCAGAATAAGGAAACTAGAACGCTATGTAAAAAGTCAGAACAGGACTCCAGCTCCTACCAATGAAAATCCAAGGCTACCCTCTCCAGAGACAGGTAGAGGGAATCGCAACACTAGCGGCTCTAGTCAAGAGAAGATAGTGGTCCATACCATCTCGGGAGGACCGCACATCGCCGACAGAAGCTGGGCAGAGATGGAAAGATATGGAAAGTCGCTTAGAAACAATGAAGACTGTGTTAATTCTGTTATAGAAGAGTGCCACCCGAAGCGGAAAGAGAATCATGACATCACATTCGGTAGACGTGACCTAGAAGGAAGGCAATACCCTCACATGGATCCCATGGTTATCTCTGCCCGGCTCGGTCCAGCCGAAGTTTTCCGAATTCTTGTAGACACTGGAAGCTCGGTAAATATCCTATTTAAGCATGCGTTCGACAAAATGAAACTATCAATGAAGGATGTTTCTCCCTGTAATAAACCACTGCACGGTTTCACTGGGGATGCGAAGATGCCCCTCGGGCAACTGGACCTCTTTGTTGAAATTGGAAGTCATCCTCGCTCCGTGGTACGGAAACAGACATTTGTGCTGATAGAAAACCACTCGGCCTACAACGCTTTCTTAGGAAGATCAGCCTTGTCTGACTTCCAAATTGTCCTGGCCCCATGGTGCCTAAAGATGAAATTTCCGACGGATAATGGGGTAGGGGAAGTAGAGGGAGACCAGGACGTTGCTCGAGACTGCTATGTAACTGAACTTCGCAACAACCACCGGAAGGATAAAGGGAAGAGTGTAGAGGTTGCCCTCTGCACAAAAAGTTTGGAAGCATAGCAACTAAAGAAAGCCCCTCCTCTTCGATATACCAGCGACCCTTTTAATGAATTACACCCCAGGGACAAAGAGGAGGAGGCCACCGCCGAGCCTGCAGAGGCCATGGAATTTGTATCTATAGACAGACACGACTCGAGTAAACTATTGAAGGTCGGGTCCCAACTAAGAGCAGAGTTGAAGGAGCAACTCATTGATTTTCTCCGCCACAACTTGGATGTATTTGCATGGTCACACGCTGACATGACCGGAATCTCCCCTGACATAGCATGCCACGTACTCAACATCGATCCTACCAAGGCGCCAGTAAAACAGAAAAAGAGAAGTATGGGGGCAGAACGATCAGCCGCCCTCGATGAGGAAGTAAAGAACCTACTTGCCAATGACTTCATACGAGAGGCCATCTACTCCGAGTGGATCGCCAACCCGGTGTTGGTAAAGAAGGCTAATGGGAAGTGGCGAACATGCATTGACTTCTCCAACCTAAATGACGCCTGCCCAAAGGATTGTTTCCCACTTCCCCGAATCGATCAACTTGTCGACAGCACAGCCGGGCATGAACTCTTATCCTTTATGGACGCATACTCAGGATATAACCAAATTCCTATGCATACTCCCGATCAAGACCACACTAGTTTCATTACTGACCGGGGTTTGTACTGCTACAAGGTAATGCCTTTCGGACTTAAAAACGCAGGAGCCACCTACCAGCGCCTCGTCAACAAGATGTTTGCAGGGCTAATAGGATAAACTATGGAAGTGTATGTGGATGACATGCTGGTAAAGTCAAGGAAAGCCAACGATCATGTAAGCCACCTGGGCGAGATGTTCCAAGTACTTCGCCAGTATGGAATGAAACTTAATCCTCTAAAATGCTCCTTCGGAGTATCATCAGGAAAGTTCTTGGGATTCATCGTCCATGCTAGAGGGATTGAAGCAAACCCTGAATAAGTCCGAGCTCTAAAAGATATCAAAATACCTTCCACTCGAAAGGAAATGCAAAGCCTGAATGGGAAAGTGGCCGCCCTAAGCCGATTCATCTCCAAAGCAACGGACAAGTGCGTCCCCTTCTTCGAAGCTCTAAAGAAAGACAAAGGAAAGTTTGAATGGACTGACGAATGCTTAGCAGCTTTCCTTAACCTAATTGAACACCTCCAGAAACCGTCAATACTATCAACTCCAAACGAAGGCGAAGAGTTATACCTATACCTTGCTATATCATCTCACGCCCTGAGCGCTGCTTTGGTAAGAGAAGACAACCGCGCACAGCGGCAAGTATACTTTGTAAGTAAGAGGTTTACGGGGGCAGAAGTCAGATATCCTAAACTTGAGAAGCTAGCGTACTGTTTGCTAATCACATCACGGAAACTACGTCATTATTTTCAATCCCATTCCATCAGAGTTCTGACCGATCAACCGCTGAGGCAGGTACTCCATCGTCCCGACACTTCTGGGCGACTACTTAAATGGTGCATTGAACTAAGTCAATATGATATTACCTACCATCCTCGCACCTCCATCAAGGGGCAAGCCATGGCCGATTTCATTGCCGAATTCACTACCAGCGAAGGTAAGGAGCAATCGGAAATAGCAGAAGACATCAAGTGGAATCTCTTTGTGGATGGTGCGTCAAACGAACAAGGCTCAGGGGCAGGTGTGGTAATAATCACTCCTAGGGGAAATAAGCTGCACTATGCTATAAGGTTGGAGTTCGCTGCCACCAACAACGATGCAGAATATGAAGCAGTGATAGCTGGATTAGAACTTGCCTTAGAAATCAGAGCCAATTCTTTGTGTCTTCATAGCGATTCTCAACTTATTGTTAATCAAATACTAGGAGAATTCCAGGCTCGAGAAGAACGACTCATAGCATATTTAAAGAAGACCAAGTTACTTCTCAGTCGGTTGGACCACTACTTAGTCAAACACATCCCTCGGGAAGAGAACCAAGAGGCCGATGAATTGGCGAAGCAAGCAAGCATGAGAGACGACGCTATTTCCGGAGCAGTAGCCATCTCAAAGCAACTAACCCCAAGTTTTAAGCAAGTGAATCTGATAGCTGCAGCCGAAGAAGAAACTTGGATGACTCCCATCCGAGACTACTTACAAAGTGGCGCACTACCCAACGGGCGTAACGAAGTCAAGAAAATCTTGAGGAAAGCTTCCCGCTACACAATACAAGAGGACACCCTCTATCGGCGCGGCTTCTCTAACCCCTTATTAAGGTGTGTCGCTGGAAGGGAAACCAAGAAAATCTTATCCAACATTCATCAAGGAAGCTACGGAGATCACACCGGAGGGCAAACTTTAGCAAAAAAGATACTCCGATATGGATATTTCTGACTCACCTTAAGCAAGGACGCCTTAGACTTCGTCAGAAAATATGACAGATGCCAGAAGTTTGCTAAGATTCCACGGCTACCAACAACTGAGATTACTCAAATGACCAGCCCTTGGCCCTTCGCAGTATGGGGAATTGACTTAATCGGTGAACTGCCAATGGGCCGAGGCGGAGCCAATATGCTATAGTGGCAGTCGACTATTTCACCAAATGGGTGGAAGCAGAACCCCTGAATAAAGTATCTTCGGCAAAAGTTATTAACTTCTTGATCAAAAATGTTCTGTGCAGGTACGGAGTCCCGTTCAAAATTATATCAGACAATGGACTTCGGTTTGACAGCGAGGAGTTCGCCAATTGGTGCCAAGAGCACGGAATTCACAAAAGCTTCTCATCCGTAGCTTATTCCTAGGAAAACGGACAAGTCGAAGCCGTCAACAAGATTCTGAAAACTCTAATCAAAAAGAAACTCGAAAAATCAAAGGGCGCTTGGGTGGATGAACTCCCTACGGCACTGTGGGCCTATCGCACATCTTTCAGAACGTCGAAGGGGCATACTCCTTTCTCTTTGGCATACGGATCGGAGGCTATGCTCCCAGTTGAAACCATCATGCTTCCCATCGTAGGATTCACTATAACCTAGAAGAGAACGAAGAACTCCTTCACATGTCTTTGGATCTAATTAAGGAGAGAAGAAATGATGCAGCTCTCAAAGCAGCAGCCCACAAGCGAAAAGTGGCAGCACAATACAACTCCAAAGTCAAGCATCGTACCTTAAAAGAAGGAGATCTTGTCCTCAAGCGAATCTTCCCTCGCCCCGGAGCACTAGATCCAATCTGGAATGGACCATATGTAATTCATAAAGATCTCCACAATGGAGCTTATATTTTGTCAACAGTGGACGGAGAGGTGTTCCAGAGGGCATGGAACATCCAACACCTCCGTCGATACTTTTCTTAACTTGTACTGCCCATATGAAGTGAATTAATAAAGAAAATCAGTGGACGTAGGCATTTTCGGGCCGAACCACTTTAAAAAAACTTGTCTCTTTTTCACTTGTTCCATTATATCTTGGCTGCTTGTTAACTTTATCCTTCTCTGTTGAACAAAATCCTGTGTATATAGCATTTCCATTCAAGGCACTCCACAACACAACTTCACCTAGACAAGACCTAACAGGTACTATGTGGATCTATGCCCTCGCCAATGAGACACTTTTGCTCCGGCATCCCTCTGCTGCGGGTTAACTCATTGCTCGCGACGGCCCTTAAAGCCAACTTTAATGAGCCGATTATAAGCCATCAAGAAGGCCGACTATAGCCATGGCAGCTCATTACGGCGTTCGGCTCGCCGGCAACTATGAACCTACTTTAAGCCCCAACATAAGGTGTGGCCAGCCAGGGGTAGTTCATGGTTGACGATCGGCACCCACACTAGCCGGCCACAGTAAATCGAATAATACCCATGATTACGAGCCATAATGGCCCGGGTAGTTACTGTGCGCGATCTCGGCTCCGATGTGTCTTAAGTACGGCTATGGTAAAAAAGACTAACTCCCCACGGAGGCGTAAGATGGGTGACAAATGTCTCCAAGATCCACAGCTAGGGAAAGTGACTACAAAGCCCGTTTGCCACGAACTTAAGCACATTGAAGGCCTTCCGTGATTGGAAGTTTTACTGTTTTCGTATTTCAATTCTATTTAAAGAACTTTTCTCCTATCCTCTATAACAATCCCTGAAGTACAGGACACAGAGTAGAAGATACTCACCAACGGGAGTGGGAATTCACAATTGGATAGCAGGGCATTCAACTGAACTCCATCCTCGGTCGTACAAAAATATTCAAAACTGCCATCTACAATTAGAACATGAAAGGCGGTATTCTCTTCTTTTTACAAATTCATGACTATAATTTATTCATACATCACACTAGCATTGTAAGGCATGAAATTATGCTTTAAGCAAGAACTTGGCATTAAACACAACTGAATTACAAGCATATGCATAGCTATATTTCTCATACAACATGTCAAAATAACAAAAGCATTCAAAAAAAACGACAGAATCAGCTTAAGTTAAAAAGTTACACGTCGAGAATCTTGTTGTTTATTACAAATAACATGATTACAGCCTAAGAGTTACGTTACTATTCTGAGACTAACATACGCAACAATGTCAAGTTCACAAAGAGATATCCAGGTCTAGTCAAGGAGCCGGCTGCGTCGGAGTCTTATCCTTGTCCTGTTGCCCACCTGTCCGGTCAGAGAAAGAATTCATTAGTGATAAGCAACCAAGTTAACGGAAAGACTAGAAAGGAAGACTTACCAGCATCTGCTCCTTGATCATCTTGATCGTCATCCTCTACTTGCACACCTGCCTCCTCAGCTGCAAGCAACCGCATGCCCTCCTTCACCGCCACCTTCTCCTCCTTGGTAAACTGGGCAGTAACCACATCCATCCTGAAGGCCACGCCGCCCTCCTTATCCGCCTCAGCCTTGGCCTCCTCTAGAGCCCTGAGATAGATCCTAGCCATAACCCGGGGGTAATCATCCATCCAGGACAAGTTACCCTGCCTCCAAGTACGGAAGTACATATCCTGGAGCATCCCATCCATCATCCCCTCATTCTCCTCAAACTCCCTTATCCGGACCTCAGAAACCCGCAGCTTTGCAATAACAGCATCCCTCTCCGATCGATACCGTAAACGGTCAGCCTGAATGGACCTCCTCATCACCTCCATCTCCTCCTTCAACTTAGCCTGAGCAAGCTCCGCGGCCTCAAGTCTCCCCGATAGTTCCTCTACCCGCTCGAGGTCCGCTTGCCGAACCTCATCCACCGTGGCAATGGCCATGTCAATCCGCTCCTTACAGACGGCCTCCATCTTCTGCAACTCCACCCTACTGGCCTCTTCAATAGTCTTCCTCAATTGTCTGGATGCGGCCTCATGCTGGGAGATTTGGATGGCTTGGTCGGCGAGTTGTTTAGCCTGGTCAGAAACCATCAACCATAGCCGAATGTTGGCACTCCCTATCTCTTCCCCAGCCTTGACCAATCGAGCATGATGCCCCATCAATTTCCGGGTCTCCTCAGCGACCCGGTCAATATTTGCCTTAGCCTCGTTCCCCAGAGTTACGACCTAGGTAGTAAGCAGATCAAGGTCCAGAGACTTAGCTTCGTCAAGCACCCGTACCATAGGATTACGAGGAAGGAGATGCTCACCAGTAACCTCATCGAAGGAAATGTCGTGAGATGTTGGGTCCAGGTCCGGATGACCCGCAAATGGATTGCGAGCTAAGCCAGGATGATCTATCGGGATGACAGTTGGATTCTCGGACGGATGGGGGGAAGGTATAAACTCGGTGCCCTCTTCCTCAATATCATGAATAGGCTGGAGTGGGGGTGGAGGACCAGGAAGAGATTCAAATGTAGATCGACTCCTCTTCTACTTCTGCATATCCTCTTCGATAACTCCAAGAAGAGGACGATAACCGACTACGTCTCCAGGATGGTTGGTAGAAGGCTTCGGCTTGGCAGAAGCTTTGAGGAGTTTGTATTGTTCAAGCCTATGCCGAAGATCTGAGGTCTTGGCCGTTTTGCCCGCTCCTGGAATGAAAATCAAATGTCACCAACATGTATTGAGCCATCATTCAAGAATTAAAAAGAGTAAAGAGAAATTCACCTTGAACCGCAGAGGTTGCCTCAGTAGAGGCACTCCCGGAAGATAAATCAACACCGGTCCCAACCTTATCAGCTCTCTTGGACTTCTCTGTTTCCTCCAAACCTTCGAAGGCCTGGCGGAAAGCGTCGTCCGTCCACTCTTGCATCTCGCCTACCTGCCTAGAAGACAAAGCCTCGATACCATCACCACCCTGTCCTTTGCCACCGTCATCGCCGTGACGATCACCGTCACCTTCTCCGCCGCTTCCACTCTCCGCCTCACCTCTTTCATCCTCACCTTCTTTCCCTTCCACTTTATCCTCCTCCTGAACATCTGGATGTGTGCTGGGAGAGGGGCCATCAGACTTCTTGAGTTTCTTCCCCCCAGCGACTGGATGCGCAGAGAAGGGTCTTCTTTTACCGCTCTTCGCCGTGGCCCCATATGTGGCTTTGGCAGCCCTCTCTTCGACCGTGTCCCTCTGCTTGACCACGGACTGCTGTGGAAGGATCAAGTTGTGCTCCAAAAGTGTAGCGATCCTGATCAGGTAAGCAGACGACCTATCTCTTCCAGTAATAGCTTCTATTTCTACTGCCGTCTGAACCAGGCGATCATTCTCCACGACCACAAAACCACCTGTCGCTAGCAAAAAATACAAACACATAAGAAGGAGCATTGCAACCAGAACGGGAATTAAAAATAAAGCTTTGACTTACATCCGGAGGTGAAGCGCCGAATAGAAATGGAATCGTCCCTGACAAAAAACCATTCCTTCTTGAACATGCTATACTTGGAGTATAGATCCAGGACCGGCTTAAAGGATACGGCCGATTCCAAGCTGATGTATGGAGACCCCTTCTTATAGCCTCTCAAGTTGTACAAATACCGGATCTCCCGGTTGGAAGGAGGACGCCCATATCTCCTCTGGAAGATGACAAAGAGACTCACCAGAATGGCATAGGAGTTGGGCTGAAGCTAGAATGGAGCTACCTTTAGATATGTGAGAAAGCTGACTACCCAGGCATTGAGAGGCGGGATGGCACCACACATGCAATGGTATCTGCTGTAGGCAAAGTATCCTTCGGGAGGATCATACTGCATCACTCCCGCATCCGGTAATAGCATGCGCGCTCGGTCGATCCCGAAAGAGCGAGAAATAACATCAAGTTGCTCCTCTTTAAGTGAGCTGGGGGAACAATCAGGAGGTGAGTTCAAAAGCTCCTGAGGGCCGTATCCATCTACCAATGATCTCGAGGTGGGCCCATGACGGACAGATCCTGGCTGAACCGGGGGCACAACGGGAGATTCTCTTCTGTCCGTAGATCTCTTCTTTTCTGATCGGGTTTCCACTTTATGAGACATTATCCGCGGCACGAAAAAGCACATTGTTAGAACAAGGGATATAGAGGGTCGAACGAACAAGTGTATATTGTCTAGAGTTCCACTTAAAAACATGCAAAGTCATTCAGCAGTACAAAGTCATTCGGCATTTCCAGCATGAAGGTCCATTCGGTAACCAACATCACCAGACTCATTCGATCGTTTAAAACCGAAGGTTCGTTCGGCACCAGGCTCATTCGGTCGTTTAAAACCGAAGGTTCGTTCGGCACCAGGTTCATTCGGTCATAACCGAAGGGTCATTCGGTACTCATTCCCCTCTTGCCCATTCGATAAGTCATGTTCCTAAGCCCATTCGGCAATAACACGCTCGGTAGAAGGGGATCTCACCTGGTTCGGCAAAAGTTGAAAGCTCGATCCGGCTAACACGCTTGGGTTCGACGAAGACAAAGGTTTGGCTCGGCTAGTGAGGAATAACGATGGCATCAAACCCATACTTATAGGCAAGATATAAACGACCGGACCAAATGGTTCGGTACACCGAACCAGATAGGAATGGCCGAACAAAAAACAAAGTATGCCATGTGCGTGCACATGCCATGCTTTGTGGGGGCAAGTGTTGGGAGAGTTTCGGCCGAACCAACCCAATACCGAACCAGCTGCTCAGAACCCACTACCGAACCAGCTTCTCAAGCTCCTACCGAACCAGCTGCTCAGAACCCACTATCGAACCAGCTTCTCAAGCTCCTACCGAACCAGCTTCTCAAAGCTACTACCGAACCAGCTTCTCAAGCTCCTACCGAACCAGCTGCTCAAAACCCACTACCGAACCAGCTTCTCAAGCTCCTACCGAACCAGCTTCTCAAAGCTACTACCGAACCAGCTTCTCAAGCTCCTACCGAACCAACTTCTCAGAGCCACTACCGAACCAGCTTCTCAAGCTCCTACCGAACCAGCTTCTCAGAGCTACTACCGAACCAACTTCTCAAGCTCCTACCGGACCGGCGCCTCCCCATGCACTGTCGGACCAACTCCAAACCAGACCAAGGTACTACCACCTAGCATCGAATCACCTACAATCGGTCCACTCTACACTCCAACCATCTCCGAACCAAGCAATGCCGAACCAACGCTACCAGGCCAGATTACATCAGCCCAGGCCCACCAGCAGCTATGTACATCCAAGACCCCTGCCCTCAGCCTCACTCTATAAATAGAGGGGCAGGGGTACAACAATGGGGACAAGTTGGAGAGCTCAAGCACAGATAGAACTTTCAAACAACTTTCATATACTTGTATCAAAGCTTTGTACTTATAATTTGAATAGACAAGGAGAATAACATATAAAGTGGACGTAGGCATGTTCTGGCCGAACCACTATAAATCTGTGTGTCTTTTACAGTTTAGTCCCTGCTTTTTACATATTTGCATAAATCACCCAAATCACAAAGAACGACATAAAATCAATTAAATCATACGACTTTGAGGTGTTTGTCCATTTTTTGTGCAAACACAGTCAACGGTAGCTAAGAATCTCCGTACTGATTCGAAATGTGTTCATACTAGGCTTTATGTCTGACTCGAAGTTTATATTTTTCCCCTTAAACTCTCAAGTGCTCAAAATTGATTTGAGTAGGCTGAAGGATGAGAATTTTTCAGGTTTTTTAATATGTGGACAAATAAAGCTTCCGAAGATGAGCAGGAGGCTAAAGTTAGCTATTTAGGAGTTGTTTTGTTTCTATTCCGATGTGTTTTATTAAGTTAGTTATGACTATTTAGAACTCTAGTCACCCAAGCGGCATCTTCATATGTTGCTCTTAGTATATTTTGTAATAATTATATTTGATCTGAACCTAGGAAATGATTGGGATTATGTAACTTGGATATGAAATGTAATCAGAAAAATGTTTTAATCTATGATGATTTTTATTCCATATTCAAGTGTTTCTGATATTATGCATACCATTAACATTGCCGTATTTGGTCACCACAAGTTAATACTATGGATGACTGCAGCATCTGTAGCGCTTAGCTTCGGGCCTCCATATAGGGGATGTTACAAGAGCATCAAGCGACTATAGTTGGGTTTGAGTTGAAACATACAAAGTGAAAAACTATTCAATAAAGAATTCGTCTCCTTGATTATATGATGTAATGACGCGTAAATTCATCACTTCAGAAAAATATTCAAATATTCAAATATAGGATTTTTTAAAATAAATGATAATGTTTTGAACAATAAATAATATTGGTAATCTTATATTTAATAAATATTTACAAAAATATGTACTTCGGAAGATATATCGATAAAATGATCGAAAACCATTTTACCAATAAACAGCTCTTTGACCATCCAACATGGTGCACGGAGCTGGAAACATACACTCATTTATATATATGAGTAAGAATATGTAATAAAATTATTTATTTTATTTTTGAAAATAATATCTCTTTATGACATCATCAATGATATCATTATTTTGGAATAAATGATTTTTGAATCTAAATTGAGTTAAAATAATTTAATAATTATTTTAATTATTAAATAGGCCTTTTTAATTATTATATAATCATAGAAATATTATTATCAAACTTTGTTTACAAATATATATATATATATTAAATAAGAAGTGAAAATATGATCGGAAATCGAAATCGAAATCCGTAATGATTCAACGTAGAAAAGTTGTGCAACGTTGGGAATCATTTGAGATATACATATGCACACATACATGTGCATATACATGAACACATTCACATGCACATGAACACATATAAATATACAAATATACTTATACATACATACATACATACATATATATATATATTACAAATATTTTCCATATATTTCACCCTTGAGCAAAACCAAAGTCAACATCTTACACACAAAATACAAGCACATGGCCATGCACATGGAGAGAGGGAATGTTCGACCGAATATGTTGAGGGGAGAATGGGATGCGGTGGTGATGAAATGGTGATGTATTTGTGTATAAATATAATGATATTTCCATTCTTATTTTGTCTATAAATAGCGCCCATCTCTTTTCACTTCATTCACACTTTTCTTATAAAATTCCTAAGCTATTTCATCTTCTTTTTCTCTACATTAATGGCTTCCATAGCCTACGAAAGAAAATATTACAAAATCAAAACAAAGTTATCCAAAATAAGTCAAAATCTATACCACTTCAAACCAAAGTTCAAGCTAGTAATCTCTTCCCTCTCCTTCACCAAGGCCGTGTGCAATCAAGCCCTCCACCACCATTTGCCAAGCAAGGACGAGCCTTTGAAGCCTTCAAGACCAAGGCAAACCCCCTAGGATTAATTGAGCTGGTAGTCGTGAGCTCTGATTTTGAGATAGCGGAGCTATAGCCGTTTAAAAGTTAGTCCAATCGAATATCAAGTGAGAAACTATATATATATATATGATGTGATATGATTGATAGGGATGTCTACTATGTTTTGATCATCAAGTTTGGTTGTTTTAATATAGTTATTTAATTGTGTAAACAAGTCACGTTAAATACACGTCGATATTACACAAAGAAATCACTTTTCGAATCAAGTTACAAAAGTAATATGGAATCATTAAACCCATTTGAAATGATTTCAAATGGTTTAAAATGTTTTATAAATACTAAAATCCAATTTGTAAAAGTTCTGACAAGTTATGAAAATCAGTCAATAATAGGCGCGTCGCGTAACGGCAATTCGCGATTTCGCGCCATAAAAAGTTAAATCCATTTATATGATGAATTCGGAGTCGGAATTCTCTATAATTAGAATTTTTTGAACTCTTATAATCATAGTTTTCAAAAAGAAGAAAAAAATTGAGATTTCATTTAGTAGATTTGAAATATGAGCAAATCAATTTTTCAAAATAGTCGCGGTTTGGTAGTTCGAAGACCAAAGTGATAGATTCTTTATAAATAATATTTTTAATTCTTTAAAAATATGGAATAAATTCTATAAATTGTTTAAAATGTTTTAAAAGAGTTTTGAGTTATAAAAATGGATTTCTAAATGATAGAAAAGTTGTTTTGATAAAATAAGCCTAAAAGCACTATTCACAACACTTTTTGCAGCACTTTTAATAACTTTTGAAATATGGTTTTAAACTTAAGTATTCTTTCCCAAATCTTTAAAATGTTTTTAAATAGATAATTAAATATTTTAATGATGGTTTGAAGGTTTTATAATTTATTTTAAAAAATATTAAATAAATGATTGAAAGAAAAGCTGTTATAATCAAGTGATTTAAACTTGGCTCTAAAAGCCGATGAGTAGACTGAATTTTTTTATTCATGAGATCTGGATATGAGGTGCTTAAACTAAAGAGATGTTCAGGAGCAACCAGTACCCTGGCTTACCTGGCCTTTTTCTTGGGCAATGAATAGATAAGGTCGAAATGTCGGAAATGGGGCAAGTATAAAAGATTTAATTTTTCCAAATTTAATACAACTTGGATTGTATAGAAATAATCTTCTTATATTTAGTATTAAATTCCAAGGAGGGAACCCATATTATCTGTGTGAATTTAAAAGGTGATTTTACCGCTATTCGACGGATAATAAAGGTTGAATACGAAAATTGATGTTGAGTAGAATTAGTACAATTCCTATCGACCCTTTTTAACTCAACAATGTTTTCAAATTGAATTATGAAAATGATTTGATATTTCCAAATTTAAAGATAGGTGTAATGATTTCGTATATACCTAAAAGAAATGTTTTAAAGATATGCATCTCTAGAAGATATTTTTCGATAAAGAGAAAGTAATTAATCAAATGATAAGCACCTATTTACTTAAACATCTTTTTATCGATGATTGTTTCAAAGGAATCAGTGTCGGATTTGAGTGATTTTTATCTGAAAATCACTTTGAACCAATTTACGAATTCAAAAGTGAAGATATGTCATATACGATGAAGTTTAAGGCGGGGATCTTCATAACGGAAGGACTGCTTGTTGATAATTTCGGAGTAGCTCCCGAGATAAATAAATAGCAGTGGTCCCTTCATTCTGGGACCTTTTTATACAAGGACTACTCGCTACTAATCTTAAGAGTAATTCCTGACAGGATGTGGTAGGAGAGTGCCTTTGGTTTGTCCTGTTCTTGGAAAACATGTAATGATGAATGTATGACATTGCATTTCTAAGATCATAGTGCATTGATCTCTACAAACATACATCTGTTTGGTGGTGTAGGAGGTAACCCCTCTTATACTTAACACCATTCTCTAAGACGTACGCACTCAGAGGTTTTACTTTTGTGGAAATCAATAGTGTGTTGTTGGAAATGACAATGTGACATTTTAAGTGAAAATTTTCTAAGAAAGGTAAACGTTACCTCGAGCCTCACACCTAGGGAACTGTGAAATAGGAGTTAATTTAAGGCTAAGTGGATCGCAACCTTTGGGATATGATATCACCTTTCTAGATCTATTTATTTCTTCCTGCTATGACGTTGGGTATAAATTTTGTGGTGTATGCTATGGGATCTCGGATAGGTCAGTAACGGTCGGGGTGATATCATATTCGGTTCCATCCGCCACCATATGGGTCTACGGGTAGGCCAGTCTTAATTCGCAGAGGTTTCGAAGATGTCGATCCTCAGTACATTCCTTTTGAAATGTACTGTACGTGAGGTAGTCTCTTACCTCATTATTCATTGGAATTCCAAATCTCCAACAAGTGCCTTCAGTTTTAGTTGTAAACCTATTATGCCGTCAAATTTAACCAATGTAACAATTTCAGCTATTTGAATATATGTTTACTTGAAAAGTTTCCAAAGAATGTTAATGAAAATAATATCACTGAATTTTACGTAGAAATGATTTGGTTATCATAAGGTAAAAACCCGTTCCGTGTTTATGTGTGGCGTGGTCTTATGAGATACCATTTTGTTTTGCAAATACTCGTACTTTGAGTTTTTCACATCAGTCCCATGACTGACCCGGAGTTTATTTTCCTTTTTCCTTAAACTCTGGGTGCCATATTTTTCCAAACAGCCAAGTTATCAGGTAACCTGGAGCATTTTGGAAGGAGCATGGAGCATGAAGACTGTAGTGTCCTTTTGTCAATAGTGATCTATTTCAAATTTCCACCATATCATTAGTATGTATTTAGTATCTACCAGCCTCTGTAAGGATAGGCACTTATAAATACCCCTGGTTGGGTTAGTACTTACCGTAACTCTGATGAATCACTTAGAGTGATTGTATGTACTTTTCATATGTATAATTAATGCGAATGTAAGATTCTGTCATTATTCTATCTTCTATCGTTATTTCTTTTAAAAACCCCTGATTATCTGCCTCTCCGGTACTTGAATTTGCGACACATGAATACCGAGGATGTATTAGTGTCAATCTTCGGGGGTCGAAAAGGCGGGTCATCACAGTTGGTATTAGAGCTTAGGTTGAGCGAACACTTAAGCCTTGACGGGGTCAACTCATTAGCGATGTGGTTAGTAATACCCTAGAATGAGTTTAGTCAATGAGAGAGCATATTTGTAATTTTATCCAAATAAATCCATCCATGTCACTTTATAGCCATTCCCTAAGATAATTTCATCTATAATTCTAAAGATGTTTCCATACTGTATTCAAATAGTAGGAGATGAGTAATAGAAGTGGAGGGAGGAGAGGTAGCAACACTACGGCCACCAGTGGTTGATCAAATGATATAGCAATGAGGAAGTGGGTAATCCCTACGCAACCTCAAATTAACTTTGCAACTCTTTGCAAGAATTACACTAGCTTAGACGGGAAACCATTCCAAGGAACTGAGTCTACTGTTGAAGTGCAAGCATGGCTCTGCTCGTGTGAAAGGATATTCAAAGGATTGAACATAGAGGATCATCAAAAGAGGTTCTTAGCTTCCTGGTAATTGCAGGAAGGAGCCCTAGCATGGTGGGAATCCATATGATTTTGAAGACAATTTCTCATAGACCATATTTATAGAAGTATTCGAAGAGTAGTATATACCTACAGCCGAAAAATCCCGTCTTTATAGAAATTTTATGGACTTGAAACAAGAACATATGTCTGTGGAGGAATACTCAAATAAGTTTACCGAGTTATCTCGTTTTGGATAGAGACTAATAGACACGCCCTTAGAAAAGAATGAGATGTTTATTTCAGGGATGAAAGAGAACCGTTATAAGGATGTCGTTTGTTATAATTGCCAGAAGAAAGACCATTTTGCAACAAACTGTAGGAGTCCCAACGTGCAAAAGCAGCAGCAAGGAACCGACTCTCCTACGGTTCAGAAGAGTATTTGTTACAATTGCCATCAGCCGGGACATTGGAAAAACAAGTGCATGTTAATGAAGAGGGGAGAACAAATCATGGTTTATGCTATAAATAATGAGCTTTCAACCTCTGAAGATATTACGGGCAAGGGAGTCCTTGAAGGTAATTTATGTGTTAATGATATTTCAGTTAGAATATTATTTAATACCGAAGCTTCCCATAGTCTTATTGCTAAAGAAATGGTTGATAAGTTAAACCTTACCCTAGAAATAGTAGAAACCCCTATCCGCTTGTCTAATCCCATAGGCGATATGACCAATCTTTGTATGATCTATGTAGATGTACAAGTAACCTACCAAACCCACTAATTCTTATGCGACCTATTTGTCCTTGATTTCATCGGGTTGATATTTTACTCGGAATGGATTGGCTATCCAAGTATAGAGCTATTCTAGACTGCAACAATCAAATGTTTATATTAAAAGCCATGACTAGAAGGGTGTTAGACCGAATTATTTATGAAAGACATAGTCCAGTAAGGGACAACTTCATGTATGCATTAGCTTCATTTCAAATGAACTTGGAAAGAATATTGATTGTTAAAGAATTTCAAGATGTTTTCGTGGAAGTTAAAAGTTTGCCCCCCCCATCGGGAAATTGAATCCTGTATTGACTTAATCCCTAATGCTAGACCTTTTATTCACCCTATTCATGGAATGGCTCCAAAAGAAAAGGTTAAGTTGGTAAAACAAACTGATGAATTATTAAAAAGGGGCTAATTAAACCAAGTCTCTCGAGTTGGGGTGCAGCTGTGATTTTTGTGGCAAAGTCCGATGGCTCCCTTAGAGTGTGTGTAGACTAACGAGACCTAAATAAGCAAATGATTAAAAACAAGTATCCTCTACCCTACATAGATGACTTGCTTGATCAATTACACGGTGCTTGGATATTCTCAAAAATGGATCTAGCTACCAGATTCCATCAGTTGAGAATAGTAGAAGATTGCATTCCCTTGACTGCATTTCGAGGGCCAGATAGTTTTTACGAATGGTTGGTTATGCCATTTGGGCTAACCAATGCACCGCCTATTTCATGGACCTTATGAATAGAGTATTGAGAGACATACTTAATAAATTCATATTGGTCTTTATTAATAATATTCTCATATATTCGAAGACTGAAGAAGAGCACGAAAGGCATTTGGATATTTTGTTGGAGATATTGAGAAGAAATGTGTTGAAAGCAAAATTTTCAAAATGCCATTTTTGGGAAAAAGAGGTAAGATTCCTGGGACATATTGTGTCAGGGATGGAGCTTAAGTAGACCTAAGAAAAATCTCAGCTATACAAGATTGGAAACAACCACAGACCCCGAAGGACATCCGTAGCTTCTTGGGATTAGCCAGATATTACCGGAGGTTTATTTAAGACTTCTCCAAAAATTCCTCTCACCTAACAAAGTTAACAATGAAGGATGTTTAGTTTGAGTGGACGCAGAAATGTGAAGAAGCATTTTAGGAACTCAAGAAGAGGTTAACTACTGCTCCCATATTAGCTATTGTTGATGAAAGCGATGGTTTAACCATGTATATTAATGCTTGTGGGGAAGGAGTAGGTGCAATTCTGATGCAGCATGGAAATGTCATCGCATATGCGAGTAGACAACTGAAGATCCATAAAAGGAATTATGGGACACACAGTTTGGAGCTATTAACCGTGGTGTTTGCATTAAAAACATGGAGATATTATTTACTGGGTAAGAATTCTTTAGGGTTTATTTTAATAAACTTTAATTTACCTTGGTAAATAATATTCCTTCTTCAAATAGATGAAACATTTGATCTCTTCACGGACCACAAATCTTTGAAATATTTTTTCACTCAGAAGGACTTGAATATGAGGCAGCAACGTTGGCTAGAATCCCTCCCATCGTATGGCTTGGATATTCTATATACATCAGGAAAAGCCACTATTGTGGCAGATGTGCTAAGCAGAAAGCATGCCATTATAGATCATTTAGTGGTGCGTCCAACATTGATTTGTCAAATAAAGGAGAATCAACTCAATGATCTAATTCAAGGATAGCCAAGGAAGTAGAGGAGAACGTAATACTAGATAGATGGATAGGTTTTAAAGTGGATAAGCAAGGAAATATAAGAAGGGGAATTTCACCAAAAGGACAAACTTTGCAGTCCAATTAGTTTCTAGGACATACATTTAAAGAAATTACTTTCAAGGCCAAAGTCAGCAGAATAATTACTTTCAAGGACAAAGTCAGCAGTCCAATTACTTTAAAGGACATAATTTCATAGGTTTTTAAGCCCTAGAAACTAATTATTTTATGTTTTGTCCTTGAAAGTAATTATTTCAATTGTGTGTCCTAGAAACTAATTCTACTTTCTAAAGAGGCCCTTGTGGCTAATTTCCACATATAAGAATAAATGGAAGGATATGTGTTCCCAATGTTGATGGGATTAGACAGGAAGCTTTAACCGAATTTCACGATACTTCACTCGCAATACATCTAGGAGTTACCAAGATGTATAGAGATATGAAAAATATTTTCTGGTGGGATGGTATAAAGAGATACATTTCCATCCATATGAGTAGAGTGAAAATTATCAGTAGATCAAGAGTGACAAGCAAAAGGTTGCCGGACTACTCTAACCACTCGAGATTCCAAAGTGGAAATAGGACCAATATCTATGGATTTCATCGATGGCTTGCCTCGGTCAAGGAAAGGGAATGAAGGCGTATGGGTTATCATTGATAGATTGATTAAAAGTGAACACTTCATCCTAGTAAAGTCCACAAGAACAACCTTAAGCTTAGTTGATATATATATATATATATATATATATATAAGGGAGATCGTTCGACCATATGGAGTTCCAACTAGCATCATAAGCAGTCGAGATCCAATCTTTACCAGTCAGTTCTAGGAAGCCTTACAGCTAGCTTTGGGAACAAAGCTGGATATAAGTACCGCATATCATCCCTAGACTGATGGGCGGACCGAAAGAGTAATAAAGTATTGGAGGATCTTCTAAGAGCATATGTATTAGACTTTGGAGGTTTGTGGAAAAGCTACCTTCATTTGGTAGAGTTCTCTTACAATAACGACTATCATGCCAGTATTGATATGACACCTTACGAAGCCTTATATGGTCACCCATGTAGATCCCCAGCATGTTGGATCGAAACCAGAGATCGGTCGGTACTTGGTCCGGGTATGATTTGAGAAGCTTCAGAGAAAGAGGACATAATTAGAAAGAAACCGAAGGAAGCACAAACATATAGAAGAGTTACCCCGATCAAAGGCATAGAAATTTAAAATTCTCAATTGGGGATAAGGTATTTCTAAAGATTTCTCCAATGAGGGGAGTCATGAGATTTGGAAGAACTAGCAAGCTAGCTCTTCGATATATTGGACATTTTCCCATTCTAGAGCGGATTGACCCATTAGCCTATCAAGTAGAATTACCAGAGAGGTTGTCGGGTGTACACAATGTGTTTTGCGTATCTCATTTACGTAAGTATGTGTACGATCTAGAACAAATCATAGAAAAAGCTGCCTAGGAGGATTTAAAAGTGGAGCCAAATTTAACAGTTATCAGACAACCTAATAAAATCATGGATCATGATGAGAAGCGATTAAAAAGAAAGGTTGTGCAATTAGTTAAAGTTCAATGGAGTGGTGATGTTAATGATTGTAAATGGGAAACATAGGATATGATAAAGAAGGCATATCCAGAGTTTAGGATGGGTGTATATATTGTATCAAGATGGTGTACTCGCCGTCTGTGGTGTTTTGTCATAGCTTTGTATATATTTCACCATATATGATATATTCCTTTTGAGTTATCTTCTTCTCATCTTTAATTTCGATCATCACTTCAGGAAAATCATAAAATATTCAAATATAAGTTTTTTTAACATAAATGATAATGTTTTGAACAATAAATAATATTGGTAACCTTATTTTGAATAAATATTTACAAAAATTATATACATTGGTCATCCGACATCATGCACGAAGCTGGATAAATTATTTATTTATTTTTGAAAATAAAATCTCTTTATGACATCATCAATGATATCGATATTTTGGAATAAAGGATTTTTGAATTTAAATTGAGTTTAATAATTATTATTTTAATTATGAAATAAGCTCTTTTTAATTATTATATAATGATAGAAATATTATTATTAAACTTTGTTTACATACATATATAGATACATATATATAATAAACAAGAAGTGAAAATATGACCAGAAATCGAAATAAGGATCCGTAACGATTCAACATAGAAAAGTTATGCAACGTTGTGAATCATTTAAGATATACATATGCATACATACATGTTCATATACATAAACACATTCACATGTGCATGAACACATATACAAATATACTTATATATATATATATTACAAAATATCAAGATATTTTCCATATACTTCACCCTTAAGAAAAACCAAAGTCAACACTTTACACACCAAGTACAAGCACATGGCTATGAACATGGGGAATGTTCGGTCGAAAATTATGAGGAAGAGGGGGATGTGATGGTGATGAAATGGTGATGTATTTGTGTATAAATATCATGATATTTCCATTCTCATTTTGCCTATAAATAGCACCCACCTCTCTTCACTGCATTCACACTTTTCTTCGTAAAATTCCTAAGCTATTTCACCTTCTTCTTCTCTAAATTAATGGCTTCCATAGCCTAAGAAAGAAAATATTACAAAATCAAAACAAAGTTATGCCAAAATCAATCAAAATCTATACCACTTCAAACCAAAGTTCAAGCTAGTAATCTCTTCCTTCTCCTCCACCAAGGCCACATGCAAACAAGCCCTCTACCACCATTTTCCAAGCAAGGCCAAGCCTTCCAAGACTCCAAGGCCAAGGCTGAACCCCCTAGGAGCAATTGAGCTAGTAGTCGCGAGCTCTAATTTCGGGATAGCGGAGCTATAGTCGTTTTAAAGCTAGCCCAATCGAAAATCAAGTGAGAAACTATATATATATACATATATATATACATATATATATATATATATGATGCGAAATTATTGCTAAGGATGTCTACTATATTTCGATCATCAAGTTTGGTTGTTTTGTTATAGTTGTTTAATTGTGTAAACAAGTCACGTTAAATACACGTCGATACTACACAAAGAAATCACTTTCCGAATCAAGTTACAAAAGTAATATGGAATCATTAAACCTCTTTGAAATGATTTAAAATGGTTTATAGATATTTTATAAACACTAAAATTTGGTGAAGTTTTGACAAGTTATGAAAACTCTGCCTGTGTAGTTTTTTATGCAGCCTGTCCTAAGCCAGGATAAAGGAGGAGGGTTGTGATAGGCTTGGCGAGCCAACGTAAAAACCCCAGCCTCTATTATGGAAATGGAACCTAATTATATTTCGTTGGTGCGTAACCCTCTTAGCGACGTGCCATATCGAGGCTCGGATATGGTGAAAAGTGAGCAAGGGCTGGGTCGCCACTCCTTTAGTGGCGCGCCATATCGAAGCTCGGGTATGGTGAAAAGTGAGCAAGGGCTGGGTCTCCACTCCCTTAGTGGCGCGCCATATCGAGGCTTGGGTATGGTGAAAAATATGCAAGGGATGGGTCGTCACTCCCTTAGTGGCGCGTTGCATCGACGCCCAAATGTAGTGATATATGAGCAAGGGTCTTCGCACTTTACTCGGCGGGTGCGAAGGGCAAGGAAGCTAGTCTATGAAAGTAGGATTCGGTTAGGTAGTTGGAATGTAGGATCATTAACAAGAAAGCTAAGAGAGATAGTTGATACTATGACTAGGAGATGTGTAAATAGCTTATGCGTTTAGGAGACCAAATGAACGGGCCAAAAGGCGAAGGAGGTGGAGAACACATGCTTCAAGTTATGGTACACGGGAAAAGAGCATAACAAGGACGGGGTAGGTATTTTATTGACAAGAACCTTAGAAACGGAGTGGTCGACGTTAGGAGACAAGGGGACAGGATCATCCTAATTAAACTAGTAGTGGGTGATATGATTCTGAACGTCATTAGTGCTTATGCCCCACAAGTAGGTCTAAGTGAAGCCGTCAAGAGGAATTTCTGGGAAGAGCTAGATGTCATGGTTAGGGATGTGCCTAGTAGCGAAAAACTTTTCATAGGAGGAGATTTCAATGGCTATGTTGGTACAATTAGTGGGGATTTGACAGAGTGCATGGTGGTTTTGGATATGGCGATAGAAACCAAGAAGGAGAAGAAATATTGAATTTTGCTATTGCTTATGACCTCATGATAGCTAATACCTTCTTTAGGAAGAGATAGTCACACTTAATTACTTTTAGGAGTGGTCAACACTTTAGCCAGATTGACTTTGTACTTACTAGAAGAGACGACAAACGAGCTTGTGTAGATTGCAAAGTCATACTTGGAGAATGTGTCGTCTCACAGCATCAGCTTTTGATATCCGAGTTTCGTCTCCGAATACGTGTTCAACTGGGTAAAGGAGCCAAGACTAGTCGAACGAAATGGTGGAATCTCACAGGAGACGCCTCACGGGTGTTTAAGGATAGAGTGATGGTAGAAGGGGCATGGAATATGGAAGGAGAAGCAAATCACATGTGGGATGAGATGGCAAGACGCATTCGGAAAGTGGCCACCGAGGTGTTTAGGATAGCGAAAGGAAATAAACGTGAACCTAAAGATTCTTGGTGGTGGAACAGTGATGTGCAAAAGGCTATCAATGAGAAGAAGGAATGCTATAAGTGCTTACATCATCACAGGAACGAGGACAACATGCAAAAGTACAAAGTGGTAAAGAAGAACGCAAAGAGAGCGGTAAGTGAAGCAAGAGGCCGGACGTATGAAGATCTATATCATAACCTAAGTACGAAAGAGGGTGAAAAAACGTATATAGGATAGCTAAGCTCCGCGAGAGGAAGACAAGAGACTTCAACCAAGTTAAATGCATCAAAGATGACAATAATAGACTTTTGGTGAAGGACGAGGAGATAAAAAATAGATGGAGAGATTATTTCGACAAACTATTTAATGAAGAAGGTGATAGCACTACGATTGAGATAGACGACTCTTCTGATGACACTTGCAGAAATTTTGTTTGGAGAATTCAAGAATCCGAGGTAAAGGAGGCACTAAAACGGATGAAAGCAGGCAAGGCATTAGGGCCTGATGACATCCCCATTGAGGTGTGGAGGTGCCTTGGAGATGCAGGGATAGCATGGCTAACTAAGTTGTTCAATAATATTTTCAAATCAAACAAGATGCCAGATGAGTGGAGGAAAAGCATACTAGTTCCAATTTTTAAGAATAAAGGAGATATCCAAAGTTTCACAAACTACAGAGGAATTAAGCTTATGAGTCATACAATGAAGCTTTGGGAGAGAGTCATTAAGCATAGACTAAGGAGAATGACAAGTGTTTCAAAAAACCAATTTGGCTTCATGCCCGGGAGGTCGACCACAGAGGCGATTTTCTTGATAAGACAACTTATGGAGAGGTTTAGGGAGCAAAAGAAGGATCTACACATGGTATTTATCGATTTGGAGAAAGTTTATGACAAGGTACCGCGAAAGGTGATGTGGTGGGCCCTGGAAAAGAAGAGAGTCCCAACAAAGTACATTACACTTATCAAGGATATGTACGATGATGTTGTGACTAGTGTCAGAGCATGCGATGGTGAAACCGATGATTTTCCCATTATAGGATTACATCAAGGGTTAGCTTTGAGCCCCTACATTTTTGCTCTAGTGATGGATGAGGTTACGAAGGGTATACAAGGTGAGATTCCTTGGTGTATGCTATTTGCTGATGATGTTGTGCTAATTGATGAAAGTAGGATTGAGATTGATAGACAACTGGAGCTGTGGAGACAGACTTTAGAATCAAAGGGTTTTAGGCGTAGCAGAACTACAACAGAGTATATGAAGTGCGGGTTCAGCGGTGTCAGGTCGGAAGATGGAGATGTCACTCTGGCTGGACAAATAGTTCCCAAGAAGGAATCATTTCGATATCTAGGATCAATGTTGCAGTATAATGGTTAGATTGATGAAGATGTTAGTTTTAGAATTCGAGCGGGATGGGTGAAATGGCGACAAGCGTCTGGGATTCTCTATGACAAGAAGGTCCCACAAAAGCTTAAAGGAAAGTTCTACAAAACGGCAATCAGGCCTGCGATGTTGTATGGTGCAGAATGTTGGCTTACTAAAAGCCAACACATCCAAAAGATAAGTGTAGCAGAGATGCGTATGCTACGATGGAGCTACGGTCATACAAGAAGAGACCGAATTAGAAATGATGATATACGTGATAAACTTGGAGTAGCACCAATTGAGGAGAAACTAATTCAACATCGCTTAAGATGGTTTGGACATCTTCAACGAAGGCCGCCCGAGGCACCTGTGCGTGTTGAAATTATAGGTCGTGTTGAATGCCCAAAGAGAGGTAGAGGTCGACCAAGGTTGACATGGGAGGAAGTAGTAAAAAGAGATTTGAAGGATTGGGGTATATCCGAAGAGCTGGTGACGGACCAGAGCGAGTGGAAGTTAGCGATTCACGTACCAGAACCATGAGCGTTGAGTTTTATAAGTCTTAGATTATAGGACTAGAAAACATGAGCCTAGGACGTAGGTTTGGTCTTTGACCAATATTACTATTAGTATCATTATCGCTATTAGTATTATTATTATCATTCCTCTTATATATAATATATATACATATATATTTTTATTTTATTTTACTTTACTTAGCTATTATTATTAATTTACTCATTTGACTTTATTTTATTATTGTTATTGCTATTGTTATTATTATAACTTTTAAATTGATTTTTTCATTTAGTTTTGGGTTCCATCTCTAACCGACCCCAACTTGTTTGGGAATAATGGCTTAGTTGTTGTTGTTGTTTGACAAGTTATGAAAATCGAGTCAAAAATAAGCGCATCGCGTAACGGTAGTTCGCGATTTTCTGCCGTAAAAAGTTAAATTCATTTATACGATGGATTTGGAGTCGGAATTCTTTGTAATAAGAATTTTCTGAACTCTTATAATCATAGTTTTCAAACAAAATAAAAAAATCAAGATTTTTTTAGTAGACTTTGAAATATGAGCACATCAAGTTATCAAAATTGTCGCGGTTTGACAGTTCGGAAACCAAAGTGATAAATTCTTTATAAATGATATTTTTAATTCTTTAAAAATATGGAATAAATTCTATAAATCTTCTAAAATGTTTTAAAACATTTTTGAGTTATATAAATGGATTTCTAAATGATAGAAAAGTTGTTTTGATCAAATAAGCCTAAAAGCACTATTCGTAGCACTTTTTGCAGCACATTTAATAACTTTTGAAGTATGGTTTAAAACTTAAGTATTCTTTCCCAAATATTTTATAAATATTTTCAAATAAATTATTAAGTAATTTAAAGATGATTTAAAGGTTTTGTAATTTATTTTAACTTTTTATAAATAAATGATTTATTGAAAAGCTGTTATAATCAAGTGATTTAATCTTGGCTCTAAAAGCCGATGAGTAGACTGGATTATTCTATTCATGAGATCTGGATATGAGGTGCTTAAACTAAGGAGATGTTTAGGAGTAACTAGTGCCCTGGCTCACCTGGCCTTTTTCCTGGGCGAGGAGTAGATAATGTTGAAATGTCGAAAACGAGACAAGTATAAAAGATTTAATTTTTCCAAATTTAATACAACTTGGATCATATATAAACAATCTTCTTATACTTGGTATTAAATTCCAAGGAGGGAACCCATACTATCCATGTGAATTTAAAAGGTGATTTCACCGCTATTCGACGGATAGTAAAGGTTGAATACGGAAATTGATGTTGAGTAGAATTAGTACAATTCCTGTCGACATTTTTTTACTCAATAATTCTCAAATATGAATTATGAAAATGATTTGATTTCCAAAGTTAAAGAGAGGTTTAATGATTCCCTATATACAGGAAATAAATGTTTTAAAGATATATATCTCCAGAAGTTATTTTTTTGATAAAGAGAAAGTAATTAATCAAATGATAAGCGCCAATTTATTTAAACATCTTTTTATCGATGATTGGTTCAAAGGAACCGAGGTCGGATTTGAATGATTCTTATCTAAAAACCACTTCGAACTAATTTACGAGTTCGAAAGTGAAGACATGTTAAACATATGAAGTTCAATGCGAGGATCTTCATAATGGAAGGACTGCTTGTTGATAATTTTGGAGTAGCTCCCGAGATAAATAAATAGCAGTAGTCTCTTTGTTCTGGGATCTTTGTATGAAAGGACTACTCGCTACTAATCCTAGGAGTAATTCCCAACAGGATATGGTAGGAGAGTGCTTTCGATTTGTCATGTTCTCGGACAACTTGTATGGATGAATATCCGACATTGCATTTCTAAGATCACAGTGTATTGATCCCTACAAACGTACATCTATTTGATGGTGTATGAGGTAACCCCTCTTATACTTAACACCATTCTCCGAGACGTATGAGCTCGAAGACTGTACTATATTGGAAATCAATAGTGTGTTGGAAATGGCAATGTGGCATTTTAAGTGAAAATGTTCTAAGAAAGGTAAATTTTACCTCGAGCCTCACACATGGGGAATTGTGAAACAAGGGTTGATTTAAGGCTAAGTGGATCGTAACCATTAAATATCATCACCTTTCTAGATCTATTATGACGTCGATCCCGGATAGATCGGTAATGGCCAAGGTGATATCATATTCATTTCTATCCCCCGTCAGATGTGTCTATGGGCATGTCGGTCTTAATTTGCAAAGGTTTCGAAGATGTCGATCCTCGGTACATTCTTTTAAAAATGTACTGTACGGGAAGTAGTCCCTTACCTCGCTATTCATTGGAAATCCAATTTTCCAATAAGTGCATTCGGTTTTAGTTGTAAACCTATTATGCCGTCAAATTTAACCAATGTAACAATTTCGGCTATTTGAATATGTTTATTTGAAAAGTTTTCAAAGAATGTCATTGAAAATAGTATCACTTAATTTTATGTAGAAATGATTTGGTTATCATAAGGTAAAAACCCGTTCCGTGTTTATATGCGGCATGGTTTTATGAAATACCCTTTTTGTTTTCCAAACACTCGTATTTTGCATTTTTCACACCAGTCCCATGACTGATCCGGATTTTATTTTCCTTTTTCTTTAAACTCCGCGTGCCCTATTTTTCCAAACAACCAAGTAGTCAGGTAACCTGGAGCATTTTGGAAGGAGCATGAAGCATGAGGACCGTTGGGTCCTTTTGTCAATAGTGATTTATTTCAAATTTCCGTTGTATCATGTAGTATGTATTTAGTATCTATCGGCCTTTATAAGAATAGACAGTTATAACAATCCCTAGTTGGGTTAGTACTTATTGTAACTTTGATGAATCACTTAGAGTGATTGTATGTACTTTCCATATGTATAATTAATGCGAATGTGAGATCTGTTGTTATTCTATCTTCTATCTTTGTTTCTTTTAAAAACCCCTGATTATCTGCCTCTCCGGCACTTGAATTTGTCGCATGTAAATACCGAGGATGTATTAGTGTCGATCTTCGAGGGTCAAAAAGGTGGGTCGTCACATATGAGGTTAGTATCATAGACAACTGTAGTCGACTTAAAGTCAAAATCTTTACTAGAATAGAATGGTTAATAGTAAATGTTATTACGTGACCAATGAATTTATTTATGTCGTTATCAGTTGAACGTGGATATTAATGGAATTTTGACCAATACCAAACTCCATATATCATAAAGTAAAATAGTATTAATGAGTAGAACATGTGTACATTATTGTCACTACTGGTACCACTTAAGGTGATGTAAAATATGATTTTACCAAAAATCTACGTAAGGATGAATTTGGCCAAAATTGTCACACTACTAGCTAAGGTGACATGTGAATATTATTGCTTGAATCATTCAACACTAATCGGTGACCGAATTCACACCTTTAAGTCACACAACAACATATGTAAATTCTCCAAAATATCATGCACTTCAACTAGTTTATAAAGTGTTATAAATTAGTTAATATTTAAGAAATATTAACGATTGATGCATTTGATGTTTGGGTGTATTTAGTAAATGAGGTAGGTCCTAGAAATGTTTTGAGTGCTATTAGTAATTATTTGAGTGCGTATATAATAGTTATATATGTACGTATCGATATACGATATCGATGTACATTTAAACATGCTTTAAATATAAATAATTATAGAACAGGCTAATGGATGTTTTCGACCCATGTTTGACATGGTTATGACCAACCAAAATAGGGGAGGATGGAGTGCTTCTAGCTTTTATTTGGTAAGAGAGAAATTATGAAGTTATTTTCTAAATCTCTCTCAATAAAAGCAAGGCTAGCCTCACTATTTTTCTCCCTTCCTTTTGCTCATTCCGTAGCCGCCCATAGCTCTGCCATACCCCCTTAAAGCCGACCCATCTCCAACAAAATGTCATCAATTATATACAAATTTTTATGGTGCACTCGATCTTACCAAGTTCGAGCGATGTAAAAGGATTCGACGTGCATTTCAGATCTATGTGTTTTTAAATGCCGGATCGTTGAGGCATATATTCTTTATCATCTTTTACGTATGCCATTCACACTTGAGTACATATGTATATGTTGCCAAAGTTTATTTATATTTATTTAATAATTTAGCAACATTAATATAATAGTTTTGGTTTAATTTTATAACATTGAATTGTAAATGCTAAACCATATATATATATATTTGACATATTAATTTTGGCTATAATATTATATAATATATAAATTTTAATTCAAATTATATTATTAAAAATATATATTTTTTATTATTGTTTGCTATACTATATATATAAATTATTTATTTTGTTTTAACAATTTTTTTTCATTTTGTTCTCAATAATATATTAATATGTATAAAAACTAATATTTAATATATATATATATATATATATAAAGCTAAGGTTAATATTAAATATATATTTATATTTAAAACACCATATTTGAATTGGTCCTTTTAGATACTTGTTTCAGTTTGAAATTTAAGATATTTTGATATAGATCTTAATTTGAAATTTGAATTCAATATATTTTTAACAAGGTCAAAATAGAATTCGAAATTTAAGATTTGAATATATATATATATATGTATATATATATTACTTAATCAACCAAAATTTTAATTATATTTAAATTTGTATTAAATTATTTTTGAAATTATATATATATATATATGTATGTATGTATATAATTAAACATATATAATTGAATAAATGGCAACATATATGATATATACATAACTATACACACACACACACACACACACACATATATATATTTGTATACAAACTAAACACACGTACTATACACGTTCATGCATATATACAAGCATTTATATTCTTGATATTCATATGAAATTATCATATGCATATGCGAGTATAATATATATGTATATACAATAGATATAAATCTCAATATCTATATGCACACATATATTTATACACATGTTGTTATATTAGTATATCATCACATTAGTATATGAATTTATCATATATAGTCATTATGAACATTAAAATATACACATTTAAATAATCAAACACAGTCAACGGTAGCTAAGAATCTCCGTACTGATTCGAAATGTGTTCCATAAGATATTTCAAAGTCCGTAATGTAAGGTTGCATTGTGATACACAACGCGCCGTTCAATATGAAATTGGAAAAATCATCGGTAAGTAGTAGGTCTGGATGGAAAATATCTTGCATAGCAGTAGCACACTCGTAGCCAAAATTCTACTCCATGTCCATTTCGTATTCAAAAACCATATCGTGTAAAATCACATAAGTGTACATTATCAATGCCATTTTCTTTTGAGACCATAGTCTGCATGGATTGGTTATTATAGAAATCAAGATTGCATCACACAAAGATTGTTCTTCATCTTTTTGTTGTTCTTCCTGCATTGCAGCAAACATTGATTGTTTTCTAGTAATAGGATTAGAGATTATTTCCACAAACTCCATTTTGAGTAAATTCCATTACCAAGATTATATCCATGGTAATATGTGTTACAGTTAACAGTAAATGAAACATGTGTTGTTTTATCAAGCCCTAAATCATTAAATAATGTTGATCTCTCAGTAACATTAACATCATTATTGGATGCATGCATCCAAAAAAGGGATGTCAAATCCATAATCCTATGAACCAACTGCTTCAAGAATTAAAGTCCGTTTATGTTCTTTACCTTGACACGCTCCTTGTACTTCTTCCATTCTCAATGCATGCAATCAATTCCCCCTAACATTTTGGACCATCCTCCGCTATAATGCATTGCAAGTAAATTTTGGACATCCGCCTCATTCGGCCTCTGTAAGTATTGAGTTTCATAGATATCTAAGATTGCTTGACAAAATTTATGGAGAGTTTATAGCATTGTACTTCCCCCCCAATCACAAAGAGCCGTCAAGCATATTAGTTGGGTTGTCGAACGCTAACATTCTCATAGCAATAGTGACTTTTTAATGTCCACTCAAACCTTGAGTTTTGGAGGCATTTGGTTTGAAGACAAAATATTTTTTCATAAGCATTCACCTCTTTCAAAATTGGTTTGCACAATAAACATCTCATTCTAAACCTCATAAACATATCCGTAATGTATGTTGATTTTTTACAAAATAATCGTCCATCGAAGAACGAGAAATGATGACGATTTATCGTCTACTCTAGACAGAGCTTCCACGTTGACGAGTTATTGATCAATTTCTTCTTGTAATTTCATTAAGCAAGTTTCGTATTTTATCCAAGTTATTTACATTTCATCATAATCGGAATCACTATCAAAATGCTATAAATTTTGAGATGTTATTGTTGTGATTTGAAATAGAGTGGGGTAAAGATACAATAAATAAGCTGTGTGAGAAGAGTGCGATTTTGTTCACACTTTATTTGAGGTGTGAACAAAACATTCGGTTTGTATTGGTGGAATTCGGGGGTTCTACATGTGACCCACCAATTTCCACCAATAAAATGAGAGTGTTTTGTTCACACTTCAAAATAAAGTGTGAACAAAATTATACTCGTGTGAGAACAGTTTGATTTGATGTGCTTATAACCAAAGCTGTCCCGACTATGTGACATTACCGATTGTAATCGCCAAATGGGAAGATTGATTTGATCTTTAGACTCGAGATGCTTAATGCTGTTTCAACCAGGATATAGAGGTACAGGTTTAGCGGTTTCAGTCTGCTCCAGAATGCTCTCCGGCCCCCAAATCCACCTTACACGTATTGATCAGTAGTTCCCGTCCTTATTTCTTCCGGTTGAACCACCATCTTCCACCCCAAAGCCCAAAACCCCCGAACGCAACCTTTTCCTCCTTAAAATCATTCCCGTAAGATTTTATAATTTTCATTTCTTTTTCCCCCTAAAATCATTGTTTGCTGCTTTAAACCCAAACACCGAGCTTACCACGTAAATATTCCTTAACAACCTTAGCTCTGATCTGAAATTGCGCTACCCGGCTCCTAGATCTGCAAAAAACAGGTAAACTCGATTTTATCTTTTCAATTGTTTGTTAGCTTAATTTTGTTAGATAAATAAATTTATTTTCAGATGATATTGTTTTTGTGTAGCCTAAGATCTCTCACTCAGCTTACCAAATATGGCGGATGCAAAAAAGTCTTGGGCGGATATTGAAGAAGAAGAATCACGGGCCACTGCAGCAACTCTCAATGTTGCTGGTGATGAATTAGAGAAAACCGAAGAAAAAGAGTCGCAGACCACTGCAGCAGCTACTGTTGCTGCCGAGGACACGGGGAAAAAAGTCGATAAATTGGAAGGAGAGTTAAAGAAAATCGAAGAACTTTCAATTTCAGATGATACTTCTCCTGATGGACCACCTTTAGAAGATCCTGATGATACTCAGATCGAAACGGTAGCTTCTGTTATTTATATAACCAGTAGGAGAAGAAGTTGAGCTTAAGTTGACCTTTAATTGCGTTGGTTTTCCATGTGATATAGAACCTGTTTTTTTTAAATGAAGAGCCCATTTGGCAACAACTTATTTTGAAACTCTTTAAAAGGAGTTTTGATAGTAAATTCTAAGTAGTTTTGAATGGTAGCGTGTTGTTGTTTTAAATAGTGATTCATAAGTAGAAGTATTTGGATCTAATTTGACTTCAAAGTAGACATGTATGATCAAAATTACCTGTAAAATTTCTTCACAAGTCATAAGCAATAAATAGATGCTTCTCAAATTTCTACTTATTAGCTACTTTTGCAACCTAAAGTTTCCAAACATCAAAATTGAAGTAAGTTAGTTTTAAGTAGTTTTGACTACTTTTAAGGAGTTGCCAAACATGGTCGAAGTCCAATCTATCACAATTCAAGGACTCTTCAGTTGAATAATTGATGAATAATCAGCGCATCTTTTCTGTTTAATATGTTACCTAGTTAATCTCAGACAATATCATATGCGGATATGTCGCCTATCTATCCTTGACTGGGATATTTTTGATATCAAAATTAATTGTGTTTTGAGATTTAGGATATAATGGGAGCATTTAATATTTCCAAAACGTAATCCCAGTGTATGGTAACTAGTACTAACTACATGATTAGTGGATTGCAAAATTTAAAATTCTGTTTGTTTATGGCATTTCTAGGTTAACTATACTTATAACTAGTTATGTTGGGTTCGTTGGCTAATAATTCAATGATAGCCAGACAGTGCACCTTCTTGTTGTAGGAATATAAAATTTGACAGACTTGAAACCTAAGCAACGACTTTCTGATTTATGTTGACATTTTGTAGTGCCTTTTTGGTTAGCATTATGTATTACTTGCTAATATGTTGACTGATATGAATGAAATTCCATTATCATTCTGTTAATAGGTGTTATCGTCACATCATTTATAAGCTAATACTGCAGATACGGTCTTATCATTGGCCAATTATTTGTATATTTCTTCACTATTTTTTCAACATTGAGATTAACTGTACAGGCTATTGATTTTTACCTCTTACATAAAAGTGTCATCTACCAATAAAGAATGTTATTTTGTTGTTTGTTTAGTTATAGAATTCTTGAAATTATCCATGGTGTATGTGACCAGTCGTATTCTATCTTAGGTTACTGGAGATACTGTCTATACATCTGCTGCAAGATTTGAAGATTTGAATTTAACGGAGGAATTGATCAAGGGATTATATGTTGATATGGGTTTCAGTAAACCAAGTAAAATACAAGCAGTAACTCTACCTATGATTCTTAAGCCCCCATATAAAGATCTTGTAGCTCAAGCGCACAATGGATCAGGAAAGACAACATGTTTTGTTCTTGGCATGTTAAGCCGAGTTGATCCTAATAAAAAAATTCCTCAAGCTATTTGCATATGTCCTACTAGAGAACTTGCTCAACAGGTATGTCTGCAAAATTTTGTCAAAAAATATAGCATTCTTTCATGGATATTTTTTTAATAGCAATTACAAATTCACAGAACCAATCCGTTCTGCAAAAAATGGGAAAATACACCGGCGTAACTTCCTTTCTTGCTATTCCTATGGAATCTTCTAGTTATATCCCAATTGTAAAATGCCCTCCAGTAACTGATCAAGTGGTTATTGGGACCCCGGGTACAATTAAGAAATGGACCTCTGCAAAAAAGCTGAGCACTCGTGACATGAAAATACTTGTTTTTGATGAGGCAGATCACATGCTTGCTGAGGTAACTTCATGGCTTATAGATGTTTGTAATTTTAATCCAATGAAATGGCATCTCAGTTGCTTTTGGTTACTTATTTTGTATGTTGAAATTGTGTGTCTTGTTCAGACAATATTATTCATCTTATTTTGACTTTGTAGGCAAAACCTTGCATCCTGTTGTGCTCATAAACTCAAACACCCACCCTATTAATAGCTATGAACTTTGTCATATTTATATTTTTTCTTCAAAATATGTGTTAAAAATATCGATCACTGAAATGTTTTCTGTCCAGCTACATTAGCCAGTTTATCGATGGTGTTCATCGTCATTTTGGCGATATCAGTTCGATATCTGATGTTTACGTGCGTGGGTGGGGGTGTATGTGTGTAATATAAAACATCATCGTCTTGTATAAAAGTACATAAATATTTCATATTTTAATAAAACTCTATAGTATATATCTGCCTTTTTTTTTGTTTGTTGTTACATACATACGTGTGTGTGTGTAATCATATATAAATAAACAATTGGTTGAAGTGCTAAAAGGAATATCTATATCTTTTGCTAGCCTAAACCATATTTTTTACAGTTTGCGAACGCTTGCAGATATTACTTCTATAAATTCATGATGCTTCCAAAGTATCACACATCTGTCTTCCTCTGCGAGTGACATTTTACCAATGTCAAAATTAACTACCTAACACCTACTGAAACTATTCAGTCACACACCATCACCTTCCAATGCTGAGTAGAATGAAGAACCCCTCGCATGACCATTCTCGCTCTATACTATTGGTTTAAAATCAACAAAATAGACACAACCATTAAGAAAAATAGCCAAGATCCTAAAACTTTTTGGTGGATTTAGGCTGATTATAAATTCATTTACTGAAATCCTTGATGTAAATGCAACATATAAATGTTATTGTTCTTATAGAAAGAAAATTCTGATTTAGTTACACTTATGCCTATGTGTTAGTAAATACATCGATTATTAATTCAAAAACCAATTAAACGTTTTCTCAATCAGCGAAGTTCGTTGAATTCTTAGTTGAAAGCGATCAAATTCTGCCAGCTTTCACAAAACGTTGTTCTATGGTTGTAAAGTTGACATGATGAAATCTGTATAGTCGTTTCTTTTACATTTTCTGTTTAACTGGAAATCCAGGTTTAAGGTTTTAGAATTATGATAAAAATCTGCAAACGTAACAGAGGTTTAAGAATTATGATGAAAACCTGTAATCTCACTATCATTCATGGTTATTAATTTAATTAATGTAATGGCTAGATTAAGATGTTAAAGTTTTCTAACTTAATTCCTACACGTGCGTGCGCTCACGTAGCAATTTGTTTGCCTATGATTAGGGTGTAAGAAAGTAGCAGGTTACAAAAAATAAATAGTGCTTGGGTTTGTGTTTTATCCACACCTATGCAGCTAAAGCGCTAGGCAAATTCAATGCGCCGGAAGTGCAAAAAGTCATAGCAGGGATACAACGAGGATATAGCGGATGATTCTAAAATAGCATATAAAACTTGTAATTAATGTTTTTACCAATATATAAATGGTAATTAAATGAAAAATTAACATTCAATTGAATTATAATTAATACATAAATAATTTTAAATAAAAACGTATGCGAATATACTGTAAATAAATGTAAAACTGGTAAATAACATAATTGAATTTAGTAGAATATTAGAGTATTTTCATTTCTAAAAATATATTAAAAATTCACTTAAATAAGTTAATTTCATAATTTTTATAATGTCTAAATGTCATTTTTCAATTTATTTCTTTTAAAGAAGATACAGCGGAATATAGCGGGAATAACGTGATATAGCGAAAATAGCGGGGCTTAAAACGGAAAGGTTATATTTAGGGCTATATGGAAAAATCGTAGCGGTAGAAATCCGCTATGAGATATAGCAAGGTTATAGCGGGGTAATAGCGGGGCATTAACTGCACAGATCCACACAAGTAAAAGCATATTTTTTGAATGGAAAAGGAGGCCTAGGAAAAGCACCCCGTAGAAGACGACTATGTTTATCAAAGCAAAACCAGCTGGTATCATGTCTACAAGCCACTTTTTTTGATCCTGCCACTTAGGCAGAAATCTTGACCATTTTAAAAACACATTGGAAGTAGCTAAAAATGCACCTATGTACTGTCATTGTTGTATTTTTCGTTGCTACAACTAGATCTTATTGTGCACGTGATGATTGTTACATGCATTAAGATATATTTGACGATGACCATGCTTTATTATTTCTCAACTATAACCGATATTTGATCAGAACTTTTGTTTTGAAGTATATTGCGTGTAATTTATTCAATATTCAATTTTAATTTCAAATTCATCATCCATCCAATGCACAAGGCTCCCACATAAGAGGAATCTAGAGTGGTCAAATTGTATGCTATTTTACCTTCATATTGGAGAGACTGTTTCCTCTACTTAGTCGGTAAACCAAGTGCAAAAATCGAATCCAACGATGGTGAATAAAAGTTCCCATAAAGTGAGATGTCCAACTAATTAATATTGATCATATATCAAGCACTGAGGTTTGTGATTATTGATTATTCCACTACTCTTCATAAGTCTTCATTTTAGAACAATTAAGTTCGTATATCCCTTGTTTAACTCTGAAGTGGTCTGCTAGAAAAGAAGCTTAAGTTTATATATTATGCATTGTTAATTAAGGGTGTGCACTTGGGTCATGACATGGAAGTTAGTATGTATTTGAAATCTTGTTGGTTATAATTGTCTGTTGAAATATAAGTCACAGCTAGAAACTGCCCTTTCTTGACAATTTTAACTTAGATCATCAGATCATTTTATTTTGTTTGAGAACCTAACTTTTTCCAGGCTTTGCAGAATAAACATTATTAGGTTTCAAAATTTCATATGTAACAGTCTGATAAAATGCTCACATTTTGGCAATTTTGCTTAAACTTGCAAGAGAGAATTGAGAACTGTGCATTTTGATGTTTTATTGTTGAACTCGCAAAACATAGTAGTGCATTTTGATAAATCAGTCAGGTGATCTGGAAAGAGATCCTGAGCCATGGCATGGAAGTTGCAACTTTTATTAATTTGAACTATATCTTAATATGGAACATTGATGTTATAAATGTTGTCTTCAGAAACATGGGCCTATGTTGCAACATACTTCTTGTACCATTCCATTTTTTCTTTATCCTATTTCACTTTTGTTTTGTAAATTTGAATTTGGACTAGGTAGAATGATTCTGTACTTCCTATATGGTAGTCATATATTTGGCGATTTGATTAGATTGCAGCATATTTTAAGGACATGCGCTTGCACACACATACTTATGTGCTTATTTTCTTTGTAAATATTATCAAATAACAAACAAGGACTTGATTTTTTTTAAGGGGTAATCTTGAAAAATACTTTGTAGTATAAAGTGATCCTTTTTTGTGCAACTCGAGTTATCCGCACAGTTCCAATACAATATTAATTATTAAGAGCTTTATATTCTTAGTAAGCTCCTTTTGTGGACTGCGGACCAACAATTAAGAACTAAATATTATTGTTGTATTTGATAGCAAACAAATATTATGTTGTTTGTGGACATGCCTGAGTATCTTGTTATGAATTAATTTAGGATGGATTCAAAGATGACTCATTGAGGATCATGAAAGAAATTCAAAGAAGCAGTGGAGGTTGCCAGGTTTGTCTTCTTTGTCACTTTGCACTGTACAAATATAAATAAACATGCAAATGATTTTCTTGCTCTATTTGGTGCATTATGGTTACTGTCCTGTGGTATATGGGTTAGTAGGAAATCGTTGGATCCTTGTTTGTTCAATCGTAATTATCATCCTTTATGGATGATATAACATTTTTAATATCTACAAAAAGGACTAACTTTTGATATTTTGGATACTGACAGGTTCTTTTATTTTCCGCTACGTTCAGTGATACTGTGAGAGAATTTGTGTCAAAAGTAGTTCGTGATGGAAATCAAATATTTGTGAAGAAAGAGGAACTTACACTTGATAAAGTTAAGCAGTTTAAGGTCCTATGCCCAGATGAACTTGCCAAAATACAAGTAATAAAGGATAAAATATTTGAATTTGGGCAAAAAGTTGGACAAACAATCATATTTGTTCGTACAAGGGAAAGCGCTAGAATGCTACATCAAGAATTGGAGAAAGAAGGTTACAAGTGTACATCTATTCAAGGTGCTCAAAAACAGGAGGACAGAGACAAAATTATAAAGGAATTTAAAGATGGATTAACTACTGTACTTATTACTACTGATCTCCTTGCTCGGGGATTTGATCAGTCAATGGTACGTTTGATATAGTTTATTTTTTACTAAATAAATACTTCGATAGTTGAATCACATAGCTCTGTTTTAGGTCAACTTGGTGGTCAACTTTGATCTTCCTGTGAAGTATGGCAGCGCAGAGCCCGATTATGAGGTGTACCTACACAGAATAGGTAGAGCTGGACGTTTTGGACGCAAAGGTAATTAGTTTCCTTTTGAGCTTGTTATCACTTATACTTTCTGCATCTTTACTTTCGATTGCTATTAGGAAATAGTCATGTATTGTTGGATTCTCAATTTGGTCAATAATACCTTTTATAGTTAATGGTTAACATTTTGGCTGCATATCTGTGTAGCAGACGTTGAATCTTAACTATCCTGTGAAATTTCAAGAAGTCTTGCCATTAGGGCATGCAGTTCAATGACAGTTGTAAAAATAATTACCATTTTACTTAAAAAGGGACTCAGGATCTATATTATCTTAATGAAGATGCTTTTGGATGATAAAGGGTTCTTATTTTATAGAAAAAACGCGACAATTTAAAAGTGTATGATATGTTGTGTAATAATACCATTTCCTTGGTGTTGTGTTTGTGTATACATATTTACAAGTCGGTGATCTTATTCAAAACAAGAATAAAGAGAAGCACTATAACCTAGTTGCACGTGCACACGTGCAAACCCCTTATCTAAGTCCAGGTTTTATTCTTATTGTTTGCTCTGATATTACTGTAGATTTGACAGACATGATACCATTTTTGTTTAGCAGTCATCATTCATGCGAATCAGTCATATGTTATAGAGTTGTGGAAATAAATATTTCTGTGTAGCACTCAGTTCCTTCGTTGATCGTCGGAAGGGTTCTGCTACGCCCTATCTGCACCAGTACACTGTCAAAATAATTGTTCATATACCACAGTACACTACAACTTTAATTCAATTCTGTAATTACAAAGAATTTACTAGCAATGGGATATAAATACAGTGAGATTGTACGGTCACATGAAACCCTTATCTTCATGAATATGTTTTTTAAGGGAATACTATGTTTAAAGAGAACGGAAAGAGAAAAATGATCAGGATTTGGAAGCACGATACATCTACATAGTCACACATTTTTACTACAAGAAATAAATAACTTAAAAATAACAATCAGTGAGATAATTTTCCCACGGAGTTCAGCAAGAAACTTGCATCTGGAAAATTTAAGTAATTACATTGTACACAAGAATTCCATCAAAGATATATTGTTTATGAACTAGATATGTTTTTTCATTCAAAATAATCAATGAATATGGAAAGAAAATATGTCGATTTGTTGAAATTGCATGAAATTATTGCTTATCATATCATTTTAACCAACTTAAACATTCCATCATTGCAACATGAAGAATGGTAAGGGGTTTGAAGTAGTTCCTAACATTGAAAAACCACTGATGTTACAGAGACTGGGAAAAAAAATGAATGAAAAAAATTGACTGAAACATTCATTTATAAACAAAAATACATTTTAAACTTCAAAAGAAGAACATAAATATCTAGTCTCCACCAAATTTTGGTAATTTGAATAATCTTAACATGTTCAAAATGATATTTCAAACCAATGGTTAAAATAATTTTTTAACAGTTGTTATTTGACACAACATTTTTAACATTCTAGGAGTTTTGATATAATCTAATTTTGCGTGTACATGTTGTTTATTGAATATCCCAAAGTTTTATTTGGTTTCAACTTGTGTAGCTTCAAAAACCGTAGGGGTGGAAAATGTGGTGTAGTGAAAGAGGTGTATTGAATCCTTTACCCATACATATATGCGCGCGCGCACACACACACAAAAGTACAACAATTAGTTTGATTAATTTTAATTTGGTAATGTTAAGCTGTTTTGAAACTAATGGATGGTTAATGAGTGGATTATGCACAAGCACATGTATCGGTGTAGTAAGCTTAACGTGGAGGGGTAATTGTTTTGAAAAAATTGGGTCGGTTTCTTTTGCCAAAATTTTCTTGTCCATTTTCTTTGTCAAAAATTTGTATATTTTTCATGAGTAATCATCTGTTGAATTTTCACTCCACAAATGCCTTATTTTCTAAAATTGCCACATTGCAGTTTATTTTAACTAAAATGTCAAATTTTGAGATGCAATATTTTTCCATAACAACGTTATAATGAATATTTACTTTCAGCATTGGATCACATAATGATCTGTTCAATCAATGTTTTAGGTGCTGCTTTCAACCTTATATGCACGGAAAGGGATAAAACAGTAATGGAAAAGATTGAGCGGCATTTCAATCACACTGTTAGTCAGGTACCATCATCAAACTTATTCTTAGTTTCTTCCTCTCAACTTGGCTTTCTGAAGAAGAAGAAATATCATGATCTTTTTTAAGGATAATTATGAAGAACTCCCATTAAATTTTGCATTTTAATTCAGGTTCCAAATTGGGAAAGTGAAGAAGATTTCGAGGCTGCCCTTAAAGATGCTGGTTTGGTATAGAAGAGAACTAAACGATTTTACCAGGAAACTCTGTACAAACTGATCAATACATTATCACAGCAAAGTTTGAATCTGAATACTTTCCCTATTTGATAACCCTTCGGAGTTAAATTTTTGGTTTCTGCCTGAATTTCAATGTATTTATATGGTGTACGAACACTTATGTTTTAATTTGTGCTGAAATCGGAAGTTATTTATTTTGCTATGAATATGCCATCTGTTCTTTAGTTTGTAAAATATCCCAACTCGTTCGTAAAATGGGTAACTTTCTGATTTTCGCTAGAAGATCCCAATTTTGCATAAGCTGTGCTCGAGTTTACCTGGCATCTGTTGAAGAAAGAACGAGTCTGGAAGTTCAATTTTTAGGCATCCTAACTTGAAAACGATGAACCGGAGAACATGTTGCCATAATCTTGTACATTTCTTATATTCTAATCAAGGGAATCAAAGGTTGACAGAAACTTGAATTCAAGGGTGCGAGCAGGTGAACACTTGGGGGTAAAGCAGATTTAACAATAGAAACAAGTTCTATCGAATATTGTGTAATTCCTTTGTGTTGCAACTTGCAATAAACTTGGCCAATGCAGTACGGTATACATTATGGGCGCAATGCTCTGCAACCATGGTGGTCAAAGAATAGAGCAAGGAGGAGTTTTCGGTCAGTTCCAATTCAGGGAATATGGAGGGGTGATGTTATTCAAAGACAACAGTTCTTGGTACGTCACGAGTGTTAATCTTTGATTAGAATAGATGAAGTTTCAAGACATACTTGGATGGTGCTATTAGATTGTCGACTTATCACTCCAAGACAGTTGAAATACTTGGTGGTGAGATACTGAAATATAAGTTCGAAGAATTACCCAAGATAATACTCGAAGAAACGTTTGGAAAATAGTGTAGAAAGCACTCAAAAATGATGATCAAAATCACAATGAAAATGCAATCGAAATGAAACAAAATTAGGGTCGTAGTGGAACGAATTTAGAGGTCGAAATGGTCTTATGACCGGTTGAAATACACAAAAACAACAATTGTAAACATACATATAATAACAATTACACACACATACATACACACACATACATACATATCTATATATACATATGTATGTATGTGTGTGTGTGTGTGTGTGTATATATATACATATATATTATTTTGACTACTTTAAATGTTTTCATTTCTAGAACTAACAATTTTAATATAATTTTAACTTAGGAAAGATTTAAAATCAAATTAACACACACACATATTAAAATATTATTTTGACTATTTTAAATGTTTTGAATTCTAGAATTAACAATTTTAATATATTTGTAACTTAGGACAGATTTAAAATCAAATTTATAATTTTACACATAAGCTCCTATTATAAACTTAAATTGAAATAAAATACATATATGTATATATGTACAAATAATTACAAACACTTTTAAGTTTAAAACAATATAAATTTATAACTTTTGTAATTATGTGTGCGTGCCTCTATATATGTGTGTGTGTGTTTTTTAAGACTTAAAGTTAGTAAATAGAAAGCAAGCCTTAACTTATGAAGGTTTCAAGTAGGTTTATAATTTTTGCACAAAAGTCTACTTACAAATTTTGAATTGAAACAATTTTAAAATTATGTAAACAATGACCAAATGAATTCACATACAAAATCAACAAACATACAAAACATGGATTCAATTTTGAAAATGATTTCAACTGATCGGCACATGTAGCTTATTTATGTTTGTGTGCAAGAAATGTTACAACATTATATCAATTAATTAAAATTCATTTCCAAATCAAAATGAGATTTTTTTTTGTTTAATCATTAATATCCAAATCAATAACAATATTAGATCGGACAACTCAGACATATATAAATTCATTGTAAAAAGTTTAGGATCAAAACAATACATACAAGATGAGCATACAATCAAAAGAGATGTAGAATTGAGGGATCTGAACTGTATCAACATGATAAATACTATAATGAAATAGAATTAGAAAATTAACTTAAGATGAAGTCAAAAATCATACCTTGAAGGAAGAATAAAACTCTTAGATTTGATAGAATCAGCCTCTGGATTTTATAAGGATCTAGAGGCAAGCACTCCTCGGATATTATTGATTTTATTTGAATTTGTTTTTAGGCATATTTCATGCCATGGGGGCCGTGAATTTTGGCAGAGAAAGATGAGGAGAAGAGAGTAAAAACTAGAAACTTTTAAAAAGATAATAAAAGATTATTAAAGTTAGAGGTCTTTTGCCTTCCTTGAATTAATCCTTTGGCTTTTCAAATCAAATTTAAAAACCTTTTCTCTACCCCCTTCGGCCGTCCATAACAGAGGCTAGATGGGCCTCAAAACTTCCCAAATTCATTCAGTAATTATTCTATTAAAATTCAATTTAAATATTCTATCAATATCGTATATCGATACACGTATATATAACTTTTACATGCGCATTTTATTAAATACCAATTGCTTTAAAAATAATCAAAAAATATTAATAATTAATATTTATAAATATTTAATTAATTTATAACGACTATAAATTAATTAAATCACGAGGTTTAGTTGGAGTCTTCATCATTAAGGTTATGCGACTCAAAGGTGTAAACTCAGTCAACAATTAATATTGAACAATTCAAATATTAACGTTCACACGTCATCTTAGTTGGTTGTGCGACATTTTGGCTGAATTATCGCTTATAGATATTTTTGGTAAAATCCAATTTTACTATTGTAAGTGGTACCTCGTAGTAACAATTAGTTACATCGATTCTCTTCGTCAAAAGCACATCGCCTTAGAATTTATGGAATGTGACTTTTGGTCAAAATTCCAATATGATCCGCATCCAACTTATTTATTCCAAATATAAAATCTTTAGTTCAATAGTAACAATAATTATTAACTGTATTGCTCTAGCCAAAGACATTGACTTTGAGTTGACTGCAATTAACCATGATACCTGTGCAGTTAATGCCCCGCTATTACCTCGCTATAACCCTCTTATATCTCATAACGGATTTCTACAGCTATGATTTTTCCATATAGCCCCAAATATAACCTTTCCGCTTTAAGTCTCACTATTTCTGCTATATCGCGCTATTCCCGTTATTTCCGCTATATCTTCTTTAAAAGTAATGAATTGAAAAATGACATTTATACATTATAAAAATTATGAAATTAATTTATTTAATTGAATTTTTAATATATTTTCAGAAATGAAAATACTCAAATATTCTACTAAATTCAATTATGTTATATAACAGTTTTACGTTTATTTATGGTATATTCGCACATGTTTTTATTTAAAATTATTTATGTATTAATTATAAATCAATTGAATGTTAATTTTTCATTAATTACCATTTATATATTTGTAAAAATATTAGGTATGAGTTTATATGCTATTTTAGAGTCATCCGCTATATCCCGCTATATCCTCGTTGTATCCCCGCTATGACTTTTTACATCTCCGCCGTATTGAATCTGCCGAGCGCTTTAACTGCACAGCGTGATACTAACCTCATATAACTAAGGAGATAAATTCTCTATTGAATAGTGTTTCACTTTTAATGCTTCAACTCAATCCCAACTATTGTTGTTCGATGAATGTCATGTCATGAATTAACTATAATCTAAGTACATCGAAGTTCAACAATATTCTCAAGTTAAGAAAATCGTGTAGCACCATCACTTTGAGACTTTCTGTTTGAACTTAGTTATATTAACCAATAGAAAACTCTCGAGCGGTCATTCCATGGTTATCCAATAACTATCAGTACGTAATCCCTTGGTGCTCCCACTAGTCATGAGTAGTACAATACTCAACATTTGAAAAACGTTACATACTCTAGTCTCAATGAATGTATCGATATCCTATCTCAAAATATCTTGACTGTGAATATTTAAAATAATATGTTATTTTAATGTGATAAATTTATCATGATTACAACACATTGCAATTACTATCATATTGCATATCATTTAAGGATTTTGTATTTAATATGCTTAAATTATATAATTAATTAACACATCACAGTATGAGAAGTATATAATAGAAAGACAAACACCGTCTGTTTCTAACAAGGTATTATTACAGAATTAATAATTTGCAATAAACTACAGAATTACCCCTAAGGTGTACCCCTAACTCTATCAAATAGTAACAATCTCCTTAGTTGTCGACAGACCATGGAGAGCATAAACTCTTCTATATTTCGTGATGCTTTAAATCCGAAATGGATTCCAAGTACATTGGAAAAATATGATTTTCACAATTGTACCTAAAAGGATATGATCCATCGGCTACAATTAGGTCTTCGAGATGAAGGTTTATGTTGTTAGAATTTAAAAGGAAAGGTTGATGAGAAATGACTTCATTGATTCCAAATGTTGAAATAAGTGGTGTAATTTCGCCAGTTAACTTAGGTCCGTTCGGATTCCACTCACAAATTGTCACACAATTTAAGAGTTTTGGCACGTTGATTTTGAAATAGAACTTCTAAATGATGATTTAGAAGAGACTGTTTGCACACAACAACTGAAATGTCTTGAAGTCAGTGGGAGCGATAACAAGGATTATCGAATGATATATGATCCAAGAGCTGATGCAACAGTAGTGTACAAAAGGCTCTAGAGGTTGACTAAGTATTTTGACAGAGAAATCAAATAGTTTTGTTCTCAGTAAAAATGCAAAGGAAGCGTATGTCTGTAAGAAAGAAAATAAAAGGTACTAAATCATTTCTAACGTTATACGTAAACAACATATTACTTATTGTTAATGATGTACTCGTATTAAAATCTATTTTAATTTGATTGTTTAATTCTTGAAATAGGATTTGAAAGAAGACCACTCTTATACTTGGTATAAGAGGATGACATGATTTTTCTAATCTATATACACAAACACCATATTAAAATGTTTAATATGGATCATATAAGATAGATCCTATATGCATGTGCAATGGGAATCATTATATATGCTATGTTATGTGATATATCAAATCTCCCTTATGCACTTAGTGTATTAATAAGCATAACAAATCTTAGGTAAATTCATTAAAGGGTAGTTGCAATACCCCGTAAAAATTAATAAAAAATTAACTAATAAGAAAAATAATAATTAATAAATTAATAATAAGGCTAAACATGGAAATTTTGTAAATAGCAGAATTTGTCCACGAAATTTGTGTCACTGTGTTTATGGTAATTTTCTGATCAATTTCCATATACAGAGATTTGAAAATAGAGCTCAAATAAAAAAGTTATCGACGTTTGAAATTTTCGGATTCAAATTAATTTAAATGGAAGTCAAATTTAAATAAATAATCAATGTTAAAGTTTGAAAAAATTAATGGTAGTTAGACTTAAGGATTAAGCAAACGTTAAAACAGAGTTAACATTAAATATTAGTTAAGGTATTAAATAAATTATCAACGGGAAAAAAAATAAATGTTCCCAAAATACACTAACCGGTCGACCGCTACCTAAGGTCGGTCGACCGTTAGTGGTCAACCGCCTAGGTAGGAGCGGTCGATCGGTGGTCGTGGAGACGACTAGGGTTTTTCACACGACGAATTGTAATGACCTGGAATTTCAAACACTTTGTACTTAAATATCTGAATTATTTAAATATTTGAATCTTGAATTAAATTTTATTAAAACGATTTAATAAGCTTTTTTACCTCTTTTAAATCATTAATAATGATGGTAAACTTGTTTCGAAAAATGTTTACAAAAATACATACCTTGAAAAAATATCGATAATATGACCTAAAATCGTGGTATCGATAAACAGCTATTTTCTCAACGGAAGTTGTTCAAACTTTTTAAATATGTCTAAGTAATCGTTATGGAGATATTTAGCAACTAAAAATATTTTCATGTTTATGGCTAACTAAATAGGAAGTGAGAAAATAAGGAAAATGAGCACAAATGAAAATAATTAACTCTTAAGCTAATATCTAATGAACATATTAGCCACTAATTAAACACTCTCCTCTTCATAAAGCATGGAAGATTCTAGAAAGTTCTATTAGGATAAGAGATGATATTATGGTAAAGGTATAATAGTAATTAGCCTAAAAGGAAAAGTGACATAAAGTAAAAGTAAGCATAAATGGAACTGCTTAAGTGTTAAGCGAATGATAAAGTAGATGTGATGGGAGGTAAGCCTTCCAAGGGGGGTGAGAGTAAGCTTATGTTTCACCATTTGAAACCTATAAATAGATGGGAGATGTTCACTTAATAATCACAAATAAATTTCTAAGCTTGAGATGAAGTAGGAGGGTTAAAAATGATGGAAGTGCTTAAGCACTAATCCACTAATTACTCTCTAACTTTTTCAAAAGTTAACAAATCTTCTCTAATCTCTTTTAAACTTTGGCTTTGGGCCTAAGACATCATGGGAAGCATGATTAGAAAGTAATAAGTAGGAGGAGATGAGAGGAAGAGGCGGATCCATGGATGGTCCATCAGCTTGGGAAGAGGAGGAAGAAGGTGGCTTTGGTTTGGAAGTGCTAAAGGTTGGACTTTAGGCTTGTGTTGATAGAAGGATGTGATTCTTTGGTTCTTATAGCTTTGTTCTTGGGTTAGGCATGGATCTAAGTGAGTTATCTCACTATCTCTTAAGTATATATTGTGTATATATACGTTATTTGCAAATTATAAAGTTAAAGTGACATTAACTAAGTAAAGTTATAAACTTTGAACCCCTCTTGCTTTTAAAAACAAATGATAACTTTATATTGCATAACCTCACTTCTATTACCCTCTTAAACATGTGGTGTGACCTTGACTTGATGTTTAAATGATTGTTTAACTTGTATGTTAAATTAAAGCAAGTTTGAAAGTGTTTGGAGTGAGAATAGTCATTATAAGTGCACTTCAGATACCCTTGTTTTTGGGAATTTTTATAAATAAATAGAAAGATATTCTTAGGAATTTCTTTCCATGGGTTTTAAGTACCCTAATGGTAGTACTTAATATAAAAATTTCAAGTCTTAAGTCATTTGTTTAAGTGGTTAAAACTAATCACAAAGATGGTGCTTTTCAATGTTGTTTTAACAAGGACTTTTACTAGCACTTATAAATGCTGTGGTAAGTCACTTATTGTTTTAAGTGTTTAAAATGCGACATTTTGGCTAGTTTTTCGCGATTTAAATGATTTCTAAATTCTTTTCTTTATAATTTATTTTGATGGAAGTTATTATAAAACATATGTAAATGTGAAAAAAATAGTAGAAGTTAAAATATAGTCTTAATGATTATTTACGAATTTTGAAAGTAAAATGCTGCAAAATGTAAAACATGTTTTCAATCAAACTTCTAAATTAGTTATTTTCAAGTTATATTTTACATAGATATTTAAAACTTATTTACAAGTATTTCTAAAGTATTAATTTATATATATAAGTTTTGACAAAGGTGATTGATTAGGAATAACACTAATAAGCCAACGAGTAAACTTGTCTATTCATGAGATTCAAGAATGAGGTGTCTAGGCAAGGCTTGGAGTAACAGGTGTCCAAACTTGCCTGGCTTCACTCTTGAACGAGGAATAGTGTAAGTTGAAATGTCGAAAACGTGTTAATCTTGTTGTTTACTTACTTGTTTAAAAAAAAGCAATTAACTTTGCTTAACTCTAAAAGCCGACGAAGTAGGTTTATCTATTTCTGAGAGTTAAAGATTGATGTCGAGTAGGGATAGAGTAATAGAGCTTTAACCTATCGGGCTTCCTTCTTGAACGAGGAATAGTTAAGTCGGGAATGTCAGAAACGAGTTAAGTATACAAATATTGATTTGTATAAGCAACTGTTTTAACTATATAATCGATTAATCGACTATCGAACTTAACTTATTTTTAAAATTAGATCTTTAAAAGGATGTTTTAAAGATAGTAACAAGTAGGAAAATGATTTGGGTTTGTTGTGACAATGTGTTAATTACATTCGTCTTTAACCCTTTTTTATTATACTTATGAATGTAAATAGATCTTTAAAAGAATGTTTTAAAAATAAGTATAAGTGAAATGGTTTTGGGTTTGTTGTGACAATGTGTTAATCACATTTGTCTTTAACCTTTTTGATTATACTTATGAATGTAATAGATCTTTAAAAAGATGTTTTAAAGATAGTAACAAGTAGGAAAATGATTTGGGTTTGTTGTGACAATGTGTTAATCACATTCGTCTTTAACCCTTTTTGACTATACTTATTAATGCAAATAGATCTTTAAAAGGATGTTTTAAAGATAGTAACAAGTAGGAAAATGATTTGGGTTTGTTGTGACAATGTGTTAATCAGTCTTTAATCCTTTTTGATTACTCTTAGGGATGTAAATAGATCTTTAAAAGAATGTTTAAAGATAAACATAAGTGAAATGGTTGTGGGTTTGTTGTGACAATGTGTTAATCACATTCATCTTTAACCCTTTTTTATTATATTTATGAATGTGAAAATATCTTTAAAAGAATGTTTTAAAGATAAGCAAAAGCGAAATGATTTTGGGTTTGTAGTGACATTCTTTGAGTAACATTAGTCTTGAACCTTTTGAATGGATTTGTGATAGTACTTAGATCCTTAAAAAGGATATCTTGAAAGAAATTATAAGTAAGGAATCCTTTTGAAGTAGATAGAAAGAGTAAAGGTTTAAAGAAATCTTGTTAATAATTTATTAATTTATATCATCTGTAATAAGTATATGAATACTTTTTGAAGTATAAAAAGAGTAATGGTTTAAAGGAAGAAATCTTGTTAATGATTTGTGAATATATATATATATACCATTTGAGATAAGTATATGAATACTTTTTGAAGTATTGAAAGAGTACAAATGAATAGTTGGAATTGATAAATGAAGTTTTATTAGATAAAAGAAGTTTGCTAATAAAAGAGGTTTTAATTAATAAAAGATTAATTAAACAAAAAGGGGATTAGAAGTCGCTTATGTGACTTAATTGTACTTTATGTGACTAGATCGTGCTTTGTGTGACTTGATCGTGCTTTGTTTGTTTCCTTCTTTATGGAAAACGTTTAATCATATACTTAGCACTAAAAGCCGATGAAGTAGGCTTGTCTATCTTTGAGAACTAAGACTGCTGCTCGTGTAGGGATATGAGCAATAGAGCTCTAACCTATTGACTCCACTCTTGATTGAGGGATAGTGTGAGAGGAAAATATCGGAAACATGATACATATACAAGACTTGGTTTCCATATGTGATCATTCTCATTATCATTGAATGACCAAAATTCATTGATTCAGTCTTAGAGAGACCGGGATCGGTAAGTTTTACTTACCAAAAACTACTTCAAGGCTAAGATACGTGTTCTATCTCTTGGAAGTGGATTGGTTCTAGATATAGGAATCTATGTGGAGATTTGAGATCTGTTTAAGATGCTCGAACACATGTAGTTGTTTGTGGTTTATTCAGGGTGTGGAAATCCATGTGTGATTATTAGATCTGTTGAGATATGAGAATCCATGTGTGGTTTCGAGATCTGTTCGAGATGTGAGGATCCAATTTGGGATTTGTGTTCTGTTCGAGTGATGAAGACTCATGTGAAAGATGCCGAACATGACCTCGACGTCAGAAATGGCTAAAAACAAAGTAGGAACATCGCTTTGGGATATTATCATCTGGATCTAGAGTATGCTTACCGATGTTGCGCGCGGGAGTGATTGTATTCGGGATCACGTATTCAGACATGGACTGGTTATGTTTACCTTGTGGTATATTCTATCTAGATATACACGACGCTCGGAGGTAGTTTCTGACCCTTGTGCAGAAGATTGAATTTCGGCTTGATCGAAGGGATCTTCATTGAAAATCCATTATGCGAACATTCCTTATCAGATTTGATTATACTCCTAATATGCTGTTGAATGTAACAAATGTAACCATTCCAGCTATGTTATAATATTTATATTCTACACCCTAGACATTATCTATTATATCACCTTATGTACCTATTAGATGGTGGTTCTTTTGAGGGGATAATCGTTATGGCATTCCATGCGGTCTCAAAAGTACTGTTATATGTTGTACACATATTTCTTGAGTTTCTCATACCATACTTATGTCTGACGTTTGGTTTTTGTTTTCCCTAAATTTCTCATGTGCTCTTTCGAGTAGCTTAAGAAAGGCATGTTTTCATTGTTGTTCATTGGAGCTCGAGAAGACGAGCTGGATGTTTCACCTATCGTAGTATTCTTATTTCCACTGCATTACTATATTGTTCATAACAACATTTGTGAGGACAGGTTGTTATATGTCCAGGCTGATGATGATACTTAGGTTTTATAACTCCGAGATTTCTGTATCGAAGTAACCCTTTGTACTATTCCTTTGATATTATATATTATCGTTCCGCTGTGGGATTCTGAAATTGTGTTCTCTTCTTCCTTGTTCAATTCCTTTTTCCTTTTATTTTACCCTAGCAATTCGTCCTTCTGGCACTTGGATGCTCGGCATACGAATACCATGGATGTATTAGTGTCGACGTTCGAAGGTCGGAAAGGCGCGTCATTACATGTATGGTTCAGATTTTATTATTTTAAACCGACTTAAATCCGACGGTTTTGGTGCTTTCTAACCACTATAAATACGAGTCTAGCCCCCCTCGCTTTTATTCATAAATTATTTTGGGAACTAAGTGAAGCTCTATCAGTCTCTCTCTTTAAAGATTCTGGAAATTCTCTAAGGTTTCAGGTAAGAAATTTCAAGTGTTTATTATTCAATTTCTAATTCTATTCTCCTCCAATCCATAAATTTCTGAATCTAGTTCATGTACAACTCCCTTATTGTACTTTGCTAAAAAGGGAGATTTGATAGAGATTTAAAGTGGGTGCAAACAAATCCAAAAGGAAGAGCTAAGGGAATTTGTGAGTGGAAATCTTAGTTTTTCTTATTCTAGTAATTGTATAATATAATTTAGATCTGATATATGCCTTAGGAAATTTTGTCTACGAAAATATCAAACTAAAACCCCAAATTCCCTTAAGCGAAATAACAAATCTTATGTTAGGATCTTAATTATTCTATATTAAAATAGTAGAATTGTATAGTTATTACAATTTTAATGTTTTACATTCTATTCCGCTTCTCATTTTTTCTTTAGATCTAATTAAGGGTTTTTGAAAGGAAATAACTTAGGAAATGGGGTGTAATGTGCAGATTCACTTTATTCGTAGTTTGCACTACCTATTTCTGCAATTTAAATGAGAATTCTCCTTTTCATTTGTATATGTAGAAGTTGATAGAGCGTAAAAGGATTTGAATTGCAAATTCTATTAATGTTGATTCTACTATTTTAGTATAAAATAAGTTTGGTATGGATTCTATTTTTATACAAGTCTATTGTTGAATTGAGAATATTGGATATATTGTATGTTGTTGATATGGAATTGGACTTGCATAAATTTAAAGATTTGACATTTAAACGATTAGTTTAGGACGTAATATCTGCATGCTTAGAAATATTTTAGGCAAGTGTGTGTATGTATATATATAAATATATATTAATGTATAAATAACTTATAATTAATAGCGTATTAATTGCGTAGTAAATAAGTTATTAATTAGTATTAAATCCCCTTAGGAAAGAAATTGATAGTTAAGGCGAAATTAGGGTTTTCCTTATAAGGCCTTAATAGGGAATGCGGTCAGGTGTGTGATAAAATGTTAAGAGAGTGTAGATTATAACCAAGTTATAGGGATGTAAGGTCAGTTAAAAGCACACGAAGTCTGCCCAGCTAATCTGGCACCAACAGTGTGACTTTGGGGCTGTTGTGAGACATCATCTATAATAAGGAACTATGGATGACGTGAGGTTAGTCTCAAATTCTGTAGGGTAAACATGCCTAGTTAATCTAGCTACCAGCACCTCTGAATAGTTAGACTAATGTGATACGTCATAGTTTGGTTTACGGGTCATAATACGTAGGACTTGCTTTGAGGTTAAAGGTAGTAAGTGGTTGATTGAGGGTCCACCTCCTCCTTATTTAGGAAGTATTAAATGGTCAGGGTTAGCAGTTAGGCATGGTAGTGGATATCAGAAGAAGGGTCTATTCCAGGTTTGAGGTATTAAGTAGCTTTATAAGGTCTATCTCTCCCATAAAGAAGTATTAAGTGGCCTAATGAGATTCCAGACAATGTCATCTAGATAGTATCGGAGAGGAGTCCGCCTTGCGATCTGTAGTAAATGACAGGGACCTGCCTAAAATGAGGTATTAAATGGTCAGAGTTTGCCTAGTTCCCATTGGACAGGTATTAAGTGACTTGGATACCATCTTTTACACTGTTAGGACATTATTAATGGTAGATGTATGGGATTGGGAATGACCTTTGGCCTAGGGTTAAAGATGGGTTGGTGAGTTAGATTGGAAAGGGTATAGGTTATAGAGTTGGACTCACAGTTGGAGAAATTTACATAGAATATACTTAGGATGCGTAAGACATATTCTTATTTAAATTATACTGCCCAAGTTCTATTATAGAAAGACTCTAGATTTTATTCACCGGACATTGTTGTTTCGACTCCCTCCTCATTACAACACAGGTTAGAGAACAAGATGCATATTTCGGAGATGGTGGCAGAGACGGAACTTTTAACAGTTATTTATCTATCTACATATGTTGTTTTTAATTCTGATGTACCCATTTAGACATGATGATGTATTTTGTAATATTATACTATGGATAGTTGGCGTTATTACGTGATATTGTCTTTTATGTTTCTGACATTTGAATTTTTAATAAGATGGGTACTGTTTTTGATATTATATTTTATTCTTCCGCTGTGAGACTCTGAATGTGTAGATAGATAAGTCAGTGTATTGTTCTTTGTATCAATTTTACCAACCAACAGCCAGCTTTGGAATGAGCCTAAGGTTCGATGGGCTTTTCTGGGTCGAAAATTAGGTCCATTTCAAGGCGGATTGTTACATTTTGTATCAGAGCTTATGTTACCTAATCAATGGGGATAGGTATACTTATGGGCGACGTACTTGTTATTTTTTAAAATATTTTTTAAAAACCCTACTATACACACACACATTATTTTTATACATACGCAAACACACTAGGCAAACCTTTATTTCAGCATATAATACTATCTTAGGAAATTATAATTAAATGATTAACCTACAAATAATAGATTATGGTTGAAAATCATTCTTTTGAGACGGAGAACCCCTCCCAAGAGATACTCAATATTCGAGGGATGCTTGAATGGTTCCGACAATACCCAAGGCATGTAGGGTAGGTTCCTACCCCTCAACCAGCGGTGCCAATGACATCCATTTCCCCGCTTGCTGAAGCAACATCTTGCCCCATAGAATTCCCTAAGGTGTGCAAGGATTTCCATAACATGGGTGGAAAGGTGTATTAGGAGCAGAAGGTTTCATGGAGACAAAGTCTAGGATAAATGATTGTGAGAGGATATTCTGAGAGCTTGGTTAGGAGGACTAGATTAAGCAGAGAATAGCGACATGGCACCTTAAAGGAGTGGCATTGGATTGTTGGAGAATTGTAGCTGAAGAGAACGTTGATATAATTATTACTTGGGATGAGTTCAGAAATCGATTTGAGTCGAGATTTATGTCAAGGCTTGAGGTGAATATGCAGTTGGAGAGATTTATACAGCTTAGGTAGGGAGACTCCACTCTAAAGGAGTATATTAGTAGGTTCAGAGAACTAGCTAAGTTTAGGATGAGTTTGATTGATATCCCGATGCAAAAGGCCATGAAATTTGTCAAGGGACTAAACTCCCTACTTAGGGAATTACTTCTGACTCAAGTACCCACTGACGCTATATATGAGACGTTGGTTGAGATGGATCTACTTCAGATGGTTAGCTCGGAGGAAAAGGAGAAAGAGAAGGCGGGACTTGCTCAAAGTCAAGGAGGAGCTATGAAGGGAGGTTTTTGGGCAGACAAGAAGTCAAAAGGGAAGTTCAAGAAGGAGGGTATAGTATGTCAAAGATGCCAAAAGAAAGGACATATCGCTAAGAATTGTAGGGTGAGTCTATTAAAGGTAGCTTTTAAGGGGAAGTGCTACCACTGCCATGTGGTAGACCACTTCAAGAATCATTGTCCAAAGCCGCGAAGGAAGGGAAGAGTGAGAAAGCATTGGCCATTGAGGCTATTCCTATCTCAAGTAGACCTCCCTTAGAGATCTAGGAAAGACTACAATGGAAGGTACAACTCTTATTTCTGGGAATACAATTCATAACCTATTTGACTCTAGAGCATCGCATTTCTTCATAGCTAGGAATGTAGTTGATGCCTTGAGTATACCAATCCAGATTATCACCATCCCAGTAGTAGTATCTAATCCTATTGGGGGGTCGACACATCTTTCTTTAATTTATAAAGACCTAGTGGTGGACATACGTAACGTCGATTTCATTTGTAACGCATATGTTCTTAATTTTGAGGGGTATGGACTTATCTTAGAAATGGATTGGTTGTCGTACTACGGGGCTATCTTAGTTGCGATGTGATGGTTGTACGGTTAAAAATTTATAGGGAACAAGATATAGATGTTCGTTGCATACCCAAAACTCGGTTGAGTTAAGTTATTTATATTCGCTAAGCCTATCACAAGATGAGCTCTCATTGTACCTGTAGTTCGAGAATTTTCCAATATTTTTAAAGGAGTCTCAGGTCTCCTACCTCGAAGGAAGATCAAGTTTAGGATTGATTTGGAGAAGTACGCTAGACCAGTTTCTCTGCCGTTAAGGCATATGGCCCCCAAAGAAAGGTGATAGTTAGATAAGCAGATCTCGAAGCTATTCCATAAAGAATTCATTCGTCGAAGTACTTCAGAATGGGGAGCCCCTCTTGTATTTTCCACTAAGGTAGACGGCTCATTAAGGCTATAATTCGATTATAGAGAACTCAACAAGTTAACTAAGAAGAATAGGTATCCCTTGCCTAGAATAGATGACTTGTTTGATCAGTTTGTGGGAGCCAAAATCTTCTCCCAATTAGACTTGGCTACTGGATTTCATCAATTGAGGATAGCAGAGGACAATAAATCAAAGACCTCATTTCACACTCCGGATGGACTTTATGATTGGGAAGTGAGGCCTTTTGGATTGACGAATTCCCCAACGTATTTTGTAGATTTGATAAGTAGATTATTTAAGGGACAGTTAAATTAATTTGTCGTAGTGTTTGTTGATGACATCTTAGTATTCTCCAAGAGTGAAGGAGAGCATGAAAATCACTTAAGGGAGATATTAGAGACATTGAGAAAGCACCAACTTAAAGCAAAATTCTCGAAGTACTACTTTTGAAAGAAGGAAGTAAGATTTCTTGGACACATTGTTTTCGAACATGGATTATCAGTAGACCCTACAAAAGTAGAAGCTATTCAATATTGGAAGATTCCGAAGAATGCCACAAAGGTTAGGAGTTTTCTCGGGTTAGCGGGTTACTATAGGAAATTCATAAAGTCCTTTGCAAGTAGTCCCTATAACTTGCTTGACCAAGAAGAATCCAATCTTTGCATGGGATGAAAGATGTAGCAAAACATTCGAGAAGTTAAAGGAACAGTTAACAAGTGCACCAATACTTACCATTCCTGATGGGACGAAGCCTTTTACAGTTTACATGAATGCATGTGGCATAGGATTATGAGAAGTTCTTATGCAAGAAGGAAGGGTGATAGCTTATGCTAATAAGCAATTGAAGGATCATGAGAAGAGATACCCAACTCATGACTTAGAGTTAGCGGCTATCGTTTTTGCCTTAAAGATATGGAGGCACTATCTTTTAGGAGAGAGATTTGAGTTGTTCACCGACAAAAAATCACTCAAATACCTATTTTTTCAAAAACAATTAAATCTTAGATAGTAGGGGTGGATGGAGTTTATAACATCATATAACTTTAGGATACAATATACCCATGGAAAAGGGAATGTCCTCGCCGATGCCCTTAGCCGAAGGCATGCTACCTTAGGTATTATATATGAGTGGAGGAAGTTGGAGTTTCTCTCAAAATTCAACTTTCAACCACCAATAGAACCCACTCAAGGCTATTTATCAGCAATGGGGTTAGACCAAAATTGATGGACTGCATTGGACTTGAGTAAAAGAAGAATGAGGAGATAGTGGATGTTTTAGGTAAGCTGAGTAGAGGAGAACATTTCCCCATGTCAGTAGATATGCGGTTGACGAAAAGTGATGCGTAAGGAGAGATGGACACCTTTGTGTTTCGACGATTGATAATGTGTTGAAGGAAGTGCTTGTAGAATGTCACAATTCATGGATGACCATTCACCCCAGAGGAGATAAGATGTATAGGGATATGAAGAAAATTTTCTATTGGTCGGGAATGAAGTTAACGGTTGCTGAATTTGTTTCCAAATGTTTGGCATGCCAAAGAATAAAGGCTAAGCAAGGGAAGCCAGAAGGGTTGTTATTACCATTGGAGATTCTAACTTGGAAGTGGGAGCATATGTCAATGAACTTCATAAATGGGTTTCCTAGGAGCCAAAGAGGCAACGAAGCAATATGGGTCATAGTGGATAGACTCACTAAAAGCGCCCATTTTATTCCCATTAGAAGCAGTAGGACTGCAGTGTCTTTAGCACAAATTTATATCAAGGATGTGCTTCAAATTCATGGATTTTCGATTAGCATTGCTAGTGGTAGGGACCCTTTATTTACTAGTGAGTTTTGGAGGAGTTTGCAGATAGCATTAGGAACTTCGTTGAATCTTAGCACTACTTACCACCCACAGACCGATGGTCAAACTGAAAGAGTGAATAGGATCTTGGAAGATTGGTTGAGAGCTTGCATCATCGACTTTGGAGGACACTAGGAGCAACACTTTCCTTTAGTCGAATTCGCGTATAATAATAGTCATCGAGCAATTGGCATGGAACCCTTTGAAGCGCTTTGTGGAACATGCAAACTGCCTTTTTGTTGGTGGGAAACTAGCGATAGAATTTTACTTGAACTGGATTTAATTTGCGAGACTTCAAAGAAGGCAGAATTGATTAGACAGTGATGAAGATCGCACAAGATTGCTTGAAATCCTATGCGTACAAGTGAAGAAAAGAGTTGGAATTTGAGGTAGGGGATATGATGTTCATTAAAGTTTCCCTTCTTAAAAAGGTCGAGAGATTTGAGAAGTTAGGAAAGTTGGCACCAAGATTTGTTGGGCCTTTTCCTAATTTTAGAAAGAATAGGAAGACTTGCTTATTGCGTGGAGCTACCAAATAAATTTGTAGGACTCCATGTCGTTTTTTATGTTTCGCACTTAAGGAAATGCCTTCACAGCACAGCTATCGTGGTAGAGCTTGATCAATTGGGAGACATTGAGATGGAGTCAATAACATCCCGTACCACCATACGCATTGTGGAACACGAAACTAGGAAGTTCTGTAATAAAGAAATTAGGTTGGTTCGAGTACAATGGGAGATAACCCGATGGAAAGAACATGGGAAATTGAAGAGAAGATGAGAACTTTCCATCCTGAGCTTTTCAGTGGTAAATTTTCTCTCTCCAAATTAGGTTTTTGTTGCATCGTGATTGCTAGATTGGATGTTGGGGAATGGTTGCCACACTTTTACTGTCACTTTTGCACTCATATAGAAAACGTTTTTTTGCATGTTTAGGATATTTGCGTACATGCATATATGTCATGACACTTGCATTCATGTTAGGATTAAGCTCATATATAGTATGTCTGCATACATAATCACATTACACTTTTTGTTGAGTAGATGGTTGTGTGGATAACTTGATCGTATAAGATGGATGCTTATGCGCATTATGCTATCCGTCCCTTAGGGATTTCAAGAACATAATCCTTTTTAGGGGGAAGAATGTAACACTTAGTAAATATTAATAAGAAACTAACTAATAAGAAAAGAATTAATTAATAAATTAACAACAAGGCTAAAAATGAAAATTTTGTAAACATCAGAATTTGACCACAGAAGTTGTGCCATTGTGTTTGTGGCAATTTTTGATCAATTTCTGTATATAAAGTTTTGAAAACGGAGCTCAAACGAAAAATTTATCGATGTTTGAAGTTTTCAAATAATTCAAATCGAAATAAATAATTAACTTTAAACTTTGAAATTTAAAAATTAATGGTAGGGGGTTAAGTAAACGATAAATAAGAGTTAACATTAAATATTAATTAAGGTATTAAATAAATTATCAACGACAATAAAATAAACATTCCCAAAATACACTAACCGGTCGACCGTCGCTTATCGTCGGTCGACCGCTAGTAGTCGACTGCCTAGGTAGGAGCGGTCGATCGATGGTTGTGGTGGCGACTAGGGTTTTCCACACCGCGAATGGTCTAGATTTTATTATTCTAAACTGACTTAAATCCTACGGTTCTGGTGCTTTCTTACCACTATAAATAAGAGACTTTTAATCATAAATTATTTTGAAAACTAACACAGCTCTATCGGTCTCTCTCTTTAAAGATTCGGAAATTTCTTTAGGGTTTCAAGTAAGAAATTTAGGTGTTTATTATTCAATTTCTAATTCTATTCTCCTCCAATCCATAAATTTCTGAATCTTGTTCATATACAATTCCCTTATTGAATATTTCTAAAAGGAGAGATCTGAAAGAGATTTAAAGCGGTCGTAAACAAATCCAAGAGGAAGAGGTAAGGATATTTTATGAGTGAAAATTCTTATTGTAATGATTGTATAGTATAATTACGATTTGATATATGCCTTGACAAATTTTTTCTTTGGCCCAATTATCGATTAGAAGATTTAGCGAAATTTTGTCTAAGAAAACATCAAATTAAAACCCTAAAATTCCCTTAAGCGAAATGTCAATTCTTATGTTAGGATCTCAATTATTCTACATTAACATAGTGGAACTGTATAGCTATTGCAGTTTTAATGTTCACTTCTCATTTTTTTTGATCTGATTAAGAGTTTTTGAAAGGAAATAACTTAGGAAATGGTGTGTAAGGTACGGATTAACTTTACTCGTAGTTTGCACTGCCTATTTCTATAGTTTAAATGAGAATTACCTTTTTATTTGTATATGTAGAAGTTGAATAGAGCATAAAAGGATTTGAATTGCAAATTTTATTAATGTTGATTCTACTAATTTTGTATAAAATAAGTTTGGTATGGATTCTATTTTTATACAAGTCTGTTGTTAAATTGAGAATATTGGATATATGGTATGTTTGTTGATATGGTATTGGACTAGTATAAATTTAAAGATTTGACATTTAAACAATTAGTTTAGGATGTAATCTTAGCATACTTAGAAATATTTAGGCACGTATTTATATATATTAGCATATAAATTACGTATAATTAATAGCATATTAATTGCATAGTAAATAAGTTATTAATTAGTATTAAATCCCCCTTAGGAAAGAAATTGATAGTTAAGGCGAAATAATAGTTTTCCTTATAAGGCCTTAATAGGGAATGCGATGAGGTGTGTGATAGTATGTTAAGAGAATGTAGATTATGATTAAGTTACATGGATGCGAGGATAGTCAAAAGCACAGGGATGTCTGTCCAGCTAATCTGGCTAATAGTAGTGTGACTTTGGGGCTGATGGGAGACGTCACCTATAATAAGTACCCATAGAGGATGGGAGGTTAGTCTCAAATTCTATAGGGTAAACCTGCCTAGCTAATCTGGCTACCAACAACTATGAATAGTCGGACTAATGTGAGACGTTGCAGTTTGGGTTACAAGTCATAATACGTAGGACGTTCTTTGGGGTTGAAGGTAGTAAGTGGATGATTGAGGGTATGCCTCCTCCCTATTATGAAGTATTAAATGGTTAGGGTTAGCAGTTAAGCACAATAGTGGATATGTCGAAAAGGGACCACTTCCTGTTTGAGATATTAAGTAGCATTATAGGATCCACCTCTCCTATAAAGAAGTATGAAGTGGCCAGATGAGATTTTGTGCGATGTCAGCTAGATAGCATCAGAGAGGAGTCCGCCTTGGGATATGTAGTAAATGAAGGGAACCGCCTAAAATGATATATCAAATGGCCAGAGTCTTCCTAGTTCCCATTGAAAAGGTATTAAGTGACTTGGGTACTTTCTCTTACATTATTAGGAATTTACTAACGGTGGATATGTGGGATTGGGAATGGCCTTTGGCCTATGGTTGAAGATGGGTTAGTGAGTTGGATTGGAAAGGGTATAGCTTATAGAGTTGGACTTATAGTTAGAGAAATTTACATAGAATATAGTTAGGATGCATAAGACATATTCTTATTTGAATTATATTGCCCAAGTACTATTATAGAAAGGCTCGAGATTTTATTCACCATACATTGTTGTTCTGACTCCCTCCTAATTACAACACTTGTGAGAGAAGAAGATGCAGATTTTGGAGATGGTAGCGGAAACGGAACTTGTGGCAGTTAATCATCTATCTACCTTGTTGTTTTTATTTCTGATGTACCCATTGGACATGGTGATGTATTTTGTAATATTGTACTATAGATATTTGGCGTTATTATGCGGTATTGTGTTGTACGTTTTTGACATTTGAATTTTTATAAGATAGGTACTGTTTTTGATATTATATTTTATCATTCCGCTGTGAGATTTAGAATGTGTAGATAGATAACTCGGTGTATTTTTCTTTGTATCATTTCTACTAACCAACAGCCAGCTTTGTAATGGGCCTAAGATTCGATGGGCCTTTTCTGGGTCGAAAATCTAGTCTATTTCAGGGCGGGTAGTTACAGTAGTAAAGAGCATTCTCAGGTATTCATGAAATACTAGAGAATTGCTAATGGAAACAACAGATTTCTTATGAAGCAATGTTCGGATTCGAACTTCATAAGTGACGCTGAGTATAAAAAGACAATCTTAAAATCACGTTCAACCTTAATTAAGTAGCTTTGAGTTGGAAACTGTGATGACCGCTGTGACGCCCCACACTGAGACCCACATTAACAAAGAGTATTACCGAGTAATACTGTCTACTAGTGCGGAGAATAGGGCTGGTTAGGAGAGACCATCCATAGCTTTGTCTTAAAATGTATTGAATACGTCGATTGGGTGCTCTAATTTTTTTTTCCATTTATCTTTATCAAAGGAATCAACATACTCAATATATGCTTAATACAAAACTACAGTGGTTAACAGATCTATCAGAACAAAATATAACAACAAATGCAAATAGATCACAGAATAATAGTCAAACATATACATACATATACACTGATACATCATAATACAATACAATGTGATACAACACTAGTGGTACATAAACCTCAATATATACATCGAGTCAAATGAATAAGTATAAATCAAGGTTTACAAAATGACTACAAAACTATGCAAAAGGTGACAAGCAGAAAATCCAAAGCGGAAGCAGCATAGAAGGAATCAACATCAGGTAACTAACCTGAAATAACTCGGTCTGATCCGAGTATATAAAAATACACGGGTCAGTCTATCTTAAACAAACTTATTAGCATATGATAGATGAAATGTAAGGATACGGGGAATATTTCTTCTCGAAAGAGAAGAAGTAACATAAATATATGTCTACTATCACATAGGAGATAATAAAACTCAAATACTTCTTATAGAAGTTTCTCGAAAGAGGAAAATTCAACCATAATATCAAATAAGCACAAATATTTGCCTCATATCATCGGCATGTACAAAATCCAATATAATGGTTTTCATTAGCCATAACTCCTAAATAGGAGATCGCAAGTCTCAAAATCCGACAAAGAATGGCAATCTAAAATAATTCCTAAATTAGGAAATTACAAATCTCAGAAATACGCCAAAAGATGGCAATCATAAATAACTCATGGAACTCAGTCAAAAATTCAAAAATAAAAAATGAAATCACTATATATATATAAATTCTCTTATAGCTCCAAGCTATAAAATATATAAAACAATCATATAGAAATGGTGAAATCATAAATACAACTCATAACTCAGAAAATTGCACGGATTGGATCCAAACCCCGATTGCAAGTCGAAGCTACGCTGCACATGCAAATCCCGTGTCCAGTACTATGTATTAGGTACCTATCTCGTGGACCCGAAGGTCATAATATCTTGTGATGACCGAAGTCACATATATCTCATGGTGACCGAAGTCACATATGTCTCGTGGTGACCGAAGTCACATATATCTCGTGATGACCCAAAGGTCTAGTACTGGCAATAACTCGTGAATGTGTCACAAACTCTCAGATAGGAACCCAAAATGTGGTAACTGTGCGTCCTATACCACACGTTCTCACTTATCGGTTTACTAATTGTAAGTCAATGCTACACTAGAAAACAAAATCATTTAAATCACAAATCTCAGAAATCTCATAACTCATGGAACTCAATTAATAGTTCAAAACTCAAAAATCTCATAACTCGTGGAACTCAATTAAGATTTCATCACTTGAAAATTTTCAAAGCTTCTTATTTAAATTTTAAGTTAAGCTCATTACTCTTTATTGAGAGTAAATAAAATTTGAGTTGTTTCATCCTCTAATTCTTCCATAAATATACTTCGATTTGTAACATATTTTTCCATACTAATAATCAATTAGGTTACATTCACAACATGGGAAGCATTACATTTGACTATTAAGGGAAATAAACCATTTTATTTAATTTCAGACCTGCTGTAAAGAACTCAAGTTTTGACACAACAAACAACAAAATTTGAGAAATCTTATAAAATGAAAGTTGTTCTACTACATCTAAGATTTCCAGCAATATAAAGATCATAAAAATCGGATTCACGGTTTGAAAGTTATGCTAGATTTACTTTCAGCCTAAATTTTAGAAATTTTATAATAGGACAGAAATGTCCATCCACCTTCAAACCCATTTTAGACTGAAATAAGCGCAAAATCTTCCAAAGTGGTAAAAAAAAGAAAACTTATAGCTTACTGAAAGCTCTTTCATTTACAAAATGATTTAACTCATTTGGAGTTATAAATCTCAAGTTATCGCTGTTTTAGTAAAGCATTTTTCCAAATAAAATTTCAGCTTTTAAAATCAATTTAAAATTTGAATTTCTCAAACCTTTCCAATTCAAGCTATATTTTCTAACAAACTTTTTATGCTAAATCATTTATTATTACATGATCCTCTTTTTTGGAAAGCTAAGACATTCAAGATTATAATTAACTTCATGTAATTATCTTTAAAGAAACAACTCATTAATTGGAAATATTTTCATCACTTCACAAAATCAAGCTTTTCAAACAATTAATTTTGAAGACTCATTTTGAAAGAGATAACTAATCTCTTCCATTATTAAGAGAGAATCATTCATCCAAAATAAATTTTGGATTTACTTATTAATTTTAAAATTTATTCTCACAATTTAAAATGATTGAATATCATGACTAATTCATTTATTATATCTTGCATTTCTTAATATAGCATTTTATAATAAATGAACCATTCGAATTCATATTTCCTCTTATTACAAAATTAAATTTTCATCTTACTATCAACATAAAACTAATTAAGGTTGATAATTAACTTAAACTAGTTTCCAAAAGAATTTTTTACAAATACATACCAACAAATATTTAATACCATCAAAGTTTAAAACAAAAGCTTGCTCACAAATTCATGCCAAATGTTTAAAATTAGCATTTCCTTATTTTCTTTAAGATAGAGTTCTGTATCTTATCCTCTATTATTACTCAAACAACCAAGTGTCAAAACAAAAATTTTAAAGTCATCACTTATAACTTTGTACAAAATATTCAATTGGTATTTTAATTTTCTAACCAAAGTATTTTCTTACCTTGAATACATTATTTTATTAATCAAAGCATCAAATGATATTCTCTTCTAATTAAGATATTTCCTTAATTAGAATTATTTACTCTATTGACTCAAGTTTTCCATATGATATCATTATTTAGCTTCCTATAGGTTATACTTACATAACCAGTTAAAACATAACCATATTTAATTTCATAAATTTTTAATAATATAATGGCATTGTCTTGCTACTTATCCAACAATTACTATGGTTCAATGGCTGCACTAGTCATCTAAAAAAATCAATACTCAAACCCATTTTAATTTATTTTTGAACTTTTACTTGTTACAACTTAATTTTATCATGTCTGACTATCTCATCACAGCTTTTAGGAAATTCATATCGATAACGTTGATCAGGCGCATCGACCAGAATTCTTAAAGCACTCGATGGACAATCCAACACAAAATCATTTTCTATATGATAAACACGTCTCTTATATAATTTCACAAAATATTCTTTACTTGTCTCAATAAAAAGAATCCAATTATACTCATAAGTATTTCTTCTATTAAAAAGATTTGCAATTTAAATTAATGCTTTCACTCATTATCAATGAAAACAAGGACGAACTCATCAAAATACTCCCAGAATACTCGATTCATAAGATCGACGAAATAAGTTGGAGTGTTCGTTAAACCGAATGGCATAACAAGCCACTCATAAGAATCATAACGAGTGCGGAACGCGTAAGAGGAACGCTATCCTCCGCAACTCGTAGCTGATGAAAATCGGTGTACGGTCAAGCTGAGAAAAGACCCTAGCACCACTCAATTGATCGAACCTATCATCGATCCTAGGCAATGGATACTTGTTCTAAATGGTAAAGCTTGCGGAAATCGATGCAAAGCCTAAGAGTACCATCAGATTTCTTAACAAAGATGACCGCGGCACCCCACGATGAAAAACTGGACTGAATAAATTGCTTGGCTTCAAGCTCTAGCAATTGCTTTTAGAGTTCCTCATTTTCTTAAGTGGACATCCTCGTGGGAGGACAACTAACAGGCTGAGAACCAGGAATGAGGTCAATACAAAACTCAATTACCCGATTGGGTGACAAACTCAAAACGGACTCACATACATCAACATAATCACAAATGACTGGAACTCGAGATACATCATCATCATCTCGAGACTCAAGAGCAAACAAAGATGCTTTGGAATCACCATCAACATTCTGAAGAACAAGAGACAACTAATCAGCCGAATTAGGATGCCTAAAATATAGGATCCTTTCAGAACATAGGATTGGGGCTTGATAACAAGCAAGCCAATCCATCCCCAAATCACATTAAACCCAATGTAATGAATAATGTGCAGATTTGCACGGAAGGAAAAACTACAAAAGAGTAATCTTAATATTCTCACACAACATGCTAAGTGTTGCGGATCCCCTCAATAATATTCGCAACCCTCAAAGAAGTAACAAGACAAGAAACATCCAATGATATAACAAACTCCTTCGATACAAATGAGCATCAATCACCCATATCGAAGAGAACTCGAATAGAACAATCACGATCGGGATTATTCATAGGGTAAGATATCATTAAATCAATTATGGAATACTACGTAATTACAATACATTCCTAGACTTATTCCCAACTTATATCTACCCTAAAGGACACGAAAAGGTTAAGGACATGGTGATTAAGGAATATGTAACACTTATACTGTACTTTGATGTACCGTAATATATGGTATGTTCTGTGTTTATCATATTTTGTTCTGAACTCAGCTCTGATACCAAGATGTGATGCCCCACCCCGAGACCCACATTAACAAAGAGTATTACTGAGTAATACTGTCTGCTAGTTGGGAGAATAGGGTTGGTTAGGAGCGACCATCTATAGCTTTGTCTTAAACATGTAATGAATACGTCGATTGGGTGCTCTAATTTTTTTTCCATTTATCTTTGTCAAGGGGATCGACATAATCAAATATACTTAATACAAAACTACGGTGGCTAACGGATCTATCAGAACAAAATATAACAACAAATGCAAACAGATCACAGAACAGTAGTCAAACATATATAGACATATACACAGATACATCATAATACAATACAATGTGATACAACACTAGTGGTACATAAACCTCAATATATACATCGAGTCAAATGAATAAGTACAAATCAGGGTTTACAAAATGACTACAAAACTATGCAAAAGGTGACAAGCAGACAATCCAAAGTGGAAGCAGCATAGAAGGAATCAACAACAGGTAAATAACTTGAAATAACTCGGTCTGACCCGAGTATATAAAAATACACGGGTCAGTTTAGCTTAAACAAACTTATTAGCATATGATAGATGAAATGTAAGGATAAGGGGAATATTTCTTCTCGAAAGAGAAGATGTAACATAAATATATGTCAACTATCACATAAGAGATAATATAACTCAAATACTTCTTATAGAAGTTTCTCGAAAGAGGCAAATTCAACCACAATATCAAATAAGCACAAATATTTGCCTCATATCATCGGCATGTACAAAATCCAATATAAGGTTTTCATTAGCCATAACTCCTAAATAGGAGATCGCAAGTCTCAAAATCCGATAAAGAATGGCAATCTCAAACTAAATTAGGAAATTACAAATCTCAGAAATACGCCAAAAGATGGCAATCATTAATAACTCATGGAACTCAGTTAAAAATTCAAAAATCAAAAATGAAATCACCATATATGTACCCCTGTAACTAGGTAACTCACGAATATGCCATCCCCCGGTCCTTTGGCAGAGAGCAGTTTGTCTCTCGGAGCGTCCAGCCAGAGGCGTTCTCTTTCGTGGCATAGGAAGTTCCTTAGCCTGACCATTTATTGGAAAATCCAAAGAAACAATAAGAACCTTGTACGGTTTTAGTTGTATTACCTGCTATGGAATGTGGCGGTAACCTACTATTGAACATAGTAGCTATAGTAGGCATAACGTGAAATGCCTATGCTGGCTAAGATTAATATTATACTTTCGAAATGTTTTCTTCACTATGCACTAATAATAATAAAATCAAATGATTTTGCGTAGTAAGCATGTTTGATTATCATAAGAAGAAATCTCCTCCAATTCTGCGTTTGCATTGTGTGTGTGGCGGGAGGTCTTATGGTAGTTTCATTTTCCAAAAGCATTGCGGATATTTTCTACTTGCTTTGTTGTTGTTGTTTTAAAGATAAATAACTATTTTAAGTTCTCACACCAGTCACCATGACTGACCTGGAGTTTATTGTTTCCTTCCTAAACTCTGGGTGCCCACCAATTTCCACACGGGCAGTCTAGAGTTAGGTTATCAGGTCATTCTGGATTCAGGAGATGCTTTGGAGCTCTGTGGTGAGCTGGATAGCGAGACGTATTCCCGTATATGATATTATTTATTCCGCTGTGTATTCTGTATGAGGACAAGTTTATATAACTGTCCAGTGTTGTATTGTTGTTGTAAACTCTGATGATGATATAATGTATAAAATGATATAGTTCTTTGTTTTAAAGATTATTATTTATCTATTATATGTTGTTCCACTGCGAATGTGAGATTCTGATATTGTCTCTGTTTCTGTTGTTTCTTCTTTCTTTTCCTTTTGTCTTCTTCTACCTCTTCTTTTTCTCCATAACAATTCGGTTTTCCGGCATTCGATTGCTCGGCAGTTGGTACAGTGAATGTATTAATGTCGATTTTCGAGCGACGAAAAGTCGAGTCGTTAATTAAAAATCTCACATCTTGCCTATAACTGTCATTGGGTTGTTGGGAATGATTCCCCATCACTTTAGCATGCATATTTTCATTTGGTTTGGATCGAATCCTCGAAAAAAAGGTGTGATGCCCCACCTCAATACCCACGCTAGCCAAGAACACTACAGTGTAGTGTTGTCAACTAGCATAGAGGATAAGGCTGTTGAGGAGCGACCATCCATGTAACTTCTTTGTGCGAGCACCGATATGTCAGATAGAATAGCATGTACTTCATTTTAAGGAGGAAATCCGACATACCGATACAAACCCAAAGCTATCATACAGTGGCTATATATAATCTTCGGAAACAAACATAGAAATAAACATAACATAAATCAGTCACAGGCATCCATATCACAAAGGCGGAAAAAGATATGAATATATATATAACACATGAAAGTGTACATCAGAGTGGTGGTCAGAAAGATCCACGATAATACAAAAGAATAGCAACACATGCTATACAAAAGAATAAGTACCCAACATAGAGTCTATATCTCAAATGTGTACATCCAAAAACTACTAATCTAAGTAGTGCCAAAAGTCAGAATAATCCTGAAGAGAAGTCAAGCAGAAGCACCTGTAACATCTCGGTCTGACCCGAGTATTATTTATAAGAAAATAATAAACGGACCAGTCTAGCTATAAATATCAGATGATATGGTATAAAGTAAAAGACGTGGCATGAACATGTAATAACCATAATGGCATACTACTAAAAGTATGTAATTGAAAATCAACAAGAGATTAATCAATATCACAAGAATCTTCTCAAAGATAAAATAGGGTATCATACCCTAAACTTGTATTCATAACAAGTCAATGACACACAAATTCACCATCACATATGTGGGGTAGCGCCCCATGGTCTTGTCCATTGGTGAATTTGTGTGTCATTGACTTGTTATGAATACAAGTTTAGGGTATGATACCTTATTTTATCTTTGAGAAGATTCTTGTGATATTGATTAATCTCTTGTTGATTTTCAATTACATACTTTTAGTAGTATGCCATTATGGTTATTACATGTTCATGCCACGTCTTTTACTTTATACCATATCATCTGATATTTATAGCTAGACTGATCCGTTTATTATTTTCTTATAAATAATACTCGGTTCAGACCGAGATGTTACAGGTGCTTCTGCTTGACTTCTCTTCAGGATTATTCTGACTTTTGGCACTACTTAGATTAGTAGTTTTTGGATGTACACATTTGAGATATAGACTCTATGTTGGGTACTTATTCTTTTGTATAGCACGTGTTGCTATTCTTTTGTATTATCATGGATCTTTCTGACCACCACTCTGATGTACACTTTCATGTGTTATATATATATTCATATCTTTTTCCGCCTTTGTGATATGGATGCCTGTGACTGATTTATGTTATGTTTATTTCTATGTTTGTTTCCGAAGATTATATATAGCCACTGTGTGATAGCTTTGGGTCTGTATCGGTATGTCGGATTTCCTCCTTAAAATGAAGTACATGCTATTCTATCTGACATATCGGTGCTCGCACAAAGAAGTTACATGGATGGTCGCTCCTCAACAGCCTTATCCTCCGTGCTAGTTGACAGCACTACACCGTAGTGTTCTTGGCTAGCGTGGGTATTGTGGTGGGGCGTCAATTCTCTTATAGCTCCAAGCTATAAAATATATAAAACAATCATCTAGAAATGATGAAATCATAAATAAAACTCATAACTCAGAAAATTGCACGGATTGGATCCAAATCCCCGATTGCAAGTCGAAGCTATGCTGCACATGCAAATCCCGTGTCCAGTACTATGTATTAGGCACATATCTCGTGGACCCGAAGGTTATAATATCTTGTGCTGACCGAAGTCACATATGTCTCGTGGTGACCGAAGTCACATATGTCTTGTGGTGACCGAAGTCACATATATCTCGTGATGACCCAAAGGTCTAGTACTGGCAATAACTCATGAATGTGTCACAAACTCTCAGATAGGAACCCAAAAAGTGTTAATTATGCGTCCTATACCACACGTTCTCACTTATCGGTTTACTAACTGTAAGTCAATACCACACCAGAAACCAAAATCATTTAAATCACAAATCTCAAAAATCTCATAACTCGTGGAACTCAATTAAGAGTTCAAAACTCAAAAATCTCATAACTCGTGGAACTCAATTAAGAGTTCAAAACCCCAAAATGTAATCATCATGTAGTAAACAACATGATAGCGCTCAGGCTATATAAATAAGCCAACTGGGCAACCATGGTGAAAACATTCACAAATCATCTAAATTCTAGAAATCAATGTAAAGAAATCTAGAAAAGAAACAATGTATAGAATATGACCCAACAGTCCAAATACTAGCAATAACAACCCAAATGTCCATAGCTTCAAACGAACAAGTCCGGAATTAACCGAAAAAGTAACACATGTATCTCATACCACATATTTTACTAAGTCATTTAATTCTCTTTCTCATACGCTTAAAGAGTGCAAAAATAGTGTATTTTATATAGAAAATAATTCGCTTTGAGAAAACTAGTTTTAAAATAATTTTTGGCTTTAAAATTCTCTTTATTAAAGAGATTATAAATTTTTCATAGCTTTAAAAATAATTATAAATATTATAAAATATTTAATTTGAAAGCCATTTATTAGAAAAATCATTTCAAAAATCGTTTAGAAAACCTATGCTTGAAAACAACAGAAATCATCGAAAACGCTGAAAATCAGCATACGAAATCGTCTTGAAAACTCGTCAATCCGGAGTTCGGATCAACCAAAAATGTTGGCTTACCTATTGATAGTTTTTAGCCCTTCGAAAACATTCCAAAATAACACAAACTGATCACAAAAAGTCACTGAAACAAGTTTCAGAACTCAACAAAACAAAGAAAAGAAGGCAGCAAAAATTCACTGCACAGGTCGACCTATAGGTCGACCTTATTTGTGCATAGGTCGACCTATGTGAAGTCTGGGTCGACCCTAAGGTCGAGCCCTGAAGATGTTTGGTTGACCATTGGGTCGCAAATTCTACAGGCAACATTTTCTTCTCCGATTCAAATTTTGAGCTGCAATTTCAGGTAGCTACAAGATGATTCAGGGCATGAAACTTCACATGCACAAACAACAACATTCAAACATCAATCTGGAGAAAATCCGACATGATTTCATGGCAAAATCGAAGAGTTATAAACACAAAAATAAGCACTATAGAACAGATTTTTACTGTAAACATTCAAGTAAGAAATTTGTTTGCAGTAAACCAAAATTGATCTGTATATTAGCATACGGCTTGTTTAAGTTAGAATTCATGAGTTGTACTCGCCTTAGCACGATTTTTAGGTAAGTTTGTGATGCAAGATGATAACTTTACGGACCAAAGAGGCTTCACAGACCTGTAGGAACTGGAAATATAACACGCAGACAAGAAGAAAGAAAGTTACAAACATATCTTCTCAAAATAGAGAATTGATGAAATAATTTTGGGATTTTGGTTTTGACTACCTGTATTCACTTTGATTTGCTAATTTATCTCTTGATTTCTATTTTTTATTTTGCTGAATTTAGATGCTAGTTTCGAGAGTTAAGTGGATGTCATGATTTTCTTTTTCTAGTTGTTTTTTTTTTGTTTTAGAAGAAGTAAAATGAGAAGGAGAAAGTACGTACAGTTTCTCAGATGATTCCAAAAATGGACTTTAACCAAATATCCATTTGCCTATTTGCAAATACTTAGTGAAAATTTGACTAAGTTATTCAATGTTACACTTTAATTCATCCTATTTTCACAAATTTACACATATTTTTCACATATTTAACCAAACAAATTTTATTCAACGAATGTTTATGTTTATAAAAATGTTTTACAACATAAATAAAAGATATTTTAGCTATTAAAATCAATTTCTATTATTAAGACTCCATTTTTAATTGAATACATCAATTTACACCTTTTATTACATTGTTTTGCAACATTAAAATTGACACAAACATTATTTTCTTGTCCAATAAAATACAACAAACATTATTAACAACATTTTTACATCCAAAAATTATTTTAGAACAAAATTTCACCTTTTTATTTATAAAATACATCGTAATAAATTTAAACACTTCATTTAAAATTTATAAAAATCACCTTTGGCAATAATTTGCAAATTATTGCATTTTACCAAATTAAAACTATAAAACGCTCATTTTATCACAAACTAATATAATAAAGCTTTTAAAACTTTATTTCCAACATTTTATTTTTGTTTCAACCAATTAATATTGAATTAAATTCTTTTATCCCACTTAATTTATTTATTAATCACCAAATTAACAAAATATCATTATTCGCCATTTATTTCCAACCAAACTATCTAAATTCTATTTTATTCACCATAACCCATTATTTATTCAAAATAAACAATTTTAACAAATTTTCTATCTCCAATTTATTTTATTTTAATTCAGATTCAACCCAACTCATAATTTAAATATATTTTCCTCAAGTTTTCTCCAAGCTAAATGTATTTTCTTCAAAATTCCATATTCGAATCATTTCAATAATCTAACATCCTTTTTCTCAAATTTTCCTCAAGTAAATTCCAAAACTTCAAATTTTAGATTTTTACTTAGATAATTTATTTAAATTATCTATACCAAGTTATATTTTATCTCTTGATTAATAAATTATAATCTCATCATAATTTATTATTATTATTAACAGGTAATCGCCAAACCTGGGTTGTTGCAACCACCCTATACCACCAACACCAATAGTATATAATAGCGTGTTGTAGTCATGCCTAGCCGATATAGGATGATTATCCAGGTTGAAATAAACCAATATAGCATATAACCTATCATATCTCAAAGTGTATGGATAAAATATAATATCACATATATAACAGATGAGATAGTAATAACTATGTAAACAATTCATTATCAGAGCAATAAATCCACAAAGTAATACATCAAATGTAGTAGAGTTTGTACAACAGAAGTAAACTCAAATAAACTGTCTTAACAAATAGAAATAAGAAAGTACTATCATGGGCTCCACAGCGTTGCTCAGCAAAAAATCATAGAAATCCATATATGTATATAATACGAGATAGCTTCATCCAGCTTATCCTCCGAGCAGCTACTGCGTCACCTAGACCTGTTATCTAGTCTACTCATTTAAGAGTACCCAAGATAATAAGAAACAAAGCATAAAAACTTGGGGTTAGACGACAGTCTAGTCTGAGTGGTAAATGAATCTCAAAATACTATATAGGTAAATATGGTAAGAAACAAGAGTACATGAACCATACCTGACCTGTCCCTGCAACCAAAGAGTTAGCATATAACACTATAATATGCTACTCTACAATATCATAAAGATATATCACAAATCAAATAAAGGATATTGGTCTTTTATGTATTCCTATCTACAATACCTACTTTCCCTGATACCTATAAGTGATAGCTTACTAGAGAAAACAACCAAAGCATCCATAGTATCCATCAACAATCCCAATGATCACTCCTTGTGCTCTGAATATATGATAGCTTATATGGCCTCCTTTTTACCAGGGACTAATGGAAATCCTAGTTCTCCGTTGTACTCTCATATCTCATAGTCCAGTGGTGGACATGTGTCTCGCAGCCTAAAGCTGGACAGTAGACCCAAAGCTGCATGTCCAGGGTATACAGATCCTCGCTACCATCCATGGGCGTCCCCACTTATAATACCCTTGCTTCGAGTATAATAGAAAACACTCTAAGCATCAATGATTCCTTAGCATATACACCAGAGCCCTCCTTTGCTCCATTTGGATACCGAGCCCTTCTTGCTCAATCCAGTTTCCATTATTCATGAAAAACCCTCTTACATTCCCCTATCCTATGGCTCACTCTTTTTACGAGTCGCCCTCTTCAGAACATACTCCAAACACGAGCCAACACCCGAATACTCTAACTTTTCATCATGTTGTTTCATCGCCATCCAAACCTAATGCAAATGAGCCCACACCTTCATCACGATCTACAGGACCTCTACTTCACCTCCCAGAAGTTTCACCCTCATTGGCCTCACCATGGGAAGTCGGGACTGACCTCTCACGTAGGCACTGACCTCTCCCCTTAGCCAATTACTGGCCAAGTTTCTTTCCTCCCCTTTCTTGCTTCTAGTACTCCATACCTAGATGCTTTGACCCTGACCTATCCATCCAAACGACTCGGTTCTCACTCCAAAGCACCTACTTTAAATTCTAGAAAACAAGTGGTATAGCCTTCAATCCCTAGCCAATCACCTATCTCTTGACTTGGGTAACCTCTACTAGCCTTACTTTTGAATTCTCTAAAATCGCCGACTTGTTGGACTAATCCACAGAACTCGGTACCGGCCTCTCATGTAGGTACTGACTCATATGCTTAAAGAATCCGGACCTGCGACTTGAACACCAAGCTGTTCCTATACTCCAGAGCTTTCCCTTCAAGTTTCGTCCAGTTCCGATCAATTTTGCCTCTGATTTGCCCAAATCACCAACTATCTTCCTTTGCATACACAACACTAATAAACAATACCAAAACATAACATCCAATCATAGCATAACAAGCAATTCATCCATTCAAACATGCAATTCATATAAATAAGACAAACAAATTAATCTCTATCATAGATCTACATATAATCATGAATATATAAACATGAATACGATGAATTCTAACTCAATTTAGGTCATATGCATAGTTAACATGTAAATAGGGTTGTAAAAAAGGTTTTACTATCAAAATCATGTTAAATCATGCAATTCTACCATATAAACATGTATATGATAGTGAGAAGGCATAAACCACTCACCAATTACCAAATTCAACCAATTTGTGTGTAGGTCCAATCCAGGCAGTGAAGAAAAGCACCCTAAATCAAGCAAATCGATGATCTCTATCTTCTAATTGATGATATAATCACTAATCAACAATCTAGTTTGCTTTAGGGAGTAATTTGAATGAATTAGGATGGATTATGGCTAATTAGGTTTTAGACTTGATTTGGAATGAGAGGTAAAAGTTCTAATTTGACTTCTACAGCCCTATTTATAGTAATATCTAATTAGACTAATGGACCAACTAATGGCCTTAACTAATTACATAATAATTATGGCCAGTAGCTTTTAAAACTTAAAACATGTATAATTTTCTAACCGTAAGTCCGTTTTTCTATTACGACCACCCTACGGAAAGTGAAACCATCATCCTGAAGCAATGGAATTAGTTTGAGACCCTAATTCAACTCTTATCAAAATTTATAGCCCAAACAAGATTTTCAGGGTCAAAGTAGCCACATAGAAATTTTGGAAAAATCGTAGGTGTGTAAAATGTCCCTAAGAGTTATATCCTAAATTATAGAATCATACGGCCTCATACGAATAAAATAAACATATTTTACGATCCTCCAATATGTAAAACACAGGTAGTTACAGAAATTTTCCAACGAGAGATTGTGGCTGATTCAACCATAGAGTCTAAGAAAATTGCATTGAATATTGTCATATTGAAGCAATATATGTGCGCAAATTTATAATAAAGGTAGGGTGGTTCCCACCATTAAGAATCTAATAACATGTTATTAGCAATGATGCAATATAGATTGCAATTAGAACCGACAACTTTATAAGAGGTCAAAGTATGCTCTTCGTAATTAACATGTGATAAAAGAGTTCATCGGTAATGGAGAACTGTAATTGAAAAGTAGATACAAAATAATAATATCGCAGATCCATTCACTAAGGAACCTTCTTCTTCAAATCTAGGTAGATTGGTTGAAGATATGGACATTAGACACCATAATTGGCTCTAAGTGCAAATGAGATATTAATAGAGTTAAGGGTGTGCCATAGAGAAACTTATGAAATTTGATTATATAACTTAACTCTTATAGAGAACCTTGTTCAAAATGAAGTAGGTTTTGGTTTTATTTTCTTGTATATGAGTTGTTATATAGAGATATAAATAACGAATTAAATATATTAAGCATATATAAGTAGAAAATCTTTAAGAGAAACATCTTATCGATAGAACTTACAAATGTGTTCATATCCATGAGTATTGAATTGATATCTAAATGGTCACTTCTTAAATGTTCATAGTCAAGATATATTGAGAAAAAATATCGATACATCTCTTGAGAACAGTGTACATAATGCTCTCTATATGATGGATGGTGAATTACTTATGACCATTTGGGAAACAAGGGGTTACGTACTTGTAGTTGTTTGGAACAATCACGGAATGACTCGACATGAGTCTTCTATATGTAGCACCCAAATTTTTTTAGTAATAAATTAAAATATCAATAAGGGTAAAAATGTATTTTACATAAAGGAACAAAATATTAAATTTCCACAAACATTGAAATTAGGCCTTAAGACCTATTCCATTGCATTCAGAACGTCATTTACTGTTGGAAAACATATATAACTTGTTAAATTCGATAAAAAGGATTAAAATTAGCGAAAGCTATAACCAATGTCATTTTCATAATTGTTAATTTTGGGTTTAGACTAGATAACTCTAGCTTTCAACTATAAATTATACCCTAACCCTCACTCCTTTTCACTTTAAACCCTAGTCGTCGCCTCCTCATTTCTACACGTTCTTTGTATTATTATTCTTCCTCCTCAAAAAATTCCAATTTCTTAAATCTCTTCTGTAGTTTCTGAAAATTAAAACAAAGCAAAAGTAAATCAAATAAGAGAGAGAGAGAGAGGGAGAAGCGAAGAATCAAAGAGTAAAAGTTTAAAATTGAAAGAAGGAGGAAATAATCAACAAAGAAGGGAAATGTGGATTCAGATCAAACTAGAAGAGGGATTCCTTTGAATAAGTGAATTGATTATGATGTTATGATGATTTATAAATAATTAAATTCTTTTACATTCTACCTAAATAAAAATATAAAGTTTTGAATTTGGAAGAACAATTTTGACCTAGAGTTTATTTGATTTACAATTTCAACTATAAATCAAAAGGATAGTAATGATGGAAAAGCCCTAGACAATAATTTAATAAGAATAACTATTGAAAAAGGGAAAGATTAGACTAGTGAAATTCATTTCAAATTCCATGAAGGTAAATCTTTATAGATAAAGTCTGGTTTGATTGGATGGAAAAAGTAATTAAATATCCCATTTTCCTTTCTTTAAATTGATTACATAACTTGGAATAGATATATATATATATATATATATATATCTTTATTTGAAGGAATAAAGGTAGTTTATTTAAAAGTTATATATATAGATAATCATTGAAATTAACGAGTAAATTCGTATAAACAAAGATAAATACTATCATAAGATTCAGTTAAAAATGAATCTTGAATCCGTACTCAAATCAGCAAAGAAGATAAATGAAATAAATAAAATAAACAAAAATCATAAAAATTTAGAAAACACCAAACTATACACTTAAATAGGAAATCAAACATCTGATTTTGGCTTTAGACATTTAGATTTCAAACAATCTTAACCCAAGAGCAATCAGTTCAAATTCTACTCGATTTAGATGTCTGGATCCTTTTTTTGACATCTAGAATCAAAGTTAGACATATGAGAGAGGGAGTCAGACACCCAAATGCCTGAAAAGTATTAAAAAAAGTAGGGTTAGATGTCTAAAATAATTTTCAAACATCTGAATTATTATAGTAAGCGCAAGTTGAACCTAGACCTAGTGTAGGCCAAGAATAGGGACTTGTCCCCACTTTCTCAATAGTTAAAAGTTCGTGTAGTTCATGGAGCAAGTGCAATAAGGAATATCAGTTTTACACTGGATGAGGTACCTAGGTTCACACTTCATGGTGGGCATAATGTGGAACTCGACAAGGCATGCGATAACAGCACAATTAGAAGCCCTTTTTATTACTAGGGCATGCCTGACGACATGTTAAACATATAGGAATCGGGGAAGGGAGATAGTCACATCCACAATAGTAGGGCTATATAGTTGGGTAGCGCTGGAATTACGGGGAAATCACTGTAGTGATTTCTTTAGCTTTAGGTTGAATGATAAAGAGCATAGGATATGTTTACCATTGAGAAGGTGACACGAATGCTTAGATATGCCATAAATCGTCGAGGTAGTATACGCGGCATGAGCTTAAGCATTGCGATGTTTGCTCGGTGTGTAAGTATGATATATGTGATTTGTCGTTGATAATGTTAGCTCAATGTTGGTTAGGAAGTTAATTATTGGGACCACATATTAGGAATAGACCTTGAGTTATTGGTTGTTGGTTGTTCAATGCTCGGTTGAAGACCTTTGTAAGTTGTTTATGGATGTATGTGCACATAGAATTATACTCCATGTTTGTAAAGTGACCAATCCTTTATATGTAATACAAGAACACAAATAAACACCCTAGGTTATGTAGATTACAGATGATGTTAATCACTTGTGAACACCATATATTAGTGATACAATTCATTCATTGGACTTTGTCTGGTCCACTTCTTTTCTTCCTCTTTTATACCCACTAAAGGAGGATAGACTAATAGATGATTTGGCCTGGACATGGTGCATAGAGGAGAAGACTTGGTGCCCAGAGTTACATTATTTACAGTTATTCTCCATGCACTTATATTATATCTTTCTATCAGTCAAACTTTATGTTATTATTTGGAGACATCATTGTATGGACTACGTATTACTAAGGCTACTATCTGATTTGGTTATTTTCAGTATTTATATTTTATATATTTCCATTGTGAGATTTGAAAGTTTAGTATACTTTAAATTTTATATTATTCTACGTATCATGTGATGTTCAAAAACCCTAATGACTTGTACTTCTTGACACGACGCGAGTTCAATAGTCATTTTAGGTTTTGAATTAGTGTGTCTAGAGGTATGGGTTATCACAGTTGGTTTCAAAGCCTAGGTTCATGATTCTTTGGGGATTAGTAGCGTATTGAGAGAGTGTATTTGAATATTTTCAAAAGTTACTGTTATATGTATTATATAAGTATAACGCAAGCACACCCTTATATTCCAATAATGCTTAACACTATCTAGAGGAAAGTTGCTAATAATTCCTATTTATAGATAAGTGAGAATGAGCAACCAGATTGAAATAGTTCTAGTGAGGCAGTTGTGGTTCTGGGTGTGAACGGTCCTATTTGGTTCTGCAGGTATCTTCAAGCAAGAGGCAAGATTGAACTCAACCCCAATAGAGGACCCATAGTGCAAGCACAAATTGCAGTCCTAGTTCCTTCCCTGCTTTGGATTTTCCCAAGTTGTGTTGGGATTTCCAGAGTCTATGTAGGAAGAATAATTATGGGACTGAATCATTTATGGAAATGCGAACAAGCCTAAGGAATTGTGATAGGATTATTGTTGTGATGAGTGTGGGGGATGCAGTGAAGAGACAGTTAGCTTCGTTGCACTTGCAAGAAGAAGCCTTAAACTAGTGGGAGATTGTCACTACTGAGATAGATGAGACTGAGATTGCTTAAACTGATTTTAAGAGACACTTTGAGACTACGTTTATTTCTGGGGCAGAATGGGGTATAAAGCTAGAGTGGTTCATTCATTTGGTGTAAGGTGATTGCAGCGTCAAGGAGTATGTGAATGAGTTTAATCAGTTGGCGAAGTATGGCTTAGATATTATCAATACACCAGCGAAAAAGGCGATGAAATTTGCTAAGGGGATGAATTCGTCTTTGAGAGGTGTTGCTTTGAGCCTTTTACCTACTGTTGCTACTTTTGAGAACTTGCTTGAGATGGTGTTGCTGAATTCAATTAGAAAGGAGGAACCTAAGTAGGCCGAAGTGAAGCCAGTTTAGCAAGACCACCGTAGAAGTGGAATGGAAGCTCAATGCAAGATAAAGAAGCCAAAGTTTAAGTGTAAGAAGTGCCAAGGAAAGAAGCCTCTGGCAAGGGATTGCTGGACGAGCATTACAAATATCAAATGCTACAACTACGACAAATTTGGGTACATAAAGAGAGAGTGTCTAAGTGCACCTAACACTTGTACCCAGGTGGTTCCAGCATATGCACTTGATGTTATTCCTAGCTCAAGTGATGCTTCATCTATGGATACAAGAAAGAAGGTTGTCATAGAAAGTGTGTTAACTCTTTTTGATTTATCCGTTCATACTTTATTTGACACTGAAGCATCATACTCATTTATCTCGAGTAGACTAGTAGATGAATTGCACTTATAAACTAGTATAGTTACAAACCCCTTAGTAGTATTGAACATTATTGGAGGATCGATTCATTTATCTATGATTTGTAAGGGTTTGAAGTTATATATTTTGGGTGTCGAGTTTGATTACGATGCTTTTGTTTTGGGATTTTGTGGGTTTGGTTTAATTTTGGGAATTAAATGGATGACTATGTATGGAGCAGTGCTAGATTGTGATAAGAAGGTGGTTTGGTTAGGGACATATAGTGGGCACAACCTTGAGGTTTACAACAACCCGAAGAGTTAGTTATATTGAGTTACATATATTCTTTAGACCTGTCACATGGTGAGTTAGCTTCAGTACCAATAATTCGTTACTACCTAGATGTCTTTTTTGAAGTTTTTGGTCTTCCTCCCTATAGGGAGATTGAACTTTGAATTTACCTTAAAGAGAATGCTAGACCTGTTGCATTACCTCTTAGACACATGGCTCCTAGAGAAAGATGCGAGCTAAATAAACAAGTGAATGAATTATTGGAGAAGGCCTTTATTTGGTGAAGTATTTCAAAGTGGGGAACACCTGTTGCTTTTGCTACTAAAGCAAATGGCTCTTTAAGGCTTTGCTTCGGTTATCGTGAATTAAATAAGCTGGCAAAGAAGAATGGTTATCCACTACCCTGTAAAGACGATCTCTTTGATTAGTTAGTTGTAGCGAAGGTATTCTCTTAGCTTGACTTGGCTACCAGATTTCATCATGTGCGTGTTGTTATCCCGCCTTTTGGCAAGGCCGTGATACCAAAAACTTGGCTGGAAACCAAGGATGGTACATCCCGAAGATCAGTTATACGTAGGTTCGCTACGGATATCGATGAATTTTAGCCGAGTCCGGATCAGGCTACAATTGATATGACATGACAAGCGAAGCTATAAAAGCCAACGTTCTAAATTTCAAGTCAATCCGAGTTCGTATGCTCAAGATATGATCGATACAAATCAAGGAAATTACCACAACCACATCCATCACTTCGCAGCCATCTGTTCGTATCCATCAAGGGTTTGGCATGCTCGAATCCATCGATAGGTGTCCATTCGACTCGATCAGCAAACGACCCCTCTTCGTATCGATCTGCAGCTGTTTCATTCATATCCATCAAAGAGAGCCTTAATCGCATCCATCAGAGCGCATCATTTCGCATCCATCAGCTGAAGAGCCTTGTTCGAATCCATCAAGCATCTGTAGTTCGTATCCATCAAGTTACCTTGGTTTGTATCCATCAAGTAGTCATTACTTCATATCCATCGAGAAACCACTGTTTGTATCCATCACATCATCCTTTGTTCGTATCCATCAAGTTGGAGCAACTTTGATCGATACGAACGAGGCCACACAATCGATACAAACCAAGCCACTTCCATCGATACGAACAGAGCCATTTCCATCGATACGAACTGAGCCACTTCCATTGATACGAACTGAATCACCTTCATCGGTACAAACTATGCAACGATTATCGATACGAACAAGGCAAAAATCTAGGAAATACTTGGTCGATTCGGCACGATATGTGGATCGATCTTGGAACTAGTGCCTCGCCAACTTTCAGACACATGCCTAGATCGATGCGAACTGGTCGATACGAAGTGCACCGATTCGAACTGAGCAGCCTATCGAAGTCTCTAATTCGTGTCGATCATAATTAGTAATCCACAAGTCCAAATGCTATGAAATTTTCATAGGAGCTTACGTACGAGTTGAAGAATGTTCATGCCAAGTTTCGACTCGATCAGGTCAAGTCTTGAGCGATACGAAATTCGTTCGTATCGATCACGGATCGAGTCGAAATCGCCTGGGATCGATCGCGTGGGCCCACCCACGTGCCAGAAGAGGTCTCCCGAGATCTGAGCGAGATATTTGCATCCTACGCCTATAAATAGCGCCCCAGAGCATACATAAAAGGGATCTTTTGGCTCTTTGACGTCCAGACTCTGCCGAAAACATTTTTCACTACAAGGCTGCTGTTGTACTCGAATTCATCAGTGTAATTCGCTGTAATCTGCTGTAATCAGTTGTAATCATCAAGAAAACATCAATAAAACCATCAATTTCATAGTGGACATAGGCAATACGCCGAACCACTCTAAATTTCTGTGTTTCTACGTACTTTCTTATTTGTTTTTGAAGTGTTTGTTAGATAATCCTCTTTTTACATTTAATTCCTTCATTTTTATCTCTTCAAACCCTTCCGAAGAGTCTTGTGCCCAATTTTGGTACAAACACCATGGTGCTTTCACTTAGAAAAAACCCAGTTTTTTCCTTCTGCTCGTTGGATCTACCGCCGATACCAGATTGCAAACATCCAAGGAGAAGATCCAGATCTCAATTTTAGAAGTTCTTCCATCCTATTCAGATTTGCTACAAGTCTAGGAGAGAGCTTCATTATCCACCATGGTTAACACAAGGACCACTTCCACAACCGCAGATCCTGAAGGATGGGACAGACAGAATCCCGTACAACTACCTGCAACTGAACAGAATGCTACCGGACCATCGGATCCGCACGGCCCTGTCACAAGAGAAGAATTTCAGATATTGATGCAAGAATTGACTCAGAGCCGCCAACAGCTCACTCAGCAGCTCCGTGCTAATGCGGAACTTACTAACCAACTGATCCGTCAGCGACGAAGTAAATCCAGGAGGGATCAAGCTTCCTATTCTTCCACCGAGAGTTCAGCTTCTTTCGATTATCATCACAGATCTACATGCCCAAGGCTAGACGGAAGTTACACACAGGCCACTGGGAATCAACACACCCTGAATGTTAGGAAACTGAGAGTTGGCCCGTCAACCAGCCGTCAAACTGGACCCTCCTACCGAGGAGGTGCTACCCCACATCATGTTACTGATAGCCGTACCATAATAGTCACTGATTTAGATGCTGAGGTCTGAAATCAGACAGATCCGAACCATCACCAGCGTGAATACCACCCTGAGTCTTATGTCCCCGAGGACATAGAGCCAAGGAGGCGAGACACGGACCGTCGACAGCGACTGGCCCCTCCTCGCATTGTGGAACCCGACCACACCTTGGCCCAGCCTGCTCAAAATGCCTAGATGCACGATCTGTCAGCAATGATCCGTCAAATGATCCGTGAAAGTCAAGGGCTTAGCAATGACGACTGGGGAATCTCCCGGAGTCATACTCCTTTTACTAATGAGATTCTTTATGCCGAACCACCTCGGCGATTCAGGATGCCAACTTTACCCGTTTATGAAGGGAACTCTAACCCTATTCAGCATATTCTGAAGTACGAATGGTTGATGAAAGCTACACGAGCTGATGACGTATTCAAGTGCCGAAGATTCTCGTGGCATAGCGACTATGTGGTTTACCTAACTGCCACCTCGATCTATCTCATGCTTTGATCAGCTGGCAACAAAATTTATTGAGCAATTTCGTATGCATGTTGCGAGACCGAAGGATGTTAATACTTTGTCTAGTGTCACTCAAGCTCCTGGAGAGACACTCAGGCGTTATTTAGAGAGATTTCATGCTGCATGTGCTGAGATCATGTTATCCCGCCTTTTGGCAAGGCCGTGACACCAAGAACTTGACTAAAAACCAAGGGCAGTTCATCCTGGAGATCGGTTGTACGCAGGCTCACTATGGATGTCGACGGATTTTTTTCCGAGCCCAAATCGAGCTAAAATTGATATGACATGACAAGCAAAGCTATGAGAGCCAACGTTCCAAATTTCAAGTCAATCGGAGTTCATATGCTCAAGATATTGATCGATCACGGTTGAGAAATCCAAACTTGCATCGATCATAACTCGAGATCTACAAACCCAAATGCCACCAAATTTTCACAGGAGCTTAAATATGACATGAAGAATGTTCCTGCCAAATTTTGACTCGATCGGAGCAAGTCTTGACCGAGTCGAAATTCGTTCGTATCGATCGCAGATGGAAAAACTCCAACTTGCATCGATCATATCTCGAGATCTACAAGTCCAAATGCTATGAAATTTTCACAGAAGCTTAAGTACAACATGAAGAATGTTCCTGCCAAATTTCGACTCAATTAGAGCAAGTCTTGACCGAGTCGAAATTCGTTCGTATCGATCGCGGATGGAAAAACTCCAACTTGCATCGATCATATATCGAGATCTACAAGTCCAAATGCTATGAAATTTTCACAACAGCTTAAGTACAACATGAAGAATGTTCCTGCCAAATTTCGACTCAATCGGAGCAAGTCTTGACCGAGTTGAAATTCGTTCGTATCGATCGCGGATGGAAAAACTCCAACTTGCATCGATCATATCTCGAGATCTACAAGTCCAAATGCTATGAAATTTTCACAGCAGCTTAAGTACAACATGAAGAATGTTCCTGCCAAATTTCGACTCCATTGGATGAAATCTTGATCGAGTCGAAATCTGCTCGTGTCGATCACGGATCGGACCGAAACTTCACGGGCTTGGGCGTGCGGGGCTGGTCACGTGCCAGAGAGGGTCTCCCGAGATCTGAGCGAAATACCAGCCTCCTACACCTATAAATAGACCCCCAAAGCCAACAGAAAAGGGGTTCTTCTTCCTCTTTGAGATCTCCAACGCCCAGACTCCGCCAAATCCAGATCTGAACTCGATTACTACTGCTACCAACAGATTTCACTATTGCAAATCATAATTTCCTGCTGTAAATCATTGAATTCACTTGTAAACACAAAAGAAAGATCAATAAAGCAAACTACTTCATAGTGGACGTAGGCGATACGCCGAACCACTCTAAATTCTTGTGTCTCCTTGCATTTTAACTATTCTCATTTCTGAAATTTGGAGTTTTTGTTAGATAAATCCTCTTTTTTACAATTAATTTCTTCACTTTATCTCTTCAAAGACTTCCGAAGAGTGTTGTGCCCAATTTTGGTACAAACAGATCAGCAACCCAAATAATAACTCTATTCTTATGGCACTGACTAAGGGGATTGAGCCCGATTCCAATTTCGGCAACTGGTTGGCCGAAAAACCCCCCACATCATTGGACCGTTTCTATTCCAAGGCAGCCCAATTCTTGAGAAGGGAGGATGCGAAACAATCTAGGAAGAAGGATGATGCGGGGCCCAGTGTGGAAGGAGTTCAGAGTAATATTGCTATTAAAAAATCAGAGGAGAGTTCCGAAAAGGTGCAATTGAATATTCAGAATAAACAAGATCAGCAAAAAGGCAGTGGTAACCAAAATAGACAACGGGATCAGAACCGTGTTCCACGACGTAGAGCTCCAATGTTTGATAATTATACTCCTCTGAATACGTCGCTGGAGAACGTATATCTACAAACCTGCAATACTATTCAGTACAAGAAGCCTGCCCCGAAACAGTCATCGGAAAAGCAAATTCAGACGGGGAAATTTTGTAGATTCCACGAAAGGTATGGCCATAACACAAATGAATGCTGTCACTTGCAGGATCTCATCGAAAAGTTGATAAGAGAAAGGAAGTTATAACAGTTTGTTCGGGCGCCGCAGTCTGGAGGTGCGGGACCATCGAATCAAAATCATGTGTCGAATCCGGCTAGACAGGAGGAACCCGCTCGTACTGGCGGGAGGTTGGTGATAAACACTGTTTGTGGTGGTCCTCATCCAGCAGACTGAAGTTGGAAGGAAATGGAGTCGTATGCCAGCTCTATCAGGCATGCAGACTTTGAATGTTGTAGTAATTCTGAAGATGGGGCTCCGGCCAAACAACAAAGAACGATGGCAGATGACATCGTATTTCAAGGTCGGGATGCCGACAGGGTCGAAGCCCCCACTATTGATTCGCTAGTCATATCAGCTCAAGTAGGTCCTGCTTGGATGAAGAGGATCTTGGTAGACAGCGGAAGCTTTGTGAATATTCTGTTTAAACGAGCTTACGACCAGATGAGAATGGAGACTAAAGATTTGAAACCATGTCAGTCTCGCATTCACGGTTTCAACAGGAGTGCAACTATACCCACTAGAGTGGTGGAATTGCCAGTGGAGTTAGGAATTGGTGAACGCCGGAGAGTCCGGATACTACAGTTTATTGTTTTGGATATAAACTCCCCATACAATGCTTTCTTGGGACGACCAGCCCTAGCTGAATTCAGGGCTACCATCGCCCCATGGTGTTTGACTTTGAAATTCCCTACCGACAATGGTGTCGGAGTTGTTCAGGGGGATCAGGCCATAGGGCGAGCCTGTTATGTTGCTGAGCTGCGCGAGGCGCAGTGGAAAGAAAAAGGAAAGGGCGTAGAGGAATCTCCTTGCGTCTACTTTGCGGATAATTGACAATTAGAGCCTAGGCCCGGGCCCGGGCACCCCAACCAATTCCAAAGAGATCTTGACCTGAGAGATATCGAAAGTGAAGATGAAAGTAATGATAGTCAAGCTTCTCCGGCCGAACTGACGATTGATGTTCCAATCGACGATAATGATGACTCGAAGATGATAAAGATTGGATCTAAGCTAAGCCAACAAATGCAAGAGGAATTGGTTGAATTTCTCTGGGTAAACCTTGATGTGTTTGCCTGGACGCACTTTGATATGTGTGGGATGTCACCGGACATCACGAGCCACACACTAAATATTGACCCGCGGTACGTCCCGGTCAAGCAAAACAGGCGTGGTATGGATGTGGAGAGATCTGCCGCCCTTAAAGAAGAGGTAGATAAGCTTAAGACGAATGGATTCATTCGAGATGCATTATACCCGAAATGGGTATCCAATCCTGTACTTGTCCGAAAGCCAAATGGGAAATGGAGAACATGTGTTGACTACTCAGACTTGAATAAAGCTTGCCCCAAAGACAATTTTCCACTTCCACGAATTGATCAACTTGTAGACTCAATGGCTGGACATGAACTTTTATCCTTCATGGATGCGTACTCTGGCTATAATCAAATACCCATGCACTTACCCGACCAGGAGCATACCGGCTTCGTAACCAATATGGGACTCTATTGCTATAAAGTTATGCCTTTTGGACTCAAGAATGCTGGGGCAACTTATCAACGGTTAGTTAATCGAATGTTCGCTAACCAGATTGGAAAAACCATGCAGGTGTATGTGGACGACATGCTAGTCAAGTCACGATTTTCCACCGATCACATCAGAGACCTGGAGTCAATGTTTAATATCCTTCGAGAATACAGAATGAAGCTCAACCCATTGAAATGTCACTTTGGGGTAGCATCCGAAAAGTTCCTTGGGTTTATCGTTAATGCTCGAGGAATCGAAGCCAATCCCGAAAAGATCTGGGCGATCAGAAATCTTGAAACTCCAAAAACTATAAAGCAAGTCCAGTGTCTCAACGAGAAAGTGGCAGCACTGAGCAGGTTCATTTCAAAGTCCACTAACAAGTGCATTCCCTTCTTCGATCTGATCCGAAAAGGAAAACGAAACTTTGAATGGACTATGGAATGTGAGGGCGCATTCCGAGCACTAATTCAATATCTCTCCACACCGCTAATTTTGTCAAAGCCTATCGATCACGAGAAATTGTACATTTACTTGGTGGTATCAGAAAATGCAATCAGTGCTGCCCTAGTTCGGGAGGAGGACCGAATACAAAAGCCGGTCTACTACATAAGCAAGCGGCTTACCGGAGCTGAGAGAAATTATCCAAAGCTAGAGAAATTGGCTTATTGTCTTGTTATTGCCTTGAGGAAGCTCCGTCCGTATTTCCAAGCTCACCCAATCACCGTTTACACCGGCCAACCATTACGACAGGTCCTTACGCGTCTTGAGACGTCTGGTAGGTTACTCAAATGGAATATCGAGCTAAGTCAGTTTGACCTTACTTACACTCCAAGGCGAGCCATTCAAGGACAAGTCCTAGAAGATTTCATTGCTGAATTTACCATCCCAGAGGACTTGCCCGAAACCAGTGAATCTCCTAAGTATATATGGAAGTTGCATACAGACGGTGCATCAAATGACCGTTGCTCAGGTGCAGGGGTTGTTCTTGAAACTCCTGTAGGTAGATCTATATGTTACGCTCTAAAGTTCAACTTCCGTGCAACTAATAACGAAGCTGAATATGAGGCCCTATTGGCTGGATTGAAACTTGCCATAGATTTAAGAATCATTGCGGTGGAAATTTACCATGATTCGCAATTGATCGCGTGTCAAGTTCGAGGGGAGTACCAAGCCAAAGATCGAACACTGGCCGCTTACCTTGCTCAGGCTTAGGAGACATTGAATCAGTTTGACTATTATGCTATTTATTACATACCATGAGAACACAACTAGAAAGCCGATTCATTGGCAAAGTTAGCCAGTACAGGCGAGGCACATCAAATGTGACTTGTTCCTGTAGAGATTTTATCTTCGCCAAGCATTGATCAGATGGAAACTGATTGGATATTTGATGTCGTTTCCGAAAGGGAATCATGGATGACTCCATTCCAAAATTATCTCGAGCATGGAACCCTGCCAGAGCGTAGGAGTGAAAAGAGACAAATTCTTTGAAAAGCTTCTCGGTTCACCATTCAAAACGGAGTTATGTATAGAAGAGGATACTATGTTCCTTTACTCCGGTGTATCGCTCACGATGAAATCAAACGAGTATTACATGATATACACGAAGGAGAATGTGGCGATCATATTGGGGGGCAAGCACTTGCTAAGAAAGTACTCCGGTATGGACACTATTGGCCGATTGTAAACCGTGATGCAGCAGATTATGCCAAGAAATGTGATAAATGTCAAAAGCATGCTCGGATTCCTAGAGCCCCGCCTACTGAGATAACTCAAATGGTCAGCCCATGGCCGTTTGCAGTATGGGGCATTGATATTATTGGCTCTTTACCTCTAGCCAAAGGTGGTGCGAAATACGCCATCATAGCAGTTGATTACTTTACCAAGTGGGCAGAAGCTGAACCCCTTGCCAACAAAGAAGGTGATCAACTTTGTAGTGTGCAACATCATCTACCGATTTGGTCTCCCACGTACTATCATCACTGACAACGGGACCCAATTCTATAGTGCCGAATTTAAGGATTTCTGTCAACGATTCCACATTCAGAAGAAATTCTCCACAGTCGCACACCCTCAAGCGAATGGACAGGTTGAAGCTGTTAATAAAGTTATAAAATCCATTCTGAAGAAATGATTGGAAAAAGCTGGGGGCAAATGGGTCGATGAACTTCCTATGGCCTTATGGGCCTACCATACCACCCACAACCGGTCACACTCCATTCTCTCTCTCTCTTATGGTTCAGAAGCTGTTATTCCAGTCAAATTAGAAGTGCCTTCTCATCGTGTGACATACTACGATCCAAAGACAAATGCTATATTACTTGCTGAATCTCTCGATTTATTGGATGAGAAGCGTGAAGAGGCTGATTTGAGGGCAGCCGCATTTCGAAGTTGAGTCGCCCGATTATACAATGCCAAGGTCCGACCCCGAACCTTTGAACTTGGTGATCTCATACTCAAAAGAATTTATCTGGTCCCTTCGCATATGAAGCCAACTTGGGAAGGACTAGGGCTGTCAATTTCCTACACGACCCGAAACCCGCACGGAAATTAGCAGGTTAACCCGACCTGTTAATTTGGCGGGTCATTTTCGGGTCAACCCGAATTTGACCCGTTTATAAACGGGTGGGTTTCGGGTTGACCCGCTAACCCAAAATTGACCCGTTAACAACCCGTTTATACTTATATAGGTTGACCCGACCCGTATACGACCCGACCCGTTTATGACCCGTTTGTACCTTATACGGGTTGACCCGACCCGTTTATGACCCGTTCCGACCCGTTTACGACCCAATTATACCTTATACGGGTTGACCTGACCCGTTTACGACCCATTTACACCTTATACGGGTTGACCCGACCCATTTACGACCCGACCCGATCCGACTCGATCCGACCCGTTTATAATCGGGTTACGCGGGTCGGGTCAACCCCTTTATAAACGGGTCGGGTTCGGGTTGAGCTTTTCTGACCCGTTTAATAAACGGGTTGACCCGACCCATTTAAAATCAACCCGAACCCGACTTGACCCGACCCAAACCCGACCCGACCCGACCCATTGACAGCCCTAGGAAGGACCATATGTTATTGAACGAAAGCTCGAAGATGGCAAATTCAAATTATCGACCGTTGACGGTCTCACTCTTTCGAGAGCCTGGAACAGCGAGAGTCTCCATCGCTACTACACATAACATGCTCTATTTATTTATTCAGTCTATTTTTCATTTGCAATTTGTTTCTGCATTTCGAAATTAGAATTTGTAATAAGGCAACTGACTTTGCCATATTTTCTTATTTCAGCAATAAAATGCATTCTCTTCGAGCCAGAGCTGCGATTTACTTGAAATACTTCATATGATTATCACTATGCACGGAGAGCTAAGTTCCATCATATGGTGGAATTTATTCAAATAGGGAGTGACTGTGTTACGACCAGTCACTCGCTAAGTGAAACCCGAGCTCGGGGACAAGCCATCACACTAAAGTCAAAAAAGGATTGATACACGACAATCCTTCACCTAACTCCAGATTCCCAGAGTGCGAACTGGAATATAAACTTACAAATGCGGTTTCGAAGAGGGTGGATCCATCCACCTAACGAATTCGCCCGTATTTGAACCAAGTTTGAGGAGGGTGGACCCGTCTATCTAACAACCTCACTTGTTAACTCAGGGTGGATGTGATCTGACTATCCATGATCCTGATAGACCTTTTGTTCCCAAAGTGTGAGCGAAATTCAAAAACATACAATAGATGTGACTGACCATCTGTTTACCAACTTCGGGTTCCCAAAATACGAGCCGGAGTATAAACATCAACTAACTCTAAGTTCCCAGAGTGCGAGCTGGAGTATAAAACATCGCCTAACTTTGGATTCCCAGAGTGAGAACCGAAGTATAGACATCGAAACGATCCGGATTCCAGAGTGCAAATCGGAAAGTAAACATCAACCAACTCCAAGTCCCTAGAGCATGGACTGGATTATAAAATGTTAATCAACTCTAAGTCCCCAGACTGCGGACCGGAGTATAAACTCAAGTCAGGTGTAATTGAGCGCCCGCGAATTTGTTTAAGTCCCCAGAGTGCAGACGAAATGATAAGTGTCAAACAAACGTGGCTGATCGCCCGTGAAAATAACTTAAGTCCCCAAAGCGTGGATACAATCATCAATAAAAGAGCGAGTGTGATTCAACCACTCAAAATCTCCTTGTTTCAACATTAATCCAACAATGCTAAGCACGCTGCATTGAAAGCAAAATACGACTGCTAGCCGATCTTTAAACTTCATCCCTGAAACCGGGGGGTAGAACTAAAGTGTCAATCATTGGCTGAAGCAGTATAATATCAGAGTTCAACTTAATATCCAGTCGTGACTTGAGGCCGTGATTGTAGGACTTGACGGATGAACTCAAACGAGATTCTAAAGTTGAAACTTCACCAGTGTACTAAACGAAGAATTCAAATGCCGGAACACTTAAGCAAATAAACACACATCAAGATCAAAACAAAATAAAGTTTCATTTCAACTATTTGTGAAAAGAAATTATGTACAAGTTGATTCCAAAATTCCTACTACCAGGGGCCGAACCCGCATCTATACACGGCCTATAAAAGAAAAACGAAGATAGATTTCTGTCTGTCTACCAAAAATAAACCGAAGAAGCACGTCTACTCTCTTCTTTTTCGGCTTTCCTTTCGATGTGGTCCCACTGGAGCTGCCACTTATTTTTCTTTAAGAGCCTTTGCCCTTCGGTGGCCTATCTATAGTAAGGGGCATGATATCAACTTCCGCATCCAAGCTCAAATGAACGGGAATGTTCCCTGAAGGCGGACGGAGGAACCAGATCGACTATAGGAGGCAGGATAGGCGTGCTGGTGTCAATAACTGTACCACCAGGTGATATCATCCTTAACGGAGCCAGACCAGGTGCCTCCATCCCACCTCCAAAACTACCACCATGGGCCGCTGCCTCCATTTTAGTGTCGATTTCGGCCAATATTTCTTCTTCACGAATTGCTTAGGCCTCGCTGGGAGCATCAGTGGTTGGCAGTGAAGAGCCCGTAGTAGGTGCGCTTCCACCCATAACAAATGGCAGATCTGCAAAAGGATCGCTGTGATGACCGAGGAGTTCCTCCATCATTTGTTCATCGAAAACCAGAGTGCACCCCTGCATTCCGTCAGTCGATGCCATGGTCATTGTGGTAGTTGCTTCAGTTATTATTGCCTCATGCATATGATGTGATTCTTGAGTGGCAGGAGGCACGCCCGGTGCAGCATCAATCACTGGACAAAAAACAAAAGAAGAACTGTTAGTACTTAATTCGGATGATGACTCCGACTTCAAATAAGCATATAGAATATTCAGAATACCTTCCTCAATTTGGCTTGTGGACGGCTGAACAACCTCAGAAACTTGTTCTCTGGCCGGAGATAGCTGCGACTGATCCGGATTATAGGTAGGAATGGGCTGGGGATCAACCACATGTGCAGATTCAGGCTGGGTTGGCGCAGGAACTTCAGCACTCACATAGTGATGTTCAACACCTGAACCTTCTCCGACCTCCAAGTGTTGGGTGCCGAGCTTTACTTTTTCATGCAAAATCATCGACTCGTGGAGAATCTTCCATTCATCTTCATTTAACATACGATTCTCAAGCTCAAACTCGTCGATTGATTCACCCAGATGCACCGCCTTCTCCTCCTCAACTAATCGTCCCCGAGCGTTATATAAATGTGTCGGGTAGTTATCGAGCCAGGCCAGACTTCTGCGCCTCAAAACATTGGCATTATAAACAATGAGGAGATCTTCAATATCAGCCTCTAGCCTAGGCCCAGCCATTTGGACTTTCTCCTCGACCTCAGTCTCCACCACTCGGACCTTAGCCGTGGCCGCATCCCGTTCACCCCGAAGCACAACAGCCTGTTCACAAGCTTCCTGGGCGGCTTTGTTTGCATCATCCTTTTCCTTGATGATTTCGGAAAATTTAGCTTTAAGTTCAGCAAGTTCTTTCAGAGTGGCATCCCTTTCAGCTGTGACAGTGGTGTTGCGATGGCCCATCTGCTCCACCAAGGCATAGTGTGTCTGCCTCATCCTCCCCATGGCCAAGTTCGCCTCATCGGCCTTTTTGGTGGCCTCTATCTCTGATTTTCGAGAGGACTCAAATTCATCAGTAAGCACTTGGACGATGCGGTCCTTATGAGCGAGATCAGATTCTAACTTTTCAATTATTTTAGCCCGCTCAAAGGCCACCTTCGATGCTTTCTCTGCAGCCTTCACCCACTCTTTGTACTGGGAGTAAATGTCATGAATGTAATCATGCATTGTGTTCTCCGCTTCCGATGTAATTCTTTTTAAATGAGGGGGAAAAACGTTGCCATCGAAGCATATATTTGGGAACTCTTTCCTCAGCTGAGCGATTTTAATAGCCCCTTCCTTAGTGGGCTTAGTGATAGCATACTCAACGATGACGGGAGGCTCAACTTCAATTCTATGGCATTGCAAATCAGACCGAGAAGCATGCGAGGATGGTTTGTGACGAGGGGGCTCTACTGGCTGTCTCCCTTGACCCGAACGTTGTGTAGGGAGTCTAGGAGGAGGAGAGCGGGATCGGGATCGATGTCTGTACTCCCTATCTCTCTCTTGACGTTCCTGGTTAGAGTACCCGTAATCACGGTCTCTATCTTCTTCCTTCCTACGTGACTCATAATATGAAGAAGATCGGCGAGCTGAGCGAAGACTTCCTAACATCGACCCTCGTCCGGACATTGTATCTGTAAAAAAGAAAGAGAAGCAGACTTAGTGGTTTCTTGAATTGAACAACTTATAATTGGAAATAGTGTAGTGCCGTGAAGTGTGTATATATGTGCAACCCCCCGACCAACTGGAAATGTCGGCCGCACTTATAGGAAGCGACTCGCTTAGGTCAAGAGCACTATCAAGCTCCTCCAACCCAGTGTCGTGTTGAAGTGACACGTAATTCGGAATCGGAATATCGGCAAGCCCTTCGAAAGGACTCTCTGTTGGCAAGGAAGTAGCCTCTGAGATTCTAATGCCGGGAACAGGCAAGGAAACCACCACTGATTTCCACCTCGAAGACTTAGGACGTTTATAAGCAGTGGCCTTGCCTTTTCTTCTTCCTTCTTTCGCTTGAAATCCGGCCGAAGGCCCATCTACAAGTTCATCATCCGTGGGTGTTCTCTCTTCGTCAACCCCTTCAGTTATTACGACCCCGGGTGTTTTGCATTTCAACTGCTTCTTCGGGGCTGCCCTCAGTGTCCCTTCAAGCCTTAGCTTTGATTCCGCTCAATCAGTCCGACGATTCTCAAATTTCTGTCGGTTAGAACCGAATCGATGTCCCTCATCTCACTTGGAACTTACTGAAGGACTCTTACTATTTCTTTGAATTATCCGCCTTCAGGTCGTGAAATTACGGCTGTAAAAAAAAGATATTAGTTTAAATCAACTACTATTATCTGGATAACTCTTGAAGAAGACTGTAGGACTTACGTTTGACTAACCATCGACTGGCAAATCCTGAGGGGCATCGGACGTAGAACCATTCTGTTTTAAAGTAACCCAACCTTGTCCAGGATCCGGTTACTACTTGACAATTCCTGACCGCCTCCAGGAATGTAAAAGATGGGCTGTCTCCCCTACTCTTGATGTTAAAAAGATATCTAATCTCTGTAGGAGCCGGTGGCCGAAAGAGATGCTCCATGAATACAATGAATAAACTGTTCAGCAGAGCATATCCATTGGGATGTAGTTGCGATGAGGCAATTCCGAGAAAATACAACACTTCCCTAATGTATTGATTGAACGGAGGAAGTGTTCCTGCTGCGCACGCATGGCGGTTGAAGGCAGTAAACCCCTCTGGGGGAGCATGTGGTCTATCGTTTGGTCCCAGTAATAGTACATCGTCCAATGACAAGCCATGCCTTAAGCATATCCATCCCAACATGTCTTCGGAGACGTTAGACGGTATAGAATCCTAAGGATTTCCTATAAAACTGGCCCTAGGCAGCTCGTCCGGAGCTGGGTTTATAACTTCGGCCGCGATGGCCGGAATCTCGAGGACAAAAGGAGATGAATCCTGAAGCTCTTGTTGTTGTGAACTTGTGGATTCCATAGCTAATCAACTTATTAGAAACCATCATTAGACAATAAAAAACCCAAGTGTTCCCCAGTGTGATGTGCGTGAATGTGAATGTGCTAGTGCAGTGCTACATGTTACTTGAGTAATTCTAAAGAGTTAAAGAAAACATGCAAACAACGAGACTTCGACATTCAACTGACGTGACCGTCATCGCTGACCGTCACGACCGTGCCATCCAGACTTGAGCGACCGATCCAAGTTAGATGTAACATCCTGATTTTTCATGCCATTTGCATCCATACATGTCGGATTTGAATTGCTCAAAATAGCAGATTGTTAATTTAAAATTTGGCAAAACTCAGTATATACAGTAAATAAATAATCACAGATCACAGACACAGAGTAATATAACAATAATGCAGCCGAAACAAAAGAATAGTAGTTCATGAAGCTACTATATATACAACAGAGTTAAACAAGATACAACAGAAGTCACGAATACATAGATGTCTCAATACAATAGTCAAATACAAGATCAAAATACATCACTGGAATCAACTGAATAACTGAAAGCAGAATCGATAGATAGCTGGATCTCCAAGCGAAGCTCCAACTCCAAAGGTGAGTCTCAAATGTTGTATCACTCAGTCTGACCCGAGTGTAAAGCAAAAACACAAAACACTCGAGTCAGGATTAACATTCTTATATCAATAAACCCAACTCAAGTGAAATATCAACTGAAATACAAGTAACTTAAATGATGTTTGGGATAACCATCCTCTAAGGATCGTTAAACTATCTACTATGTAGTAATATTTGCTATTATAATAATGTCTAATAGTAAAATAAACTTACTTTTAAATAGCGTTAAGGAGTGACCCAATATTCCCCTTAACACATAATAGTCCCAGTAGTCTATCCAGTATCAACATACCCCCAGATCGGGAGCTACCCTCAATACTCCACAGGCTACGACACAAATCCAAACTCGTAGTAAAGCTCGATATGGTAGGTGACACGGCACAACGAGGCAATGCCAGGGTAGATATACCAATTACGCATCCGGGCTGGTGGAAACGCATAGCAGCAACTACCGCCCACCTCGGAACACACTCCCAAATCAAAAATCGAAGGGTGGCCACCAAATAAATCACAAAGTAATAGAATAGTATCGAAGAAATGCGTCCGATCAGAGGTGCTACCTCATTGGCCCGAGAATTGCTCCTGTTTTAGCCACCTTATGCCAACCCACGAGAGTCGGGTCCACGTTCATACCTCAATAGGATCGTCGCCACCATCCTACTTCATTCTGGATTCTCCACCGCGTACACAATTGTTAAAGTGGTTTTTGGTATCGATAGAGAGTATGTCCATATCTGATCCCGGTCTTTTTAACAACTAATCGTTATTATAACACCGTGGTCATTTCAAAATAGTTTACACTTCAAAACCAAAATATCATTTCCATTTTAAAACCATATCAAAACGATATCATCTTCACTTTAAATATATATCCATTTCCAAAAATCATATCACTTTCAAAGTTATAATACTTTCGAAACCAACAATTTGAAATAATAATACTTTGGAAATCATAATACTTTGAAGTTCATAACTTTGGAAATCATAACACTTCAAAATCATAACACATTCCTTCAAACAGTTTAGATATTAATAGTAGTATATAAAAATAAAATCGTTTGTGAAATAAAATAATTTATATAAAATAGTTATAAGTTAAAACAATTTTTATTAAAATGATTTATATTGAAAATGATTTATATTAAAATAGTTTATATTAAAATAAGTTATAAAGTAAAGTAAAATAAATATAAATAGTTTTAGATATAGTTTAAATTTACTTTATATAAAATAGCTTCCTCAATTTCACAAATCGATTCAAATCAACTCGAATTCCAAAAATCCAAATTTAATCAAATCTCAAATCATCAATTTCAATTCGATTCAGTTTCTAAATAAACCATTTCAATTATCGATTTTCAAATACATATTTGAACCATAAAATAAGCCATTTCATTTCAATATATTTTCAAAGTCAATATATGCATCATTTCAAAACTAAATTCGATAATTTCATATATATATCAAATTCACTTTACTACTATCTAGTTTTGAAATATTTACTTAACATTTCAATATCATTTAAATAAAACTTCAATTTACAAATTTAAATAAATAAAATACCCCATTTTGAATTATGTAAATTTGAAATATTCATCTAAGTCACTTTTAATCAAATCCAAGTTAAAAATCATATCTTTAAATTTCAAATTTAATAATTTCAAATCAAACTTATTTAAGTAAAATCCTTAAATAAATAACATTTCAAATCAATTTCCAATTTATCTTTCCAACCTGAATCAATATAAATTCTATATTTGAAGATATAAATTTTTAAATAAATACTTAAACATATTATATATCAACTTTATTAAATCAACTTTAATAAATCTTTAAAAATCAATATTTAATAACCATATACTTCTTTCCAAAACCATAGAAATCATTTTCAAAATATTTGTATATAGACCAATGGTGTCTGTATATAATTCTCTACCCTATGGTCAAGTGATACAGATATTTATCATTTCAATCTGTAATTTAAATATATACGGGTATATATCATTTCAACCTACAATCCCAAATTCAATTCAATGAAAATCGCTTGGGTTTATCATTTCAACCCATAACGATTTTCTCCTATTCTACAGATCGTTCGGGTATGTATCATTTCAACCCATAGTGAATTCTATACTAACAGGGAACTTGCAGAGTGATAACAGATATGATAATAAGATAACAGGCATATATCATCAACATCAATATAAATAACAAATAATGGTGTCAAATGTCATAGGTGAACAGATACGGATAACGACATATATATATAGCAATATAAATAACATATAATGGTGTCATATGTCACATGTGAACAGATATGGATAATAGCATATATAACAATGTAAATAACTAAGAACAGCATATTTCAATTGACGTTTCAATTGAAATCAAATTTAATAAATATAAGAACATTAATCGTGAGTGATTGCTCACCTTTCGAGGCTAGAGAGGATAGACAATGAAGTTGAGTAACGAATTCAAGCACGAATTTCAAAGCAAGGCACGATGGACTCGAGTTCGACGACGAAGCTGATAAATAGAGTTTGATGGAAACAAATAAGAATCATCTTGATATAAATGAAACAGTATAAACATTATATCCATATACATCTTCTCTAATAATTAATATAAAATTTTAAACTAACTTTTAAATAACATATATATATTTCTAAAGAAAAATCCAGGTATCAACGTATATTATAAACCAATATAGACACTTTATTCTAGTCTATGATAACTTATAGATATAAACAAATGTTTTATATGAACCACTTTCACTGAAACAATATATATATAAACTCAAATCATAGTTTATATAAACTTATGTATTTAAACCGAATGATATATATGTTTTAAAACCCAACCATATATACATACTAATCTGTACAAACATTCTATACATTATTATATACAAATATATGAAACTAACCTGCGGGATTTTTAGAAACAATATATACACACACTATATATATATTACAGTTAAAAGTAACATCGGATCTGGCCTATCTATATACAAATATCTTTTAAAATAAAATTTATATAATATATATATATATATATACTGTACCTGAAACCAAACACTACAAACAACATAGTTTACAACATATAATATACAGGCTGATATACATACTCATATAAATCGACCAGCTAGTATATAAACTTGAATATCAATATCTCAACATACTTTATATACAAACGCTCAGATCCAATATATATATATACTCTATATAACTGACGTGAACCCTGCATTAACCTTGCATTTTATACTAACAGCACCACATGTTTGTATCAAAACCAATCTGACCAATATAAATATAATATACAATAACATAAATATAATATACAGTATGCAACTTAAACTAGGCCCAAATATAAACTTAAAATTAAACAACAAAAGATGCAGAACTTATGTAACTTATACTTTATAAGCTGTCATATAATAACTTATATTTTATATAACCCATAGTAACTAAATATACAATATATATACACACATATATATATACACGATAACTGATATATACAAGTATTTACATAAATTACATAACAACCAATATATTATATAACTTAGAAACTAATAGATGTATATAACCATAGTTTAAGGTAATATCAAACCGTATATAATATATATATATATAACACTTAACACCATACTTTTAAACAATAAATATATACCTTCTTATATATTTTTTCTCGAGAAGCTGCTATAACAAGATGAGAGCTCGGCTAATGGTAGCACGAGGCAGAGGGAATGGTGATAGGTAGGTGGGTTGCTCGGCGATGGAGAAAGAGAGGGGATGGGTTCAGAGTGGAAGCATGGGCTACAGTGATTGGCGGAAGTGGGTGAACGGCCGGTGCCATGGAAGACGAAGCACGAATGGGTTTTTGGGTGGTGGTTCGGCTACACGAGCAGATAAAGGAATAGCTTCCGGTAAAATAAAAGAAGATGAGTCACTCAAAAAGGAGACAGTGAAACCCCTTCAGGAAATATATATAAACTTAGATTGCTTTAATAATATAGATTTTTATATTTTTAGAAGATAAGAACAAAATGACAGAAGTAGAGAAAGGAAGAGACTGAGAGCAAATGGAGGGGAGAGCATGAGAAGCAAATAGAGGAAAATGAAAGTTCGTGAACCGGTAAAAATGAAATATCGAAATAATTTGAGAACGTGGAGAATAGCAAAGGTCTTGAAAGTTGAATTCAATGAAATTAAATGCTAATGACCTTTGGGATTTACACTGGATAAATGAACAGGCAAATGAATTTAAAAAGTTCAAAACGGTACCGAAGATATACGTTGCTATCCCGTATGGAAAAATCCAAACAGAGCTAGAAACGTCCGAATTTCGCGAAACGGATTACGCAGTATTATTCAGAGTGTTCTAAATAAAATTTCTCATGTTGACATATTTAGGTTTCGGAACACTTTTATTATCATCAATTTTAACTGATATAAATTGGAATAAAATTACACTAGAAAATAAACTTCCAAATTATCCGATAAAAATTTACCAGTTGCTATGTTAGAACAGATGCATTTCAAATATCAAATTTTAATTTCAAAATTTTATAGTTTAAAATTTCACATAATTTCAATTAAATATACTAATAAAACAAATAAAATTTATTAAAATTTTCGGGTCGTTCCATTAGAGTTTATTGAGTTCAGTTAAGTTATAGTTCCATCGATGAGCTTCGAAGGATAGTCAAATATACAGTTTAACAGTTAAATCCATTTAGGCAAGGCTGAAGCTCATCGTAGTCAAACGTTGAAGTATGAAAACAGTCATCAGTTCGTATCGATCAGGTCGCAGGTTCAAATCGGTTGCCAGATGTACTGTTTGTATCGATCGAGTAGGTCAGTTCGTAACGATACTCCCTTTCAAATCGGTCCGAAGCCTTCACTTTGTATTAATAAGAGACCTGTTGGCTTCGCATCAATCGAACCACGTTGGCTTGGCATCGATCAGATTGTAAAAAGAAACCTTGTATTGATCAGAAACCCCCAACTTCGTACCGATCCCAACTTATGAAATTTGTATAGACCAACTCCGATCGACACGAACCACCATCTCTTCAAGATCGACACGAAGCTCACCATTTCCCTGATCAATGACTCACCAACACAAGGTTACTGTCGAGACTCGATACGAAGCCAAGCTCTCTCTTCTCCTCCATCGATACGAAAGTTCTTCTTCCCCAAACAAAAATATTCCAGTCCTTCCTCGACCTCGCACAAGATCTACTCCTTCAAACAACGTTCGATCACGAATTCAAATGAAATGGAACGAGAATTCGAATCTCATCATTTTAGGATTGAATTTGTTCGATTATTTACCTGATTTCAACGATTAGAAGGGATCAATAAGATATTAGATTTGGAGACGAAGGTATTTTTTCTTCTCGTGTTCTCTCAATTGATACGAAGACAGGAGAAATAAAGTGAGCAAGTAAAATTTCTCTAAGTGTAGAGTCACGTATATATATGGAGGGTAAAAAACGATTCGACTCCCAGTCATCGCGACCGCTTCCAACCGGTTCATCCCCAGGTCGATACGAATTAGCTATTCGTATCCAACAGCTCGAGCCTCATCGATACAAAATGTGCAACGAAGTTCATTCTGAAACATTGGATCCCATCGATACGAAGCACTTATTCATATCCATCATTTTTGTCTCCATCAGAGATGCATCGATACAAATTACACCGTTTGTATCCATCAATGCGAGTTACATCGATACGAAAACCATTTTTCGACCTTTTACATCGGTCTCGGAGAGGATCGATACGAAGGGACATTCCAAAAAACCATCAAGCGTTGTTACAACTCGAATTTCACATCGGTTCAGGAGAGGATTGATACGGAATTCGATACGAGAGAACTGACAATGACTCGTGAACGTGCGACGTTAACGAGAGTCAGGTTAACATATATCCATGCATGTCGGACTAATTTTCAATTTTCAAAATTCACCGGTCGAATGCCCACCTGGTGAACAATTACGACAACAAAACAAATAATCGCTATCATCCAGCAATCAGTTACAACAACACACAGTATAACAATGGGCAGTCTATAGTTCATAATTTATGTCTTTATGGATCAATAAAAAATTACAACTTCCAACGCGAAGACGATAACTGTTTAACAAGTTAAATGGAACTATTCAGAGTGAAGATTGCAGCTTTTCAAAGCACGTCATGTTTTCACAAGGCATACTTTCGGGGGCAAATGTTATCCCGCCTTTTGGCAAGGCCGTGATACCAAAAACTTGGCTGGAAACCAAGGAGGGTACATCCCGAAGATCGGTTATACGCAGGTTCGCTACGAATATCGATGAATTTTAGCCGAGTCCAGATCAGTCTACAATTGATATGACATGACAAGCGAAGCTATAAAAGCCAACGTTCCAAATTTCAAGTCAATCCGAGTTCGTATGCTCAAGATATGATCGATACAAACTAAGGAAATCAACACAACCACGTCCATCACTTCGCAGCCATCTGTTCATATCCATTAAGGGTTCGGCATGCTCGAATCCATCGACAGGTGTCCATTCGACTCCATCAGCAAATGACCCTTCTTCGTATCGATCGGCAGCTGTTTCATTCGTATCCATCAAAGAGAGCCTTAATCGCATCCATCAGAGCGCATCATTTCGCATCCATCAGCTGAAGAGCCTTGTTCGAATCCATCAAGCATCTGTAGTTCGTATCCATCAAGTTACCTTGGTTCGTATCCATCAAGTAATCATTACTTCGTATCCATCGAGAAACCATTGTTCGTATCCATCACATCATCCTTTGTTCGTATCCATCACATCATCCTTTGTTCGTATCCATCAACTTGGAGCAACTTCGATCGATACGAACGAGGCCACACAATCGATACGAACCAAGCCACTTCCATCGATACAAACAGAGCCATTTCCATCGATACGAACTGAGCCACTTCCATCGATACGAACTAAATCAACTCCATCGGTACGAACTATGCAACGGCTATCGATACGAACAAGGCGAAAATCTTGGAAATACTTGGTCGATTCGGCATGATATGTGGATCGATCCTGGAAACTAGTGCCACGCCAACTTTCAGACACGTGCCTGGATCGATGCGAACTGGTCGATACAAAGTGCAATGATTCGAACTGAGCAGCCTACTGAAGTCTCTAATTCGTGTCTATCATAGCTCGCAATCCACAAGTCCTAATGCTATGAAATTTTCACAGGAGCTTACGTACGAGCTGAAGAATGTTCATGCCAAGTTTCGACTCGATCGGGTCAAGTCTTAAGCGATACGAAATTCATTCGTATCGATCACGGATTGAGTCAAAATCGCCTAGGATCGAGCGCGTGGGCTCACCCACGTGCCAGAAGAGGTCTCCCAAGATCTGAGCAAGATATTTGCATCCTACGCCTATAAATAGCGCCCCAGTGCATACAGAAAAGGGACCTTTTGGCTCTCTGACGTCCAGACTCTGCCGAAAACATTTTGCACTACAAGCTGCTGTTGTGCTCGAATTTCATCACTGTAATCCGCTGTAATCAGTTGTAATAATCAAGAAAACATCAATAAAATCATCAATTTCATAGTGGACGTAGGCAATACGCCGAACCACTCTAAATTTCTATGTTTCTGCGTACTTTCTTATTTGTTTTTGAAGTGTTTGTTAGATAATCCTCTTTTTTCATTTAATTTCTTCATTTTTATTTCTTCAAACCCTTCCGAAGAGTGTTGTGCCCAATTTTGGTACAAACACGTGTAGTTGAGGATAGTATTCAAAAAACCACTTTTCGCACATCTGACGGACTTTACTAGTGGTTAGTCATGCCATTTGAACTAACTAATGCACCATCATATTTCGTCGGCCTCATGAGTCGAGTCGTTAGAGGGTTGCTGAAAGTGTTCGTGTAGTACTAAGGATCGTGTAATATGGTATATAAATGCGAAAACTGGTAATAACAGTAAAGTAAAAATTAAAGTAAGCACACCAGGAATTTTTATACTGGTTCGAACTTCCCGTTCTACGTCCAGTCCCAGAATACCCTCTGGATTTAAACTAAACCCCTCACTTAACCCGGAGGAATAGGTATACGACACCTGAGCAGCCGAACAGGAATTTTTCCGCCTCAACAACCGAAGAGGACTTCAGCCTAATATAAATTGTTTATTGACGAATGTGTTCTAAATAACACTGATTGTCTTTATATAGTACAACTTTCCTATAATCAAATCCTCAAGAGTATATATGTGTGTGAAGATTTAGAAGGAAGATAATCACGTAGAATCGAAGTATATAAATTGAAACAAGGATTCTAGTGATATTAATTAAGAATGAAAACTTTTATTTGCAGAAATGAATAGAGATTAGATTTCAGAAATATAAACAAGAATCGGTTATTGTATAAATGAATTGAATGTGTTTATATAATTGTAGAAGAGTTATAATCTTTCATGAAGAGTTTCAGTCAATAGTTGTGTCCATATCTCTTGAAACAGAGGACATTCCTCTTCATGAAATGATCGCATCTCTTCAGAAAACTAGCCGTTATTCTCTGGTCGGTCGACCGGAAAACCTGGCCGGTCAGCTGAGTTTGAAATCGTATACAAAACAGAAAGTCACTGTGCACATAACACAGGGTCGCTCGATCGAGGATCCTGGTCGGTCGGCCGACCTGATGTTACTTGCACAGTGTACACAGTTTTAATATAAATTGTTTTGTGTGTGTGTGTGACTATTTGAGGAATGATTTTAACAATATTCTAAGACTCAATAAAATAAAATATTCATTACTAATCTCTGGATTGTAGTCTTGTCTCCTTTGTAGTACACAATATGCACTTATTCTCTTTTTGTCGCTTTCGTATAGTATTCTCGTCGTATTATCTCTAAAGCTTGTGTCATGAATCAAAACTCATGAATCAACATTCTCCCCCTTTTTGATTGATGACAATAATTATGTGACGAAGTAAAACTTATCTATATTATAATTCTCCCCCTGAATATATGGCGACTTTTCTGCAAAAAATATGTTAGCTTTCATACATTTTTCTCCCCCTTTGTCATCGACAAAAAGGAATACTTACTAGATGTAATATGCGAAATATTGAATTTTTAAATAGTACATGTTCAAACCAAAATAGGAATAATTAAAGATGTTCGGTTAATACACAACATAATAAAAAGATAGTTCATAAGGAAATTCTTGAAAATGAAATGTAAAACACTACAATTACTCCTCATCATCATTAGAATCTGAAAATTCCAGACGAATATTTTCATCCAGAGGAGCCGGTTCCTTACCCCGTCTTCGACTGGTAGGTGCGGGAGTTGCCGATGTGCTGGAACTTGTGTTATCGGATGTAGACCAAGAGAAATTTGGTGCTGGTCTTTTTCCAGGAGCAACAAATGAAGCACCGGCTTCAGAAGTACATGATAAGGCATCCCATAAATTTATGAAGAAGCCTTTGATCTTCTTGAAACGACCATCAATCTTTTGAAGGCGAGAATCCAAAACTAGTTGATTTCGAGCCAAAATATCAATGGCAGCCGCTGTGCTAGTACCGGGAGGTGGTCGTTGAATTGAGGTTTGACGAGTTACACGTTCTGTAGAATGAGTGGATGGTTGAGGTGTAGAATAGCTGCGACGTAGTTGTTCGCGAGGAGTAGTACGCCATTGTTGAAAAGTTGTAATTTGGGACGGTGCATCGGGTAACTTCATTAGTTTTATGGTTCGTGAGTCAAAGGTACGAACTTTGGATGTTTCGGATTCTGGAGCATGGGTGACAAAGTTATTAATCAACCGCATTATGTATTCTCCATAATAAATATGGAGCATCTTTCCTTGGTTGAAAGTAAGAAATTCATCCATAAGAAGTTGTGTCCAATTTACTCGAATATTTCCACACATAGCATATAACGCCTTGAAGTTTTCGGGATATACTAAGTGGTATGACCCTCCTCTTGGAACAATAGACTTCATCATGAATCGATGAAAGAGTCATGCTTTAGGTCGGAGGGATGAAGTTTGCCTTAAATCGGTAGCGTCATCTTCAAAAAATAGATGACTTAGACGGTCACGAGTCGATGTATTACAATCTACATCATGTAAAGAAATTCCACCCGGTCGAGCATTTAAAATATGGTTAATTCGATCAATGGATAGAAAAATCGAAGTGCCACACACCGATGTCCAAACACAATTTTCAGTGTTTCTTGGTGGATTTACAAGGTTGAGATTTGCTAGAAATAACTTGACCATTATATGATTTATTTTCAAGTTATTTTTCCTATGGTCAAGAAATGTATCAAGACCACTTTCAAGGGCGGCATTTTCAATACCGTAGGAAGTAAAATCAGGATAACTTACGAATGATTCCTCAAAAAATTTTGGAATCTTGAAGCCTTATCCATCTTTCTAAAGCTTTTTCACTTACTAGCCAAGAAGCAATTTGAGAGTCTACAGGAGTTGATGAAGATGAGCCAGCAGTAGTCTTAGATTTCTTCTTGGGGGCCATTTTTTCTCTGAAGAATTTGAAGAAGTTTGGGAATGTTGTAATGGGGGCTAGGGTTAAAATCTGTTTTGGGAGAGTAAAAGTGAAGAGGTGAGATGAAAAGGTGAGTGGATGGGTTAAAATATGTAGGCAATTTCAACAGAATAGCAGGCTCGGTCGGCTGAGCGACCTGGGTTGGTCGACCGACTTGAAATTCAGAACAGTGCTGAATCTTTCGGGAAGAGCTTCGGTCGACCGGAGCAGGGTATTCGGTTGACCGACTCAAAAAAATGTTCTAGTAGATTTTCGGGAAACAAGTTCGGCTGACCGACTCAGGAAGTTCGGTCGACCGACCTGGCAGAAAAATGTTTTTAAAAAACATCTCGGGATGGCTTCGGCTGACCGAGTCAGGGAGTTCGGTCGACCGAGGCATGTGAACAAACAAATTTCTGCTGTTTTTCAAAAAGAAATATAAATTATATTATTACATCATGTATATCTATACATCTTATTGAAAATAATATCATATATATATTAAATTATAACCATGGTTCATCAGTATCTACGTTCCCATGAGTTTGGGGATGGAACATTTTCTATTGGTGACCATCTTGGTGCAATTGGAGTTTGAACGGGGTTTCAAGGTGATGGAGATCTGTAAGAAGGTTCAGCAACATCATCCTTCTTAGATGAACAAATTTTCATGGCAATCTTTTCAAGAAAACTTAAACGTCTTGCCGTGACTTTTTGTTCGTAATAGAGTTCCCGTTGCATATTCATTTGCTGTTGTTGGTAGTGATGTATTTCATCAATCTTTTGTTTGGTTGATGGAGATACTACCATTGTATTTTTCCCTTTCTTTTTATCAGGTGTATAGCCTGTATGAGAGTCTTCCCATGGTTTCCACCTGTGTCGGGGGTCATTATCTGGAGAGGAGAATTCTAGAACACGGTTAGGCATTGGAAAAGTAGGATAGGGACCATTTTCGGGGATGCGATCAGAACAGTCGTCGTCCGGAGATGTGTATGAAAGATGAGAATTTTCAGAATTGTAGACGTCATTGTTAGATGACATTTTTGTTTCAAGTTTTGTTTTGCAAAAAGTTTTGTAGTATATGTTCTTAATCAATAAACATAGTGCATATATATACTTATAAATTTTCTGAAAAATTAGTGGTTTGAAACAAACTTTAATTGTAATCACAGAATTTTAAGAAAAAATTGTTTCTATATGTGTGATTTATAATTCAAGAGCTAAATATAGTTAGTCTGAAAAATGGATTAAATTTTTTTTTTAAAGAGAGCTAAACAAGAAACACCCATAGCTCAAGTGGCTATAATACAACATTTAACAAATAAGTCAGAGGTCATGAGTTCGAGTTCCGCTTTGGTCAGAAATAAAATACTTTTTGTTTTTCGATATTTTTGCAAATTTTTATTCAAAAATCTTTAAACGACATTATACCTAAATCACGTCTTAGTTTTATAAAAGTATTTTCATTTAGCGGTTTAGTAAAAATGTCAGCTATTTGATTTTCAGTGTTGATAAATTCTAAATTTATTAATCCTTTTTCCAGACAATCACGAAGAAAGTGATGACGAATATCAATGTGTTTTGTTCGTGAGTGATTGACTGGATTTTTAGAAAGATTTATTGCACTAGTATTATCACAATAAATTATTGATTTTTCAAGATGACAATTAAAATCTTGTACCGTTTGTTGCATATAAACGACTTGTGCACATGCCAGAGCAGCAGATATATATTCTGCTTCACACGTTGATAAAGAAACACAGTTCTGTTTCTTACTAAACCAAGAAACTAAGGAATGTCCAATGAAATGACACGTTCCGCTCGTACTTTTTCGATCCGTCCGACTTCCTCCAAAATCAGCATCGCTATAGGAAACTAATTCGAAAGGACATTCTTTCGGATAAAATAGTCCGAAATCTTTGGTTTTAGTTAGATAACGAATAATGCGTTTAACTGCTCTCATATGTGATTCTTTGGGATTTGCTTGAAATCGAGCACATAAACAAACACTCATCATAATATCGGGTCGACTTGCTGTTAAATAAAGTAAAGAACCTATCATACTACGATATAGCTTCTGATCAACACTTTTGCCATCTTCATCTCTATCGAGATGAATTGTTGTGCTCATAGGAGTTGGTTTGGCAGCAGTGTTTTCCAGACCGAAACGTTTGATTAAATTATAACAATATTTTTCTTGATTAATAAATATTCCATTTTCAATTTGTTTAATTTGTAATCCAAGAAAATATGATAATTCTCCCATATGAGACATTTCAAATTCATTCGTCATTATAGTTGAAAATTCTTGACATAGTTTTTCATTTGTCGATCCGAAAATAATATCGTCAACATATATTTGAATTATTAAAATATCTTTATTAGTTTTCTTAATAAAATGTGTTTGATCTACTTTACCGATTTCAAAACCAGATTCTAATAAATAGCCTTTAAGACGATCATACCAAGCACGTGGTGCTTGTTTTAAACCATATAACGCCTTTTTGAGTTTATATACATGATCCGGAAATTTTTCATGATTAAACAAAGGTGGTTGTTCAACAAAAACATTTTCTTTTATGAATCCATTTAAAAATGCACTTTTAACATCCATTTGATATAGTTTAAAATTATGAAAACACGCGTAAGCTAATAATATTCGTATTGCTTCAAGTCGAGCGACTGGAGCAAACGTCTCTTCGTAATCAATTCCTTCTTCTTGATTATATCCTTGTGCAACTAATCTAGCTTTATTCCTCGTTATATTTCCTAGTTCATCTGCTTTATTTTTGAAAACCCATTTAGTACCGATGACTGATTGATCACTGGGTCTAGGAACGAGTTCCCAAACTTCGTTTCGTTCGAATTGGTTTAGTTCTTCTTGCATGGCAAGAATCCAGTAGTCATCAGTTGAAGCTTCTTTTATATTCTTAGGTTCTATGTTAGAGAGAAAAGCTACATGACCAACTTGATTTAGTTGATGTCTGGTTTTAACATTCGTATTAACTTCTCCAATTATATTTTGCACAGGATGATCTCTTAAAATTCTAGGTGGAGATTTTATTATATTAGGAGTAATGCTTGTATTTTCAATTATTTCATGAATATCAAAATTTTCATTTAGATTACTATTTTCAGTCTGAGTAGTTTCATCATCAGAATCGATAGTAATATTTGGACTTGTATTTTTAAAATTTTCATCAAATGAAACATGTAAACTTTCTTCAATAATTTGAGTTCTTTTATTATATATTCGATAAGCTTTGCTACGTTCCGAATATCCAATGAATATTCCTTCATCAGATTTTGGATCAAATTTTCCTAATTGATCTTTAGTGTTTAATATAAAACATTTTGACCCAAAAACTTTAAGATATGAAATGTTTGGTTTTCTTCCATTTAGAAGTTCATATGAAGTATTCTTAGTTAGCGGTCGAATAGAGACACGATTCAATACATAACAAGCAGTAGCTACAGCTTCTGCCCAAAAATGTTTTGATAAAGTGGTTCCATTCAATAAAGTTCTTGCACATTCTTGTAACGTTCTATTTTTCCTTTCTACAACTCCATTTTGTTGTGGAGTTCTAGGAAACGAAAAATTATGATTAATACCTTTCTTGTTACAAAATTGTTCAAAAGCTTCATTTTCAAATTCTCCTCCATGATCACTTCTTATATTTTTAATTTTTAGATTTTTAATATTTTGGATTCTTTTAACAAAAATTTTAAAATTATCAAAAGTATCACTTTTATTTTTTAAGAAGAAAATCCAAGTATATCTAGAAAAGTCATCTACAATAACGAATACATATCTATTATGATTAATAGACTGCACTTGAGTTGGACCAAAAAGATCCATGTGTAAAAGCTCAAGTGGTTGTTCTGTAGATATTACCTTTTTAGATTTAAAAGAAGATTTGGTTAATTTTCCTAATTTACATGCATCACAAAATATATCAGTATTAAATTTTATATTGGGTAATCCTTTAACTAATTGATTTTTAGCTAGTTTGTTTATAGTATTAAAATTAATGTGACAAAATCTTCTGTGCCAAAGACAAGAATCGTTTTCTTTAGCTACTAAACACAAGTTTGAATCATTATTAACATTCATATTTAAGATATAAATATTTTTATCTCTTTTTCCTTCGAAAATAGTGTTATGATTTTTATCGAAAATATTACATTTATTTTCAGAAAAAGTTATATTAAAACCTTTATCGCATAGCTGACTAATACTTAATAAATTGTGTTTTAAATTTTTAACTAATAAAACATCAGTAATGAGAGGTAAATTAGAAGTACCGTTGCTACTGACATCGCCTTTGCCGATGATATATCCTTTTGAGTTATCTCCAAAGGTGACTGCTCATCCATTTGAGTATACGATGTTTGACAACATTTCTTTGTTTCCAGTCATGTGTTTTGAGCAACCGCTATCTAAAATCCATTTTCCTCTCTTCTTATGTGGTACCTGCAAAAAGTTTATAAAAAGTTGGTACCCAATCTTTTTAGGGTCCTAAGAGTTAGATCTTAGGAAGCCAAACCCATACGGGTCCAGAATTTCCTTTATAAACATAATTCTTGTTATTATGAACAGTTTCCATAAATATTTTGATATGCTTATTCCTTATCAAAACATTATTCGTTTTTGGAATCCATATTTTGATGGTTTTAGTATTTGGATAAACTGTTTTCTTAATATCTTTCTTAATATTATTATTAATCCTACTTTTAGTAAAATTATTTTGTTTCTTAAATCCTAGTCCAGATTTATTGTTAGAGGATTGAGAGTTTTCTAGTATACTAGAAAGATTTTCTCTTCCTTTATTGAAATTAGAAACATTTTTAGAAATATCATCAAATTTTATTTTAAGACTACATTTTTCTAACTCTAAATCCTTAATCTTAGATTTTAAACTATTATTTTCAAAAAGTAAAACATCATTTTTATTTTTCTGAATTTCTAGTTCTTCAGATATTGACATAATTTGAGAAGATAAGTTAGAATTCGATTGTTGAGAAATTTCAAGTTCTTCTTCCAATATTATCTTCTCATCTTTTAACATATCTACTTCTAAAACTGTTCTATCTAACTTTCTTTGCAACTCCTTATTTTTCTTTTTAAGTTGTTTTGTTAAATTTACTAATTCAGAATTTATTTCAATTAAATCTTCAAAAGTAAAATCACTTACATCGTCTGACGAAGCCATGAAGCATACATTTGCTTGTTCATTATCACTTTCACTCTCTGATGAGGATGATGAGTCAGTGTCGTCCCAAGTGACTGAAAAAGCTTTTCATTTGGTTTTATCCTTCTTGAAGTTATTCTTTTTACGATCTGGACAATCCTTCTTCATGTGTCCTTTCTTATGACATTCATAACATTCCATTGTTGAAGATGATGGTTTGTTGGTAAAATCACTTACATCGTCTGACGAAGCCATGAAGCATACATTTGCTTGTTCATTATCACTTTCACTCTTTGATGAGGATGATGAGTCAGTGTCGTCCCAAGTGACTGAAAAAGCTTTTCGTTTGGTTTTATCCTTCTTGAAGTTATTCTTTTTACGATCTGGACAATCCTTCTTCATGTGTCCTTTCTTATGACATTCATAACATTCCATTGTTGAAGATGATGGTTTGTTGCTATTGGAATTGTTGTTGGAATTATTTTTGTTTCCCTTGAATTTGTTTCTGTTGAATTTCAAAAACTTTTTGAAATTTTTAGCGATCATTGCCATATCTTCATTATCTGAGTCGGAATCATCTTTTTCTGCTTGAAATGCCACATTTTTCTTTTCTTGTGCACCATTTCGTTTTGCCTGCAAATTTACTTCGTAGGACATTAAATTACCTATCAATTCTTCTGGTTTTAATGTTGACAAATCAGTTGCTTCTTCAATAGCTAGGACTTTTCATTCCCATTCGTCCGTTAAAGAATTTAAGATTTTTGTAACAACATCAAAATCAGTAAACTTTTGTTCTAATGATAATAAAGCATGATAAATATCCTAAAATCTAGAGTACATGTCATTTATAGATTCATTTGGCCTCATTTTAAAATTTTCAAACTGATGTTTCAACATTGAAATTTTGCTCAATTTAACTTTGTTCGTTCCTTCATGTGAAACTTTAAGAGTTATCCAAATTTCATAACCGGAAGTGCACATGCTAACTCTATTGAATTCATTTCTATCTAATGCACAAAATAAAATATTCATAGCCTTAGCATTTGATGTAGCATCTAGTTTTTGTGTGTTACTCCAAGTTGAGTATTCTCCAGTAGGAGTTGTGTACTCACTTTGTATAATATTCCAGATATCAAATCCACTTGATTGCATATAGATTCTCATTCTAGTTGACCAATAATTGTAATTTATACCATTAAAAAGTGGAGGTCGTGAAGTCGATTGACCTTCTGTGAAACTAGAATTAGTGTGAGTGTTAACATCGTTAATTTGTGTGGTTGCCATATTACTAGAAATAAATATCAAATAACTTTGTGATGGTTATAGGATGACCTTGCTCTGATACCAAATTAAAGTGTACGTGTAGTACTAAGGATCGTGTAATATGGTATATAAATGCGGAAACTGGTAATAACAGTAAAGTAAAAATTAAAGTAAGCACACCAGGAATTTTTATACTGGTTCGAACTTCCCGTTCTACGTCCAGTCCCAGAATACCCTCTGGATTTAAACTAAACCCCTCACTTAACCCGGAGGAATAGGTATACGACACCTGAGCAGCCGAACAGGAATTTTTCCGCCTCAACAACCAAAGAGGACTTCAGCCTAATATAAATTGTTTGTTGACGAATGTGTTCTAAATAACACTGATTGTCTTTATATAGTACAACTTTCCTATAATCAAATCCTCAAGAGTATATATGTGTGTGAAGATTTAGAAGGAAGATAATCACGTAGAATCGAAGTTTATAAATTGAAACAAGGATTCTAGTGATATTAATTAAGAATGAAAACTTTTATTTGCAGAAATGAATAGAGATTAGATTTCAGAAATATAAACAAGAATCGGTTATTGTAGAAATGAATTGAATGTGTTTATATAATTGTAGAAGAGTTATAATCTTTCATGAAGAGTTTCAGTCAATAGTTGTGTCCATATCTCTTGAAACAGAGGACATTCCTCTTCATGAAATGATCGCATCTCTTCAGAAAACTAGCCGTTATTCTCTGGTCGGTCGACCGGAAAACCTGGTCGGTCAGCTGAGTTTGAAATCGTATACAAAACAGAAAGTCACTGTGCACATAACACAGGGTCGGTCGACCGAGGATCCTGGTCGGTCGGCCGACCTGATGTTACTTGCACAGTGTACACAGTTTTAATATAAATTGTTTTGTGTGTGTGTGTGACTATTTGAGGAATGATTTTAGCAATATTCTAAGACTCAATAAAATAAAATATTCATTACTAATCTCTGGATTGTAGTCTTGTCTCCTTTGTAGTACACAATATGCACTTATTCTCTTTTTGTCACTTTCGTATAGTATTCTCGTCGTATGATCTCTGAAGCTTGTGTCATGAATCAAAACTCATGAATCAACAGTAGCTAAATAAGTTCATGGTGATATTCGTTGATGGGATACTTCTCTACTTGAAAAGTGAGGAAGAGCACGTGTTGCATTTAGGAGGAGTGCTCAATACTCTTCGTAGGCATAAGCCAAAGGAATTTTTTTCCAAATGTCACTTTTGACACAAGGAGGTCGCTTTTTAGGAAATGTCATCTCTGAGCATGTAGTCGATCCTAGTAAAGTTACTACAGTATAGGATTGGCACGTACCAAAGTATGCTACAGAGGTGAAAAGCTTTCTTGGTTTGGCTAGCTATTATAGGAGTTCATTAAGGACTTCGCTAAAAATTCTGCACCATTGACCCACCTTACCAAGAATAATTTAGTTTTTACTTGGAACTCATAATGCGAAGATGCTTTTATTAAGATGAAGGAGTTATTGACTAGTGCACCTATTTTAGTACTCCCCGATGGTACAAAGGCGTTCACAGTATATACCGATGCTTGTGATTCAACACTAGGTATAGTGTTGACACAGGAGGAGAAAGTTGTTTGTTATGCTAGTTGACAATTGAAGGTGCATGAGAACTATCCAACTCATGATCTTGAGTTGGCAACCATTGTCTTTGCCCTTAAATCATGAGGGCATTATCTATTGAGGGAGCGATTTGGGCTATTCATAAATCGTAAGGCTTTGAAGTATTTATTCTTCCAAAAAAATTTGAATTTGAGGCAAGAAGGTGGCAAAGTTCTTGGTGTCGTATGATTTTAGTATCTCATACATTCCAAGCAAGGGAAATGTTGTAGCTGACGCCTCTAGTAGGAAGCATGCGATGCCGAGTCCTATGTTTTTGAGTGGAATCATTTAGGGTTCATTTCTGCATTTGATTTTTGACCTTGATCGAACACTACACTAGGATCATTAGCACCTTTGGATATTTAGTCTTTGCTTATGGACCGTATTGTTCAATTCAGAAGGAAGACACGAAGTTATTAAGTTGTGAAGCCGAACAGAGAGGAGCATTTGAGTCGTTTGGATCCCTATTCCATTGATTTGGAAAGGTGGTTGCGAAGAGATGGTAAGTTGTGCGGCCCTCTTATTAAGGAGTTGGTAGATATGATACTAATAAAGTCCCATCGTTCTAGGATGACTATTCATTCCAGTGGTGACAAAATGTATCGTGATATGGATAGAGTATTTCACTGGCGTAGTATGAAGGGATATGTAAGGAGAAAGTAGACTTGATCCATATAAGGATGAAGGTTGCCCAAGATAGGAAAAAATATTATATTGACAAGAGACGCATGGAGCTGGGGTTCGTTGCGGGTGACATGGTCTCTGTAAAGGTCTCGCCGCTTACACATGGTATGAGGTTTGGTAATTTGGGGAAGTTAGCACCAAGGCTTGTAGTGCCTTTTTCGATCATGGAGAGAGTAGTGAAGTTAGTTTATAGAGTGGAGCTTCCTGAAAAGTTGACATAAGTTCATAACGTCTTCTGTTACACTTGCATTTTCCAAATTCTGTTAGAGGCAAGTTGATGCAAGCACTAAACCAAAAGGACTGCCCCCATAATAAAGGTAGGACTACAAAAAGGAAGCAAGGAATATGGAAAAATCCAGATAGTACTGTGTTAAAACAGTGACATGACTTAGGGGCTATGCCAATCCCATGAATCCGACGTTGCGTTATGATGCTGAGCCGAAAACTTAAGATGGCTTCAAAGTGTAGGAAGCAATCTGCAACCTTGATACTCACTTCAATATCCAGGACTACGACGTAGCTTCCAGGTCTGTGCCGCAATCTTGCACCAACATAAAGCCATAAGGATGTGTCGCCATCTTGATTTGACGTTGACGTGATAGAACTATGTCGCAATTTTAAAGATGTATTGTCCAACAACGAAGAACTACATCAACACAACCGGAAGTCTTGCTATACTGTTTAATCTGAAGTAACACCAGAGTACAATGTCAAGGATAATTAGACGCTAAACTTCACAGCTCAGTAAATAAAGCCGTGCTTCCGTCAGAATAGGCTGGTAAGGAAAAGCGCCACCATTGGGATATAACAAACACATGAGCACAAAGAGAGGGAAAATAGAAGAGGACCGCACTACAGCCAAAAGACCCGATAAATTCTAACATTATTCCAAAAGCTTATTCATTGCTAACACTTTCAAGTACAGACCTACACTGCACTCATTGAGGACTCCCTAAGCAGTATCATGCAGAATCGAAAGCATTGCAAGGGGCTGAATATAGGGCCACTCAAACAACGCTCCAGCGCAAGTCAACACTCATAGGTAAACAACAAAAATATAAGCATCCCTTGCCAGTAATTTGTGCAGCCAAATACCAAGAGTAGTTCAGCACAGAATCACAAAAGGCAACCACCTCCAAAAATGGCTCGACCTCCTTTTCTAAGTAATATGACTCGACTCTGACTATCTCCACTTCTAGGGCAGTACTATGCAAACATTCCACACCAGACATCATAATTCAGCCCCATAGGTACCAATGCCATCCAAGGCAGGGCAAAGACAAAACTCTCAACATTTCTATGGCAAAGATATTGAAGGTAACGAAGTTCACCCTGAAGAAAAGAAAAACATCTTATTATACTCTCACTCATGTACAAGGGAAGTACATAGACCGTCTGCTCCTTAGACTCAGAAGTGCATAACCGATTCAAATTTGAGTTTCCTGCCATAATTTTGGGTATTCCCGCTTCAATTTTGAACTTCCTGCCAATTCAACCGCTCGAATTATGGTTTCCCGCCAAAGACGCATCAGCAATCCACATAAGTCAAATAGAGGAGATGGATGGATGACACGTGACAAAATCCAAAGGTGAAAATAGAAAGAGTGGAAGAAGGATTTTGGCGATCCATGTGTGTCACTATACTATAAATAGAAAAAGTGATGTAGTAGGAAGGGGATCTTTTTTCGATTTGATATTTTTTAAGGTTAATAACCAAAATTTCTGTACTCCCTGCCATTAATATATGTACTAAGAAATATAAAAGAAGAAAATGATATTTGATCCCTAGACATAGGATTTCTTAACATCTGAACCACGTAAATTCTCTATGTCTTTTACTTTTTTCTTCTTCTTATCTTGTCGTCGGTGTTATATTCTTTTCTGTCTTTTTTGCTTGAATTGGTTATTAATTCAGCTTGAGATTTTGACAAACAGTTAGAATGCATCTACATAATTTAACATTACTTAAATTTGTTGATTCTTAATTGCGAATGTAATTAGTGTTGTAATTACTTCACGATAATTTGAGTATTGTGAGACTAAAAATCTCACCAACATTTTCGATGCTTAAAGGAGGGCCTAAACCTCTGCTTCCCTAAAACAGCAAGATTTACCTATATTTTCTCCACAAACCATGAATCTCATAGATTCCATAACTCCTTCTACACAAGCACAATTATACCTGGCCTAAAAAACCTTAAAAAGGCCACTTGTAACCTCGAAAGTTCAAACCTAGGTGGAAGCTTCGACAGAAGCCCCCTCAGATCCCATCCTGACCGTATTTCAAGCCTTCACTAACCAAATAAACCAACGAATGGAGGGGATAGGAAAGACTATAGCCCAACGTGTCATTCTTAGGTCAACTTCACCTCAACCATCCATAGCTCATTGCCTTCATTCACCGACCACGATGGTTATGCAATGCATGGATGATATCCGCTCTCCTATAAGTAAAAACGGTGAAGCTGGCTTGAAAACATATATTAAACTCAAGGGAAAAATCCAAGCTAACCTCCAGATAAAATTGAAACCCATTAATATAAATAAACTCATGTTGAAAAAGCAAGCCTGACCTGCTTTTGATGATGATGCTTCTTCACTATGCGGGAGCGATTCGTCCTAGATGGATCATAGGGAAAATGAGATCCGATAGCTAAAAATTCATATGGAACAACTGGCATGGCTTTGCCAACAAAACACCGGAGAAAAGGTCACAGAAGAAGGTTCTTCCCCATTCAGTGAGACCATTATAAAGTAGATTTTCTAAACAACTTTAAAGCCCCATCAATTGACAAGTTCGATGGAACTACCAACCCAAATGACCACGTTTTCACTTTTGAGCACATGGCCATTCTTAAGGTAGGAGGATGGCTCGATGTAAACTCTTCCCCGTTTACTAAGCTGGTGTAGCCTTCCGATGGTTCAAGAGGTATAGGCCAGGAGAGGTCCGCTCTTGGTGACAATTATCCGTAGATTTTCTGAGGCAATTCAACTCAAGGAGAGAAGCTTCCCCAGATGTAAACACCATGTTATGCATAAAGCAGGGTGAGAAAGAAACCCTAGGCAACTTTATTAAATGTTTCAAATCCGAGGCACTCTGGATCGGGGTAACTGTGAAAAAGCGTGACTAATGGTGGCTAATGTCGGGATTATATGAGGTACAACTATATGGGACAAGAATAGTAGAAAGCCATGTCACAACATGAGGGATTTCTATGAAAGAGCAAGGGGTTATATCAGGATGGAAGAGGCTGATCTACGGGCCAAACTCAAAGAACCTCTACACCCAACTATGACAAGAATAGAGGGCTGAAGGGTTTATCCACCTGTGAAACAACAAAAGAAGCTCAGCTTCATGAAAAAAACTCCCATCATCCATACTCCTAGACAGATATATGAAATGACCAGGATGGAGCTTGCATATAATGTACCTAACAAAGGGAAGAAGATGGAGTAGAATCGAGGTGGAGCATACTACCAATTCCATAGAATGAAAGGTCACCACACAGATAATTGTAGACATCTGAAGAACAAAATAAAAAGGATGATTCAAAAAGGATACCTGAGTAGCTTCTAGAAAGACAGCAATGAAGATAAGACTCGAAAACTCACCCTAGATCCGAACGAGAACCAAGCAGGAAACCCTTCCAACCTCATAGCCTCAATCCATGGAGGACCACACCTTGCTGGGACGGACAAAAAAGCACAAGAGAGATATATACAAGAAGCCAAGGCCCAGCAGAAGATGGCATTCCATGTTAAGTAGAAACCAACATAGGAAATAACCTTTGCAGCAGCCGGTGCAGTTGGAGTCGTATTCCTGCACCAGGATCCACTCATTGTCTTGGTGCAAATTTCATACTGCACCATGAAAAATTCTCTGTTGATTTCAAAAGCTCATTCAGTGTCATCTTCAAATCAGCATATGACCAGATAAAGCTTCCGTCAGAAATTTTAAAGCCTAGTCCTGAGCCAATTTATGGCTTCAATAACACTGCAACCATCCCTGTGGGGTCAGTACGCTTACTTTTTACAACCGGAACTTCACCTTTGCACAAATCATTCTATGCAAGCTTCCTGATCACTGACCAACCATCACCGTAAACCATATTCCTGGGAAGACCTTCCCTGATAGACTTAGAGGAAATCATCTCCTAGAAAGATTTGCTCATGAAGTTCAACACCATTGCCTAGATAGAGTCGATAAGGGGGGAATAGTTTTTAACTAGGGAGTTATATAATGTAAACCTTACTTCTAGAAATAAAATTGTTCGAAACTACTCTAGTATCTCTTTTAATACATGTAATAGTAGTAATGAAAAGGAAACAAATCAGTTCACAAAACTGCACCAGTACCAAGTACCAAAGCTGAGGTTAAAACAAGCCATCCTGCGGCTACAACATTAGTAAAGAAAGAAAAGAGAAAGTATATGCACATGATCGACGCTGATGAATATAATTTGGTCCAAATGTAGTACTTCTCTGAAGAGGCTCAGAAATAGGCACTCACGATTACTTCTTAACTAAAAGTGGAAGCAGAAAGTGAAATAGACCCGAGATTAGGGGAGACAAAGAGAGAGTTAAAGCCAGTAGATGACATTGAAGATGTGCAAATAGGTCCAAAAGACCCCATAAAGGTTCTAAAGATAGGAAAAAATCTCAATGTAGAAGCCCGAGTTAAATTGATAGACTTCTTAATAAGGTATGGAGATGTATTTTCTTGGACACATTCAGACATGGTAGGAATAGATCCAACCACCATCTTCCATGCACTCAACAGTGACCCTGATGCCCATCCAATCAAGTAGAAGAATATAACCCTAAATCACGAGAGGTATAATACTCTGCATGAAGAAGTCAAGAATTTGAAAGAAAATGGATTCATCAGGGAAGTGTACTACTCGAAATGGATCGCTAATCTGGTATTTGTGAAAAAACACAATGAAAATGAAGGACCTATATAGATTATACCAACCTCAACAAGGCTTGCCCTAAAAACAAATTTCCCTTACCTAGAATTGATCAGCTAGTGGATGCAACCAGTGGGCATGAACTGCTCTTGTTCATGGATGCATATTCAGGGTACAATCATATAGCTATGTTCGAGTTGGATCAGGGGCATACTAGTTTCATTACGGACAAAGAGTTGTACTGTTACAAAGTCATGTTGTTTGGGCTCAAGAACTTTGGGCCAACTTACCAAAGGCTAGTTAATATGATGTTCTCAGATCAGATCGAAAAGAATGTTGAAGTATATATGGATGACATGCTAGTTAAGTCAAAGGCAGCATCCAGTCACATCCAAAACTTGGGACAAACATTTGAAGTCCTAAGGCAGTACAATATGAAGCTAAACCCTTAGAAATATACTTTTGCCATTTTGTCGGGAAAGTTCCTGGGATATGTAGTGAGCGCACATGGTATTAAAGCAAATCCAGAGAAGGTTGAAGCCATATAGAAGATGGGGACCCCAATAAAGCCAAAGGATCTCATGAGCCTAAATTGCAAGGTAGCACCGCTAAGCAAGTTCATCCCTAAAGTAACAGATAACTGCATACCATTCTTCGATCAAGTGAAGAAGGGAACAAAATTTTGAATGGGCTGAAGAATGCAAAGCCACGCTGCAAAACCGAAAAGACCATCTGGTCCACACTCCCATGCCATCTAAACCGGTAACAGGTGAGGACTTATATGCATGTTTAGCTGTAACTGATAAAGCTGTCAATGCTACAGTGGTTCGGGAGGATGAAGGAATCTAGAGGTCGATTTACTTCACAAGAAAGTGTCTGTTAAGAGCGGAGTAGAATTACTTAGTCATCGAAAAGCTAGCTTACGACCTACTTCTCATAGCAAGGAAGCTGCGGCCCTATTTCCAAGCATATCCCATCAAAGTCCTCATAGACAAACCACTAAGAAAAATACTATAAAAGCCAGTGACATTAGATAGATTACTGAATGGGCGACGGAGCTTAGCCAATATGACATCACTTACTGCCCGAGGAAAGCAATCGAAGGTCAGGCATTAGCAGACTTCATTGTAGAATGCACACTTCCAACTGAATCCCTACAATTTGTAGATGGAGGTTCAAATAAATAAAGACCAGAATCAGATATGTGCGGATTACTCTAGATAATCAGAAACTATATGAAGCAGTAAAGCTTGGGTTCAAGGCGACCAACAACGTGGCAGAATATGAGACTCTCCTCATAGGCTTGAGAATGACCCAAGTAATGAAGGTAATCAATATTAGAGTTTATAGTGATTTCCAATTAGTTGTGAATCAAATGTAGGGCAATTACCGAGCGAAGGAGCTAGTTTTAGCCAAGTATGTGGAACTTTCTAAGAAATTACTGGAGCAGTTCGAACAATTTAGTATAGAGAAAATTCCATGGGAAAACAACTCTTCTGTCGATTCATTAGCTAAACTTGTGAAACCAAAGTAGCAAATAAAATGAAAGCAGTTCCAATAGGACATTAGGCAGAGCCGAGCATCATAGATGCCAACCAAATACCGGTCCTAACCCAAGCTCGATGGGCAATGATCCAGGGATCTCAAGACCAGGAAACTAAGGAAAATCAAGAGCAATCCCCAATTAGATCTCCGCTTCAGCAGACTGAAGAAAGACATCGATGACCTCTATAAATAATTCCCGCTAAATATAATCCTACCCTAAAAAAAATTAAGCTGAAAAATAAGGTATTAGGCTCCGTACTACTCATTCTTAATGACACATTATACAAGAGAGGTTATGCCATACCCTATCTTAGGTGAGTTTCCAAAGAAGAGGGAGTACAAGTCATGAGAGAAGTACATGAAGGGAAATGCAGGGACTATTCTAGGGGAGCCAAATTAGCAAAGAAAGTAGCAAGGTATGGTTATTACTGGCCTACAACACTGCAGGATGTAATAGAATTTATAAGAAGATGTGATAGATGTCAAAGATTTGCAAGTATCCCGAGACAGCCATCCTACGAGCTCATCCCACTACCTAGTCTATGGCCTTTCGATATATAGGCCATAGATTTAATAGGTTCACTTCTTATGTTGGAAAGGGGAGTGAAGTATGTTATAGTGGTGATAGACTACTTCACCAAATAGATGGAGGCAAAACCATTAGCCACCTTTACTGTAAAAAAGATAGCCACCTTTATCGTAAGAAATATAATCACAAGGTTTGAAATCCCCCACAAAATAATTTCTTACAATGGGACACAGTTTGAAAGTAGGAAATTTATGGAGCTCTATGAAAAGAATGGCATAACTAAAAGTTTCTCCTCCATCCTACACCCATAAGCAAATGGGTAGGTTGAAGCAGCAAACAAGACTATCAAAAAGTTATTTAAGAAAAGACTGCATAAGGCAAAAGAAAAGTGGCTAAAAGAATTATCCTTAGCATTATGGGCTTATAGGACTTCTACCAGATTCCCAACTGACCATACTCTTTTTTCATTGTCCTATGGATGCAAAGCAACACTCTCCATCGAAGTAGAAGTCCCATCACATAGAAGGATATCATATACGACAGAGAAGAATAGGAAGCTGAAAGAAGCTTCCCTCGATCTCATCGAAGAAAGAAGAGGTGAGGTAATAGTTGTATCTGCCGACAAAGCATAGCATGAAATTACAATGCTAGGCTCAAGGAAAGAAACCTTTGCAAGGGAGATTTGGTACTACGAAGAGTAATGGCCAACACAAAAGATCCAGTGGAAGAAGCTCTGGGCCCAAATTGGGAAGGCCCATTAGTTATAGCAGAAATTTTGGCTAACAGGGCATACCGGCTATCGAAACCTGATGGAAACCTAGTTCCAAGTATATGGAACTTGGAGCAACTCAGACTATATTTTGTATGATCTATGTATTCATGTAATAAACATTGTAATTATTATGCAAGGTAGTAATACAATAAACTGGAAATAGGGATATTGGATGGCCCGAACCAGTATAAAAGTCTCTCCGTGTTAATCTCTTTGACATAGCTAAATAATTGTGTTGAACATAGATATATTAGATGGCACAAACCAACTATCAAAACAAAACTGCGCAAATGCAGCCCGACTTCTCAGCCAAATAACTAAACTAAATGTAGGGATATTGGATGGCCCAAACCAGTATAAAAATCACTCTATGTTAATTGATGTGACATAGCCACACTGGACGTAAGGATATTAAACATCCTAAACCAGTACAAAAACCATGTGCATGAAATGAAAAGGTTGTAAATACGCGACCTGACTTCACAGTCAAACATCAGTCCACCCTCGAATAGCGAGGCAGAATGTGCCAAGCACACGACAAGCTTAAATGCTAAGACAATCAAGTTCAGAAAGCATAAGCTGCACATATGATAAATCCAAAGATGGCAAGAAAAAGACATCACATGGGATTCACAACAATTAACACATCAAGAGCAATCCCAGAACTACTTAAAAGCTTGCAGGTAAACATTAAAAAGCAATAATTTCCTCATATTTATTTAGTTCCGCTAATACTCATTGGAATCTATACGTATTTACATGAACTGGACCCCTACAAATGCTTTAAAAGCTTGAAAGAAAAATGACAAATTACAATCTATAATAAAACAAAACGACAACACAAATCCGACTCAAATTCAGAGGAAATATCGGCTATGATCCCTTTTTAGCGGTAAGGTCTACGGGCATCCGTTGCCGAACGCTGAGCAGAACTTTCCTTAAATTGAAGGGCGTGAGATGAGTCATTCAACTCAGTGAGTACGACTGATGAGCGACCAAGAGCAACGCTGTCAAATGCGATTTGAGGGTCATAGTTAGCGCCAGGCCAAACATCCTAATAATCCCATGGGTCGTACTCATAATCCGCATGATTGTACAAAAAGGTCATATCAAGTCCAAGCCAGAAGTGAGTGAAGACATCGACTGTATGCTTCGCAACAATGTCTACCACAACCCTTCTTACCTTCTCATCATGGAGCTGCTCTATTAAAGAAGCCCTATCCGACCCACCTAGAAAAGTAGCAACAACATCAGGGTGGAGCTGAGACTATAAGTTAAAAACTTTGTTCTCAAGACCATTTATATGTCCCATAGCCACTCTCCTGACCCCCTCAATCTCATCCAAAAATTGGTTCTTTATTTTTTTGGTAGTCCTAGAGTAGGGTCCTAAAAGTTCCCACACAGTAGAAATATGAGGCGAGTTGCTACTCACAGCAGTTTTCGATCCTTCTTTATAAAAAATTGTTAGCTTGGTAAGCTTGGCCTCATAATAGCCTTTCAATTCATTCTTCCACACAAGAACAACATTAGTGTCTGCCCCAGGTAGGGGCGCAGGGGCATCTTCAATGCTAATTTGTCTTGCGATTTGCTCATTTAATTCCTCAACTTTTCATCAAAAGCCTTAATTTCATTCGTATATATTACCCTATATACACCTTACACATCCTTCAACAAACCTCCTAATTCGGTAATCCTAGTCAAAGCAGAGGAAAGCTTTCCTTCCAGATCAACATCCTCTGGATCTCAGTCGAAAAAATAGGCTAAAGATCAAATTAGCCTACACAAAACAAAGTTAAAATGAAGTTTGACCAAGTAAGACACTGACAAGGTAGTTAAAAACTTCATAAATAAACTCAATCTACATAGTATGTGTACAAAAATATACCCAACTGCATATACCTATAAAGTCATTTTAAGTTACAAATTCCTAAAAAAACAACACTAAAAACACCTTAGGCATATTGGCTAGGGGTGGAGTTGAGCTAACGTGGATAATCTTACGGGGACCATAACAAGCACCCACCCAATGATGCATTGGCTCTTCCGCGGTCACCTCGAAACCCTCAATGTTGAAAAGGAAACTCACATTAAGCGTAGGGTTGAAACAAAAAAAAAAAATCCATGGCACGTTGCAAGGAAATTCGCCTCATCTTGCTTTAAACTTTCTCCTATCTAAATTTTTCTATAAGGGCGGCAATCTTCTCCTGCCATATTTATTAACAAGCGTTTCCGCTGCATTGAAAGTAGCCCGAGCTTCACGCAAAGAATTCTCAAGCTCATTGATCTTGAGTACAACTTTCTCTCTTATGATTTCTAAATTATCGATCATCTCAGCCCTAGTTTTCTTAATGTTTCTAGAGAAACCACAAAAATACCTAAGAGCGTCAGTCCTCTACCCTTTCTTTCGTGAATTGGAAGTGGCTTCGGCTCCAACTGCGCTATCTGCCACTTGTGATGGGCCTCCAACCCCCTTAGTTTTCTTTGGAAATGAAGTTTCGCTATCTCTTTCTACTCGTTTTCCAAAGAAAGGTTCACACCCACAGGGGAGCATGAACCATATCCGAACCGGACCCTCTATTGCTTTTCCTTCTTCTATACCTTCCTTCTCTTCAATTTGGTGGGCGAGTTGAGCAGACATATGTTCTATAATTTTATTCAGTTTCGTTATTTATGCTTCATAAATAATGCCAGAAAGTGCCTCGTCGTCTTTTACGGATTGATATAGTTAATTCAACTTTGATTCGACTGCCACGACACCTTCGCGTAACTTAATGTTAAGTTGATTTTAATGGCTTAGCGCATATTTTCCCTTCTTATGCTCTGAAAGGGCTTGCTTTAAGTCTTTCTCAAACTTTTCATTGATGAATGTTAAACATGTATTCTCCTCTTCTAAGGCCACAGTAGGAGTCATGATCGCAACCTCAAATTTGGGTAAAGTTGCATCATCCGAGTCATGAATAAGGAGGGCATGAGGAATGTTGGATTCAAAGGCCTCAGTAAATTCAGAAGAAGGATCATGGGGACTAGCCTAGTAGGTGCTAATTAAAACTCAACTCAAAGAAAATAAAAATGTGCTAAGTTAAAATTAAACAAAACATATATTATCAAGAACACCATCACATGATAAGTCCAATGACTCCATATAAAAAAATGACAACCATCGGCAGAATTCACTCCATATGCAGATTCCTAAGCCTACGCCTAAACCACGCAAAGTGAGGGCTATCAGGCGGGAAGGACCCACTTTATAAGGTATATTGCCAGTGGCTCAATACAAAATTACTAAGCCCCTCCTCTTTAACAACTTGATCAATCTTGGAAAGCAATCCTTGGGTTTCCACCCTAAGTTGGGTAAAAGACTCATCTAACTCTTTCTCACGCCTACCAATAGCCGCAACACTAAGGCCAAGACGATCTAGGTTTTGAGTTTTGAGACTGTCCTCGCTTTCCTTTAGAAGTTTAGTAAATAAAATGTTTACAACCAAATTGTTCACAAACACCTGAGAATAGATTTGAGTGGTGAAATAAATGAAGAAATTAAATGGAAAATGAGGAGTAACACTATATATTGCAAGAAAGAATAGCAAAAAGTAAAAACAACAGGATTTATAATGGTTCGGCGTTGATTGCTTACGTCCACTCTGAATGCTTTCTTTATTACTTTATCAATCAAACGATTACAGTTAAATTCACTAGGAATAGCTTGAGTACATGTTAGAACAAAAGAAACTGATTACAAAAAATGACAGAGTTTTTCCTTTGTAGCCATAAAAAGGATCCCCTAGAATGGCCCTCTGCCCTTGTATTTATAGATGAAGGCAGCCTTCAACCTGACCATTTGGGCTCACCATAAGAAAGGCTTAGCCCAACATACCATGCTAATCATATCAACCCGAGCCATAACACCATGCCATGCCGATCTCACTATAGTATGCCGACCGTTCTCAACATGCCGACCCATCCCATCACATACTTTGCCAAGCCCTTCAGGTATGCTGATCTCTCTTGGAACACCGATCCAATCCACTCTATACACTATGCCGATCTGATTTATATAACATACTATGCTGACTCGATGGGTATAACACACCATGCCGACCCGATGGATTTCACACACCATGCCGACCTGATGGTCTTTATACTCTATGCCGACCCAAACACTGCCATCTGCTATGTCGACCCCATATTGTGCCGACCCGAGCTATTCCATACTCTATGCTGAGTCCACCATATTATCTTCAACTTATTAAACACTTATGATGACCTGAATTATTCCTCATGCTTTGCCGACCCGAGCTATCATTATGTTGACCCCTTTGAGTTTCATTGAATTGACCTAATTATCCACTCCGGTTCCCAAACCGACCAAACTAACTTCTAAGACTCTAACATCCAGTGCTATCCATTTGTCGATTTTATTTATCCTAGGCTGGATATGGCTGTTCAAACATCACACTCTAGTCATGCGGATACTACCTCGTGATCATCCTTCCCATCAATAGTTGAATTTGGACCTCATGATCAACCGCACGTAGCTGGGCCACAGTACCAGGTAACGTTTGCCCCCCATAATATGTCTTGTGAATAACATGATGTGCTTTGAATCCAAGAAAACCAGGTTCCCGGAAACATGCGTATCCAAGTCGCTGGTTGATTATTGTTCTCTCATCACCATTCGATAAAGTAGGTCTGATGTCCTGTCCCATCAAATTCATAGATTTGGTCATACAAAGTTTCTAGGCTTCTTTTTGATTTAACCTTTAAAAAAGGTCGAATTGATTAACTTCTCTTGTGCATGCTAATACACACATTTCTGCTATATCTTAGCCCTTATGGTTCCAGTTGCCACTTTGATTCTCCAAACATTTGTTGTTGCCTTTTGATCCTCTTCTTATCTCAAGTACATCCTTCCTCTTTCTCTTTCATTGTTTACCAAACACGCTACTTTTCTCTCTTCTTTTTTATATTTTATTACTACATTTTTTTAGGGATCGGCATCTTTGTATGCCAACCCCTAGTTACCATGCTCAGGTAGGGGTCGGTAAAACTCAAGGCCGACCCCTTTTTCAGCTTAAGACCGAGTCACTTAGAGTGGCCTGTTCGTATACCCACATAGCCTATATAAACGCCCACTCTTTTCCTTTCTTCTCTTTTACTTTAGTTTTCTAAGTTTTATCCTCTCCTCAAACCTTCAATTCCCCCTTCTACCAAACCACTGTCGCCATAGAAAAAAGCTCCCATTCTAATCCTAAAACTGAACGCGAATTCGAGCTTCCTCCTCGTAATCACTTCCTTTTAACCCTTAATCTCAAAACCCAAACGCTCGCCCTACGTGACCCGAAGCAACCATATAGGTACAAATCCTCCTTTTATTTGCGTTGTTGGTTGTGATCTTTGAGTCTAGGTGAATTCGTATGCCGTTTAGGTTCAAGTAGATGGGTTTCAGGAGAAGAAAAGATGAGGGAATAGGAGGAAAGGAAAAGGGGAAGAAGGAGGAAAAAGAGGGCTCGAATGTGATGGTGTTGGCTGGAGAGAACTCGGCATAGGCTTGAGTGTAGGTGATGGTTCGGTGTAGGAAACGAAGGAGATAGGGTCGGTGTAGGTTTAGGGATCGGTGCATGTTATCTTAAATAAGGGTTCAATGTACATTGGGATTTTAGGATGGATCGACATAGGGATTAGAGTGAAGGGGGATCGGCATTTTTCTTTAGGCATAAGAGTTGGAGAAAAAAGGGGTCGGCATATTCTAGGAAAGGATGGATCGGTATAGAGGTCGGAGGAAAGGATCGGTATAGAGGTTGGAGAAAAGGATCGACTATGGGTTTAGGACATGGGATCGGAAAAAATCGTGGGGTCGGTGTTGACTAACTAAAATCATCCTAACTCGTGTTGTTCAAACATATGACTACATACTGCCTTGTCCGAGCATAAAGTGACTAACAACAACACGACTGGTATATATGGACCAATGAACTTCAAACTTGAACGAACAAATCCCCAATCCACTCAACATGAGTTAAGTATAAAACTGGCCCAACATACTTAAACAACGAACTTTACAATTCTAAACGTCAACATCGAATCCCAAAGCTTTTGTCGTCGATCACTTTCCATGTTGTCCGAGACGGTCAGTGATGACGGTCTCTTCGGACGAAACCTCTAAGCTTCGACATTTTACTTTCGCTTTTTTGATTTTAAAACGTTCACATTCATTTCGCACCGCATTGCACTAGTTGACACACAACACGGGGGGACATGTTATTATTTCTAACACCGATTGTCTACTGAGTATAGCTGACATAGATCTCGAGTTATACAAAGCATTCAGCCGCAATGTCTTCCAGATCAGATATGAGATCAAGCTCCGCCACTTTGTCTGACAAGCCTGTACCTAGCCAGCAAAGAGATAAAGTAGAGACATCTGATCCGCAGGCAGACCTTTTTTCCAATATCCCAATTCTTTCTGTAGAGGTTATAGGCCCAGCTCTTGATGCTGTGGAAGATGCCATCATCATGAATAATCTGGTTGATTCGCAGGCTTTAAAAATCGGCGAAGCCGATCTTTGTCGATTGTGCTCTATCCACGGGATTCCTTTTGAAGATGTCCTAGTTCCATCGAGGCAAGATAGGACTCAATTGCCCCCAACTGGATATACCGCATGTAATAAGTTCATGTGTTGGGCCGGATGTATGCCACCTTTCAATTCTTTTATTCGTGAAGTGCGGAAGTATATGGGAATCGCTCCCACTCAACTGCACTCCAACAGCTACGCCTTTATCCATGGCACTTTCCTTCTTTTCATGAATGTCCTACTTCGTCCACCAACTCCCGAGGACATCCGGTACATTTATAACTTCAAAAGACGAACCGACAGTCCTTCGTACGTCTTCCTTGAGCCTATGCCCAAATGTCAAGTCTTAATGGGTGCATGGAATAAACTTTCCTTGTTCAAGCAAGAATGGTTCTACGTGCGATGTCCTCCCGGCTTCACGAGAAGGTGGTTGGCAGGACGTAAGTACTATCCCCGCCTTTTCCCTTAATTCAAGAACTCAAATCACAGCTTCTTTCTCAATCGTACGAATTCTTTCAACTCTTTCAGGTGCTTGCTCTCGGCCCGAAGGCGTTAGATATTCCAGGGCGGTTGCAGCAATCCGTGCTACCCCAGTGGAGGACAGAGAGATCAAACTCCTTGTCATTGACGAACTAGACTCGCTATACAGGCTATTAGAAGACGACCACAGAATCAGTCTCCTAGGGAGTAGAGTGATCCCGAAAGTTATCGCCGAGAGAAGGGGAGAACTAGACGACCCCGTGGTGCCCCCTGCCGAGGGAATCCAAGAAGGCACCGAAGAAGGGAGATAAAGGAAATAGAAGACGCAGGTCCAAAAAACGAAGATGCAGGCCCCGGACAAGCGCCGACAGCCGATGCGCTGCACACAAGCCAACTGCAACCTCCCCCGAAAAAAGGGAAAAGTCTGGCATATAGGATTAAGAAAAAGAAAACCGGGGAGACCCAAAAATTCGTCATAACTCCAGTCGAAAAGGGTTCATCTTCTCAACAAATGGAGAGCGCATTGAAGGGACTTTCTGACATCACTTTTCCGGACGATTTATTGAATTATGAATTCACCACCCTTGGCGTTGAAGGGCTTAACTCCCACGAGAAGCGGTGAAGGCATGCAGCCTTCCAACCAAGGAGAAGGAACTCCTATGAGTAAAGCAAACGTTACTGGTCCGTCGGGGGGATACACTAGGACACACACAAGCACTTGCACCCCACCATTCACTTGCACTTAACTCTTGACATAGCGACTAATAATATGTTCTCGTTTGGTCCTTTTATAGGTGCAATGTCTTATTTACACGCCTCTGATCGCCTTCGTGGCTCTTCCATCTTCCATCGTTCGAGTCGGGATTCCGAGTCCGGAAGACGCCGAGACAAAGTGGAAGGATGGGAAAAAGATTATCATCCCCAAGAATCATCTTCATCATCCAGAAGGAAGCCCCAAGCACACGCTTCACGTCAGAGCGACCCAACTAACCCTCCAGCATGCAATAGAGATAAGTCCGTGCACCGAGGCTCTCAATATGATGCTCCTCGTGACCAACATTCCGGATCATCAAGCACCAGGCAGTCTCGTGAGCATCATAAACAAATGCTGGTCACATCTGAACAAATTCCTCCGGTTCCTACCCACGATCAAACTACCGCAGAGAAACTAGCTGATCTTAAATCTACCTTCCCAAAGATTTGTTTTGATGGGCTCAAATTCCTCCTTCTATACATACTATCCCTGGAACTGCCAAAGAGAGCTCACTGGCGTGCATGAATGATGTGTATGTACAACATGAAGCGTTCATTCATTTAGTCAAAAAAGTCATTGAGGTTTCTATTGAACGTCAACATGAGATTGATTGCCTTAAGCGGAGGCCATCCATGATAAGGACATCATCAGGCACTAAGATACTGAGCTGCTCACATTCAAAGTGGAACTTGATGAGGTGAAGAAGAATGCAAAGGAGATGGATGAGGCAGTCAGTCGCCTGGAGGCTTCTCATAAAAAGGAACTGGATGATGCACTCCATCGCAGCGGCACCTTGGCTTTAGAAAAGGACTCCTTACAAAAGGAGAAAGACATTTTAGCCCGCCATGTGGAGGAGTTAGAAAAAATGTTGTCCAAGGAGAGGGAGGAGAAAGTCGAGGCGCAAGAGGAGTCACAAAGGTATTATGAGGAGATCGTTGAAACAAGAAACCTGAAAACAAAACTTGACGAGAAATTCTCCCAAATCAAAGTCTTGAAAGAAACCGCCCACGAAGAGGGAAAGAAAGCGGTGCTTGTGGAAGCCGACTTCCGAATTAAGGCAGCTACTGTGTTTGGTAGGGAGGAAATCAAGTGCTTATTTGATCCACTCATCACCAAGTTCAATGCATAAGTCCTCCTTCACCGCAACTTGACTTTTCTAGGCGAGGGCTATCTTGAGTCGCTTGCCGAAGCTTGGGAGATCATTACAAGGATCAAGAAAGAGGAGTTGGGAGTGGCAGAGCTTGATGAGGGGACATTTGTGCAGGAAGTGCAACGAGAAAATGAGCCATCTGATTTAGCTGCCGCTAAACTCCAATTTGGAAAGACCCCTGTACCGGTTCAAGAGAAAGAAGATGTTGCAGGGTCTCTCGGAACCGTACCCAAGGGTCCTCCTCATACACAACTGGCTGGAACGTCATCTTCTCATCCCATGGAGGTGCACGTCGGTTATGATCCAGATAAACCCGGACTTGGCCGACATATGTTGTCTCCTATCATCGAAGGGAGTACTCCGATAACTACCGAGAGTCAACTAGATGCTGGTACCACATCATTCCTCCTCCTTCCCCAAGTATTTCTACTTAAGGCGGCAAAGGGTCTCGAAAAAGACACTCAACCGATTCGAATCCCGAAAGGCCAAAGAAGGAGAGGAAGTCAAAGAAATAGTTGGGCCTTGTATTATTATGCTTAGTCCAAATAAGTTAGACTTGCGTTGTTTTCCTTTTTTTCTTTTCCTTTTTAGTAGCACATGTATGGGCATGGATCCCGGACTCTCGAATGGTTTGTAAAGAATTCCTGGGATTGTAAATAAAATTTTGTTCCTTAGTCAATCATCGAGTTAATTATTATTTCATAGAGTAACTTCTCTTGTTCCAAGTGCTTGTGATAATTTTTCCAAGTTTCGTTGATAATTCATTATCTTAATCTCAAAGCTCCTTTGTAGGCTCCATCTCAAGTCACTAATGATACCAAGCCAGAATTGTAACCAACGGTCATACTCCACCGTTAACAATTTGAGCATCTCCCGTCAATATCGGACCGGAGTTTGTGGGATAGCGAATGGTTGACAACTCTCTTGTTTATCCGTCGGCTTGGATACTCAGGACTTTTTAGTCCTGTTCATGGACTTAGATTATTTTTACTGTAGTTTATACTCTAGTCCATGCTTCGGAGACTCAGAATACTCTAATCTGCATTCTGGGGACTTAGAGATTTTTTCAAGTCGTTTATACTCTAGCCCACTGTGGAGACCCAAAAATTTTGAGATAAAAATTAAATAATATATATATATATATGATAAATTGGTTAATAGAAAATAATTGAAGAATAAAATGATTTGAAAATGAATATCAAAAGGGAATAAATATTTCAGCAAATAATGAGGAGAAAAGAAAAATTAACTAAGGCATGAATGAGTTTTAAATACACATATCTTATGAATACTATAAATTTATATGTCCAGAAAAGTATTTGGGAGTGGAATAATTCCTTTTAGCAATTGAAATGCATACCAACTAGTCTGGTAATATTTATAGGTATGAATGTATTTTAAAATAAATCAAGATAGATGACAAAAATTTGTTAGCCAAAAATAAAGCTTACAAAAGAAATGTAGGGCTGAGTCACATAAAAATGATGTGCAAGGAAATCATGCAAATAGCATGTGCACAGAAAAGTAATGAGGTAACTGTTTTACTGAAAATAGAAACCAAGAGAAAATGGCACTTTTAGCCATAAAAATGCATACATTAATCCCTGAGTAAGGTAAGGATAGAATGGGTTTTTCCCTCCATTTAAACCCTAACAGAATGATTTAAATCAAGGGAGGAGCAATAGTTGTCCAGGGAGAGAAAACAAAAATTAAAATAAAATAACTCACATTGCCTTCAGACCTGAGCATTCCCGGAGAGAAGCAAAGGAAGGTGAGTGGTAATCACTTTGAGATTTATGGCACTAAGACCCATAGTAAGGGCAGCCAAGTTATTTTCATGAGTAAAATTTATTATGATTTTTAGTTTGATTTTATCCTCTGAATGAATGCATGCTAATTATGGGTGATATTTTGATTGAACTTTTGGTTGGAGTTTTGATCTGTCTTTGTTTGTTAAGATGGTTTCAGTCTTTTGTTTTAAAATAAAAGTGATCAAACATGTATTCAGATCATAGAAATGGATTTAATGATCCAGTTTTATGTAAGAAATAAACTGAATATTATATTGAGAAATGGGGTATCAAAGGAAAAATAGTAGGCAGCATAAATAATGAGATTTATGCTTATGCCTAATCTATATTAAAAATGTCATGAACAATGCAGTATCATGTATAGGTGATGAGTTGTTCCTACTATGAGTTAATATGTTTTATGAGTTTATCTTAAAGAAAAATCATGTCCTATGTTCTCAATAAAAAATAAATAAATGGGATATGGTTTCATCATATTTATGTGAGATATAGGAAAACTTCTGTAGATATATATACATATATATAAGTTTCAGAAATATGATTTGAATAAATTGACCTTGGGATGGGATTTAGTATTTGTGCATGAAAGCTTGTTATGTCTAATTAAAACCCTTGATGGAGTTTCTTAAACTATTGATTCATGAGAGAAAAGGAAAAGAATGCAAAGCATTTCTAGTGATAATAAAATTCTCTGAAGATAAATAAACATGGTCTTTAAATTATAAAAATAATTTAGGAATGGTGCCTTGATCTGCTCATCATCAGGAGGATGATGGGTATGTGCATGACTTGCTAAAGTCCTGTAGGCCTCTGTGAAAAGGGATAACAGAACTGAGCCCCTTTTCAATGCACACATAGTGTTCAATGGCAAGGAGCTAGACCAAACACAAAATGTAAAGAGAAATGAAAGGGGATTGATCAGTCAGGCTATGGAATTGGAAATAATTTCATAGGAGTATGTATATGAAAATCTGGATGGAATGAATGCATGGTTGTTTGAGTGTATGATTGATAGACAAGTTCACCAATACTCAGATTTAGTATGAATTAGTTCTCATTAAACTGATATGTTTTCCATGTAGCATTAAGAATTTACAAAATGTTTAACCTGTGATTTCACTCATACCAGAAATTTATTTCTGACCCTATTTGTTGCTTTGTAACATTTGGGGTGTCTCATTTTTGTTGAGGCAGCCCTAGATGTTGCTGCAGGAAAGGAAGCATAAGAATCTTGTTAGCATGGATACTTGAAGACCCACTTGCATTTAGAGTACTTAAGGAATTTGGCAGAAATATTGTAATAATTTGGCTAAGCAAAACTTTATTATGTTTTAGTATTTTCTGGATTGATATGTGCTTATCTTTCTGAGTAAAGAATATGTAGAAACTTTTGTATTACATATATGTGTTATTGGTTTCTGTTTTAAATGACTGACCTGGATAACCTCTGGTGAGGTATGATATAGGGGATCATGTCATATAATTTGATATGTGACCATGTCTCCCTTGGCAATGTCTGATTAGCTTTTAAAATGGTAAAGTAGAAGTAATTATAGAAAGAGATGAATATAGACATTTAGTAAATATTTTAAAGTCTGAGTTGAACCAAAACTGAGTTAATCAGAAATGCATGATCATGGCTTATAATTGATATAAGTACATGTCAAGCCTGATAATGAAACCTCAAATTCTTAGTTTAGGTACTTAAATTACAGTAGAAGTTTGCATTGATTTGTGAATTAGATCCATATGCATTTTTGTATTACCTGTAGTTCTCACAGCACTATGTTCAACATATCTCATAATCTAGGTACATGACTCAAGTCTGGATGCATTGGGTCATGATCAACTTGAGGTTGATTAAGTAACTAGTAGCTCTGTTTGCAATAGGCATGCTCATCACTTAACAACACCTTAGCTATTACCAATCAATATTAAAAAGAACATTAGTTGTCTACCAGATAAGTTCACCTGAGAATTTGTATTAATTTGGGTTGTAACTTAGCTTAAATCGTTTTGTCTCCAAATATATGCTAAGTCTTAGTGAAGTGTGTGTGATGCATTTGTACCCTGCCTAAATGGATGAGTCTTCTCTGTTTGGTTTTCTACCCAATTTGTCTCTTGATCACTTACATGCTTCCTGCACACTAACAAAAATTAATATATGAGTATCCCTATCTAATACACAAATTTGTTTAATTAGGAATCATGAACCTCGGGTTAAACTAGAAGAAATGAGTTAATTTAAACACCCTCTCATTTAGCATAAAACAGTTTGTATCAAATTACAAAATCCTAGAATCTAAATATACATGGCTTTAAATCCAGGAATTAAACAACTGAGAAGTAAAGCAAGAAAAATAAGGAAAATGTTATTATTTGATCTTATAATCAAGCATGAGTCTTAAGTAAGAAAATCCAGAAAAGAGGGGCTATGTGACACCAAAAACTCTGGAACAAGAGAAATAAGGTGTGACTAAATTCCTTTGCCAACTTCAATTACTCTGATAGGCAAAGAGTCATCTATATATCTTCATATATATATATATGATCTAATTTAATTTAATATACTGATATTTTTATATTGGTCAAATAAGGGATCTTGGGAAAAATGTGAAAAGGGAAGTGATCCATTGAAACATATATCTATATATGTAGAGAGAGAAAAAAACTCAACAGAGAATTCATTAAAAATAAATGAATAAGTAGAGGGTCACTTCAGTTGGTATCAGAGCTATGTTATTAAACATAGCAGAAATAAAGATCAGATTCTCTTATCAAAATAAAATTCTTATGAGACTAAATACATCACACAATTTTCAGTACAAATGAGATTACTGAAATAATTAAGCTACAAATTAAACTAACTAGTTATGTAAAAAATTGTATAACAAATCATGGTAGGAAGACCACCAAGTCATGGAGCAGGACCCTCCAATACAACACCAATGGTTAATTTGCAAGATTTGGTGAGGGCCTTTAGAGAAGGAGCAGTGCGCAGGGAAGAGAATCCTCATGAGGAATTAGCTAAGCTATTAAAGACATTCTCAAACCTAGGAGGCAAGGACTTTGAAGGCACTGAAGGGGTTATGGGTGTGCAGACATGGTTGAGAACTTTGGAAAGAATATTTGCAGACATGCAAATTAATGATCAAAGGAAAAGGCAGATAGCTTCAAGAAGGCTCAAAGGAGCAGCACTAGATTGGTGGGAGGTAATTATCACAGGAAGGCCAGAAGATGAGATAACATGGAATCAATTCAAGGAGATGCTTGAGGCAAGGTTTGTTCCAGCAACAGCTAAGGCAACATTGCTTGAGGAGTTTATAAGGTTGAGGCAAGGACCAATGAGTGTGACTGAATACACTCAAAAATTTGAGAGTTTGTCCAAGTATGGAACTATGCTCATAGGGAATGAAGAATCAAAGAATTCAAGGTTCATTCAGGGACTCAATGCTGGTTTGAGTAGAGCAATGCTACCATATAAAGACATAACATTTGATCAAGTCATAGATCTCACTCTTTCTTTTGAACAACATGACAATGCAAGGGAAAAGTTCAGAAACATGAGAACTAACAATCAAAAGAAAGGGAAGAATAGAGCACATCCTTATGACAAGAAGAATGTAGACAAGAAAGTTGAAGGAGCAGCCACTGGGGAGGTTAAGAAGAAGGTTACCTGCTACAATTGTGGCAAGGAAGGACACATGAGCAATAGGTGTCAAGCAGCTAAGAAAGCACCATTCAGCTGCTACAACTGTGGGAAAGAAGGTCACATTAAGAGGAACTGCCCAGAATTCAAGAAAGGGGCAAGGGTAGGAGCACTGGAAGCCAAGGCAAAGGCAAATGCAGTGGGAAACTTTGGACAATTGGAAGGTATACTTCTAATTAAAAATTACCCAATCACAGTTATATATGACACTGGAGCTACACATTCTCTGATATCACAAGACATAGTGGATAAATTAGCTCTCACATACAATACAGTTGAAAAACCCTTGTTTATTCAAAGCCCACTAGGTAGCTCTTGTCTGCTAGGATTAAAATGTTTGGGAGTAGAATTAAACATAGGAGGAAATATGTTTAAATCTGACTTGTTTGTGTTAAAATATCCTGGAATAGGAATTATTCTAGGAGTAGATTGGTTGAATAAATTCAAAGCAATTTTGAATTTAGAAAATTTTACAATTTCTTTGAAAACAGAAAATGGTAAAAACATCATAGTCATGAGTGAAGTAGCCAAAACAAATTGTCTTAATCAAATATGGAGTATGACTGAAAAGGAAGTGACCTTAAAAGACCAAAAAGTAGTGAATGAATATCCAGATGTTTTTGGGGAAGTTGTGGGAATTCCAAAAAATAGACCAGTGGAATTTCAGATAAGGCTGATCCCAGGATCAAGTCCTATCATCAAAAAGCCTACTAGAATGGGTCCAAAGGAATTAGTAGAATTAAAGCAACAGTTGGAGGAATTAGAGCAAAAAGGCTTCATAAGGCCTAGTAGTTCAAACTAGGGTTCTCCAGTTGTATTTGTGAAAAAGCATGATGGTACACTAAGAATGTGTATTGATTATAGAGAACTAAATAAAGTCACCATCAAGAACAAATACCCACTCCCCAGAATTGATGATCTATTCGATCAATTGAATGGAGCAAGGATTTTCTCAAGACTGGATTTAGCCTCTGGATTTCACCAAATGAAGGTTGAAGAGGAGAGCATTAAATACACTGCTTTTAATACAAGGTATGGCTTATATGAATTCTTGGTAATGCCTTTTGGATTGACAAATGCACCATCCTATTTTGTAGATTTAATGAATATGACATTTAGAGACTTTCTAGACAAATTTGTGGTTGTTTTCATTGATGACATATTAGTGTTTTCAAAATCAGAAGAAGATCATGTAAAACATTTGCATCTGGTTTTGTCTAGACTGAGGACACATGATTTAAAGGCCAAATTCTCTAAATGTACATTTTGGCAAAATGAAGTAAAGTTTTTGGGGCATATTGTATCACAACAAGGAGTTAGTGTAGATCCAACTAAGGTGATAGCAGTGCAGTCATGGGATAGACCCAAATCAGTGACTGAGGTGAGATCATTTTTAGGAATGGCAGGCTACTATAGAAGGTTTATAAAAGACTTTGCAAGAATAGCCATTCCATTGACCAAGTTAACTAAAAAGGAGCAACCCTATGTGTGGACAGAGAAGTGTGAACAAGCTTTTTCATCACTAAGGAAAGCACTGGTGGAAGCTCTAGTTTTGCAAGTGCCAGAGGGTAATGAAGGGCTAGTGGTTTATACAGATGCTAGTGGATCTGGATTAGGGGCAGTGCTCATGCAACATGGTAAAGTCATAGCATATGCATCAAGGCAACTCAAGCCAAATGAAACCAGGTATGCTACACATGATTTAGAACTAGCTGCTGTAGTTTATGCATTGAAACTATGGAGACACTATTTATTAGGTGCTAAGTTTGAATTGTTTACTGATCATAAGTCACTTAAATACTTATTTTCTCAAAAAGACTTGAACATGAGGCAACATAGGTGGGTGGAATTCCTAGCTGCCTATGATCTTGATATATTATATACCCCTGGAAAAGCTAACAAAGTGGCAGATGCATTGAGTAGGCATCAAGCAAAATTGGCAAACTTAATGATGACTGAATTCAAGGGTTTGACCATCCTTAGTGAAGCAGAAGTAAAAGAAGGAATGGGGGTATCAGATGAAGCACACAATGATATGACCGAATATGGAAAACTAAGCCTCATTTCTTTAAGGTCAACTTTGGTTGATAAAATAGGACAAATGCAGGATCAAGACACAGATTTAAAGGAGAAGAAAGATATGATGTCACAAGGCATGACAGTGGAAAATTATGAAGTGGATGAAAAAGGTTATTTAAGGAAAAAGGGGAAACTCTGCATACCAAACATGGAGGAATTGAAGCAAGAAGTTATGGATGAACATCACAAAACAAAATATACAATACACCCAGGTGGTACAAAAATGTACCATGATCTCAAGAGAAATTACTGGTGGCCAGGGATGAAAGGAGCAGTGGCAAAATATGTGGCAAATTGTTTAACATGCCAACTAGTTAAAGCAGATTATCAAAGACCCTCAGGCTTACTGCAGCCTTTGGAAGTGCCTACCTGGAAGTGGGAAAGCATTTCAATGGATTTTGTGGATGGTTTGCCAAGAACAAGAAGAGGCAATGATAGTGTTTGGGTGGTGGTTGATAGGCTTACAAAGATAGCACACTTCATCCCTATAAGTTCCAGCAGAAATGCTCATAAGCTAGCTCAATTATTTGTAAAAGAGATAGTGAGATTACATGGTATTCCTAAGACTATCATTAGTGACAGAGATACCCTATTTACCTCAAGATTTTGGAGTAGCTTTCAAGAAGCCATGGGAACAGAACTAAGTCTAAGCACAGCCTACCACCCACAAACTGATGGGCAAACTGAAGTTGTTAATAAAGTTTTAGAAGACTTACTTAGAGCATGCATACTTGATTTTGGTGGCAACTGGGAAGATCACCTTTATTTAGCTGAGTTTGCTTATAATAACAGCTACCAGACCACCATAGGTATGGCTCCATTTGAGGCTTTGTATGGAAGGCCTTGCTTATCTCCTGCATGTTGGATGGAGACAGGTGAAAGAGTATTGCTTGGACCAGAACATGTGAAGGAAACCTCTGCAAGAATTGAATTAGTGAGGCAAAGAATGAGAGTGGCACAAGAAAGACAGAAAGCATATGCAGACAAAAGAAGGAGGCCAGTAGAGTTTGAAGTGGGGGATTATGTATTTCTCAAAGTTTCACCCATGAGGAAAATACTAAGGTTTGGCAAAGCTGGAAAGCTATCACCAAGGTATATAGGCCCATATGAAATTGTTCAAAGGATAGGAACTTTGGCTTATAAATTAAAGTTGCCAGAGGAATTGAGCAACATACATGATGTATTTCATGTATCTCAATTAAGAAAATGGGTGCATAACAAGGAAACTATTCTTGAATCCCCTACACATGTTGAAATTCAAGAAAACCTGGTTTATAAGAAGGAACCAGTAGGCATAGTGGCTAGAGAGAAGAAGAAATTGAGAAACAAAATAATAAAGTTGGTTAAAATACAGTGGAGTCTAGATGGAAATGATTGCACTTGGGAGGCTGAAGATAGGATGAAGGATAAATATCCTAGTCTATTTTCTGCATGAAGGTATGCCTGAAACTATAATAAATTTAAGTACTATTTAAACATATATATATTTGATTAGTTCTGGATGCATAAGTTTTTAAATTGCTTAGATAAAGATTAAAACTCTTGCACAGTGGAAAAGAGAGATATATTTATAATTGTGGGACACAATTCCTTTTAGGAGGAGAGTATGTGGAGACCCAAAAATTTTGAGATAAAAATTAAATAATATATATATATATATATGATAAATTGGTTAATAGAAAATAATTGAAAAATAAAATGATTTGAAAATGAATATCAAAAGGGAATAAATATTTCAGCAAATAATGAGGAGAAAAGAAAAATTAACTAAGGCATGAATGAGTTTTAAATACACATATCTTATGAATACTATAAATTTATATGTCCAGAAAAGTATTTGGGCAGTGGAATAATTCCTTTTAGCAATTGAAATGCATACCAACTAGTCTGGTAATATTTATAGGTATGAATGTATTTTAAAATAAATCAAGATAGATGACAAAAATTTGTTAGCCAAAAATAAAGCTTACAAAAGAAATGTAGGGCTGAGTCACATAAAAATGATGTGCAAGGAAATCACGCAAATAGCATGTGCACAGAAAAGTAATGAGGTAACTGTTTTACTGAAAATAGAAACCAAGAGAAAATGGCACTTTTAGCCATAAAAATGCATACATTAATCCCTGAGTAAGGTAAGGATAGAATGGGTTTTTCCCTCCATTTAAACCCTAACAGAATGATTTAAATCAAGGAAGGAGCAATAGTTGTCCAGGGAGAGAAAACAAAAATTAAAATAAAATAACTCACATTGCCTTCAGACCTGAGCATTCCCGGAGAGAAGCAAAGGAAGGTGAGTGGTAATCACTTTGAGATTTATGGCACTAAGACCCATAGTAAGGGCAGCCAAGTTATTTTCATGAGTAAAATTTATTATGATTTTTAGTTTGATTTTATCCTCTGAATGAATGCATGCTAATTATGGGTGATATTTTGATTGAACTTTTGGTTGGAGTTTTGATCTGTCTTTGTTTGTTAAGATGGTTTCAGTCTTTTGTTTTAAAATAAAAGTGATCAAACATGTATTCAGATCATAGAAATGGATTTAATGATCCAGTTTTATGTAAGAAATAAACTGAATATTATATTGAGAAATGGGGTATCAAAGGAAAAATAGTAGGCAGCATAAATAATGAGATTTATGCTTATGCCTAATCTATATTAAAAATGTCATGAACAATGCAGTATCATGTATAGGTGATGAGTTGTTCCTACTATGAGTTAATATGTTTTATGAGTTTATCTTAAAGAAAAATCATGTCCTATGTTCTCAATAAAAAATAAATAAATGGGATATGGTTTCATCATATTTATGTGAGATATAGGAAAACTTCTGTAGATATATATACATATATATAAGTTTCAGAAATATGATTTGAATAAATTGACCTTGGGATGGGATTTAGTATTTGTGCATGAAAGCTTGTTATGTCTAATTAAAACCCTTGATGGAGTTTCTTAAACTATTGATTCATGAGAGAAAAGGAAAAGAATGCAAAGCATTTCTAGTGATAATAGAATTCTCTGAAGATAAATAAACATGGTCTCTAAATTATAAAAATAATTTAGGAATGGTGCCTTGATCTGCTCATCATCAGGAGGATGATGGGTATGTGCATGACTTGCTAAAGTCCTGTAGGCCTCTGTGAAAAGGGATAACAGAACTGAGCCCCTTTTCAATGCACACATAGTGTTCAATGGCAAGGAGCTAGACCAAACACAAAATGTAAAGAGAAATGAAAGGGGATTGATCAGTCAGGCTATGGAATTGGAAATAATTTCATAGGAGTATGTATATGAAAATCTGGATGGAATGAATGCATGGTTGTTTGAGTGTATGATTGATAGACAAGTTCACCAATACTCAGATTTAGTATGAATTAGTTCTCATTAAACTGATATGTTTTCCATGTAGCATTAAGAATTTACAAAATGTTTAACCTGTGATTTCACTCATACCAGAAATTTATTTCTGACCCTATTTGTTGCTTTGTAACATTTGGGGTGTCTCATTTTTGTTGAGGCAGCCCTAGATGTTGCTGCAGGAAAGGAAGCATAAGAATCTTGTTAGCATGGATACTTGAAGACCCACTTGCATTTAGAGTACTTAAGGAATTTGGCAGAAATATTGTAATAATTTGGCTAAGCAAAACTTTATTATGTTTTAGTATTTTCTGGATTGATATGTGCTTATCTTTCTGAGTAAAGAATATGTAGAAACTTTTGTATTACATATATGTGTTATTGGTTTCTGTTTTAAATGACTGACCTGGATAACCTCTGGTGAGGTATGATATAGGGGATCATGTCATATAATTTGATATGTGACCATGTCTCCCTTGGCAATGTCTGATTAGCTTTTAAAATGGTAAAGTAGAAGTAATTATAGAAAGAGATGAATATAGACATTTAGTAAATATTTTAAAGTCTGAGTTGAACCAAAACTGAGTTAATCAGAAATGCATGATCATGGCTTATAATTGATATAAGTACATGTCAAGCCTGATAATGAAACCTCAAATTCTTAGTTTAGGTACTTAAATTACAGTAGAAGTTTGCATTGATTTGTGAATTAGATCCATATGCATTTTTGTATTACCTGTAGTTCTCACAGCACTATGTTCAACATATCTCATAATCTAGGTACATGACTCAAGTCTGGATGCATTGGGTCATGATCAACTTGAGGTTGATTAAGTAACTAGTAGCTCTGTTTGCAATAGGCATGCTCATCACTTAACAACACCTTAGCTATTACCAATCAATATTAAAAAGAACATTAGTTGTCTACCAGATAAGTTCACCTGAGAATTTGTATTAATTTGGGTTGTAACTTAGCTTAAATCGTTTTGTCTCCAAATATATGCTAAGTCTTAGTGAAGTGTGTGTGATGCATTTGTACCCTGCCTAAATGGATGAGTCTTCTCTGTTTGGTTTTCTACCCAATTTGTCTCTTGATCACTTACATGCTTCCTGCACACTAACAAAAATTAATATATGAGTATCCCTATCTAATACACAAATTTGTTTAATTAGGAATCATGAACCCCGGGTTAAACTAGAAGAAATGAGTTAATTTAAACACCCTCTCATTTAGCATAAAACAGTTTGTATCAAATTACAAAATCCTAGAATCTAAATATACATGGCTTTAAATCCAGGAATTAAACAACTGAGAAGTAAAGCAAGAAAAATAAGGAAAATGTTATTATTTGATCTTATAATCAAGCATGAGTCTTAAGTAAGAAAATCCAGAAAAGAGGGGCTATGTGACACCAAAAACTCTGGAACAAGAGAAATAAGGTGTGACTAAATTCCTTTGCCAACTTCAATTACTCTGATAGGCAAAGAGTCATCTATATATCTTCATATATATATATGATCTAATTTAATTTAATATACTGATATTTTTATATTGGTCAAATAAGGGATCTTGGGAAAAATGTGAAAAGGGAAGTGATCCATTGAAACATATATCTATATATGTAGAGAGAAAAAAAAAACTCAACAGAGAATTCATTAAAAATAAATGAATAAGTAGAGGGTCACTTCACCCACGCTCCGAGGACTCAAAGTACTCTACTCCGCACTCTGGGGACTTAGAGATTTTTTCAAGTCATTTATACTCTAGTCCACACTCCGGGGACTCTGAGTACTCTAATCCGTACTCCGGGGACTTAGAGATTTTTCTAAGTCATTTATACTCTCGACCGCGCTCCGGGGACTCAGAGTACTCTAATCTGCACTTTAGGGTCTTAGAGATTTTTTCACGCTGTCTATACTCTAGTTCGCGCTCCGGAGACTCAGAGTACTCTAATCTGCACTCTGGGGACTTAGAGATATTTTCATTACACGTCTGTTCATACATTGTATACGTCGATATCAATCAGTTTCAACACATATTTAACATAACATGCAATAACAGTAATTTACGCAAAGGGAGCTTCAAGCTTTTATTCATAATAAAAATAAGGACAGAATAATTTGCCTTATTACACATCAAAAAATCAAATTCCAAAGCAAATATTGAAAACAAGTTCTACTGAAATATGAAAGAAATAGTCTAGGTGAAATAGCATCGGAAATGCTCGCTATTCCACGCACTTGGAAGTGTTACGCCATCAACAGTCACTAGCTTGAAAATTCCTTCTCCAAGCCTCTGTTCAATGATGTATGGCCCTTACCATGTCGGGTTAATGTGCGATAGGACTGGAAAGATTCGTTTCAGGACAAGGTCGCCCACTTCGAAAGTTGTCAATCGGACTGTAGTATTATAGTATCGGGCGACTCGGTGTCGATGAGCAGTTGCTCTCAAATCGGCTTCCTCATGCTTTTCATTAATAAAGTCCAATGACTCTAATAAGAGATTTTGATTTGTTCTGGGATCGTAGTATGCTACCCGATGAGAAGGGCTTCGGGTTCTATAGGAATAACTGCTTCGGCTCCATAAGCCAGGGCGAATAGGGTGTTGCCAGTCGCAGACTTATGAGTGGTCCTATAGGCCCAAAGCGCCATAGGAAGTTCTTCCACCCACTTGCCTTTAGCCTTTTCCAAATGCTTTTTCAAGGTGGACTTTATAATCTTGTTTATAGCTTCAACCCGTCCATTTGCCTGGGGGTGAGCGATTGCTGCAAACCTTTTCTCAATACGATACCTCCGACAAAATTCCTTGAACTCAGCACTATAAAATTGAGTTTCGTTATCATTTATGATAGTTCGCGGAAGATTGAAACGGCATAAAATGTTTTGAATAACAAAGTTAATGACCTTCTTGGTTGTGATCATAGCTGACGGCTCTGCTTCGGCCCATTTAGTGAAATAGTCACCTGCGACAATCGCTTATCTCGCACCATCCTTAGAAATTGGCAAAGAGCTGATGATATCAATTCCCCAAACCGCAAATGGCCATGGACTAACCATTTGCATGATTTCTGTTGATGGTGCTCTTGGGACCTTTGCATATATCTGGCATTTATCACATCATCTCACATGATCTGCAGCGTTTCGGTTCATGGTCGGCCAGTAGTACCCATAACGAAGTACCTTTTTAGCTAACACCTGCCCCCTAGTATGGTCGCCACACTCTCCTTCATAGACCTCTTTCAAGACCCGTTTTATCTCGTCATGAGGGATACACCTAAGCAAGGGAACAGAGAATCCCTTTCGATACATAATCCCGTCTTTTAAAATATACCATGAGGGTTTACAAAGGACTTGCGCTTTTCGTTCCTTTTCTCAAGCAAGACTCCAAGCAACAAGAACTCTTTAAATGGGGACATCAATGACTCCTTCTCGACCTCCATTTCTGGTACATGATCAACTTCATTCGCATTTATACTCAGGGTATGTAGGGTCTCGACTAGAACAAATCCCATTTGTTATGCATCGCCAGTGCTTGCGAACTTTGCCACTGAGTCAGCTTCCCCGTTCTGCTTACGTGGGATATGTGAAATGTCATAGTACTCCATATCTGCCAACAACTCCCGAACTCGGGTAAGATATGGGGCAAGCCGTTGTCCCTTTGCCTGGCAGTCCCCTCTGACTTGGTACACCACCAGCTGGAGTCGCAAAAGATTTCAATAGATTCCACCCCAAGCTCTCTAGCAAGCTTAAGTTTAGCAATTAATGCCTCATACTCGGCTTCGTTGTTCGTAGTAGGGAAATCAAGTTTCAGGGCATAGCGAATTGATTGGTTCTCGGGGGTTAAAAGTACGACGCCTGTGCCGAAACAATGACCATTGGATGCTCCATCAGTATATAGCTTCCATCGTACAGTAGGGATTACACTACTCTCTAGGGGCTCATCCTGCATGGTAAACTCCACTATGAAGTCAGCCAGTGCTTGTCCCCAGATAGCCCTTCAGGGCAGATATATGATGTTGAACTGACTGAGCTCGATGTTCCACTTAAGCAGCCTCCCGGACATCTCCGGTCATTGTAAGACATGTCGTAAAGGCTGATCGGTGTAGGCGTTGATTGGATGTGCCTAGAAATACGGGCGAAGTTTGCGCGATGCGATAACCAAGCAACATGCCAATTTATCTATCTTCGGGTAGTTTCTCTCTACCCCCGTCAAACGTTTACTGACATAGTACACTGGTCTCTGGTTCCGGTTATCCTCATGAACTAGTGCGGCACTTATGGCATGCGGCGATACTGCTAAGTAAATGTACGACTCCTTATGATCTACCAGCTTTGAAAAAACAGGGGGTCTCTCCAAATGACTCACCAAAGCTTGAAACGTGCCTTCATAGTCATGCGTCCACTCGAAATTCCTCTACCCCTTCCTTATCAAATCGAAGAAAGGAATGCATTTATCGATCACCCTGGAAAAGAAATGACTCAGGGCAGTGACCTTCCCGTTCAGTCCCTGCACTTGCTTAATAGTTCTGGGTGCTTGTATATCCCGAATGGCTTGAATCTTCTCCAGATTCACTTAAATTCCTTGTGCATTGACAATAAAGCCCAGGAACTTCCCTGAGGCAACATCGAATGAGCACTTTAAAGGGTTGATTTTCATGTTATAAAACGAAGGATATTGAACATCTCTGATAAGTCTCGAATGTGGCCATTTGATTGCCGTGACTTCACGAGCATATCATCCACATAGACTTCCATTGTCCTCCCAATCTGATCTTTGAACATGTGATTAACCAAACTTTGATAGGTAGCTCCTGCGTTCTTTAATCCGAACGGCATTACTACATAACAGTATAGTCCAACATCCATGACAAAACTAGTATGCTCCTGATCTAGGATGTGCATCAGGATCTGGTTGTACCCCAAGTATGCATCCATAAATGACAACAATTCATGCCTTGCATTCGAATCAACTAGCTGATCAATTCTAAGCAGGGGAAAACTATCCTTAGGGCATGCCTTATTCAGGTCTGAATAGTCAATACATGTTCTCCACTTCCCATTTGCCTTCTTCACCAGCACTGGGTTAGATATCCATTCGGGATAGAGGGCGTCGCGAATAAACCCATTGGCTTTAAGTTTATCTACCTCCTCTTTAAGAGCCATGGACCTCTCCGGATCTATGCCTCGTCTCTTCTACTTCATGGGGACATACTTTGGATCAATATTCAATGCATGGCTCGCGATAGCAGGCGAGATCCCACACATGTCCGAATGAGTCCAAGCGAATACATCCAGATTCGCTCGGAGGAAATCGGTAAGTTCTCTCTTCATCGAAGGGCTAAGTTGTGATCTAATCTTCAACACCCGCGATGGGTCGTCGCGGTTGACTGAGATATCAATTGTCAGTTCAACCGGCGCTACCTTGGCCTCCTTGGGTTCCTCCTCGTCATCCCTCAGATCTATATCTCTGTAGAACCGACTATGGTGCCCAAGCCAAGGCTTAGGCGCTATTTGTCAATCTTCCATGACCTAGATGTGAACAAACTTGTCCACACTCTTTCCCTTATCTTTTCGCTGTGCCTCTCTTAACTCAGCCACATAACATGCATGGGCAGTTGCCTAATCACCATGCACAACACCCACTCCATTATCAATCGAGAATTTCAAAGTCGGACACCACGGGGCAAGGGCTGCCCGAAATTCGGCCAGGGCCGGACCACCCAGAAAGACACTGTATGTTGAATCAACATCCAGGACAATGAATGGTAGGATCCGCACCCTTCTATGTTCACCTTCTCCCAACTCAACCGGTAACTCGACATAACCTATCACCTCAGTGGCCACTCCGTTCAAACCGTGTACATGAGCTTTAGATGGTTTCAAATCCTTAGCCTCCATCCTCATTTAATCATAAGCTTTCTTAAAGATGATGTTCATAGAACTGCCACAATCACTCAGAATTCTTCTCACCACCAGAGCGGGTCCAATCATGGCAGAGATAACCATTGGATCAATAGTAGGGTCCTCCACTCTATCAGCATCTTTGTTTGGAACACTATAGCATCCGTCGTTGTATGTTGTTGCTTAGCCGGAGTTCCATCCTCTATATTTGAGCAACATTCAAATTCCACATGTTTAATTGAACTAACACAACGCTCCATTTCCTGCCAACTCTTGTCCGTAGGATGCAGTCCACTGACTATTGTGTTTATCACCAGCCTCCCACCAGTCTGAGTGGGTTCCTCGGACTGGCGTGGAGCTTGTCCTCAATTGGGATCATATGTTCACTGTCTGCCATCCTGCGAATTCTTGACAAACTGCTGCAACTTTTTCTAGCGAAGCAATTTCTCAATGGCATTGTGCAGATGCCTACATTCATCAGTATTGTGCCCATAGCATTCATGAAATCGACAGTACTTCCCAGTATGCTTTTGTTCCTCGGTCGATTCTTTCAGACGCGGCTTCCTATACTGGAAAGTGTTACAGGTCGACAGATATATATTCTCCAGAGATGCATTTAGAGGTGTATAGTCGTTATAAGTAGGAATTCGTGGCTTCCACTTTTCGGGCTCCCTCTTTCGATCAGAATTTCCTTCTCCGCACCTTTTCTGTTGACCCGACTTGTTTTGAACGTTGACCTGAACCTTCCCAGAGCTCTCGCCAGATTGCTTTACTGCAATGTTGCTTTGTACTGCTTCCCTACTTGGTCCTATAACATTGCTCCTTTTGGAAAATCTGGCCTCCTCCTTTCTCATGAACTAGTTTGCCTTTGAGTAGAAACGCTCCAGCATGGCCGGTGGTTTTCCAACTAGCCAATCATCGAACTCATATTCAGGGTCAACCCCCCTCGTTACAGCCATAAGTATGGCGTGATCATTCAGATTACTAACCTCAGCAGTGGAAACATGAAATCTCTGCAGGTAATCCTTCAGTGATTCCCCTACAGCCTGGATTACACTGGATAGTGACATCATGTCATTAGGGCAAGTAACATGAATCTGGAACTGCTACATGAATCTCATAGCCAGCTCGTCAAATCTCGAAATTGATCATGGGGGCAACCTTGTGAACCATATTGTACTAATCCCAAATAGAGTTATAGGGAAGCATCTACACTTGGTTGCGTCATTCACCCTGGCCGAGTCCATTAACCATTCGTACCTTATAACGTGTTGCCAGGGGTCAGTCTTTCCTAAGTAAGCAGGCATTGTAGGCATGTTAAACCTCCTAAGATATTCAGCCTGTAAAATATTGTCGGTGAACGGAGTATGACTCCTAGAGACTCCCCAATCATCGTTAGTCTAGCCCTGGTTCTCCCTCATCAACTACCTGACCATTGCGGACAAGTCTGGAGTCTGGATAAGAGGTGCTAGGTCAGGCTCCATCATGGGTAAATGTTCTAACCGGTGTCTCCGGGGCATCTCATGCCTTCTTGGCCTATTGTCCTCTAGATGCGTATCTTGAGGATTCACTTCATTATCATTCTAGGGAGGTAATTGATCGGTATTCAAGTGTGCTGCAGTGCCTAAGTTCCCGGTTCCAGGGTTAACATGACCCCCCAGGTGCATTCGAGGATCCATCCTCATGGGTGAGGGATCGGTAGGTACCGACCCCTAGGGAGGGTTCAGCACCGACCCAATTTTGTTGCCCGTGGTGGTCTGCCCCATGCTGCTCCGTCACTCTAGCTCATGTCATTTCAATTCTACGGCGCCTTCTCCTATGGTGCTTGTCTGATGAGGTTGAGCTATCTGACACCGAGTACAAAGCAAGACCTCCTCCGGTGCTTTGGTGTTGCTGTTGAGCAATCTGGTTCATCAGGTTGGCATTAGCTTGGATTTGCTCATTTAGCTGCCTATGGCTCTCCATTAGCTCCCTCATCAAGTCATTAAATTCAGCTCTAGTAACGGAATCGGTGGGGTTCTGGGCTGCAGCAGGCTCCACATTCGCATTAGTAGGCTGGTAGCTTAGACTCCCTTGTTGGACACTAGCAGTTTCGTTGGCATCACCATTATGGGAAGTAGATCTGGTGCGCCTTACCATCTTGAATTCCTTTTCTTAGATTTTGAACAATCCGAATAATATCTGTAAGCTTCTGAAAGTGAACCTGGATCTCCTTTGGAGGATTTACTCAATCTAGTAGCAACAAAAGTGATCCTGATATCCTGAGAATCAATTTCTCAATGAATGCACCAAAATGTTTGTAACAAAATTGGTCACAAACACCCGAGAATAGATTTGAGTGGTGAAATAAATGAAGAAATTAAATGGAAAATGAGGAGTAACATATATATTGCAAGAAAGAAAAGCAAAAAGTAAAAACAATAAGATTTATATTGGTTCGGCGTTGATTGCCTACGTCCACTCTGAATGCTTTCTTTATTGTTTTATTAGTCAATTAATTACAGATAATATTCACCAGGAATAGCTTGAGTACAAGTTAGAACAAAAGAATCTGGTTACAAAAAAGGGTAGAGTTTTTCCTTTATAGCCAAAAAAAGGATCCCTCAGAATAACCCTGCCTTTTTTATTTATAGACAATGGCAGCCTTCAACCTGACCATTAGGGCCCACCACAAGAAAGGCTTAGCCCAACATACCATGCTAATCATACCGACTCGAGCCATAACACCATGTCATGCCGATTTCACTATAGTATGCCGACCGTTCTCAACGTGCCGACCCATCCCATCACATACTTTGCCAAGCCCTTCAGGTATTCCGACCTCTCTTGGAATACCGATCCAATCCACTCTATACACTATGTCGATCCGATGGATATAACATACTATGCCAACCCGATGGATATAACACACCATGCGAACTCGATGGATGTCACACACCATGCTGACCCGATGGTCTTTATACTCTATGCCGACCCGAACACTGCCATCTTCTATGCTGACTCTAGATTGTGCCGACCCAAGCTATTCCATACTCTATGCCGAGCCTACCATATTATTTTCAACTTAATAAACACCTATGCCGACCCAAGATATCATTATGCCGACCCCTTTGAGTTTCATTGAATTGACCTAATTATCCACTCCGGTTCCCAAACCAACCAAACTAACTTCTAAGAATCTGACATTCAGTGTTATCCATTTGTCAATTTTATTTAGCCTGGGCTAGATATGGTTTTTCAAACATCACACTCTGGTCATGCGGATGCTGCCTCGTGATCATCCTTCCCATCAATAGTCGAATTTGGACCTCATTATCAACCTCACGTAGGCGGGCCACGGTACCGGGTAACACAAAACTTATTCAGAAGACTAAAACAAATAAAATAAGCAACGAATACGATGGTCATTCATAAGACAATAACGAAATAGAATAACAATAAAGGAAATTTACCATAACAAAGCAACAATAACAGGATAATTTTTATTTGCATACTGAAAAGGTCTTAAGATTCACATACAAAAGTTAAGTAGTTATATGAGGAGGTGAAGAGACCCCAGTTTCTTTGATACCTCGGTATCATTAGGCACCCCAATTCCTCTAAACACTACATCTTCGCTCGGTTTCCCAAAAACAGAAGGAGAAGCATTTTCTACAGCATGCTCCTCAGCCCACTTGGTCCGGTAGTGAGTGAGAGCTTTATTAATCTTGATAGAGTCCTTTACAAAGCAGAGGTTGACCTCAGCAGAGAACTGGTGCCGAGCTGAGGTATACATTTGGTAGAGTATGCTGTAATTAATGTTAGAAAGCTTCTTTTAGGACATTGCCAGTGCATCCTCCTCCTTTAGCTCATGATCTTTTAATGACAAAGCATCATCCACGGTCTTCGCCGCCTTCTCAGCTTCAGTGTGATATACCTTAAACTCTTCCTTGACCTTAGTCTTATTAGAAGTGGCTGTGGTGAGGTCTGCCTCAAACTTGGCATTATAGGCGATGGTCGTGACCTATTCATCCTCCCTTTTTTACGGACCTCCATCCCTAAGACCCCAGCCTAAATAAAGAAAAATAGAATCATCAAAATAAGGAGGGTTAAAAAATAGAGAGAGAAGAGTGGGGAACGCTTATATAAGTACAAGCCCGCTTTAGTTCAGTAGCTAAGGCAAAAAAAGCAAGTGCATGAGGCGGAAGAGCAAAAGGGGAAGGAGAAATATAAGCGAAGCTAGAAAGATCATCCAAAATAACCCACCCCAGTCTCCTTGTAGCCGCATATAGTGCCTTCGAGCAAGGGAAAATAGTATATGCGGGAGTCAGGAAGAGGCTGCGAAAGTGGAATGGGGAGAGCTCCTAAAGAAGGAAGGAGGCAGATACAGTAAGCTTCTTGGAAATTTGACCAGAGGCCTCCTCATCACCATGCCCCTTCTTTTGGGGTCTATTCTTCATTGGTTTTGTAGCCTCAAGGAATGCATCTGCAAGGTCATCGTCCATTTCACCTGTATATATAAAAGGAATTTCGAGGTCAGTAAAAATTCTCATGAAAGTCAGAAACAAAAAATAATAGATCTTAAACTATTTTTAGCAAATTATACCCCTAGGTTCATCTGAAATTAGGGGAAACTTTAAAATAGAACAGGAGAAGTTATGATTCGGGCGTAGAACCCCGTGCTTTTCTAGCATTGGTTTAGTAAAAAACTTTTGAATTTTTCTCTCCTTTACATCTAATCCTAAAATGTGATTTCTATGAGACTCATATGACTTGGTGGCATCATCAGAAAAGATGGCCGATTAGGGTGCGAACGAAATGAAGAAGGGAAGTTGTCAGAAATTGAAACAAAGAAATACTGGTCGATCCATCTTCGAGTCTTACGAGGGACAAATGTTAGGATCGATTTTTTGGCTTGAGCATAATAAAAACCAGCATCACCCCCGGTTGGACTTTTATTGACATCAAACAAAAATTGGATCTCTAGGTAGGTAGGAGGAGAACTATTCTCCGCATAAAGGATGAAAGTGGCAGTTACAAGAGAATAAGAAAGGGGAGCGAGTTGAATGGAAACAAGATCAATTGTGGTTAGTTACCCAAGGATGATCAGATTTGGGGGAAGATAAAGCCTACATCGAATATGCTTGGGAGAAAGAGAAGTAAACCCATCAAGGGGAGTGTGAATACGTTTATGAGGTTCAGAAACCCTAGCCTCATAACCTTCAAACCCAAAATGGTTCAAAATACCCTCAGTATCTTTTAGCCAAGTTATCTTGGAAGGTAAAGATAAAGGAGAAGAAGAAACCATGTCGAAATCACAAGGTTAATTAACGAAAATCACTAAAATACTCAGAGGGCTACAAAAGAAAAAAGATCCTTACTTCGATTTAAGAATAATGAGCATAAAAGAAATCTATTGTTTCTCTCTTTTCTTTTACTTAAAAAGATAAATTAAGTAGATAAGGAAATCTATTATTTCTCTCTTTTCTTTTACTTAAACAAAGAGGCATAAAAGAATAAGAAGAAGAAGAGAAATATATATGTATACATATACCTTACTCGAATTTTTTCCGCACAGTCGGAATGATGGAAAATTTCTAACATGTCAATCAATTAACAGTAAGGATAATGAGCATAAAGATCAAGATAGATTTACCTGGAATTTGAAGGGTTGATGTTACAGCTTTATAGAAGGTCATCCGATGGGAGAGTGACACGCGTGCAAGAGTATTAAATGAAAAATGGCTACTATGAATTTTTCCCTTTCTTGAAAAGAAAGAAAGGAATAGGAAGAAGTGATGGGATGTAGAGAGTGAAAGTGAACAGAGACAAGACCACACCCATCTATGATCGTTGCAAACTTGGGGGGCAAGTGTTACACCAGCATTTCCTGAATTTACTTATAGACGAGTTAATGCTAGCACCGAACCAAAAGGACTACCCCCATAATAAAGATTGGACTACAAAAAAGGAAGCAAGGAATAAGGCAAAGTCTAAAAATACCATGACAAAATCTTAAGACAATGACAAAACTCAGGGACTGTGCCAATCCGTTGAACTCAGCGTTACGTTATGACGTTGAGCCGAAAGCTTGAGATGGCTACAAAGTGTAGGAAGCAATCTGAAACCTTAATACTCACTTCAATATGCAGGATTACAACATAGCTTCCAGGTCTGCGCCGCAATCTTGCACCAACATAAAAAATCCAAAAGGATGCGTTGCCTTTTGATTTAATGTTAAGGTGATAGAACTACGCTGCAATTTTAAAGAAGTACCACCCAACATCGAAGAACTACATCAACACAACCAGAAGTCGTACTGCACTATTCAATCTAAAGTAACAACAAAGAATAATATCAAGGATAATCAAAAGCCAAACTGCATAACTCAGTAAATAAAGCTGCACCTGCCATGGGAACAGGATGGTAAGGAAAAGCACCGCCATCAAGACATAACAAACACATGAGCACAAAGAAAGGGACAATAGAAGAGGACTGCACTACAACCAAAATGCTCGATAAATTCTAACATTATTCCAAAGCTTATGCATTACTAACACTTTAAAGTATGGACCTGCACTGCACTCACTGAGGACTCCATAAGAAGTATCACATAGAATCAAAAGCATCCCAAATGGCTGCATATAGGGCCACTTAAATGGCGCTCCAGCGCAGATCCACACTCACATGTAAACAGCAAAGATATAAGCATCCCTTACTAATAACTTGTGTTGCCCAATATCAAGATTAGTTCAGTGCGTAATCACATAAGGAAACCACCACCAGTAATGGTGACTCGACCTCTTTTGCCAAGTAATACAGCTCGACTCTGATTATCTCCATCTCCATGGCAGTACTATGCAAACAATCCACACAAGAAAACATAATTCAGCCCCATAGGTATCAACGTCACCTAAGGTGGAGCAAAGGCACAACTCTCAACATTTTTTATGGAAAAGATATTGAAGATAACACAGTTTACCCAGAATAAAAGAACATCTCGTTACACTCTCATTCACATATAGAGGCAGTACATAGACCGTCAACTCCACATACTTGGAAGTGCGTAACCCATTAAATTCGAGTTTCCTACCTCAATTTTGCGTATTCTTGCTTCAATATCAAACTTTCCGCCAGTTTAATAGCAGAAATTATGGTTTTCGCCAAAGAAACATGAGCAATCCACGTACGTCAAATAGAGGAGATGGATGGATGACATGTGACATAATCCAAAGGTGGAAACAGAAAGAGCCAAAGGAGGATTTTGGCGATCCACATGTGTCACTATACTAAATAGAAAAGGTGCTGTAGTAGGAAGGGGATCCTTTTTCGATTTAATATTTATTAAGGTAAATAACCGAAAGTTCTATACTCTATGCCATTAATATATGTACTAAGAAATATAAAAGAAGAAAGTGATATTGATCCATGGACGTAGGATTTCTTAACATCCGAACACATAAATTCTCCACGTCTTTTACTTTTTCTGCACTTTTTTTGTTCTTACCTTATTGTAAATGTTAGATTCTTTTCTGTCTTTTTTTCTTAAATTGAATATTAATTCAACTTGACATTTTAACAACCAGTTAAATGCACCTACATAATTGTGTAAGCACTCAACAACATAATTACTACCTTTAAGACAAATTTAACATTACTTAAATTTGTTGATTCTTAATTGCGAAAGTAATTAGTGCTGTAATTACTTCATGATCATTTAAGTGACGTGAGACCAAAAATCTCACCAACGTCTTTCATGTGTTACACTTGTGGAAGTATCTTCACAATTCAACAGCTGTGGTCGAGTTAGTTGTAAGAAGTTGAAGTGGAGAGAGAAAGTCACTTGTTCCTTATGCACCTACTCGTATTATTAAGCATGAGATAAGATGACTCTGCAACAAAGTAGTTAAATTGGTTATAATCTGATGGGGAGACAATCTAGTTATGAGTTCTTAGGAGCCCGAGGAGAAAATCCCAACTACCCATCCAGAGCTTTTTTCTAGTATGTTTCCATTTAAGTTAGTATAGTTACTAGTGCATATATATAGAATTTATCTTGGTATATTCCACAGTAAAGAGTGTTTGGATGCTAGGCATGGCTGTGAATATGTCGATGTGCACATGTCGCAAGGACATGTTTTGGATGATGGTTGCTAATGGATGAATATTTTTAGTTAGTACAACACATACAAGCTGATATGTTCATGTTGGCTTATGATGCACATCATATTATATATTTTATTTTATTAGTTATATACATAATGGTTGTTGCATTTTTGCTTATGTATTGAATGGTTGCTCATCCAAATAGAATTGCAAGTATAAGATATTGGATACATTTTAGACACATGGCATAAGCACTTTCATTCCAGTGGTCGACTAGTTCAGGAGACCACCTAATTTTATCTTACCTATAAGTTCATATGCATTCCATACCTATATGTACATGTTGTATTAGAAATTTCAATTTAAGGACAATGGTTGTAAGTGATTGATGGTTGAGTAGATGGTTGTATATATTAGTTGTATGAGAGAATTATATTTTTCCACCCTTAGAGATTTTGGGGACAAAATCCTTTTAAGAGGGAGAACGTAACACTCCAAAAATTTGAATAATAAATTAAAACATTAATCAGGGTAAAAATGTAATTTAACATAAAAGAAATAATAATAAAAATTTTCAAACGTTGGAATTAGACATCGAAGCTTATTCTATTGCGTCCAGAATGTCGTTTATAGTTAGAAAACATATATAACTTGTTAAATTTGACAAAACTAGTTAAAATTAGCGAAAACTATAACCAATGGCATTTTCGTATTTTAATTCGGGTTTAGACTAGATAACCCTGATTTTCAACTATAAATTAGACCTTAACTCTCACTCCTTTTCACTCTAAGGCCTAGTCGCTGCCTCCTTATTTCTACACATTCTTTTCTTATTCTTCTTCCTTCTCAAAAAATTCCAATTTCTTAAATCTCTTCTCTAATTTTTAAAAAACAAAGCAAAATTAAATCAACTAAGACAGAGAGGGAGGGAGAAGAATCAAAGAGCAGAAGATTCAAATTGAAGGAAGAAGGAACTAATCAACAAAGTAGGGAAGCGATGGATTCAAATTAAACTAGAAGAGGGACTCATTCGAGGTGAGTGAATTGATTATGATGTTTTGATGATTCATATGTAATTAAATTCCTTTACATTATACCTAAATAAAAATATAAAGTTTTGAATTTGGAAGAATATTTTTAACCTAGAATTTATTTGATTTACAATTTCAACTATAAATTAAAAAGGATAGCAATGATGAAAAAACCCTAGACGTTAATTTAATAAGAATAATAATTGAAAACGGGAAAATGATAGACTGGTGAAATTCATATCAAATTCTACGAAGGTAAATCTTTATGATAAAGTTTAGTTTGATTGGATGAACTGAGAATCGAATATCCCTTTTTCTTTACTTTGAATTGATTATATAACCTAGAATACACACACACGCACACATACACATATATATCTATATATGTATGTATGTATATCTTTGTTTGAGTGTATAAATGTAGTTTATTTAAAATTTATATATATATATAATCGTTGAAATTAACTAGTGAATTCATGTGAACAAAGATAGAGACTATCATAAGATTCGATTAAAAATGAACCTTAAATCCAAACTCGAATCAACGAAGAAGACAAATGAAATAAAAAAATAAACAAAAATCGTAAAAATCTGGAAAACACCAAGCCAGATGTCTCAATAGGTAATCGAAGGTCAGATTTAAGATTCAAACGTTTGGATTTTGGACAATCTTAACACGAGAGAAATTAGCTCAAATTCGATTCGATTCAAACGTTCAGATCCTTTTTCAGATGTTTGGAATCAAAGTTAGTTGTCTAAGAAAGGAAGTCAGACATATGAATGCCTGAAAAGTTTTTTAAAAGAAGGGCTAGACATCTGAATAGTTTCAGCAAGCCCAGGTTGAACCTTGAGCTGGTGTAAGCCAAGTAGGAAATTAAGGGGATTTATCCCAAATTTTGTGACTGTTAGTTGTTCACATAGCTTGCTGGAGTAGGTGCAATAGGGAGTATTAGTTTTACATTAGGTGATTACCTAGGTTCACACTTCATGGTGGGCGTAACATGAAACTCGAAAAGACGTGCGATAGTAGCATGACTAGAAACTCTTATTGTTACTGGGCGCACCTGGTCATATGTTAAACGTGTAGGAATCGGGGAAGGAAGATAGAGACTTCCGCAAATAGTAGGGCTATACTACTAGGTAGCAATTAGACCTATATTGCAATAGTGATTTCTTTAGCTTTAGGTTGAATTCTAAAGTGCATATGATACGTTTACCATCGAGAAAGTGACATGAATGCTTAGGTACGCCATAAATTGTCGAGGTAGTATACTCGGCACGATCCTAGGCATCGTAATGTTCGCTCAATGTATAAGTGTGATATACGTGATTCATCATTGAGAATGTTATCTCAATGTTGGTTAGGAAGTTAATAATTGGAATCATGTATTAGGAATTGACCTAGAGTTATTAGTTGTTGGTTGTTCATCCCTCAATTGGAAACCTTTGTAAGTTGTGTATGGATGTAAGTGTAAATAGAATTATACCCCATGATTTAGAAAGTAACCAATCCTTTATATGTAATTCACAAACACAAATAGACACCCTAGGTTGTGTAGGTTATAGATGAAATTAATCACTTGTGAACACCATACATTAGTAATATAATTCATTCATCATATTTTGTTTGATCCACTCATTTTCTTCCCATTTTATACCCACTACAAAAGGACAGGTCAATGGTGATTTGGCCAGGAGCGTGGAGGAGAAGACTTGGCGTCTGGAGTTATATTATTGATAGTTATTTTATATGTACCTTATATAATATCATTCTATCAGCTAGACTTTATGTTGTTATTTGGAGACATCATTGTATGGATTACGTATTGCCCGAGACTATTACTTGATTTGGTTATTTTCAGTATTTATATTTTATTTTCTTTCGCTGTGAGATTTAAAAGTGCAGAATACTTTACATTTTATATTAGTTTATGAATCATGTAATGTTCAAAATCCCTGACGACTCATATTTCTTAGCACGACGCGAGTTCGAAATTCATTTTAGGTTTTGAATGAGTGTGTTCAAAGGTGCAGGTTGTCACACTATATACTAATACTACTAAGTCAAAATAGAAGAATCATGGTAGCTGTTGGAACTAGGCCAGCACGCAGCGGGTTAAATGGGTGAATTTCATTTTTTTTACCATTTTAGATCATATTGGGCCTATGAAGCCTAAATTCATATTGGTCCAATCTAAATAATTTTAAATAAATTCTTTATTTTATTACTTAATTTATATAAAGATTTGATTTTGTATAAATGTGTAATATATAAAGTTATATGTGCATCAAATACATACATACGTGTATGTGTGAGTGCAACATATAAATGTGTACATGGTATAATGTGCCCATATAAAGTATTGGGATTTACATCGCAACAGACACATTAGCCCTTTATATGAACACTACTGTCTAAAACATATTTAAATTATATATAATATTTAAATTTTTGAATATTTATTTTTATTAAAATAAGTTATTAAGTCAATAATTTTGAAATTAAAAATTCATTTTAAATATTTAATTTGTTTATTTAGTAAAACAATTTAAAAATAGATCTAAATCTATATATTTAAATTAAATATTTGTGTGTGTATGTGTATAATAAAATTAAATAAAAGTATCATAAATATATATAAAATAATTTATTTTGAATAAGTTGATAATTTTGAAATTCAAAATTCATTTCAAAATATATAATTTGTTTAATTAGTAAATCAGTTTAAAAACAGATCTAGATCCATAGATTTAAGTTAATATATACGTACATATATGTATTATATAAAATTAAATAAAAACATCATAAATACATTTATATCATTTAATTTCAAAAAAATGATTTTTTATATTTTTTAATAATAATACATTAAAATAATTAATAAGATAATTAAAATTTATGTATTTAAATAAAATGCCTTACGACCAAAATTAAAAATTATACATATATGTATTGTTTTTTTAATTTTATAAACAATAAAGTATAATTTTATAAAGTGAAAATATTAATATATATGTATATATATAATACTAGTTAATATATGTTACACCAACAATAATACATATATATATATATATGTATATGTATATATAAAATTTATATTTAAAATAAAATAAAAATAAATTTTGATTTTTTCTGTAACATTAATTTATGACATATAATAAATTAATTTTGGATATATATTACATATTTATTTGTTCATTTATATTTGCAGTTAAGATAATGTTAAATCAATTTAAATTAGTCTTTAATGTTTTTATTTGGTTTAAATTATATCATAAAATTATTATTGTAATATATATATATAATTAAATTTTATTACTTCAAATAAATAGAATTGATAGATAGTGAAATTTGTAGAATTTTACTCACATATACATATGTATGACAATACAATTAAACAAGACAACGATTGTGCATATAAATTCATTCAAACATATATTAATTAACTATATATTAACATAATGACACATTAGTCATAGATTATAGGATGTTACCTCAAAAATGTTGCCTTAGATTTGCATCTTGATTGGTAGATTTTCTTAGATTTGATCCTCACTTGAGCTCCTAACTGTGCAATTGCTTGGGAACCACTTTTTATTTTTTATTTGATGTTTGGATCTGATATTTTTGGCCTAAGGGGACTGGAAATGGCAGTTGTCATAAAGGGGGGAGAGAGAGCAAAAAGTCATCTAAACAATGAGAGGTATTGTGGCCTTTTATAGAGAGAGTAATGAAGATATTATTTCCCTGATTTACTCCTTCTCTATTACCAAATCTATATCCAACTTTTTTGAATCTTTACCCCCTCTCTTGCTTCCGATAAGGCTATATAGGCCTCAAATCGTTCCAAATCCATTAACAATTAATCACATTTAAATGCATGTCGATATCAAATACTGATTCGTACATATATTACTTTCATATACGTACGTAATTAATTACTATTGGCAACCAGAAAATACTAATGACACTCAATACATTAAATAAAAAAATAATTAATATTTCACAAATATTGATTGATTTATAACAATTATAAATCAATTAAATCATGTGGCATATCAAAGAATTTACCAATGCGGTTGTGCCACTTGCAGGTGTAAATTTAGTCAACGATTAATATCGAATATTAACGTTCACACATCACATAGTTAGTGGTGTAACAGTTTGGGTGAATTTACCATTTATGCATTTTTTTTGGTAAAATCCAATTTTACTATTTTAATCATTACCCGGTAGTGATAATTATTTATACCAATTCTCTTCATCAAAACTATATCACTTTGGACTTATAGAATTTGGTAATGGTTAAAATTCTAATATCGTATGTATTCAACTCTATAGTCCAAACACAAAGTCCTTAGTTCAATAATAATAATTATTATTAACCAAATTGCTTTGGCTCGAGACTTTGAGTTTGAGTTTACTTCAATTGACCATGATACTAACCTCCTATAAATACGGGGATGAATCCTCTCTTGAATAGTGTCTCACTTCCAATGCTTCCACTCGACCCAACTTAGTCATTTGATGGATGTCATGCCACAATTTAACTATAATCAAAGCAATGCTTCCACATTGAAGAGCAACAGTATTCTCAAGCCAAAAGAACTGTGTAATTTTATCACATCGGTATTTTTTGTTTGACTTTAGTTATATTAACTAAAAGAAAACTATCAAGTGGGTCACTCCATAGTTATCCAATAATTATCAGTACATAGCCACTTGGTGCCCCTAGCAATCATGAGTAATATACTGTCCAACATTTAAAGAGCATTACATACTTTAGTTTTAATGGATGTATCGAGAAATATTTAAAATAGAATGTTATGTTATTATGATAAATCACTCGTGGTTACAATGCATTGTAACTACTATCACAAAACATACCACTTATGGATTTTCTATTAAATATACTTTTAATTAAATTAATTAATTAACATATAACACATTATATCAAGTAAATAATAGAAAGAAAACACCATTATTTCAAAAAAGATTGGTTATCAATTTAGATATGTGTCACAAATTACATAATTGCCCATAGGACATACCCCTAACTCTATCAATCTCCAACTTGCACCTGGGGGCAATTATTTACTCTATCAACCAACTCTGTCGAATTTCGATTAACTACCTTTATCATATGGAACTATTCGAAGTATGTTTTTCTACTTCAAGTGAGCTCTTATTATTACATTGTTATCGTATATAAATGAAACGGTATTCTTAATACTTGGAATCACCCTTAGCTCAGTTATAAATTTGTTCACTTATATTTATACATTATTTTTATTGCAACACTATTTAAGGTGATGTACTTAGCCTTTTAATGAATTAGCCACAATCTTTCATTTGGAACATTTCCAACTTAAAGCTTCTTATTTGAGGTTTGAATATGAATTTAATATTGACATATTATACTTGATAACACTTATGAAGTTCGAGTCCGAACACTTCTTCATAATGAGTTCGTTGTTTCTGTAAACAATTCTCTAGTGTTTCGTAAATACTCGAGAACACTCTAAACTACCACATAGTGATCTTAATTGGATTTGATATTTGCTTTATGCATCAAATACATAAGCAACTTATGATATTATAGACAATACATGTATGATAATTCTTATTGTCAATACATAAGGAATCCATCTTACATGCTCTATATTAAACATTTTAATAAGGCGTCTTTACATATCGTTTGGGACATTCTCAACATCTTTATATTTGTTATAAAAGGTATAATTTACAAATCGAATACTGAGTATTAAACAACCAAACTATTACTAATATAAGTACATTGTTAACAATCAGCAGTATATTGTTTATTTATAATTTAGAAATATCTATTATCCTTTTAATGGTTCTTTCTTATGGATGCATGCTTTCTCTGCATTTTAACTGAAAATCAAACTATTTGATATTTCTATCAAAACACTTGTTCAACTTTGATGCTTGTCGAACGATACTACGGTACCCATTCTTGGATCATATCTGAAAACCCATCAAACTCAATATCGCTTCCACTAACTTCAAGACACTTTGATTGTTATGTGAAAACGGTCTACCCTAAATCTGTATTTAGATTTTTCTGTTTCAACACATATGTCCCAAAACACAAATTCATAACAAGCGATAATTTTGTGAGTAAATCCGAATTATCTTGATCAAGTTGAATGATGAATCTATCGCACAGATTTCAACAATTGAAATTTACGATGTTATTCTTATCAACGTTGCTCATTATATTCCAACTACATAAGTCTTGCTCTTGAAGACGTATTCACAGCCGATGGATCATATCCCTTTAGGTACAACTATCAAAATCATATTTTGATAACGTCCTGGGAATCCTTTCAGATTTATGCATCATACCATATGGCAGAGATAATACTCTTAATGATTTAATTAACAACTAAGGATTGTCTATTCTCGATATTAATAAGAAACGCATAGTTTTTCTTTATTGTGCAAGAATATTTATCAAACATTCTAATGTGAGGTGTTCATTTAGGTTTGGTTAATTTCATTTCATCTTACATAATCAGTTTCATCTTTGGATCATATCCAATTTCATTTTACTCCCAATAACTTCTAAAATAAATTCCTTCGCTATGAAATTTGTATTTCTTGAAACAACAGTTCTTTTTTGGTGCAACAGAATAGGTATTCCTAAACACTTTATGAATAGCCTTATATACAAAACTGATTTGGTTTTAGTTTATAGTATTTATGTTCAAAACATAAATTGGTCATCCAATGACAATCGTTGCCAAACTCCTTTTGGCAGTTCATACAAGATCCTTCATGAAGAATTATTATGTGCAGTCTTTAGACTCGCACAACCTACCAACTCATTAGCCTAGGATGTGTTGGGGTTTCTTATAAACCTTTATCATGTATGATTTTACAAACTATTATTTTAATGAAATTATTTTTAACCTTGTGTACTACTCCTAAGTACATGACCATATAGAAAGAAGTTAACTCAACTTCAGTCACAATTAATCATACTTAGTCCAACAAAGTTTAACTACTCCTTATCGATACATCATTATGTCTCATAAAGAGGAGTGACATTTGAGATCGAATCTTTATTTATTTTTAGGTATGTTCGGAACTTTTTCAACTCACATATTCGATCAAATCGAATCATTTTTATTTTCTATTGCATGTTATTTTATTTACTTTCATTTTATATTCTATGAGCTTATCATAGACATACTACATGTGTATCAAATACACTTGTTCATGTCGGTGATAAATCAGTGAATATAAAAAAGTACGTGGAACCGTTTTTACATTAATAGACTTATGACTGCATACAACTATTTGTATCAATCTGAAGAGTTCATTAACTCTTATCAAGCTCCCACTAAATGGGCACTTTGCCCTTAATTGTTAATTAACTAATATTATATAATTCATAATCATATAATCAAATTATTTATCAAAAACACAACTTACTCTATAATTCCAAACTAATTGAAAATAATTCCATAAACTTATATTTTTCCAATGCATCTCGTTTGTTATGAAAACAAATACCACATTATAGTTTTATTTTACTATGAATATTCATATTGAAATAAAACTTTGTCTACCTTTCAGTCGATACTGAAAAATAATTAATATTTCATAAATAATGTTTGGTACAATTTACAAAAGTATTTTTATAACTTATGCGACTAATAAGTATTATATGACATTCTGCTATTTCCACCATTACTATAATAGCGTGTGAAATACAAAACTCCATTCGACCCCTTATTATAGGCTATTTATTTCATTTACTGCAACCGGTTTATAGCCGAGAATATTCAAATCAAGTATCTTAATTTCAAAGAAATAAATATCATAGAAAATAATTTTCTATGTGAAAATACTTTTCAAAATAGGAATCATATTTATTATTCCAATGTTAAGTATCTATTATTATTTTATAAATTTTGTTTCTGAATTTCTTTAAGCTGAAGTGGTAATTCACTCTCTTTATCCTAACTTTTCCTTAGGTTACATCCATGCTTATACATTATATTTCTTTTCTAAATAGTTGAACCATTCAAAGAAAATCCTTACTACAATATCATCACGAACTCTTTACAAAAGTGCATTTAATTATCCTTAACTTTTAAGGATATCAAATAAATTGCACTTTATGTAAACTGATCAAACTTACATTTCAATGATCGAATTCTTAGATCAGTCTAGTAGCCTTTGGTGTAGTATTACATTTAACACAACAAAATCATTATTGTAATCAATCATATTGAATACACGATATCACACTATGGTTTACTTACTTATTTCGAATGAACTAATTTCATTAAAGTTTTATACATTACAAGTGGTGATCATTCACCATATAACATTTGTATGTGATTGGAATGAATCCAATATACATATCATTGTATTGCTTTTAGAGTTCAAAACTCATTGAAGACAATACACCATCTTTGTAACGACCCGCTATTTTGGACTATTCGCATCCGCACATGTCGGACTTGAATAATTCAAAATAACGAATTGTTAATTTAAATTTGGCAAAACTGAACATATACAGTAAATAAAATAATCACAGATCACAGACACAGAGTAATAAATGCAGCGGAAACAGAAGATATTAGTTCATGAAGCTACTATATACATATCAGAGTCAAATAAGGTACAACAGATGTCTCGAATACAATAATCAAATACAATATCAGAATACAATCACTGGAATCAACTGGATATCTGAAACTGGATAGATAGCTGAATCTCCAAGCGAAGCTCCAACTCCAAAGGTGAGTCTCGAATACTGGTACACTCAGTCTGACCCGAGCGTAAAGAAAACACAAAACACTCGAGTCAGGATTAACATTCTTATATCAATAAATCCAACTCAACTGAAATAGCAACTGAAATACAAGTAACTTAAATGACGTTTGGAATAACCATCCTTTAAGGATCCGTTAAACTATCTACTATGTAGTAGTGTACGATAAGTAGATAATGCATATCAGTAATATAAAATATCAAAATAGTGTTAAGGCGTTACCATTATCCCCCTTAACACATTTTTATATAAGCGTTATAGTCTATACAGCACTGTAAACTCCACCGTAAACTAGTGGGATATCAGGGAGTATTCCATAGGTATAACACAAAACAAATTCGTAGTGGGCACGTATATAGGAATACAAGTATGACAAGGCACATGAGGCAATACCCAAGGTAGTGAAACTACCGTTTGCCTGATCCAGACTGGTGAGAACGCATCGCCGCAGCGATCGCAACACCGCGAAACAACACTCCCAAAATTTTGAGGGTGCACCAATCGATAACAAGTAACGAGTAGTTTTCGAAGAAGTGTGTTCGCTCGAGGTAGCTAACCCCATTTGGCCCGGCACGGCTCCTGTTTTAGTCATTTCCAATTTGACACAAGTGTCAAGGCTATCCATTATCGTTCTCTTTCTTCAGTCATCACGTACATCATTCCAACCACTTCATTCTGGATCACACTCCACGTATAGTTATTAAAGTGGTTTTCGGTTTAGACAGAGAGTATGTCCATAACCGATTCCGGTCTCTTTAATAACTTTCGTAATTATTACACCGGTCGTTTAATATATTTCAAAAGCAAATCAAATTCAATTTCAATTAGAATTTGTAAACCAACATTTCATTTGTCTTTCTAAACCAATTTCCATAATTTACGTTTCAAAACTTCCAAATTCAAATTTCAAAATCTTATAATTCAATTCCAATTTCTATTTAAAACAATTCCAATATTCATTTAAATTCGTATGTAAGTTTCATTCCGAAATCATTTAAAATGATTTAATCTACATTCAAATCAATTTAAATCCATTTATCGATTTCATTCAATATTCGTTAAGTAAATTTTCATTTAAAACAATTTCTATTTAATTTCCAATTCATTGAAACAATTACTTAAGTTCAACGCTATTATATCAAACTTACAAATTGCATTAAATTAAATTCATCAAATCAAATTCTTTACATTTCAAGTCTTACATTAATTACAAAAATATCACATTTTCATTTCTTGTTAAAGAAATTCAAGTTCACTTATTTATTTACTTAGTCACAATTTCAAAACTCAATTAATAAAGAAACTTAATTTCACTTATTAAAAAGTTCAACTTCAATTATCAAAGAATTCAATTTTATTTAATTGTTAAACAGTTCAATCTCATTAAATTATTAAATAATTTCAAAACTTAATTTTTAACTAATTTCAAAACTTAATTATTAATAATTCCAAATTTAATTATTAAATAATTAATTTTAAAACAACGTTCTTTCATCATCTACTATGTTAATATTTTGATTCGGATTATTAAATATTAACATTTCCTTTCATTAAAATTCAAATTCCAACTTCGTTTCAAAACCATATTATTTATTCAAATAAAATCTTCATTTTATTTTAAAATCAAATTATTGACCAATCGGGTTTTATTTAATTCTCTATCCAAAGTCAAAGTTTATTTGGGTATTTATCATTTCAACTCGATTTCATTCCAATTTAAAATCAAAGCATAGCAAAGGGAACTTGCAGTGTGATAACTGGGAAGGTGTCAAAGTAAATAAACAAGCAATAACAACAACCAATATCAATCCAATAATCAATTCAAATAATCCCGAAATAATCGTATTAATTCACATTGTTGTTTGTACAAATTAATATAATTATTTCTAGAATCCACACTATCATTTCATGTAGATTAAAGATTATTACACTAATATTAATACGGTTCTTCATTTGATATCAATTATTCAATTCCATACTATTTAAGCAACAAATAATTAAATGGTTCAAGGTGTTTTTACCAAATTTCTACGTGTCAATTAACTCAACATTTGAAGGGTCATATTCTGCAAATGTCCTCTAATCAAATTTATCATATATCAATTTTATCCTATATCAATTCAATTGCATATTATTTATCACTTTAAACATTAACAATTTGACGTCCAATGTAAGCATTAACTAATCAATCAATTATCAATCAAACTAGATTATTATCGCATAATTAACATATAATGGTGTCAGATGTCACAGGTGAACTGATACAGGTAATAGCATATATAACAGTGTAAATAACCAACAGTCGCATATTTCAATTGTCGTTTCAATTGAAATCAAATTTAATAAATAAAAGAACATTAATCGTGAGTGATTACTCACCTTTCGAGGCTAGGGATGATTTGACGATCAAATGAGCTATGAATCCAGGCACGAATTTCAAAACAAAGCTAGGTTGCCATGAATTCACCGGATATGCTGATAATACGAATAGACGAAATAAATCAGAACTAGGTCGAGGAAGGTAAATAGCATAAGAGAGCTATATATACAACTTTATATACTATATATAGATAAAATGATATTCTAAAATTAAATAAATAAATAAATATATTAAATATACATATCTTCAAAATCATTGTTTAAACAAAACACACAAAACATGTATATACATAGTATACTTTGAAATAATACATATATTTAACTTTATAAACTAACTGTGTATAAACTTAACATTTATGACCGGTTTATGAATCTATGAATAATACTTACTGTAAACAATGCACAAGATTACTTTAAATCTAGAATCTACTTTACTATACAACTTACTTTATAACCTTATATATAATTTAATTAACAACTGTATTAACGGCTCGTATATATAAAATATACTTATACTAAATATTATAAACTGACCTCAACTATAATGGAATATTATAAAACTGTAAGATATCAACCAAAAGGAACAACAGCATGATGACTTACGCATATTTAATATATAACAGCTTTTAAAAATGTAACCACTATATAAATTATATATATACTTGAAGTACTTATCAGTTGCAAACGTATTATCAGACAAAAATATATTTAAAACAAAAAAAAATGTAATGCTTTGAACCCAACAACATTTTATACTCACAGTACAAATATAAACCTTGCAACACGAACAGGATATCTTTCAAGTCCAAAACCAATATATAAACTCAACTATTTCTTATATACAATAATATATAACTTAGAAATATATGTAGATACAGTAAAATGATACAGAAAAATATTTTAGTAAGCAACAGGTATGAAAGCTCAACAGACTCGACACGTAATGTATTATACAATCTTATATAAAAGTATATATATACCTACCTGTGACGACCGCCCATGACCCCTGCACCGAACCTAGAGATAGTGCGCTGTAAAGTGTGCCAGGCGACCATGGACGATTGCCAAGGTAAATTAAAACAACAGAATCTATCGTATTACTCACAGCGCATGGACAAAATACAATAGAACATATACATAGTGAAGCTTCACAGAATAGAATCTCATCAATAAAACTTCATAATAGTTGAATACAAACATCTGAATAGTCAATACATCAAGCCTCACTACATAACACTCAGAGAATTTACAAACAGCGGAACATCCAGTACATATAATAAGAAAATAATATGCAACCCTCCAGCTCATCTTCGATATCAACACCGTGGAAAGCAAGAACAGCACCTGTCACCTGCTACCTAGTCTGCCCGTCCCAAAATGGACGAACAGCCCAAGGCAATAAGAGTTAAAAACATAAAGCCTTGAGTCAGACAACAGTCTTAGTGAGCAGTAAATTAACTAACAACATACCAAAAGAGCATAAAGGAAAAGGAATAGGAATACAACCCTCCCACTCCACCTCTTTCTACAGTGATAGCCCCCAAACACACACTAAGTAGAAGCAAACATAGCAGAGCATACAATGTAAAGTAAAACAATTATCACTCGAGTCAAGGGCGATGTTTTCCAAGCACAAACCCCCAAGGCCTAAACCAAGATCAGATAAGCACCTAGAAAACACTGCTCTTGAGACCGAATGACGATACAACCAAACATCCATGACTCTGGCTATCACTGTTATCATTGCTTCGATATCACCGTTAATTGAATGACCGGCACATTCTTTCAGCCGTCCGTCAAGGGCTAATGGAAACCCCGGTTCAAGACATAACTCCCGCACGTCATCGTGACCCGTGCCTAGGACTATCGAATCTGCCCAGAGTACTTGACTACCCAATCAGTAGCCTTCAGGGACTATCGAATCTGCCCAACGTACTCTTGCTTTGAGCATGCTAGAACCTTAAACAACGATGAGATCTCGGCCTTCTAGTCATCCTCCTCGACGACTATTTCCATACTAGCTCAAGCGCCTCTCGAGCAAACCATTATCCTCTAACTCGAACCATATCACCGAGTTATCAACTTGCTTGGAATGATCCCGTCTGGATTAGACCAAGGCTATCTCATATCATGCTTCGCCTCATCATCATTATAGCAAAGCTCCATCTCAACATCATCATCAAATCTATCCATATGAGCTTCATCATCCGCTACATATGCCACGAGCAGCTTTTCCAATTCAAGAGCCTTTCCCTTAGCTTTTGAATCATCTTCGGTCTAAATCAAATCATCAATCATCTAATTCATAGCAATCAATCAAATCAAACATTTATCCAAGTAATCAAGCATTCAAATATGATCTAAATAGGCAATTATAACAATAATGGCAATTTCGTAATTAAGGAGTCAAAAGCCTAATAAGCATGAAAACATGAGAATTATCTTTACAATCTTGATGAATGAACTTGCATAGGTTAACACTTAGTAAAATGGATGTCAAATCATCATGAATAATGGATCTACATGGATCTATACTTAGATTTACAAAAATGCATGGAAATCACTACTTTAACACCAAATCAAGCCAACGATCCGATATACTCCTTTGGATCCGTGTGAGAGATAATCACCACTCACCAAATCACCTAAACAACCCCAAATCAACACACTTCAGATCTGGACAGCGAAGGATCTAGCTTGATCTATCACGAATCCGCTTCAAACGATGAAATCTATCTTCAATGGATGAAGATAAACTCTTGAATCTTCAACTTGATCTTCGACTTGGATGGATGGAAGCACAAGATTAAAGTGGAGAAAAGAAGTGAAGAAGTGTAGAAGTCGAGCTCTCAAAATGGCAGCACTTCGTCGCTTCGAAATCCGGATCCCAAAAAGTGAGAAAAACCCTTCTATTTATAGGCTGATTTTTAGGTCGCTCGCCCTTAGGTCGTCCACGACTTACGACCTACGACCTAAGAAACTCTTCGACCTAACAATGCGCACAACCTAACAGACAACTGCAGCTTAGCGCACGTACGACTCAACTCCTAGGTCGCTCACGACCTAACACCCAGCGACCTACACTTTAAGCCTTCACGCGACCTAAAACATCACGCGACCTACGACTTAGCAAACACGCGACCTAACACCTAAGTCGTCTACGACTTAAACCAAAACACACGCGCGCGCGAACCAGGACCCAACAAGTTACGACTTAACAACTCACGCGACCTAACTACTCACGCGACCTACCAACTTATGCGACCTAACAACTTATGCGACCTAACATTCTTAGGTCGTCTAACGACCTAACTACGCTAACATGCTAACCACTAGGTCGCTAAATACTGGGTTGTTAACTCGCTAACTCTTAGGTCGCTTACCCTATAGGTCGCTCCAATATACTAGGTCGCTACATTCTATAAGTCGTTCACTCGACCTAACTAAAAATCCTTAGGTCACTTTCCTCCTTAAGACTTCTACCCTGCTCATCTCTTAGGTCGTCTACGACCTAAACTTTAACGACTTACCCCATTAGCCTTAAGTCGCTCGAACGACCTAAACTATAACTCGACCTATTTCCTATGCGACCTAAGCCCTTACCTCGCCCAGACTACTAGGTCGCCAACTTCTACAAGTCATCCCATTCCTTAGGTCGCCCAATACCTTAAGTCGTATACTTCCTAAGTCAGTCATTTCCCTTAAGTCGTTCACTCGACCTAAGCCACCCCATACGACCTAACTTCTCCACGACTTATCAACAATGCCTAGGTCGCTCCAAACCTTCCTACGACCTAAGACTTAGACTCTAGACGACTTATCAACAATGCGACCAATTGTCAACTGTTTTACGATGTTTCGATCCGTAAAATACGGGTCGTTACATTCTCTCCCCCTTAGGAATTTCGCCCCTGAAATTGCAAACAAACAGAGCAATCAAAGACTATTCTGCATGCCTACCATCCATAGCAATCAACAAACCGTGCATCCAATTCTAGCTTAGCATGCAGAATTCTAAAACCAGAACAAGTTACAATATCGTGAGATGACACGACACCTTAGGGCCATACCTTGAAGAGTTCAGGATGAGCTGCTTTCATCCTCTCTTCCACCTCCCACGTACAGTCGTTATCATCATCACTCCATTGTATCTTGAGCAACTTAACTATCTTCCTCCTAAGCTGTTTCGTGTCGGTTTCCACAACACGAAATGGCTTACGATGTCTTCTATCGACTGGATCAACTTCAAAATCTTCACAGCTATCAGCAGAAACCACTGTATTCGAGTCGTGCACATACTTCCGTAGATATGATACGTGAAAAACATTGTGCACACCCGACATCTTCTCTGGTAATTCCAATCTGTAGGCGAGCTTTCCAATTCGCTCGATAATCGGGAATGGTCCAACAAATCTCGGAGTCAATTTTCCTTTCTTCCCGAATCGAATAACATTCTTCAGCGGAGAAATCTTCACAAAAACCATATCACCTACGTCGAATTCCAAATCCTTACGACGCTTATCGGCATAACTTTTCTGACGATCTTGGGCTGCCTTCATTCGTTGCCGAATGATCTCTATACAATCTGAAGTCTGTCGAATCATCTCTGGCCCAAGTATCAGCTTCTCTCCTGTCTCTAACCAACATGTCGGAGAGTTACACGGTCTCCCATACAATGCCTCATACGGTGCCATACCAATGCTTGACTGGTAACTGTTGTTATACGAAAATTCCACCAAATGAAGGTGATCTTCCCATGATCCTCCGAAATCCAAAACACAAGCTCTGAGGAGATCTTCCAAAACTCGGTTGACTCTCTCGGTCTGACCATCTGTTTGAGGGTGATAAGCTGTACTCAAACACAACTCGGTTCCCAAAACTTCCTGAAAGCTCTTCCAAAATCCACTAGTGAACAATGGATCTCGATCGCTCACTATACTCTTCGGAATACCATGGAATCGAACTATCCACTTAACATACAACTCAGCCAACTTTGATGCAGTCCTAGTCGATCGAACAGGAATGAATCTTGCACTCTTAGTCAGACGATCTACGATGACCCAAATCCCTTCATTTCCCGTTCTTGTTCTAGGTAGACCATTAATAAAATCCATCGATATCTGCTCCCACTTCCATGTAGGAACTTCTAATGGTTGAAGCAATCCACTTGGCTTCTTCTGTTCGGCTTTAACCAACTAGCAGTTCATACACTTAGAAATAAAATTTCCAACATCCTTCTTCATACCTTCCCAGTAGTAGGTTCTCTTCATATCCCGATACATCTTATTTCCACCTGGATGAATTGTCAGCTTCGAGTGATGACTTTCCTTTAGAACTTCACTCCTCAATTCATCTATATCGGGAACAACTAGTCGTCCTTGCTTCCGAAGCCAACCCTCTCGATCGACCTCGAATCCTTTATCCTTTTCTGGATCCAATCTAGATTCCAAATCACGGATAATCTTGACAAGCTTATCGTCTCGCTTTTGGCTCTCGCCAATCATTTCCACAAGAGTCGGTCTTATCGATAAGTTTGCCAACATCTCAGGTTCCAATTCACATCTAGACCTGAAGTCAAATCCAGCTAAATACTCGAGATTCTTCCATTCCGAAAACATGACTCCCAATCCTGCATTTTTTCGACTTAACGCATCTGCCACTGCATTACCTTTTCCCGGAGTATAAGCTATACCAAAATCATATGATGCCAAAAACTCTAGCCAACGCTGCTGCCGAAGATTCAAATCCTTTTGGGAGAAAAGATACTTTAACGACTTATGATCTGTAAACAACTCGAATCGAACTCCCAATAGATAATGTCTCCACATCTTCAGAGCAAAAACAATCGCCGCTAATTCCAAATCATGAGTCGGGTAATTCCTTTCATGCGGCTTCAGTTGTCGACTTGCATACGCAACAACTTTATCCTTCTGCATCAGCACTGCTCCAAGTCCAGTACCACATGCATCGGTGTAAACCACCATCTCATCATTCCCACTTGGAATAGTCAAAACAGGAGCACTTGTCAGTCGCTCTTTCAGGATTCCGAAAGCTTGCTCACACTTAGCATCCCATCTGAACACTTGGTTCTTTTTCGTCAATCCTGTCAATGGTGCAGCCACCTTGGAGAAGTCTTTGATAAACCGTCGATAATATCCTGCTAATCCAAGAAAACTTCTCACATCCGTTGCATTCTTAGGTCTAACCCAATCCTGGATTGCTGCCACCTTAGCGGGATCAACCGCTATTCCATTTCCAGAGATAACATGGCCAAAGAACCTCACTTCACTCTTCCAGAAGTGACACTTCGAAAACTTAGCCTTCAGCTAATGTTTCCGCAAGATTTCCAAAACAATACGCAAGTGCGTCTTGTGCTCTTCCTCAGTTCTGGAGTAAATCAGAATATCATCCACGAACGCAAGCACGAACTTGTTCAACTGATCTCTGAACACTCTATTCATAAGATCCACAAAATATGCTGGCGCGTTAGTCAATCCAAACGGCATTACCAGCCACTCAAAGAAACCGGATGGTGTCCTAAAAGCAGTCTTCGGCACACTATCCTTAGCCACTCTCAACTGGTGAAATCCCGTTGCCAAATCCATCTGAGAAAACACCTTAGCTTCGTGAAGCTGATCAAACAAGTCATATATTCTCGGCAATGGATACTTGTTTTTCTTAGTCGCCTTATTCAGCTCACGATAATCGACGCACAACCTCAGCGATCCATCTGCTTTGGTTACAAACACAACTGGTGCACCCCATTCGGACACACTACGCCGAATGAATCCTTTCTGCAAAAGATCATCAACTTGCACCCTCAACTCTTGCTGTTCCCTAGGCGCCATCCGCCTAAGAGGCATCACAACAGGTCTGGCTCCTTCAACTAGATCTATACGAAACTCGATCTCTCTATGCGGCGGTAACCCTTTGACTTCGTCAAAGACATCCTCGAATCCATTCGCGATTGGCACTAATGACAGTCCATCCCGTGGAACAACTAGCGAATACATGAAGCTCATGAAGACGCCTTCTTCATGCTTACATCGTATCACAATCTTTCGCCCCTCCACATTCTCGACTGTCACTTCCAGCCTCTCACAATCAACCTTTGCCGCATACCTCCTAAGCCAGTCCATACCCAAAATAATTCTGAACCCCGCAAAGTTCAGAACAAAACAATCACAAACAAAAGAGCAACCATGACTCGATACAATTAGACCACGGCATAGCATACACAAACAAGACGAACCCCCAACTGGATTAGTCACAACCAATGACCTATCAACAATATTCGGTTCCAAACCCAACCGGCCTACAAGTTCACTACAAACAAACGAATGCAATGCTCCAGTATCAAACAGAACTCTAACTGGAACACCACATAGGAAAAGAGTACCTTGAACCACCACACTCTTTCCCTTCTCTTCAGCGGTAGGAGCTTTTGAAGACGATGGGACAGCTCCCAAAGCATAAGCTTGCACAATCTGCTTGTCCTTCCGCGGTTCTGGACAATTCTTCCTAAAATGCCCCGGCTTGTCACAGTTGTGACACTTCATCGGTGCCTTCGGATTCTTACAATCCTTCGAGAAATGGCCCTTCTGCTGACAATTGTAGCAAGTCACTTCGCCCTTCGGCTTCTTCTGGCCATCCCTACCCTTCTGCTGCTGCTGCTTCCTCTTCTTGTTTCCACCCTGCTGTGGTTTAGGCTCTCCCCTGGTCACAGCAACAACAGATCCTTCCTTAGGAAACAGACTCTCATGCCTGAGAGCTTTCTCCACAAGCTTCTCAAATGAATCATCCAAATGATCCACCAACTGCCTCCCAAGATAACTATCCAAGCCTGTCACAAACTTCTCATTCTTCTGATATGAAGATTCAATATATGACCGGGCATACTTGGACAAAGCTTCAAACTCAGAAACATACTCAAGAACTGGTTATCCTCCCTGCTTGAGCTCCACAAACTTCTTGAACAGAACAGACTTCTGAACTGTAGAAATGAACTTAGCTTCAAATCTGACTTGGAATTGCTCCCAAGTAATCTCTTCCTCCGAAGTATTGATGGTAATAGAGTTCCACCAATCAGAAGCTCTCCCTTGAAGCTGTCTTGATGCTAACTTCCTCTTAGTTGCATCCTCAATTCCCAAATCACCAAAAATCCTTCTACAAGCATATATCCATCTCTGGACCTCAATAGTTGATTCTGTTCCCAAGAAAACCTTCCCTCCAAGAGCAGTATAATCCTTACACAACTTAGCAAAATCCACCGGCTTTGGAGTTTGAACTTGAACTCCAACATCCACCGATGGCCCTGGAACTGGCATCCCTCTCATGATCGAAGTCATCATAGCTTCGAACATAGCAGCATAATTAGCAGCCCCTTCAGTAGCACGACCTTCCCTAGCAGCTGGTCTCCCTCTTCGACTCATTCTCAATATCTATAAGAAGAAATGGTCAGCACATCATGAGAAACAACTGCATAAAGGACTCAACTCTACTAAGCTACTATATTATATATAGTAATCATCCATCAAAATACAATTACGTCTCTCATACGTAGTTACGTCAGCGAGCGTTGGGTAAAATCGATTAACCAAAGCTCTGATACCAAATGTGACGACCGCCCATGACCCCTGCACCGAACCTAGAGATAGTGCGCTGTAAAGTGTGCCAGGCGACCATGGACGAATTCCAAGGTAAATTAAAACAACAGAATCTATCGTATTACTCACAACGCATGGACAAAATACAATAGAACATATACATAGTGAAGCTTCGCAGAATAAAATCTCATCAATAAAACTTCATAATAGTTGAATACAAACATCTGAATAGTCAATACATCAAGCCTCACTACATAACACTCAGAGAATTTACAAACAGCGAAACATCCAGTACATATAATAAGAAAATAATATGCAACCCTCCAGCTCGTCTTCGATATCAACACCGTGAAAAGCAAAAACAGCACCTGTCACCTGCTACCTAGTCTGCCCGTCCCAAAATGGACGAACAGCCCAAGGCAATAAGAGTTAAAAACATAAAGCCTTGAGTCAGACAACAGTCTTAGTGAGCAGTAAATTAACTAACAACATACCAAAAGAGCATAAAGGAAAAGGAATAGGAATACAACCCTCCCACTCCACCTCTTTCTACAGTGATAGCCCCCAGACACACACTAAGTAGAAGCAAACATAGCAGAGCATACAATGTAAAGTAAAGCAATTATCACTCGAGTCAAGGGCGATGTTTTCCAAGCACAAACCCCCAAGGCCTAAACCAAGATCAGATAAGCACCTAGAAAACACTGCTCTTGAGACCGAATGACGATACAACCAAACATCCATGACTCTGGCTATCACTGTTATCATTGCTTCGATATCACCGTTAATTGAATGACCGGCACATTCTTTCAGCCGTCCGCCAAGGGCTAATGGAAACCCCGGTTCTAGACATAACTCCCGCACGTCATCGTGACCCGTGCCTAGGACTATCGAATCTGCCCAGAGTACTTGACTACCCAATCAGTAGCCTTCAGGGACTATCGAATCTGTCCAACGTACTCTTGCTTTGAGCATGCTAGAACCTTCAATAACGATTAGATCTCGGCCTTCTAGTCATCCTCCTCGACGACTATTTCCATACTAGCTCAAGCGCCTCTCGAGCAAACCATTATCCTCTAACTCGAACCATATCACCGAGTTATCAACTTGCTTGGAATGATCCCGTCTGGATTAGACCAAGGCTAACTCATATCATGCTTCGCCTCATCATCATTATAGCAAAGCTCCATCTCAACATCATCATCAAATCTATCCATATGAGCTTCATCATCCGCTACATATGCCACGAGCAGCTTTTCCAATTCAAGAGCCTTTCCCTTAGCTTTTGAATCATCTTCGGTCTAAATCAAATCATCAATCATCTAATTCATAGCAATCAATCAAATCAAACATTTATCCAAGTAATCAAGCATTCAAATATGATCTAAATAGGCAATTATAACAATAATGGCAATTTCGTAATTAAGGAGTCAAAAGTCTAATAAGCATGAAAACATGAGAATTATCTTTACAATCTTGATGAATGAACTTGCATAGGTTAACACTTAGTAAAATGGATGTCAAATCATCATGAATAATGGATCTACATGGATCTATACTTAGGTTTACAAAAATACATGGAAATCACTACTTTAACACCAAATCAAGCCAACGATCCGATATACTCCTTTGGATCCGTGTGAGAGATAATCACCACTCACCAAATCACCTAAACAACCCCAAATCAACACACTTCAGATCTGGACAGCGAAGGATCTAGCTTGATCTATCACGAATCCTCTTCAAACGATGAAATCTATCTTCAATGGATGAAGATAAACTCTTGAATCTTCAACTTGATCTTCGACTTGGATGGATGGAAGCACAAGATTAAAGTGGAGAAAAGAAGTGAAGAAGTGTAGAAGTCAAGCTCTCAAAATGGCAGCACTTCGTCGCTTCGAAATCCGGATCCCAAAAAGTGAGAAAAACCCTTCTATTTATAGGCTGATTTTTAGGTCGCTCGCCCTTAGGTCGTCCACGACCTACGACCTAAGAAACTCTTCGACCTAACAATGCGCACGACCTAACAGACAACTGCAGCTTAGCGCACATACGACTCAACTCCTAGGTCGCTCACGACCTAACACCCAGCGACCTACACTTTAAGCCTTCACGCGACCTACGACTTAGCAAACACGCGACCTAACACCTAAGTCGTCTACGACTTAAGCCAAAACACACGCGCGCGCGAACCAGGACCCAACGACTTACGACTTAACAACTCACGCGACCTAACTACTCACGCGACCTACCAACTTATGCGACCTAACAACTTATGCGACCTAACATTCTTAGGTCGTCTAACGACCTAACTACGCTAACATGCTAACCACTAGGTCGCTAAATACTGGGTTGTTAACTCGCTAACTCTTAGGTCGCTTACCCTATAGGTCGCTCCAATATACTAGGTCGCTACATTCTATAAGTCGTTCACTCGACCTAACTAAAAATCCTTAGGTCGCTTTCCTCCTTAAGACTTCTACCCTGCTCATCTCTTAGGTCGTCTACGACCTAAACTTTAACGACCTACCCCATTAGCCTTAAGTCGCTCGAACGACCTAAACTATAACTCGACCTATTTCCTATGCGACCTAAGCCCTTACCTCGCCCAGACTACTAGGTCGCCAACTTCTACAAGTCATCCCATTCCTTAGGTCGCCCAATACCTAAAGTCGTATACTTCCTAAGTCGGTCATTTCCCTTAAGTCGTTCACTCGACCTAAGCCACCCCATACGACCTAACTTCTCCACGACTTATCAACAATGCTTAGGTCGCTCCAAACCTTCCTATGATCTAAGACTTAGACTCTAGACGACTTATCAACAATGCGACCAATTGTCAACTGTTTTACGATGTTTCGATCCGTAAAATACGGGTCGTTACACTACCCCAACAAAATATGTAAACCCATGCATAAAATCAGCTATTCATACATACTTAATCAAACCCAACACTGAAGCCTTATATAGAAATGCAATAACTAATATATATATATATATATTCTGTAACTTTTATAAACACTTTAAAATGTAACATATAAAACTGCAAAGTCTTGTACCCTGTAGGAAACATATATATAAACTTATTAAACATGCCGAACTCAAGATAGATTAATATGTATACTTAGTTGTTATATACCTAGTAAAATATAAAGCTAGCATATATGTATATGCATAAACACTTGAAAATCAAGACAACCCTATATACCAAATCATAAAGCTAACGCACATCTTACATACCGCATATATAAAACAGAATTCATAATTTGTATATAAAATTATATACGACTGTTGTAACTATGTTTACAGATAACATAAACTGTATAAAAATTACAGTAAAATAGATTTGCATGTTATAAAAAAAAATATAAACTGTAATATATTTTTATAACATATAACTATAATTTTTTTTGAACAAACCAATATATTCATGAAAACCAAACGCGCACATACTTGCAGGTATGAAAACTAATATATACCCATTTCTTATTTTATATAAATAACAGAAACAACCTCAAACCTTAAATATGTAACATGTATATAATTAAATATTATTTTAACATACACACCCAGACAAACTTTAAATAAACTTATACACAATTAAGCAAACAGATGTTATATATAGGTAAACTAATATGCTATTGTCTTTTACAACATCGCATATATATACACGATAGAGATAACATTTATATGGATACAAAACTGTATAAACATAACAAAACTTAAATATGAAAATAACTTATATATGAACAGACTTATATACTCTATTTTAATAACCCAAATTATAGTATAAATTCGAATTCATCAATATATGAACAACCAAGGAACAGGGCTACTCACGGCTAAGGAGGACAGCTCGATGGGTTGCGGGCCATGTTGGCTGACGTGGGCGGAAAGGGTGGGTGGCCGAGCCTTGCGGAGGAGGATGATTGGTTATCACTTCGGCCTGGGCTGGTGCTCACGTGGGTAGCTTGTGATTGAGGTTTGGTTGCGGCTAATTGGAGGAGTGGCCATGCGGGAAAGACGAGCACGAGCCGAAAAATGAAGCGCACGTCAACAGGCTGCGTGAGTTTTTAAAATGGAAAAGAAGACTTCGGCCAAAACAAAATATGTTTAGGGTAGAAGGGGTGAGCAGTTTCTAAAAGGAGGAGATGATAGATCTATTTTTTTCTCTTTAGAGAAGCCGAAATGAAAAAGGGAAGAATGGAAGAGACAGAGACGCAAGCAACCAGAATTTTATATTGCAATGGGAATAGTGATAGTCACCCAGCATTACAATAATTACAAAGCAATGGTCAGAAGGTTTGGTTCAGCTAACGTTACTAAAGCAACTTATTGTATTGCTTGGCATGCACCTTTAGATCTAGAAAGCAATTGAAAGTAAAAAGCCACAAATTTGGTACCGTTACAACGGACCGTCAAAACACAGAATTAAATATACCAAAGGGATCAGCCCGGCGAGACGATCAAAACGGCATGAAGATATCAGTGGTACGATTGAATTATAAAAATTTGAATTTTCTACTAGCGGAAAATGCAGTAAAAACGTAGAAAAATAAGATCGACGGAGCCAAAGAAGTCCGAATTTGGAAAAACGAAAAATGACATCTTGCTCAGAAGATGTTTTAGAATTTTTCCATGTAAAATATTTAGGTTTCAAAAACATTTTATTTTCTTCAATTACTAACTGATTAGATTGAAATAAAATTACACACGAAATAAACTTTCATATTTTTGGATGAAATTTTACCAGTTGCTATGTTTAACTAGACGCATTTCAAATATCAAATTTCTATTTCAAAATTTTATTTTTAAAATTCCACAAATTTCCAATTAATAACGTTATTAAAACCAGTTAAAATTACGGGTCGTTACACTCTCCCCCACTCAAAACTTTTCGTCCCCGAAAAGGAAGGAGGTAGGAGACTAGAAACAACCAGAAAGAAAATAGATTTGAAAAACAAAATAACCAATTAGTTCAAACCATATAAATTTCAATTTAAATAAATTTTGTATTCAATAATTGGTTTTCAAAGTTTCCATTAAATTTATTTAATTTCACATTTATTAATGTTAGATACAAAAGGTTCCTTTCAAAAATGAAATTCAATTTAAATTCAATTAATTCAAGATACCTCATTAAGTTGATTTAATTTCAATTCTGTTAACTTTCAAAACGAAAATTTTATTTTATTAATCACATCTATTATTCGATTAACTTATTATTCTATTTATCTCCATAAACATTTTATAATTTAAAATTTTAGTGTATAACATTAACTATACGCACTCAAATTTCATTTATAAAGACATTTTATATTGTATACTATCCAATTACATAGTTAAATTTTGAGCAATTTGGGTAAGTTGTATTAGAATGGAATCGGGTATTATACAAATAAAATTCTTCAATTCAATTAGCTTAAGTTTAAATGTTTATTCAAAAAATTTGGCTTCATTTAAAAATTTAAATCATCCTTTAAGAAAAATTTAAGAATTAAATTTCCGATTAAATTCAAACAATTTTATAGAATAATAATATATCAAATCAAATTTAAAATCTTCAATATATATTATAAATCAAGTCATGTTTAGAAATTTAATTCAATTTTTTTTTTCAAACAAAAGTGTAGCAGGGCTACACAGTAGTCTCTCCACTTTGAAACTCGAAAATGAATGTCGATGATGCGGCCGTCATCACCGAAATTATTTCCAGCGACAAAGAGAAGAGAATTGATTTAAACATTTAAAATTTCTTTGAAATGGTTTCTATTCGAAAATATTTTATATAACATACGTTTTAAAACCATAGTTCGAAATTATCGGAAATTAAATTCTCAAATTCTAATTTAAAATCCATTTCAAATTTCAAATCAAATTATAACCAAGTTTATAAATTCATTTATTTCTTATTTCTGACAACAAATTCATTATCAATTTAATTTCAGAAAAAATTATACTTATATATAAGATAATCATACAAATCTGCTTTACTTACCAAATTTGAAACAATATTGTGTCAGTTTGCTCTGCTCGAGTGTTTTGGAAATCCTATCGATAGCGTTGATCAGACGAATCGATTGAAAACCCAAATCAACATCAACAACTCAAACAACACAATATATAAAACATTTTAACATAAATTTACAAATTCACTTCCTCGCTCGACGATACAAGAATAGATTTCAAAGCAAAGATAGAGGTTCAAATTTGATGGACTCAAATCAATGAGAATTTCGATTCGAAGATAAGTTCGAAACAAAGATGTGATGATTAAATAACAAAGTAGGAAGATTGATAAGTTTATATAAATCGCGGGCAACCTTAACCAGGTCGACCGTGACTTCAAGAATAAGATCGATGTAGAATTTCGAGGCAAATCTACATTCAATCTCAAGAAATAGAATTCAAGTATAGCAGGAGATAGATAGCATCACTACAAGAAAACATGTTATTGGTTGCATTGAATGGCATCGTTTCAAAGTTAAGTGCAACTAATGCTTATTTAGAGGAAAATAAATAAAGAAACAAACGCTGCCCGTCACCCCTCGTCTTCTCATTTAACTTCTTCTTAGATAGCATCACTACAAGAAAACATGTTATTGGTTGCATTGAATGGCAGCGTTTCAAAGTTAAGTGCAACTAATGCTTATTTAGAGGAAAATAAATAAAGAAACAAACGCTCAACCACCACCCCTCGTCTTCTCATTTAACTTCTTCTCCACTCTGACCTTGCCTCTCAACCTTTCCCTCCTGTCCAACCCTCCTCCATCTCAACCGCTCCTTTAATCATTGCTTCCCTTTCAAATTTGCAAACCCTAGATCTGCCTTGCTTATCACAACTCGCATCACGGCCTACTAGCGTCGATGATTTCTGGTTGCCCTCTCTCAGTCTCGGCATAAGTCTATCTAATGAGATAACTGATAGTGGCATGCTGCATCTACGATCTCAACTTTAAACACCTTCACGGATTCTGAAATCAAATATGAGGTGAGTTCGAATTTTTCAATTATGATAAATATTTTTAAAATTTGAGGCAGTAACATTAATGTAACAAGAAGCTTACTATCAATTAGCTAGATGCTAATTGTTAAATACTTTATATGCTGAATTTATGAATTGTTTAGTTATTCTGAAAATTGAGTTGTTTAATGCAAACCAATTTGAAAAATAAATTATATGATGAATCAAGTGGCTTAATATTGATTTATGTTCATGTCAATTCTATATCTTTTGAGTCCACGACAAGCCTATATCATTTGAGTTCGTGCCAAGTCTATATTAAGATGGGTAAAATTTCTACTGCTAATGGATTCTTTTGTTGCTGACTAGAACTGTGTTGCTGATAAGTTTATACTAATATGTGCATGCATTAAGATGCTAGATTTGCTATTGCTGCCTGTGTTGATCTAGTGAGCTCTGTTGTATAAATTATCTATGTTGCATAGTAGATGGTATATGATATCGGAGGAAAATTGTTCACTTACGTATATGGCTCACTACTTATTTTGCGTAATTTATTCTTTATCATTTGTTTCAATGTATGATAGGAGACTCATAATTTGGGGATGCGAATTCTTCATCACATGCTGGAGCAATGCATGTATAGTGTTTTGAAAACCCATTGGGGGTACATATTGGTCCTATTATGTGGTATTCAACCATCTTTATAGCAATGGGCAGTCACTATACCCTTGCTTTGCTGTCTTTGAATACTTTGAATGGTCATCCTTAGTACAAAACAAAGCTCAGAGTCATCGGACATCATTTCACAATTATCAGAGGTATGTCTATTTTTGCATCATTCTGTGTTCTTCATTGAGATAGATGTGTATTTTTCACAAGTAGATCAGCTACATATTTTTTGTTGTTTGGATATTTTAGTTTCTAAAATAGCAGAAGGGAAGAAAAGAAACATATTTCCTTGAAAAACAACATGTATGTTGGTCATTACCCTTGGTTGAGCCTAGAAAATTTATGGGCTGTTTCTTGCAGCTTGTTCTTAGAAGATAGGTGTCCTCAAAAGGATGTCTACGTGGCTTCGTTGTAGAAACTGAAGATGTAGTTGTACGATGTACAAGAGTTTTTGATGTGACAGGGTTTTTGGTGCAATAAAATTTTGAATTTTAGATTTACATCGTTTTACAACTTGAAACCTGATCTGGCACTGATTGAACCTCCTGTAAAATGAACTAGGATGCTGAGTATTCTACTATATGTAATACTTTTGTCACTAAATAACAATTTGTGATTCCTGACATTATTAATAAATACTAATTCCATATGATTGAAGTATAAAATCTTTGGTTGTATTTAACAAAATGAGCAATAATTCACAAACATATGGCTATATGTGCTTGGTACTTGCGTCATTTTCATTTTCTTGTTTTGTGTATATTTGGCGACGTGATGATTTCTATGGTTTCAGATATTTGATTAATATTGTTGTATATGAATTTGAATGAATATTTAAAGATAAATATGAGTTATGATTTTAAAAGTAAGCTTTTATTTTTTTAAAAGCAAGGTAATTACATATGAAAATGATAATACTTAATTGCATGGTATAGAGTGGTCTGTCATGAATAAATATGATATTTTTGTGAGTATATTCCAATTTGAGAAAGTCTGCCAACATTGAACAAAATACATGTTTATTCAGAACTAGTCATTTGCTGCAATCCTGATCTAGATAACTGTTGTTAGAGGCTTGATGATCGTTTATGATTTAAGCATCTATTTTAATTTTTTGTAGATATCTGAGTTGGGTATATACCCTGCTGTGGACCCACTTGACTCCACATCTAGAATGCTTTCCCTTCATGTTTTGGGAGAAGATCACTACAACACTGCTCGTGGTGTCCAGAAGGTTCTCCAAAACTACAAGAATCTTCAAGATATCATTGCATTTTGGGAATGGATGAACCCGGTGAAGATGACAAATTGACTGTTACAATTGCCCGAAAGATTCAGCATTTCTTAAGCCAGCCTTTCCATGTTGCTGAAGTCTTCGCTAGTGCTTCTGGAAAATACACTGAGCTGAAAGAAAGTGTAAGCAGCTTTCAGGTAAATCACCCTTTGTACCACTGATTATTATTATGTTTGTTAGTTGTTAGTTTTTCAATTGAAACTTCTTTCTGCATTATTTTCAAAAGCCACACCACATTTTAATTTTACTTCTACCGTTTTTCTCTCAAATACTTTTAGTTGTGATATTCCAATTTGGAAATATGTAACAACCTCATTATCTATTTGTATTTATAAATCGAATATCAACATATATTGTAGTTAAAGTTTCCAATTTGTGATATTCCATGCATGTATGTATTTCTATAATGAGCTGTGTGGGTGGGTTTTTACTAAGTGTTGTGTGTGTGAACACAAAGTGCGTTATGCGTGTGTAATAGTAGAGTGATGTGTGTTTGCTGTGTGCGTGCTATGTGTTTGCAATTTCGAGTAAATGTGAGCACCTTTAAACTCTACAATGAAGTGAAAATAATTATTTTAAACCTTATATATATATATTTTCCTATGGAACTGAAATGATAAAAGCAGAGTTACTTTGTAATTTTTGCAATTCTTAGATGAGTGAATGTGGAAGCAAAATTTTATACATGAGGGATTGCGTGAATTAGCAGCATATATACATAAATATGCAAGTGGGTTGTACGTGTTAAGTGGAGTCAAGTGCATGCGTGTTGTTGTGTAAAGCCTAGTATGTGTTTTGTGTAGCGACAGTGTTTGAGTTGTGTGGGTCTGTGTTATGTGTGTTCTTGAGTGTATATATAGGTTTTTATGTACAGGTTGTGTAGGTAGGTGCATGAGAACATGTGTTCATAGTTGTGTGATGAGTTATTGCACTAAGTTCAGTTGTATATTGAGTTTACTGGTGCACTATGGTACTATGTTTTTGCATGTGTTGGTGTAACATATATTAGCAGGCTATGTTTATTGTTAAGTAAGTGAAGGTAGCAACTGTTAGTGCATGAGTGGCATGAGTGTTCCAACTTATACTTGAAAGAGCCTGATTATGAAAATTGTAAACCAAATGTGTGTGTCTTTTATTTACAGACATATTTACAATTTCTAACTAATTTTATTATTTATCCTTGAGTTTGATTTGTAGATGGCTTGATGAAGTAACTTTGAGAATTATATTTGGGCTAAACAATTTGGAATCCAAGTTATTAATGTACTGACCACTATAGATCACAGTCATTTAGCCCTTACAAGTAAGGTATGTTTTTTATGTTCATTCTATTGCACGAAGCAACAAATATTTGGTGATTTATGTCAATCAGAGGTAGGATCGCAATGGCCTGCTAGGTTAAGTTGTGGAGCTTGGCCATTTCCGAAAACACAGAGAAAGGCAAGGTTTACAAATGCGTAGTTTCCAGTGGCACATGTTTCAGCTAGTGTGCCTTCTTGATCATTTTGTTCCTGGTAAACTGCTATTTTTCCAGCATGGGAAAGAGATGAAATCGTAGTTAGCAAGACTGATAGAATTAGCGTTTTAGTAGGAAGTGCCATTCGTTACGATTATAGCGGTAGATGAGTTGTAGTAAAATGAAGTTAGGTGGAGAACTAAGATCCTCGTTTTATAGCAAGATTGTGTGTTTTCCAAACACGTAGATCCATTTTAGAAGTGCGTAGTCTTGCAGTTAAGTTGCTGTATCAACCACCTATATTATATACGATGGATTGTATACTAGTTTAAGATGTATTAGTGGTAAACACAGCGTAAATTCTTAGTTGATTCAGTTAAAGTGTTCACATATGATTTAATTATAAGTGGGTTGGATTTTATTGTTTGTACCTGATGATCGAATGTGACATATACTGTTTTTGTTTAATCCTGTTGTCATCAACCAGAGAAGTTACCTTGTAATTTAGTTATTGTTTGGTACAATTGTTAATATAGTGTTATGTATTATTTCAGATTAAATAATGTTATAGTCTTAAACTCTATTGGGACAATGTTTGGTGAATAGGCAACTATATAACTCTGTGTGATGTGTAATAAACAGTCAGAAAGATATATTATGCATACCTATCACGTAGCATCAGTTGTATACTTGTGTTGATTGAGTTTAGTTATTCACCACTTTCATTATTTTGATGATAATACTTAAATAGCATGTTGAATAACGTTGATATGTATTGATGACTTGAATATAGACTCTTATTTATAGATAATAAGGTTGGAGTCATTATTGGACTTAACTCGCTTTTTGCTAATATCCGGTAGCATGTTAGAGTTACATATATCAACTTTCCATTATATTCCCTAATAGCAAAGTTAAGTTTTATTACTTGCTGCCAATATTCCAGCAGTGCAGAAAACTTATCACTGAATTCAGAGCGATCTTATGAATTTCTGCATTGTTGAAGTAAACATTGTCCGTCTCCACTTTGTACATTATTGCAGGTTGTAGAAGATATTTCTATTTTGTTGATTATTGTAGACCGTAGAAGATGCAAGGTATAGCAACAGTAACCAGAAGCAGAGGTACCCAGTCCAGTTTTATTTTTTGTTGCGTACAAATTGTTCATTCACATGTAATGTACGTCTTGACTTAGTGCACACTTGTAGCTTTTCCGGGGCAATATGATATCGGGTATACATCTTCAAGACCTTCAGATGTTTATATTGTAACTTTATTTGATTACTAGTTAGCTGTGATTGCAATGATAACATGTTAATCCTTTTTTTCAAACGGTTAATCCTTTTGCTTATTTATTTGATGATTACGACATATGATTATTTATTTATTTGCTTATCCAACAGGGTGCAAATCTGGTACCAAATAGTAGATGTAAGCTGATTGATGTGGGTGAAATAGGATAAGTAGTGGCTGAAGGAACTATTGCTTCAACTGATCCAACAACGATGGTTCATTGTGTTCCGTTGGGAAAAGATGCGGTAAAAGTTTGGGTAAACTTTGTGAGAGTTAATGACGCATTGTTAATATGTGTTAATATAGAATATCGAGTTATAGATTACATGATTTTCATATATACATATATACATACATACATACATATATATATATATTGTTGATTGTTAAACTCGTTTGCAGGTAATTAGCTATTTCGAAGCGAAGACTGTCGACAACAAAGAACTATTGGTAATCAAGCAACAAACATGAATTTAATTGTTATATATGTTGTCATATTTTGTTAGTACCATTTGTGGAAACTTGTCTGTGAATGCTTGTAGTATGTGACTTATTTTGTTGAAAAACTACTATCGAATTGATTATGGATATTATATTTGATGGTGAGATTAGCATGCTTTTGCAATTATTTGAATATGATGATCATATGATTGATTGTTTGTATATGCTAATTATGTGATTTAATTGTTTGTTTGAATATATGAAAATTATGCGATTGATCGATCGTTTTAATATGAATAGTATATAAGCGATTGCTGGAAATGGTATAAACCATCAACCGTAAATAGTAGCATTTAAAATATGCTACCAAACAACCAATAACTTTTAGTAGCGTTTCAGAAATGCTACAGAAACAAATGTAACCCTACGAAAAAACCTATAGCTGCATTTAAAAGTGACTTTTGGTAGCGTTTTTTAAATCCTACTGAAAATACCTATTGTTGCATTTAAAAGTGACTTTTGGTAGCGTTTACTACAACGCAACAAAAAGTTTTAGACTTTTAGTTGCATGTCGTATAGCAGCTGTTTGCACAAAAAATGGACAAACACCTCAAAGTTGTATGATTTAGTAGATCTTATGTTGTTTTTAGTGATTTTGGAGGTTTATGCAAATATATGAAAAACAGGGGCTAAATTGTCAAAAGACACGCAGATTTATAGTGGTTCAGCCAGAATGTGCCTACGTCCACTTTATATGTTATTTCTCTTCTTTTGTTGTGATTTACAAGTACAAAGCTTTGGTACAAGTAAAAGAAAGTTGTTTGAAAGTTCCTTCCGTGCTTGAGCTCTCCAACTTGTCCCCATTGTTGTATCCCTGCCCCTCTATTTATAGAGTGAAGCTGGGGGTAGGGGTCTTGGAGGTATATAGCAGCTGGCGGGCCTGGGCTGAGACAATCTGGCCTGGAACACCTTGGTTCGGCATCCCTTGATTCGGTGGTAGGTTGATTCGGTGAGGAGTTGGTCCGGTCGTGTAGTTTGGACCGGTAGGGAGTTGGTCCGGTGTAGGTTGATTCGGCATAGGTTGATTCGGTGAGGAGTTGGTCCGGTCGTGGGTTGATTCGGCATAGGTTGATTCGGTGAGGAGTTGGTCCGGTCGTGGGTTGATTCGGCATAGGTTGATTCGGTGAGGAGTTGGTCCGGTGTAACTTGGTGGGTGTTTGGTCCGGTAGGGAGTCGAACATGGTGGATGTTTGGTCCGGTAGGGTCAAAATATACCCAACACTTGCCCCCAAAGCAGGGTAGGTGCATGCATGTATCCTGCTTTGTTTTTGACCATCCTAATTCTCCGTTTTTATCTGGTCCGGTAGCCCGCTTTCGTCTATAAGTAGATGGTTAGGGCCTCCGTTTTTCCATCTACCGAACCATTCCGTTGTCTCTTGCCGAATCAAAGTGTATCCGAATTAATCTCGGGCGTTGCCAAACCAAGCAATTTAGCCGGACCAAGCAACTTAGCCGAACCAGGTGAGATTTTTTCTGCCGAATGAGACTTCGTATTGAGAACACCGAATGAGTTATTACCAAATCGACTCAGGGATTCCGAGTGCCGAATGAAATCCCATTCGTGAATAGCCGGATGAACTCGGGTAACCCGAGAGGACCGAATGAACTGTTGCATCTGTTTCCCGAATGAACTTGTACCGAGTGAACATGTGTTTTATACTTCGAACTTCCAGTGAAATTCCAAATCATACCGCTTGTATATTCTAACGATATATTTTTCCCATTTTTGCAGATAAATGTCTCGAAAAGTTGAAACTCGATCAGATAAGAGGAGATCCGGGGGTGAAGGAGAGTCATCGGCTGTGCCCCCAGCTCAATCAGGATCGGAGCGTCATGGGCCCGCCCCGAGGTCATTAGTGGATGGATATGGTCCCCAGGAGTTGTTGGATTCCCCGCCTGACTGCTTTCCTAGCTTTCTCAAAGAGGAGCAACTCGATGTTATATCTCGTTCTTTTGGGATTGATAGAGCCCTCATGCTGCTGCCGGGTCCAGGAGTCATGCCATACAGTCCTCCCGAAGGGTACTTTGCTTATAGTAGGTACCATTGCATGTGTGGTGCTATCCCGCCTCTCAATGCTTGGATAGTCAGCTTCCTCACGTACCTGAAGGTGGCCCCATTCCAGCTTCAGCCCAACTCTTATGCCATACTGGTGAGCCTTTTCGTTATTTTTCGGAGGAAGTATGGTCGCGCTCCCTCCAACCGGGAGATCCGGTACTTGTACAATTTAAGGGGCTACAAGAAGGGGTCCCCATATATTAACTTGGAATCTGCTGTGACCTTCAAGCCGGTCCTGGACCTTTATTCCAAATTCAGCATGTTCAAGAAAGAGTGGTTCTTTGTTAGGGACGACTCCGTCTCCATCCGGCGCTTTACCTCTGGATGTAAGTTGATGCTTTTACTTATAATTTCTATCCTGATTGCGATGCTTCTTCTCATACTTTCTCATTTTTGCTAGCGACAGGTGGCTTTCCGGTTGTGGAGACTGACCGCCTGGTTCAGACGGCGGCGGAGATAGAAGGCATTCTTGGGAAATACAGATCATCTGCTTACTTGATTAGAAATGCGATCCTTCTAGAATACAACTTGATCCTCCCGCAGCAGTCTGTAGTTAAGTTGAGGGAAACGGCGGAAGAGAGGGCGGCTGCTCAGGCCAAGGGAGGCGTTGCGGCAGAGGGTGGAAAGAGAAAACCATTCACGAAACCTCCAGCCGTTGGAGGTAAGAAACTTAAGAGGTCAGATGGTCCTTCCCCCAGCAATTGTCCACTTACTCAGGGGGAGATAGACGCGGAGGAGGAAAGAGGTGAGGCGGAGGGCGGAAGTGACGTTGAGCGTCTTGGTGACGAGGGTGGCGATGGACAGGGTGGTGATGGTTCCAGGGCTCTGTCTTCTGGGCAAGTAGGCGAGATGCAAGAGTGGACGGATGATGCTCTCCGTCAAGCTTTTGAGGGGTTGGGTGATGATCCGGCTTTGGTAGAGAAGACCGGGGAGGTGGACAAAACCGGGACTGGTGCAAGTGAGTCTTCTCCGACCATTCCGGCCAAGGTGGCTCTGACGACTCAAGGTGAACTCTTGACCCCTGCATGCTTCACTAATGATAGGGACTTAGGAATATTTTATGACCCGCTCCCGTCCTGGAATGAAATCCAGGACTTATTGCAGTATCCCACTCCTCCCCAGGGTTTGTACAACCACAGCTGTGTTTCTTTTCCTTTTCTAACTTGTAACCTACCGCGTTTCTTGAATCATATAGTAATGTAAGATTATGACACTTGTTCTTTATATTAGGGGCAGGCAAGACGCCCAAAGCTTCAGACCTTCGACACAGGCTCGAGCAATATAAACTTTCCAAAATTTCTGCTAAGCCGAAGCCCTCAGCCCAACGCTCCGGAGATGTAGTCGGGTACCGTCCTCTTCTTGGGGTCATCGAAGAGGGTATTCAGCAGAGGAAGAGGAGTCATCCTTTATCCGAAACTTCGCTCGGTCCTCAGCCTCCGGCTCAGCCTATTCATGACATTACTGAGGAGGGTAGCGAGTTTGTACCCTCTCCACACCCGTCCGGAAACCCTTCTGTTATTCATATCGACCGTCCCGACTTGGCCCGTAATCCCTTCGCGGGTCACCCTGATCTGGATCCAGGTTCTCAGGATATTACTTTTGACGAAGTTACTGGTGAACACCTTCTCCCCCGTAACCCCATGGTACGAGTACTTGACGAAGCCAAGTCCTTAGACCTCGATCTACTCACCACTCGTATAGTCACTATGGGAGACGAGGCCAAAGCTAATATTGATCGGGTGGCAGAGGAGGCCAAGAAGCTGATGGGGCATCACGCTCGGCTGGTTAAGGCCGGAGAGGAGATAGGGAGCGCCAATATCCGACTTCGATTGGTGGTCTCGGATCAGGCCAAGCAGCTTGCGGACCAGGCTATCCAGATTTCTCAGCATGAGGCTGCTACTGGGCGATTAAGGAGAACCATGGAAGAGGCCAGTCGGGCCGAATTGCGGAAAATGGAAGCTGCTTGCAAAGAGCGGATTGACATGGCTATTACCACGGTGGATGAGGTTCGGAGAGCGGATCTCGAGCAGGTGGAGGAATTGTCCGAGAAGCTTGAGGCTGCAGAGCTTGCTCAAGCTAAGTTGAGGGAAGAGATGGAGGTGATGCGGAGGTCCCTTCAAGCTGATTGCTCGAGATACAGACTGGAGAGAGATGCTGCCGTGGAAAGGTTGTCGGCCTCCGATGCCCGGATGAGGGAGTTTGAGGAGAACGAAGGAATGATGGATGACATGCTCCAGGACATGTATTTCCGTACTTGGAAGCAGGGTAACCTCTCTTGGATGGATGATTATCCCAGAGTCATGGCCAAGACATATCTTCGGGCTTTGGAGGAGGCTAAGGCTGATGCAGATAAAGAGGGTGGAACGGTCTTCAGTATGGATGTGGTCACGGCCCAGTTCACCAAGGAGGAGAAAGTGGCGGTAAAGGAGGGTATGCGGCTGCTGGCTGCTGAAGAGGCGGGTGTGCAGGTAGAGGATGACGACCAGGATGGTCAAGAAGCTAGTACTGGTAAGTCTTCCTTTCTGGTCTTTCTGTTAACTTGGTTACTCATCACTAATGAATCCTTTTTATGACCGGACAGGCGGGCAAAAGAACAAGGACAAGACTTCGACGCAACCGGCTCCATGACTGAACCTGAAAAATTCTTTTTGTAGGCTTGGCATTGTTGCATCTGTTAGTCTTAAGACAGTAGAGTAACTTCTGAGTTGTAATTCTTGCTACTTGTAATAACATTATTCTTGACGTGTAATTTTTTAGCTCAAGTTGATTTTGTCATTTCTTGAATATTTGTTGCTATTTCGACATATCGTATGAGAAATGTAGCTATGTGTATTCTTGTAATTAAATTGTGTTTGATGTCAGATTCTGGTTTTAAATCATAATTTCACGACTTGCAATGTTAGCGTGTGGTGTGAAAAAATCAAATTATAGTCATGCATTTGTACATAAAGGAAGAAAATACCGCCTTTCATGTCCTGTTTGTAAATGGCAGTTTCGAATATCTTGTATGACCAAGCATGGAAAACAGTTGACTGCCCTGTCATCTGATTGTGAATCTCTGCATCCATTGGTGGATATCTCTTACCCTGCATCCTGTACTTTATGGTTTGTTATAGAGGATAGGTGGAAAGTTTTTTTTAAGTAAAATTGAAATATGTGAAATAGTAAAACTTCCAGTCACGGAAGGCCTTCGATGTGCTTAAGTTCGTGGCAAACGGGTTTTGTAGTCACTTTCCCTAGCTGTGGGTCTTGGAGACATTTGTCACCCATCTTACGCCTCCGCGGGGAGTTAATTCTTTTTTACCACAGCCGCACTTAAGACACACCGGAGCCGAGATCGCGCACAGTAACTACCCGGGCCATTATGGCCCGTACTCATGGGTATTATTCGACTTACTGTGGCCGGCTAGCGTGGGTGCCGATCGTCAACTGTGAACTGCCCCTGGCTGGCCATACCTTATGTTGGGGCTTATAATCGGTTCACAGTCGCCGGCGAGCCTAACGCCGTAATGAGCTGCCTCGGCTATAGTCGGCCTTCTCGGTGGCTTATAATCGGCTCATTACAGTTGGCTTTAAGGGCCGTCGCGAGCAATGAGTTAACCCGCAGCAGAGGGATGCTGGAGCAAAAGTGTCTCATTGACGAGGGCATAGATTCGCATAGTACCTGTTGTGTCTTGTCCACGTGAAGTTGCATTGTGGAGTGCTTTGAATAGGAATGCTATATGCTCAGGATTTCGTGCAACAGAAAAGGATAAAGTTAACAAGCAGCCAAGATACAAAGGAACAAGTTAAAAAAAGAGACAAGGCTTTTTTAAAGTGGTTCGGCATGAAAAAATGCCTACGTCCACTGATTCTCTTTGTTAATTCACTTCGTATGGGCAATACAAGTTAAGAAAAGTATCGACGGAGGTGTTGGATGTTCCATGCCCTCTGGAACACCTCTCCGTCCACTGTTGACAAAATATAGGCTCCATTGTGGAGATCTTTATGAATTACATATGGTCCATCCCAGATTGGGTCTAGTGCTCCGGGGCGAGGGAAGATTCGCTTGAGGACAAGATCCCCTTCTCGTAAGGTACGATGCTTGACTTTGGAGTTGTATTGTGCTGCCACCTTTTGCTTGTGGGCTGCTGTTTTTAGGACTGCATCATTCCTTCTCTCCTCGACTAGATCCAAAGACATGTTGAGGAGCTCTTCGTTCTCTTCTGGGTTATAGTGGATCCTACGGTGGGAAGGCACAATGGTTTCAACTGGGAGCATAGCCTCCGATCCGTATGCCAAAGAGAAAGGGGTGTGCCCTGTTGATGTTCTGAAGGATGTGCGGTAGGCCCATAGTGCCGTAGGGAGTTCATCCACCCAAGCGCCCTTTGACTTTTCGAGCTTCTTTTTGATCAGAGTTTTCAGAATTTTGTTGACTGCTTCGACTTGTCCGTTTGCTTGGGGATATGCTACGGATGAGAAGCTTTTGTGAATTCCGTGTTCTTGGCACCAGTTGGCGAATTCTTCGCTGTCAAACTGAAGTCCATTGTCTGATATGATTTTTAGTGGGACTCCGTACCTGCACAGAACATTTTTGATTAAGAAGTTGATAACTTTCGCTGAAGACACTTTATTTAGAGGTTCTGCTTCCACCCATTTGGTGAAATAGTCGACTGCTACTATAGCATATTTGGCGCCGCCTCGACCCATTGGCAGTTCACCGATTAAGTCAATTCCCCATACTGCAAAGGGCCAAGGGCTGGTCATCTGAGTGATCTCGGTTGTTGGTAGCCGAGGGATCTTAGCAAATTTTTGGCATCTGTCACACTTCTTGACGAAATTCAAGGCGTCCTTGCTTAAGGTGGGCCAGAAATATCCGTATCGGAGTATCTTTTTTGCTAACGTTTGCCCTCCGGTGTGATCTCCGCAGCTTCCTTGATGAATGTTGGATAAGATTTCCTTGGCTTCCCTTCCGGCGACACACCTTAATAATGGGTTAGAGAACCCGCGCCGATAGAGGATGTCTCCTTGTATTGTGTAGCGGGACGCTTTCCTCAAGATTTTCTTGACTTCGTTACGCCCGTCGGGTAGTGTGCCATTTTGTAGGTAGTCTCGGATGGGAGTTATCCAAGTTGCTTCTTCGGTTGCAGCTATCAGATTCACTTGCTCAAAACTTGGGATCATTTGCTTTGAGACAGTTACTGCCCCGAAGATGGCGACGTCTCTCATACTTGCTTGCTTTGCCAATTCGTTGGCCTCTTGGTTCTCTTCCCGAGGGATGTGTTTGACTAAGTAGTGGTCCAATCGGCTGAGAAGTAACTTGGTCTTCTTTAGATATGCTATGAGTCGTTCTTCTCGAGCTTGGAATTCCCCTAGTATTTGATTAACAATAAGCTGAGAATCGCTGTGAAGACACAAAGAATTGGCTCCGATCTCGATAGCAATTTCTAATCCGGCTATTACGGCTTCGTATTCTGCATCGTTGTTGGTGGCAGCGAACTCCAACCTTATAGCATAGTGCAGTTTATTTCCCCTGGGAGTGATGATTACCACACCTGCCCCCGAGCCTTGTTCGTTAGATGCACCGTCTACAAAGAGATTCCACTTGATATCTTCTGTTATTTCCAGTTGCTCCTTATCCTCGTTGGTAGTGAATTCTGCGATGAAATCAGCCATGGCTTGTCCCTTGATGGCGGTGCGAGGGTGATAGGTGATATCATATTGACTCAGCTCAATACACCATTTAAGTAGTCGCCCGGAAGTGTCGGGACGATGGAGTACCTGCCTTAGTGGTTGATCGGTTAGAACCTTGATGGAATGGGATTGGAAGTAATGACGTAGCTTTCGTGAAGTGATTAGTAAACAGTATGCTAACTTTTCAAGCTTAGGATATCTGACTTCTGCCCCAGTAAACCTTTTACTAACGAAGTAAACTGGTCGTTGCGTGCGGTTATCTTCCCTTACCAAGGCAGCGCTTAGAGCGTGAGATGACACAGCAAGGTATAGGTATAATTCTTCACCTTCGCTTGGGGTCGAGAGTACCGGTGGTTTCTGGAGGTGTTCGATTAGGTTAAGGAAAGCGGTCAAGCATTCGTCCGTCCATTCGAACTTTCCTTTATCTTTCTTTAGAGCTTCGAAAAAGGGGACGCACTTGTCCGTTGCTTTGGAGATGAATCGGCTTAGGGCAGCCACTTTTCCATTTAGGCTTTGCATTTCCTTTCGGGTGGAAGGTATCTTGATGTCTCTTAATGCTTGGACTTGTTCAGGGTTTGCTTCTATCCCTCGGGCATGGACGATGAATCCTAAGAATTTTCCTGATGACACTCCGAAGGAGCACTTTAGTGGATTCAACTTCATCCCATACTGTCGAAGTACCTGGAACATTTCGCCCAGGTGGCTTACGTGATCTTTGGCTTTCCGTGATTTTACCAGCATGTCGTCTACATATACTTCCATTGTTCGTCCTATTAGCCCTGCGAACATCTTGTTGACGAGGCGCTGGTAGGTGGCTCCTGCATTTTTAAGTCCGAAGGGCATCACTTTGTAGCAGTACAAACCTCGGTCGGTGATGAAACTAGTGTGATCTTGGTCGGGAGCATGCATAGGAATTTGGTTATATCCTGAGTATGCATCCATAAAAGACAGGAGTTCGTGCCCGGCTGTGCTGTCTACAAGTTGGTCGATTCTGGGAAGCGGGAAGCAATCCTTTGGGCAGGCGTCATTTAGGTTGGAGAAGTCAATGCAGGTCCGCCACTTCCCATTAGCCTTCTTTAATAGTACCGGGTTGGCGATCCATTCTGGGTAAATAGCTTCTCGTATGAAGTCATTGGCGAGTAGATTCTTTACTTCTTCATCGAGGGCTGCTGATCGCTCTGCCCCCATACTTCTCTTTTTTTGTTTTACAGGTGCCTTGGTAGGATCAATTTTTAATACGTGGCACGCTATGTTGGGGGAGATTCCGGTCATGTCAGCGTGTGACCAAGCGAATACATCCAAGTTGTGGCGGAGAAAATCAACGAGTTGTTCCTTCAATTCAGTTTTCAGCTGCGACCCAATTTTCAGTAGCCTACTTGAGTCGTGCTTGTCTACAGATATAAACTCCATAGCCTCTGCAGGCTCGGCGGTGGCCTCCTCCTCTTTGTCTCTAGGGTCTAATTCATTGAAAGGGTCGCTGGTGTATCGAAGAGGAGGGGCTTTCTTTAGTTGCTATGCTTCAAGGCTTTTTGTGCAGAGAGCAATCTCTACACCTTTCCCTTTATCTCTCCTGTGGTTGTTGCGAAGTTCGGTTACATAGCAGTCTCGTGCAATATCTTGGTCTCCTTCCACTTCCCCTACTCCATTGTCCGTTGGAAATTTCATTTTCAGGCACCACGGGGCTAGGACAATCTGGAAGTCAGATAGGGCTGGTCTTCCTAGGAAGGCGTTGTAGGCCGAATGGTTTTCTATCAGCACAAACGTCTGTTTCCTTACAACGGAGCGGGGATGGCTTCCAATTTCAACGAAGAGGTCCAGCTGCCCGATGGGCATTTTCGCATCTCCAGTGAAACCGTGTAGCGGTTTATCGCAGGGAGATACATCCTTCATTGATAGCCTCATTTTGTCGAATGCGTGTTTGAACAGGATATTTACAGAGCTTCCGGTATCTACCAGGATTCGGTAAACTTCGGCGGGACCGAGTCGGGCAGAGATGACCATGGGATCCATGTGAGGGTACTGTCTTCCTTCTAGGTCGCGTTTACTGAATGTGATGTCTTCACTTTCTTTCCGCTTTGGGTGGCGCTCTTCTATAACCGTATTGACACAGTCTCTATTGTCTCTGAGCGACTTCCCGTATCTTTCCATCTCTTTCCAACTTCTGTCTGCGATGTGTGGACCTCCTGAGATGGTATGGACCACTATCTTCTCTTGACTAGAGCTGCTAGCGTTGCGGTCGCCTCTGCCGGTCCCTGGTGAGGGTAGCCTTGGGTTTTCATTGGCAGGAGCTGGAGTCCTGTCTTGACTTTTTACATAGCGTTCCAGTTTCTTCCTTCTGATGTGTTCCTCAATCAGGTCTCGGAGATGATGGCATTCGTTGGTATCATGTCCGTGGGATTCGTGGAAGCGGCAGAATTTTCCAGATTTCTGTGCGCTATCTGATTCCTTCTTGTATGGTGGGCGCTTGTATCTAACTTCGCCTTGGGTGGCGAGGAAGATATTTTCGACGGTCTCGTTCAGAGGGGTGTAAGAGTCGAATCTTGGTCCTGGCCGATATAGGCGTTTTTCTACTTTCTTGCCCCCAGCATTGTCTCTGGAATCATTTCTTCGAGCGTCCCTTGCCACAGCAGGGGCGTTGCCATGGGTCGTCTTACTTTGCTGTCCTGACTGCCCCTCAATGGCAGCATCCTCAAGCCTCATGTATTTCCCGGCTTCATGGAAGAAATCGGGTAAAGTAGCTGGTTTTTCTTTTGTCAATCTTCTAGCAAATTTAGTGTCCGGATGCACCCCACTGCAGAGGGCCATCAGGATAAGCTTCTCATCGGCGTCTTGAACCGCAGCTGCTGCGGCGTTAAATCTGGTTAGGTATTGCTGCAGCTTCTCTCCAGGTTTCTGTTTGACGCTGGATAAGGAATAAGCGTCCTTAGGTTGCTCCACATGAATGCGGAACTGACTGATAAATTTTTCTTTCAACATTTCCCATGAGCTGATGGATCCTTGGGGTAGATGACAGAACCAGGAGGTAGCAAGATCTGCTAAGAAGAGCGGAAAGCATTTGCATAGTACTCCCTCTGTTGCTCCACTCATGAGCATATGCTGTGTGTATCTCTGTAAGTGTACAACGGGATCGGAGGTTCCTTTGTAGTGTTCCATTGTTGGCATCTTCCATTCTCGGGGGGTGATAGCAATTTCAATATTGCGGGCGAAAGGACTGGTTACCCTAGCGCCTATCCCTCGATCTCTTTGCTCCCGTTGGACACACTCCCTGAATAAGCGCGCCATCCTTTCATCAGAATTTGGAGCGGACAGAAATGAGTTTGGTTCTGTTCTGTGGGGTTGATTCCGTCCAGACAACCTGTAGGGATGGTATCGTCTATCATTCCTCATATTTTCCAGTGGCTGCCTTTGATCTTCTGGGAGCATGCTTGGGTCAGCTACAGTTGGCCCTTGCCTTGATCTTCCCCTGTTGGGTTCTGATCTAAGCACTTCCTCGGGTCCAACTTCGGGCTGAACTCTAGCTCGGCCCCGTTCACCGGTGTTTCTGTGGTTAGGCAGCATGACAGGCTCAGCTGCAGTTGACCTTCGCCCGGTACCTTCCCCGTTGGGTTCGGCACCAAACGTTTCCTCAGGCCTAACTTCGGGCTGGGCTCGGTCTCGGCTCCTACCACGGCTACTCCTGCCGTTAGCTCCTTCGAAGAAGGAAGATCTTTGCTGTCTCTGAGATCTTCCAGACTGGGACTCGCCCCATGATTCAGTGTTGCGGTTGGATTCTTCAGCGTCCCTCAAGCGTGACATGAGATGGTCCACCAAGGCTTCCTGCTGGGACGTGAAGCGGTTAGTTACTTCAACAACAACTCTGTCCAAATCTGCCCTAGTAATTGTTGCAGGCTGTTCTGTGGCAGGAGTGGTTGGGTTAGCCTGTCCTTCATTTGTTGCCGTTGCTGGAGGAGGACGATTTACTTGATTCGCGGCAGCTGGATCAGGAAGGCTACTGGATGCGATGTTTTTTCCTTTGTTAACATCTTTTCTTTGTTTGGGAGGCATGTTTTCCAAGTGGCGGACGATGCTGTTAGGAAAACTTGTTAAGCGGATGAAGCTGAAGCTTCGAGCTTCTAGCTCTCAATGAAAGCACCAAAAATGTTTGCACAAAAAATGGACAAACACCTCAAAGTTGTATGATTTAGTAGATCTTATGTTGTTTTTAGTAATTTTGGAGGTTTATGCAAATATATGAAAAACAGGGGCTAAATTGTCAAAAGACACGCAGATTTATAGTGGTTCAGCCAGAATGTGCCTACGTCCACTTTATATGTTATTTCTCTTCTTTTGTTGTGATTTACAAGTACAAAGCTTTGGTACAAGTAAAAGAAAGTTGTTTGAAAGTTCCTTCCGTGCTTGAGCTCTCCAACTTGTCCCCATTGTTGTATCCCTGCCCCTCTATTTATAGAGTGAAGCTGGGGGTAGGGGTCTTGGAGGTATATAGCAGCTGGCGGGCCTGGGCTGAGACAATCTGGCCTGGAACACCTTGGTTCGGCATCCCTTGATTCGGTGGTAGGTTGATTCGGTGAGGAGTTGGTCCGGTCGTGTAGTTTGGACCGGTAGGGAGTTGGTCCGGTGTAGGTTGATTCGGCATAGGTTGATTCGGTGAGGAGTTGGTCCGGTCGTGGGTTGATTCGGCATAGGTTGATTCGGTGAGGAGTTGGTCCGGTCGTGGGTTGATTCGGCATAGGTTGATTCGGTGAGGAGTTGGTCCGGTGTAACTTGGTGGGTGTTTGGTCCGGTAGGGAGTCGAACATGGTGGATGTTTGGTCCGGTAGGGTCAAAATATACCCAACAGCAGCGTTTTCTAAAACGCTACCATAAGTTTTGGTAGCGTTTTTTCAACGCTACCAAAAGTCATTTCTGGTGTAGTGCATCGTAAACCGAGGATACAGAAATTTCCGGTAAATCAATGCCTATTTTAAAGGAGTTTCACCCCTTTACAAATCATTCGAAGTTTGGCGAGACCGCCGATTCATTATAAAGATCATTCAAGGTGGAGTTATGGGATACTCCGGAATTAGAAGACGAATAGTGAGGGACACGAATGGATTTTGGAACCGTAGGGAACGCTCCAAAATTCAAAGGAATCAAGTCAAAAGGAAGAGTTCCAAACTCGAATGAAAGTGATTATGTAAATACATTTACCCTATATGCTAAGTTTTGCCTGGAGCTACCAAAGCTCTGATACCAACTGTAACGACCCGCTATTTTGGACTATTCGCATCCACACATGTCGGACTTGAATAATTCAAAATACCGAATTGTTAATTTAAATTTGGCAAAACTGAACATATACAGTAAATAAAATAATCACAGATCACAGACACAGAGTAATAAATGCAGCGGAAACAGAAGATAGTAGTTCATGAAGCTACTATATACATATCAGAGTCAAATAAGGTACAACAGATGTCTCGAATACAATAATCAAATACAATATCAGAATACAATCACTGGAATCAACTGGATATCTGAAACTGGATAGATAGCTGGATCTCCAAGCGAAGCTCCAACTCCAAAGGTGAGTCTCAAATACTGGTACACTCAGTCTGACCCGAGCGTAAAGAAAACACAAAACACTCGAGTCAGGATTAACATTCTTATATCAATAAATCCAACTCAACTGAAATAGCAACTGAAATACAAGTAACTCAAATGATGTTTGGAATAACCATCCTTTAAGGATCCGTAAAACTATCTACTATGTAGTAGTGTACGATAAGTAGATAATGCCTGTCAGTAATATAAAATATCAAAATAGTGTTAAGGAGTTACCATTATCCCCCTTAGCACATTTTTATATAAGCGTTATAGTCTATACAGCACTGTAAACTCCACCATAAACTAGTGGGATATCAGGGAGTACTCCATAGGTATAACACAAAACAAATTCGTAGTGGGTGCGTATATAGGAATACAAGTATGACAAGGCACATGAGGCAATACCCAAGGTAGTGAAACTACCGTTTGCCTGATCCGGACTGGTGAGAACGCATCGCCGCAGCAATCGCAACACCGCGAAACAACACTCCCAAAATTTCGAGGGTGCACCAATCGATAATAAGTAATGAGTAGTTTTCGAAGAAGTGTGTTCGCTCGAGGTAGCTAACCCCATTTGGCCCGGCACGGCTCCTGTTTTAGTCATTTCCAATTTGACACAAGTGTCAAGGCTATCCATTATCGTTCTCTTTCTTCAGTCATCACGTACATCATTCCAACCACTTCATTCTGGATCACACTCCGCGTATAGTTATTAAAGTGGTTTTCGGTTTAGACAGAGAGTATGTCCATAACCGATTCCGGTCTCTTTAATAACTTTCGTAATTATTACACCGATTGGTCGTTTAATATATTTCAAAAGCAAATCAAATTCAATTTCAATTAGAATTTGTAAACCAACATTTCATTTGTCTTTCTAAACCAATTTCCATAATTTACGTTTCAAAACTTCCAAATTCAAATTTCAAAATCTTATAATTCAATTCCAATTTCTATTTAAAACAATTCCAATATTCATTTAAATTCGTATGTAAGTTTCATTCCGAAATCATTTAAAATGATTTAATCTACATTCAAATCAATTTAAATCCATTTATCGATTTCATTCAATATTCGTTAAGTAAATTTTCATTTAAAACAATTTCTATTTAATTTCCAATTCATTGAAACAATTACTTAAGTTCAACGCTATTATATCAAACTTACAAATTGCATTAAATTAAATTCATCAAATCAAATTCTTTACATTTCAAGTCTTACATTAATTACAAAAATATCACATTTTCATTTCTTGTTAAAGAAATTCAAGTTCACTTATTTATTTACTTAGTCACAATTTCAAAACTCAATTAATAAAGAAACTTAATTTCACTTATTAAAAAGTTCAACTTCAATTATCAAAGAATTCAATTTTATTTAATTGTTAAACAATTCAATCTCATTAAATTATTAAATAATTTCAAAACTTAATTTTTAACTAATTTCAAAACTTAATTATTAATAATTCCAAATTTAATTATTAAATAATTAATTTTAAAACAACGTTCTTTCATCATCTACTATGTTAATATTTTGATTTGGATTATTAAATATCAACATTTCCTTTCATTAAAATTCAAATTCCAACTTCGTTTCAAAACCATATTATTTATTCAAATAAAATCTTCATTTTATTTTAAAATCAAATTATTGACCAATTGGGTTTTATTTAATTCTCTATCCAAAGTCAAAGTTTATTTGGGTATTTATCATTTCAACCCGATTTCATTCCAATTTAAACTCAAAGCATAGCAAAGGGAACTTGCAGTGTGATAACTGGGATGGTGTCAAAGTAAATAAACAAGCAATAACAACAACCAATATCAATCCAATGATCAATTCAAATAATCCCGGAATAATCGTATTAATTCACATTGTTGTTTGTACAAATTAATATAATTATTTCTAGAATCCACACTTTCATGTAGATTAAAGATTATTACACTAATATTAATACGGTTCTTCATTTGATATCAATTATTCAATTCCATACTATTTAAGCAACAAATAATTAAATGGTTCAAGGTGTTTTTACCAAATTTCTACGTGTCAATTAACTCAACATTTGAAGGGTCATATTATGCAAATGTCCTCTAATCAAATTTATCATATATCAATTTTATCCTATATCAATTCAATTGCATATTATTTATCACTTTAAACATTAACAATTTGACGTCCAATGTAAGCATTAACCAATCAATCAATTATCAATCAAACTAGATTATTATCGCATAATTAACAGATAATGGTGTCAGATGTCACAGGTGAACTGATACAGGTAATAGCATATATAATAGTGTAAATAACTAACAGTCGCATATTTCAATTGTCGTTTCAATTGAAATCAAATTTAATAAATAAAAGAACATTAATCGTGAGTGATTACTCACCTTTCGAGGCTAGGGATGATTTGACGATCAAATGAGCTATGAATCCAGGCACGAATTTCAAAACAAAGCTAGGTTGGCATGAATTCACCGGATAGGCTGATAAACGAATAGACGAAATAAATCAGAACTAGGTCGAGGAAGGTAAATAGCATAAGAGAGCTATATATTCAACTTTATATACTATATATAGATAAAATGATATTCTAAAATTAAATAAATAAATATATTAAATATACATATCTTCAAAATTCATTGTTTAAACAAAACACACAAAACATGTATATACATAGTATACATTGAAATAATACATATATTTTACTTTATAAACTAACTATGTATAAACTTAACATTTATGACCGGTTTATGAATCTATGAATAATACTTACTGTAAACAATGCACAAGATTACTTTAAATCTAGAATCTACTTTACTATACAACTTACTTTATAACCTTATATATAATTTAATTAACAACTGTATTAACGGCTCGTATATATAAAATATACTTATACTAAATATTATAAACTGACCTCAACTATAATGGAATATTATAAAACTGTAAGATATCAACCAAAAGGAACAACAGCATGATGACTCATGCATATTTAATATATAACAGCTTTTAAAAATGCAACTACTATATAAATTATATATATACTTGAAGTACTTATTAGTTGCAAACGTATTATCAGACAAAAATATATTTAAAACAACAACAAAAATGTAATGCTTTGAACCCAACAACATTTTATACTCACAGTACAAATATAAACCTTGCAACACGAACATGATATCTTTCTAGTCCAAAACCAATATATAAACTCAACTATTTCTTATATACAATAATATATAACTTAGAAATATATGTAGATGTAAAATGATACAGAAAAATATTTTAGTAAGAAACGGGTATGAAAGCTCAACAGACTTGACACGTAATGTATTATACAACCTTATATAGAAGTATATATATACCTACCCCAACAAAATATGTAAACCCATGCATAAAATCAGCTATTCATACATACTTAATCAAACCCAACACTGAAGCCTTATATAGAAATGCAATAACTAATATATATATATATATATTCTGTAACTTTTATAAACACTTTAAAATGTAACATATAAAACTGCAAAGTCTTGTACCCTGTAGGCAACATATATATAAACTTATTAAACATGCCGAACTCAAGATAGATTAATATGTATACTTAGTTGTTATATACCCAGTAAAATATAAAGCTAGCATATATGTATATGCATAAACACTTGAAAATCAAGACAACCCTATATACCAAATCATAAAGCTAACGCACATCTTACATACCGCATATATAAAACAGAATTCATAATTTGTATATAAAATTATATACGACTATTGTAAATATGTTTACAGATAACATAAACTGTATAAAAATTACAGTAAAATAGATTTGCATGTTATACAAAAAAATATAAACTGTAATATATTTTTATAACATATAACAATAATTTTTTTGAACAAACTAATATATTCATGAAAACCAAACGCGCACATACTTGCAGGTATGAAAACTAATATATACCCATTTCTTATTTTATATAAAGAACAGAAACAACCTCAAACCTTAAATATGTAACATGTATATAATTAAATATTATTTTAACATACACACCCAGACAAACTTTAAATAAACTTATACACAATTAAGCAAACAGATGTTATATATAGGTAAACTAATATGCTATTGTCTTTTACAACATCGCATATATATACACGACAGAGATAACATTTATATGGGTACAAAACCGTATAAACATATAGGCTAACAAAACTTAAATATGAAAATAACTTATATATGAACAGACTTATATACTCTATTTTAAAAACCCAAATTATAGTATAAATTCGAATTCATCAATATATGAACAACCAAGGAACAGGGTTACTCACGGCTAAGGAGGACAGCTCGATGGGTTGCGGGCCATGTTGGTTGACGTGGGCGGAAAGGGTGGGTGGCCGAGCCTTGCGGAGGAGGATGATTGGTTATCACTTCGGCCTGGGCTGGTGCTCACGTGGGTAGCTTGTGATTGAGGTTTGGTTGCGGCTAATTGGAGGAGTGGCCATGCGGGAAAGACGAGCACGAGCCGAAAAATGAAGCGCACGTCAACAGGCTACGTGAGTTTTTAAAATTGAAAAGAAGACTTCGGCCAAAACAAAATATGTTTAGGGTAGAAGGGGTGAGCAGTTTCTAAAAGGAGGAGATGATAGATCTATTTTTTTCTCTTTAGAGAAGCCGAAATGAAAAAGGGAAGAATGGAAGAGACAGAGATGCAAGCAACCAGAATTTTATATTGCAATGGGAATAGTGATAGTCACCCAGCATTACAATAATTACAAAGCAATGGTCAGAAGGTTTGGTTCAGCTAACGTTACTAAAGCAACTTATTGTATTGCTTGGCATGCACCTTTAGATCTAGAAAGCAATTGAAAGTAAAAAGCCACAAATTTGGTACCGTTACAACGGACCGTCAAAACACAGAATTAAATATACCAAAGGGATCAGCCCGGCGAGACGATCAAAACGGCATGAAGATATCAGTGGTACGATTGAATTATAAAAATTTGAATTTTCTACTAGCGGAAAATGCAGCAAAAACGTAGAAAAATAAGATCGACGGAGCCAAAGAAGTCCGAATTTGGAAAAACGAAAAATGACGTCTTGCTCAGAAGATGTTTTAGAATTTTTCCATGTAAAATATTTAGGTTTCGAAAACATTTTATTTTCTTCAATTACTAACTGATTAGATTGAAATAAAATTACACACGAAATAAACTTTCATATGTTCGGATGAAATTTTACCAGTTGCTATGTTTAACTAGACGCATTTCAATTATCAAATTTCTATTTCAAAATTTTATTTTTAAAATTCCATAAATTTCCAATTAATAACGTTATTAAAACCAGTTAAAATTACGGGTCGTTAAAATCTTGGGCAAGTAAACTCGTAAATGACCAAGTTACGAACATATTTAGTGGTTGTATAATTAGGCGCTTATATAGGTCAACATGCAAAAAAAATATTGGTAAGTATGTTTTATATTTTTATTTGTCAATATTAATCTGTTCATTTGTATATTTTAATTGATAAAAATTTGTCAATTATATTAATTTCATAAGTTTATCAATGTAGATTATTATAATTTATACATAGAAGATGTTCTTATAATATTAGAAATATTAAATGTTACCATTTCATTTATCTAATAAGGCTCCCACATGTTCCTTCAAAACCTAAGACAAGGCATAGAAGTTTTTCGACTTCACTAGTGGGCATTTGGACTCGTCTATCTTGGATTCTGGTCTTGATTTGGTTCAACAAGTCATAACCCCACAAATGATGGATAACTCATTATCGACTATATCATATACAACTCCTAACCCTTGGTTCCTTGTCCTAATCTCATTTCGACCATGAGTTTACTCAACAAATCGAAAGTAATTATTCACCTATGCCTACCATTTCGCGACAGCCTAAGTATAGTATATGTACCTTGCAGTTGCTCGAAAAATACATATAGTTATTATAGTATCCATATTTTAGAGGGTCCATAATATGGAAAATTAATTTAAACTAAATTAATTTGAATTGAATTGAATTAATAATATGAAGACATTATTAATTAAATTATTAAGTGATTTAATTGCAATAATTGCCTAAGAGAAATTTAATTAATTAAGTGAGGGTCACTTTAAAAAGTTAATTGGATGGACCAAAGGCAATTAAAGAAATTTTGGTTGACCTTGATTAGTGAAAGAAAATAATTTAAGTTTTAATGCGAAGGATTTGGTTAAGGGTAATTAGTTAGTAAGGTCCAAAACCACTAACCCGTATTCCTTAGCCCCAACCTCTCATTCTATCTTCATTTCATTTTTAATCACAAAACAAAACATCCTAAGAACTCTAAGCAAGGCCAAAATTTTCCAAAGAAGAAGAAGACGATTTCAAGCTAGAAGAGATCAAACTTTCAAATTTAAGAAGAGAAGAGATTAAATCAAGCTTTCTTAAGCTAAGTGAGTAAAATCTTTCTATAAAAACCTATTCGAACCTATTGAGTTCGAATTTGACTTTCATAGGAATCTTTTGATGATGCTAAGCATGGTTGGACATTTGAATATTATTTTATTTATGGTTTAAAATTTAATTAAGGTGAGTTTATTCAAGTTTTAGGGTAAAACATGGTCTAATCATATCTAAATACCACGAATTTTGATATAATATGCCTAATGATGAAATAGAGATGGATTTTTAATTTCATAATTTTTTAAATTTATATGAATATTTTATGAATTTCTTAAGTTGGGAAAAATGGTTAATTTCGGGTTAATTAATTGTCAAAAATAATAAAATTAATTATTTTGATCTGAAATTTTATTAGAGGTAGAATGTGATAAAATAGATTTTTATGAATTTTTGGGATTTTCCCAGTAACTTTTCTATTTTATATGAATTATTTGATGAAGGAAAGCATTAATTAATTAAGGAAGAAGTAGTTAATTAATTAATTAGGGTGGTTAACATATTCTTAAAAGCAAACAAAATGATAAGAAAATAAGCCAATAAGAAGTTGACACCAAATCAGATTTGGTAAAAGCTTAAGAGGGTAATGAATCAGTTTTTAATCTAATTACAAGATTGCCGTTGGAACATTGTTGACCAAGTAAAACTTAACTCATAAGGCTAAACTTCACACTAGGCCAAGAAAAAATGTTCACGAAAGCTAGGAAAGAAGAGTGGATACCTTAGGGGGACCCAACATATAACATACAAAGGCTTTATTATTATTTGCGATGGTTTTATTATTATTCACGAAGACTATACGCGAAGGTTTATAAACTACACGATGAATCAAGCAATTTCCTGATGACTTGAACAAAATAGGACCCAACGACTTAAAAAAAAATAGGACACGATGACTAGACCAAAATAGGATACGATGACTTTTAAATAAACATGCACGAAGGCAACCAAATGATGGCCTCAAAGTAAGTAGCAAAAGCATAGAAAGAATGCAACAAAATATTTACACACGAAAAGCATGCTAAGATAATGACAGCTCACGTGGTATTAAACAAATCAACTCATATTGTATGGCTTCAAGAAATGCACTAAATAAAAAAAAGATGGCACGCAACAGCACAATAAAATATGGAGAAAAAAGCTAAACACGATGACTTGAATTTGTATTATAAGCAAAGTTGAATATGATGACTCATTAGGTATACATACAGAATGTAAAGCGAAGGCAGTGGAAAAAAAGACCACAAAGGCTTAACCAAGCAGCATGCGAACACTAAAATGAAATAGATTAAATAAAGGAAATAATATCAGGTGCATACAAATCATGAATTATAATGCATGCAAGTGAAGGCTTATTATTGCATGCGAAGACTAATAGAGCAACATATGTGTATATTTTTCGTTAACTTCTCACAAAGGAAGGCAAATAAAAATGTGACACGATGGCTCCTATATGGTCAGCACGCGATGACCAACATTGTTTGAACATGCGATGGCTAGGTAGAAAAATAAAATATGATGGTAGTGCGAGTTAGCTTGGGATTTGCACATGATCGTTAATAAAGTTTTTAATCAAACATGACGGCTATGGGATAACTAATATACAACAATTAAATGTAATCTGTAATAGCTTGAAAAGTTATATTTTTCTAAGTAAGATACGAATAGTTAGGGCACTTTTGAAGATAGTTTCCAAGTGTTATTAAACTATTTTAAAGGGAAGAAATAAAAAGAGAGATTTTATAAGTTAAAGTAGTGTTAACTTATTTTTGACATGAAGGAAGCTTAGAGAAGCTAGTAAATGATATGGTATCATTTAAATAATGGATAAAAAATGTTGTCTAAAGAATGTGTAGGATACACAATTAATGAATGAATGAAAAGAATTTAACCACGATCGTAAAAATATAACAATCTGTAGAGTTATTGGATGGCATCTATGTAGTTATAGCCCCACCAAAGCCCCACAAAATCCCTTCTATAGCGCATAGCTCTTCGACGGTTAGACTTTTTCAATATAGTGCTGTCAACTAGTAGATCATCTTTAAGCCCTGCTATTTTCCGCTACACCCGCCAAATTAAGGCTTTTTAGCACTCGTTTTAGCAACATTAATATAAAAAGGTTGATTTGACTAGTTCTCTTTTGAACAAGGCAGAGTTGGAGCAAAAACCTAATTTTAAGGCACAAATTCTCAATATAAGTTAGAGTCCATTGTAGTCACCAAATCTGCACTTCATATATCATGATATTCTTCAGTTTTGTTATATAAGATTAAACAATATTCCTTTTTCCTACATAAATGATGCGAGAATGAGAATAAATTAACTTTAAATATTTGGTTATATATTTAATTAAGCTTTTTGCACCTCGAGTATTTTTTGCTATATCCTCGATTTATCCCCGCCATAACTTTTTGCACCTTCACTATTATGGAACTGCCAAGCACTTTAACGGCATAAGATGGTAGGGTGCCATGTGACTATCAATCTAAAATTCAATGATATATGACAGGGTGCCATGATAGGGTTCGACCTAAGAATATTTTAATACTTTACAGAGGAGTTAAGGCAGGGTGCCAAAACATCGGGGTGGTTTTATAATTAAAAATAACTTGTAGGGTGCCAAAACTCAAGGTAGTTTTATAAGTCAATTCGACAATGTGAACGATAACTATTTAGGGACTAAAGTGGCTATTGACGCTTTGTAAGGATGCTTACTAGAATGTATTCTGGGTACTTACATTTAGCTTCTTAGAAGAGTTGGGGTGACTATAGTAAGGGTGGCTCCTATATGGAAATGAGTTGACATTTTCACCAGGTGACGTTGTTTGAACAAAAGATTAAATTAGCGATGGAAGGCCTAGGGAGGTGATCAATAAAATAAGTTAATGATAACTTAATGAAGAAATCCTAAAATTATAGACTAAGTGATTTTTAAACGAACGATGAACGATTATTTGACTTGGTTTATATTTGGATGATAAGTGTATGGTATGCTTGCCTTGAATTGATATATATATATATATATATGACACGGTTCACAATTGGATGACAAGTGTAGGGTACACTTATTGATTGATTATATGCATATGGTTGCTTTCTGTGATATATATATATATATATATATATATATATATATATGTTGTTGTTGTTGTTATAAAGACTGATGTATATTATGATGCAATGATGAAGGGAGGGGAAAACTCGTTACCCGTTAGTGACATGGTATCACTATAGATGCTTAGCATTAAGGTTTTACTTATACCAGATTGTTTGACTCGTGTTTTTATTATTTGCTATAAACCCACGGATACTAATTCAAGTAGGTTGAGTTTATGGATTAGACGGCTTTCTTTTGAAGGATGAATAAAAATTCTGAAGACAAAGAAGGAGGCTTTCTATTTAAATAAAAGTATTTTGAAATTTCCATCATGTAAAACCAGAATATATAACTGGTTAGGTATGGTATTATCATCTTCATATATCGAACATACACTACTCTCATTTTCTTATTATATATTTACCCCTATATGGGCAACGATTTGGGTATAATGATGTAGGAGATAATGTAAAAAAATGATGTAATGAAAAAAATTAGCCGCTTTTGTTTACTTCTATTGTGCAAAATAATACCGAACTCACTTTGCCACTTGCCGGTGATGACTACAACATCATCGACATCTATTTTCAAGTGTCAGAGTGGAGGATGTTACACTTGGTATCAGAGCTTAGGTTATGGAAACACCTAAGTAAAACAGAGCTAAGTATAAGTTAGATAATCAGAAAACGAACACCTTAGAAAAGGGTATATGCAAATATATAACGTATTTATATTTTGATATGGATATATAGAAGAATATATCTACCTCTCTACATTTTTTCCATTCTCTTTACTTCCATTTCTTACAAACCTTGCTTATGCAGAAGGCAAGAATGGATCTGTGTAGCTAACGTTTAACCATAGGAAGTGTGAGAATGAATACTAATAGCAGTGAGATAAAAGTACGTAAACCAATGGCTAGGGAAGGGAGAAGAACCTGTAAATTCGTACTGAAGCCGGTACTCAAGTGCCAGCCTCGGCTGAAAGAGGAATGGATGTGAATGCTTTTTTCCATCGATTTATGATGGAAATGATGAGGCAACAGCTAGCTGGAGCTGTAGCGCCGAGATAGGAAGTGGTGAAAGAAGCAGGCTTTTCTAAGATGAACAAAGATTTCAAGAGCTGTGGAGGAAAGCGGTTCATAGGGAAGGAGTCTGCCTTGGAAGTGTTGAATAGGTTGAAAGTATGTGAATGTATTTTTGGAGACTTAGGATATACTAATGCTCAGAAGAGAAGGTTGGCTTCTCGTCAGCTCTAGGAGGATGCATTGGACTAGGAGAGAGGTGGTGATTGCTGAGGCCCCAGAGAAGGATATAACCTAGAAGCAGTTTAAGGAGCGATTTGAGGCTCAGTTTATCCTCGAATCTTAGAAGCATGCTTTCTGTAAAGAGTTCATTGACTAGAAGTAGAGAGAGATGACTTTGGTAGAATACATCCAACGATTCAATGCTTTATCAAAGTATAGAAGGGAGCATATCAATACTCCGCTAAAGAGGAATGAAAAGTTTATAGAAGGACTAAAGAGAGGTCTAAATCACAATGTGATGATCATTTGTTAGCTCCATTTGATATGGTGGTGGAAATGTCGAGGAGGTATGATTGCTTGTATCAGGGAGAAAAGAAGGCTGATGTTAAGCCCAAGGGCGGGTAGAAGAAACGATTCAAACCATATCAGAAAGGCGGAAAGAATGGAAAGATGGAAAGAATCGAAAGGAAGGAAATACTTCTTGAGGGAGAACTCAGAAGCCGAATATTGCTGGTGTGACTTGTTATAACTGTGGTTATAAGGGGCACTATTCAACTAAGTGTACCCAGTCGGAAAATAAGGACGGGTCTAAGTGCTTTATCTGTAACAAGCCAAGCCATAAGAAAAGGGATTTTTTGGAAGATAAGCAGGGTAAGGTTTATGCTTTGGAAGGACCTTTGTCAGGACCTACAGCCGAGGAGAAGGGAAATGGTGTTGTACTCGGAGGTATGATTTCGATTTTCAGTATATCAGTCAAAGTTCTATTTGACACTGGTGCTACTCACTCTTTTATTTCGAGAGATTTGGTTGATAGGCTAGAACCTAACCTATTTGATTACGTCCTTACGTGTGGTTAATCCAATCGGTAGGTATGCTACTCTCGGGTTAAGGTGCGTTGACCTTGAATTTGACTTGTGTGGACACTTGTTTTTTTTGTGGTCCATGTGTGTTTGACTTCGTAGGGTATGTGGTAATTTTGGGTATGGATTGGTTGATGCGAAATGACACTAGGATTTATTATGTGGATAGGATTATTATCTTATGAAATCCTAGAAGTGGAGAGAAAATTATGATAGCCTTAGACGTAATGAGGGAGAAGTCGGACTTGATGTTATGTGCTATGGATGACCAAAACGATGAGATCGGTAGAGTGCAAGTAGTCCAAGAATTTGCATATGTTTTCAAACCTATAATAGGGTACTACCAAGAAGACCAATCAAATTCCTGATAGATTTAATGCTAGGGGTGCAACTTGTTAGTAGACCACCTAGCAGGATGAAACCCAAGGAGATGGAAGAATTAAAGAAGCAATTGGTGGAACTTGAGCATAAAAGTTTCATTAGACCGAGTATTTCACAGTGGGGAGCATCCATAGTATTTGTAAATAAGTCGAACAGAACTTTACCAATGTGTATTGATTATTGGAAGCTGAATGAGTTGATGGTGAAGAATCGTTATCCCTTGCCTAAGATAGACGATTATCTGACCAGTTTGAGCTCTGGTGTTCTCACAGCTAGACTTGGCAATGGGTTTCCATCAACTAGGAGTAGTAGAAGGTAGTATTCCATTGACTATGTTCCGAACAAGGTACGGTTCATATGAGTGGTTTGTGATGCCGTTTGGAATGACCAACGCCCCAACGTTCTTTGTAGACCTTATGAACTAGATCTGTTGCTATCAATTGGATAGATTTGTATTGGTCTTCATTAATGACGTTTTGGTGTATTGTAAGACGGAGAGAGATCAAGAAGTGCGTCTTAGATTGGTGTTGGGGATGTTGAGACAACAGAAGTTAAAGGAATTTTTTTTGAAATGTTACTTTTGGGAACAAGAAGTGAAGTTTCTTGGGCATGTTGTTTCGGAGAATGGATTAGCTATGGATCCATCGAAGATAGAAACTATTAATAGTTGGAAGAGACTTGAGACAACCATAGTGATGAGAAGTTTCTTGGGATTGGTTGGCTATTACCATAGATTCATTAAAGACTTCTCGTGTATTGTAGACCCTTGATTAAGCTTATCAAAAAGAACAAGAAGTTCATTTGGACTGATAAGTGTGAAGGGTCATTTCAGGAGTTGAAGAGGTTATTGACGAATGTTTCTATCTTGATCATGCTTGAAGGGAACCAGAATAAAGTAGTGTATACCGATGCTTGTGGAACTAGCTTGGGAGAAGTGTTGATACAAAGAGGGCATGTGATAGCATATACATTAAGGCAGTTGAGACCATATGAAGTTAGGTATCCGACTCATGATTTAGAGTTGGCTGCGGCGGTGTTTGCGCTGAAGATTTGGAGACATTACTTGTTCGAAGAACGGTTCGAGTTGTATACGAACCAAAAATTCTTTAAGTATATATCCCCTCAAAAGGAGTTGAATATGAGGCAGCAGAGAGGGTTGTAGTTCTTGGTGTAATATGATTTCGGGACAGAATATACGCCATGAACAAGTTGCCGAAGCTTTGAGTAGGAAGCATCAGAATGCAGTGTTAGCTATGATTGATGAATGGAAGACGTTGGAGATGTTAGCCTCTTGTGGAGTGCATTATAGGCAGAATATTGCATCAAGTTGGGGCAAGTTAGCGAGTTTGGAGTTACATCCAACACTTATAGAAAGAATAAATGCAAGGCAAAGGGAAGGTCCATTGTTTGCTTAAAGGATTAGACGATTAGAGTGTGGATGTTGAGGATCTAAAAGGATTCAAGATAGACTCAAACAGATGGTTTAGGAAGAAAGGAAGACATTGTGTTCCCGATATAAGGGATCTTCAGAAGGAAGTCTTAGAAGAAAGTCATCGATCAAAGTTTACTATTCATCCTGGAGGCACGAAGATGTATCGTGATATGAAGAGAGTCTTCTTTTACGAAGGGATGCAGAGAGATATAGATTAATGCAGGAAGAGATGTTTCATCTACCAATAAGTGAAAGCTGAGCATCAGAAGCCGAGCTATTTACTTCAATCTTTGAAAGCGCCGACTTGGAAGTGGTATTTTGTATCCATGGATTTTATTAACGGACTGCCTAGGTCGAGAAAAGGGAATGATAGCATTTGGATGATAGTCGATAGACTGACTAAGAGTGCCTACTTTGTCCTTGTGATGTCGACAAGGATGACAGCTAGCTTAGCGAAGCTACATATGAAGAATGTAGTGAGACTACTTGGGATATAGAGTAGTATCGTTAGTGATAGAGACCTATTGTGTACCAGTGAGTTTTGGAGAAGTTTGTATAGTGCATTGGGTATGGAGTTGAGCTTGAGTACAGCTTACCACCCACAGATGAATGGTCTGATGAAAAAGGTGAACCGTATATTGGAAGATTTACTGAGAGCATGTGTCTTGGATTTTAGAGGATCTTAGGAAGATAATTTGCATCTGATAGAGTTTACTTATAATAACAGTTACCAAATGAGTATCATAATGGCACCATTTAAGGCGTTGTATAGAAGACCGTGTAAGTCGCTAGTTTGTTGGTTAAGCACGGGAGATAGTCTCATGTTAGGACCTAATTTGGTAAGAGATGCTACTTCACGCTAGAATGAAGGTAGCACAATCAAGGTGGAAGAGTTATGCCGATAAGCGAAGAAAGTGCTAGAATTCACGGTAGGCGATCGAGTAATCATGAAGGTTTCTTCGGTGAGAGGAGTTATGCACTTTGGGAAAGCGGGGAAGTTGGCATCCAGATATGTATGACCAATTATAGTAACTGAGAGGATCGGTAAACTTGTGTATAGAGTCAAGTTTTTGAGAACATTGGAGGGTGTGCATAATGTGTTTCATATATCACATTTAAGGAAATGTGTGCACGACCCAAGTTCGGTAGTACAACTAAAGGCGACAGAGGATTTATTTATAGAGCTGGATTTGACGTATGTGAGACCACCAAAAGGAATAGTTGGTCATAATACGAAGGACTTGAGGAACAAGGTTATTATATTTTTTGCGTCCAATGAAGTGAAGATAAGGATGATTGTACCAAGGTGGTAGAGTATAAGATTAGAAATATCTATTTCAAGTTGTTTTAGACATCCATGAGTGTGCTTTGTTTCTCTATTGTATGGACTAGTAGGGTACTAGTATATTCATATATGATATGATTGTGTGTAAGTTATTGCATTAATACATTTATGCTTTATTATTGATGGTTTACATTAACAAGGTACTAGTATAATCTTTGGTACTTATGTGTACTTATATAATGATGACTCTATACTTTCAAGGTGTTAGTGTAAATTTTGTTTTCCTTATCGAAATTTCAAGGATAAAATTTTTATAAGGAGGGGAGACTGTAACACCTTATATTTTGAAGGATACATAATATGGGAAATTAATTTAAATTAAATTAAATTAAAGTAATGATATGTAGACATTATTAATTAAATTATTAAAGTGATTTAATTGCAATAATTGCCTAAGGGAAATTTAATTAATTAAGCAAGGATCACTTTAAAAGTAAATTGGATGGACCAAAGGCAATTAGAGAAATTTTGGCAGGCCTTGATTAATGAAAGAAAACAATTTAAGTTTTAATGGGAAGGATTTGGTTAAGGGGAATAAGGTATTAATGCCCAAAACCACTAACCCATATTCCTTAGCCCCAACCCCTCATTCTATCTTCATTTCATTTTTATTCACAAAACAACACTTCCTAAGAACTCTAGCAAGGACAACATTTACCAAAGAAGATGAAGATGATTTCAAGCTAGAAGGCATCAAGCTTTCAAATTTAAGAAGAGAAGAGATTAAATTAAGTTTTCTTTACTAGATGAGTAAAATCTTTCTCTAAAAACCTATCCTAACCTATTGGGTTTGGATTTGACTTTCATACGAATGTTTTGATGATGTTAAGCATGTTTGGATGTTTGAATATTAATTTAATTATGGTTTAAAATTTAATTAAGGTGACTTTGTTCATATTTTAGGGTAAAACATGGTCTAATCACATCCAAAAGCCATAAAATTTTGATATCATATGATTAATGATGAAATAGAGATGATTTTTTAATTTCATAATTTTTCCAGTTTATATGAATATTTTATGAATTTCGTAAGTTGGGGAAATGGCCAATTTTGGGTTAATTAATTGTTAAAAGTAATAAAATTAACTATTTTGACTTTAAATTTTATAAGTAATAGAATATGATAAAATATATTTTTGGTGAATTTTTGGGATTTTTCTATTTTATATGGATTATTTAGTGAAGGAAAGTTCTAATTAATTAATGGGAAATTAATAAATTAATTATTTAATTTTGGTGGTTAACGTTTTCTAAAAAGAAACCGAAATGATAAGAAAATTAGCCAATAAGATGTTGACCCCAAACTGAATTTGGTAAAAAGAAATTGCCAAAGAGGGTAATAAATCAGTTTTTAATCTATTTATAAGATTGCCAAAGAACATCGTTGACCAAGTAAAACTTAACCCATTAGGTTAAACTTCACACTAGACCAAGAAAAATTGTGCACAAAAGCTAGGAAAGAAGGATGGACACATCATGTGGACTTAGCATATAACACACGAAGGCTTTATTATTATTCACGAAGACTAGACACGAAGGCTTATAAACTACACACGACGCTCAAGCAATTTGCACGATGACTTGACCAAAATAGGAGTCGACAAATTGGACAAAATAAGACCCAATGACTTGAACAAAATAGGACACGATGACTAGAGCAAAATAGGATATGCTAACTTGTAAATAAACACGCACGAAGGCAACCAAATGATGGCCTCAAAGCAAGTAGCGAAAGCATGAAGCAAAATATTTACACACGAAATCATGCTAAGATAATGATAGCTCACGTAGTAATAAAGAAATCAACTCATAATGCATGGCTTTAGGAAATGCACCGAATAAATCAAAACAAAGGATGGCATGCAATAGCACAATAAAATATAAAGAAAAAAACTAAATGTGATGACTTAAATTTGTATTATAAGCAAAGTCGGACATGATGACTCATGAGGTATACATACAGAATGTAATGCGAAGGCAGTGGAAAGAAAAAAGAGTAGGCCACGAAGGCTTAACCAAGTAGCACACGAACACTAAAATGAAATAGATTAAATAAAAGAAATAATACTCGATCCATACAAATCATGAATTATAATGCAAACATGCGAAGGCTTATTATTGAAGACTACTAGGGCAACATATGTGTATATTTCATGTTATCATCTCACATAGGCAGCCAAATGAAAATGGTATGTGATGGTTCCTATATGGTCAGCATATGATGACCAATATTTTTATAACAAGCAATGGCTAGGTAGAAAAATAAAATACGACGGTAGTGCGGGTAAGCTTGGGATTTGCACGCAACCGTTAATAATGATTTTAATCAAACATGATGGCTATGGGACAGCCAATATACAACAATTAAATGTAATCTACAATATCCTAGGAAGCTATATTTTTCTAAGTAAAATACGATTACTTAAGGCACTTTGGAAGACAGTTTCCAAGTGTTTTTGAACTATTTCAAAGGTAAGAAATAATAAAGAGATTTTATAAGTTCAAATTGTGTCAACTTATTTTTGAAATGAAGAAAGTTTAGGGAAGCTAATAAATGATAGGCTTTTATTTAAATATGGATATAAATGTTTTATATAAAGAATATGTAGGGTATACAATTAATGAATGAAAGAAAAGAATTGAACCACGGTGAAAAAATATACCGACTCATAGAGTTATTGGATGGCAGGGCGCCGTGACTACCAATCTAAAATCTAGCGGTATATGGTAGGGTGCCACAATAGGTTCAACCTAAGAACTTTTTAAAACTCTACAGAGGAGTTAAGGTAAGGTGCCAAGACATCAGGGTGATGGCATGGTGCCAAAACATCAGGATGATGTTATAAATTAATTCGACAATGTGAATGATAGTGGTTCAGGGACTAAAAGGGGCTATTTACGCTTAGTAAGGACGCTTACTAGAATGTATTTATGATGCTTATATTCAGCCTCTTAGAAGAGTCAGGGTGACTCTATTCAGGGTGGCTTCCATGGGGAAACGAGTTGACGATTTCACCAGGTGACGTTGTTCGAACAAAAGACTAAATTAGTGACAGGAAGGCCTAGGGAGGTGATTAATAAAATAAGTTAATGATAACTAAATGTAGAAAGCCTAAAACCAGAGATTAGGTGATGGATGAATGACCGATGAATGATTATATGACTTGGTTCATATCTGGATGACAAATATATGGTATACTTGCCTTGAATTGATATATATATATATATATATATATATATGACATGGTTCACAATTGGATGACAAGCGTAGGATATGCTTATTGACTGAATAAATGCACATGGTTTTTTTCTATGATATATATTGTTATTTTTATATAGACTGATGTATATTATGTTGTAATGATGAAGCGAGGGGAAAACCTGTTCCGTGTTAGCGGTGTGGTCTCACTATGGATGCTTAAAGTAAAGGTTTTACTCATACCAGACTTATTGTCTGACCCATGTTTTTATTATTTCCCATAAACTCACGGGTACTCATTCGAGTAGGCTAAGATTATGATTAAACAGGTATATTTTGAAGAACGAATAAAGATTTCTTAGACGAAGCAGGAGGCTTGCTATTTAAATAAAAGTATTTTGAAATTTCCGATGTTTAAAACCATAATATATAACTTGTTAGGTATGGTGTTGGCATCTTCATATGTCAGACACATACTACTCTGATTTTCTTATTATGTATATACCCCTGCATGGGAAACGATTTGGGTTTAATGATGTAATAGATTATGTAAAAAATTGATGCAATGAGAAATATTAGTTGCTCTGTTTACTTACGTCGTGCAAAATAATACTAAACTCACTTTGTCATTAGAAAATAATTTTGGTGATGACTACAGCATCATCAGCGTCTATTTTCGAATCTCGGAGTAGGGGATGTTACAGTTATCTTACCTCATCTAGTCAATATATTAATAATATTACATATAACATCTCTAACTTGAGTTTTCTTAACAACTAGGGAGTATCCAAGTAATTTATGAATATATAAATGGTAGAGGACAACATTATATTGAAGATTCATAATCTTTAACATTATATTTAGAAGGATATCGATGTATGGAATAATGTATTTCTTATGAAATACCCTCGTGCTTCAAGTGTCGGACGCATCAGAAATCACAGTATACATACAATACGTATGTATTTATTCTTTAAGACTAATTTGGGTTTCTAATTGTTCCATCTTTAATTTATACACTTGTATGATATAATTTTTAATAATTATATAAATTTTATAACTTATTAACTTGTACAATAGTCTTGTGTGTAACATCCTATTGATTAAATATTATTTAATTAATTAACATTTATATTAATTTATATTATGCAACTAAAACATTTTAAATTTAATATATGGACTATAACAATTATAATAATACACATATGTCTTATATATGTATTATATTATTCATTAATTAACATTTAATTAATATATCTAATTAGAACAATTTTTTTTAATTATAATTAATTTCTAAAATTATATATATATATTACCTTAACATCTTAAGGTAATGTTACATATATCAGTATATATATTTTTAATTTAATTAATTAACTTCTAATTAATTATTAAATTTAATTAACTTCTAATTAATAAATAATAATTTCGAAAATAATTATTTTACTTTTCAATACAGTTTTGAAAATGATTTTATAACATTTATAAAATCATCACTTATGTTAAATTTAACCTTTAAATTTAAAATATTATTTTTATTTATTTAAATTTAACCTTTTAAATTTTATTTTAATTTCAAAATAGATTTTGAAAATTAGTCCAATGCCTAAATCAGTTTGAGCGATTATATTAGTGATAACTTTTGGGCTTACTTTATTCTTTTGGGCCAGGCCAATAGCCAAGTAAGGTAAAGTACTAGATTACCCAAACCCAACTTTAGACATTATTTTCTAGACACCTTACTGTATGGGTAGAATTTAATATGTTATTTTTTTTTACCAATTTAGATCTTATTGGACCTATAAAGTCTAAAGAATTATGTCCAATTTAAATAATTTTAAATAAAATCTTTATTTTATTTAATTAATTTATATAAACATTTGATTTTTTATAAATATGTAATATACAAAATGTATATGTGCATCAAATACACACATATGTGTAAGTGGGAGTGCAACATATAAATTTGTACATGGTATAATATGCCCATATATGAGTGTTAGGATTTACATGGCAACAGACACGTTAACCTTTTATATGCACACTGCTGTCTAAAAAAATTTAAATTATACACATATAATATTTAAAAATTTTAATATTTATTTTGTAATAAAATAAGTTATTTTGAATAAGTGAATAATTTTGAAAATCAAAATTCATTTTACATATCTAATTTGTTTAATTAGTGAAACAATTTAAAAACAGATCCGAATCTATAAAATAAAATTATATATATAATAAAATTAAATAAAAATATCATAAATATAACTAAATTAATTTATTTTGAATAAGTTAATAATTTTGAAATTCAAAATTCATTTTCAAAATATCTAATTTTTTTAGTTAGTAAGTTTAAAAAAATCTGGATTTATATATTTAAATTAAAATATTTTTGTATAATTGAATAAAAATATTTATATCATATAATTTTCGAAAATGATTATATATATATATCATAATACATTAAAATAATTAACAAGACAATTAAAATATATATATTTATATAAAATGCCTTACGACCAAAATTAAAAATAATATATATATATATATTGTAGTTTTTAAATCGTGTAAACGGTAAAGTATAATTTTATAATGTATATAATATTGGCAGATACATGTTACAGTAACATTAATATATATGTATGTATGTATGTATGTATACATAAACTTTATATTTGAAATAAAATAAAATAAAATAAATTTTGATTTTTTTTGATGCAACATTAATTTATGATACATAATAAATTAATTTTGTTATATAATTACTTATATTTATTTGTTTATTTATATTTATAGTTAAGACAGTGTTAAATCAATTTAAAAATAGTTTTTAATGTTTAAAAATTATTAAAAATTATATTTAAAAATTCGTTACTGTAATATATACATAGATATATGTATATATATAGTTTTTTTTAAATTTTATTTGTTCAAACAAATAGAATTGATAGATAGTGAAATTTGTAGATTTATACTTACATATACATATATATGACACTATAATTAAATACGATAACGATTATGCATATAAATTTGTTTAAATATATATTAATTAACTATATTAACATAAAATGGCATATTAATCATAAATTATAGAATGTTACCTCAAAAATGTTGTCTAATATTTACACCTTGATTGGCAGACTTTCCTAGATTTGATCCTTATTTGAGCTCCTAACTTTGCAACTGCTTGGAGAACCAATTTTTATTTTTATTTGATGTTTGGATATGATATTTGGTGTAAGGGGGCTGGAAATGGCAGCTATCGCAGAGGAGGGGGAGGGAAAATAGTCAACTTAAAAATGAGATGTAGTGTGGCCTTTTGTAGAGAGAGTAAAGGAGATATTCTCTCCCTGATTTACTCCTCTATTACAAAATCTAGATCCAACTTTTGTGAATCTTTAGCCCCTCTCTTTCTCTCCTATAGCTGCTAGATAATGCTATATAAGCGTTAAATCATTCCAAACCTATTAGCAATTAATCACATTTAGATCCAATTTAAATGAATGTCGAATATTGATCGCACATACATAACATTTATGTACATGCCTAATTAATTATTATTAGCATCCAAAAAATATAATGCCACCTAATACATTAGAATAATAATTAATATTTCATAAATATTAATTAATTTAATTAATTATAACAATTATAAATCAATTAATTCATGTGGTATATCAAAGAATCTACCAATGTGGTTGTGTGACTCGTAGGTGTAATTTATTCAATGATTAATATCGAACAATTCGAATATTAACATTCACACGTCACCTTAGCTAGTGGTGTGACAGTTTGTCGAAGTTATCGCTTATACATTTTTTCGGTAAAATCCAATTTTACTACTTTAAGCATTACATGGTAGTGACAATTATTTACAAAAACTCTCTTCATCAAAACTCTATCACTTTAGAATTGTGGAATTTGGTAATGGTTAAAATTCCAATATCGTCCATATTCAACTCTATAGTCCAAACATAAAGTCCTTGGTTACATAATAATAATAATAATAATAATAATAATAATAATAATTAACAGAAATGCTCTAACCAGAGACTGTGACTTTGAGTTGACTTCAATTGATATCGATACTAACCTCATATAACTAAAAAGACAAATCCTCCCTTGAATAGAGTCTCACTTCCAATGCTTCCACTCGACCTAACTATAGTCATTCGATGGACGTCATGCCATGATTCCACTATAATCAAAGTAGAGCTTCCACATTAAAGATCAACAGTATTCTCAAGTCTAGATAACTGTGTAATTTTGTCACATCAACATTTTTTGTTTGACCTTAATTATATTTGCCAACAAAAAACTATCGAGCGAGTCATTCTATGGTTATCCAATAACTATCAATACGTAAACCCTTGGTGCCCCCGGTAGCCATGAGTAATATAATGCCCAACATTTGGAGAGCGTTACATACTCTAGTCTCAATGGATGTTTCGATATCCAGTCTCGATGCATCTTGAATAGAAACATTTAAAATGATGTGTTTTATAATATTGTGACATAATACTCATGATTACAACTATTTGTAATTACTATCACTAACACACAATTTATGAATTTTCTATTAAATATATTTTAATTAAGCATTTAATTATTTATAACACGTTATAAAAAATATATAACAGAAAGAAAAAACACCTTTATTACAAATGAGAATTAATTATAGAGTTAATTAATATACAATAAATTAAAGAATTTCCGTTAGGGCATACCCCTAAATCTATCAATCTTCCACTTGCTTTTAGGGCCAATAATGGAATCTCAATCCCATCCTTCAATTAGCATCTCGAGAGCCGACCGAGCTAAACCCTTAGTGAATGGATCTGCTATGTTGTCCTTGGTACCTACCCTTTGTATCATAACCTCTTTCTTCTCAATGAATTCTCTAAACAGGTGGAACTTTCAAAATGTTGTAACTTCTTATGTACTCTGGGCTTCTTTGCGATCTGCATCACTACGTTGTTATCATAGAATAATTCCATAGGATTTTTGTCATTGGGAATCACTCCGAGCTCACTCGAAAACTTGTGCATTCACACTGCCTCCTTAGATGCTTCATTGAGGGTGATGTACCCGGCATCCATCATGGAATCAACAATGGTTTCTTTCTTGGAATTTTTTCAACTAATAGCTCCACCATTAAGCGTAAAGACATAACCGGACATTGACTTACTATCATCTATATCACATTGAAAACTCGAATCTATATACCCTTTCATAGGGAAGTCTCCATTCCCATATATAAAGATTAAGTCCTTAGTATTTCTCAAATACTTAAATATACATTTTACGATCGTCCAATACTTTTCTTCGGGATTAGGCCAATACCAGCTTATGCATCCTAATGTGTATGCCACATTTGGTCTAGTACATAGCATAGTTTACATTATGGATCTTATGGATGATGCATAGGGGATCCTCTTCATACGCTCTTTCTCCCCTTCAGTATGAAGGGAGTCCTTCTTTGACTATAAAATAAGGCAGATAGATGTAAAGACGGCTTTTCTAAGTGGTGATTTAGAGGAAACCATGTATATGTCACAGCCTGAGGGTTCTGTGGCCAGTGGGAGTGAGGGAAAGGCTTGTAAGTTGTTAAAGTCCATTTATGGACTTAAACAAGCTTCAAGAAGTTGGATCAAGTGCTTTGATAAGGTAATCAAATGATTTGGTTTTTATCAGTAGGAAGTGTGCATATACAAACAGGAACATGGTAACACTGTCATTTTCTTAATGCTCTATGTTGATGATCTATTGTTGATTGGCAGTGACACTTCGTTGTTGCAATTAGTGAAAGCTTAGCTTTTCAAGAACTTCTCCATGAAGGATTTGGAAGAGCTACCTATATACTTGGTATAAAGATTTATAGAGACTGATCTAAGAGGCTATTGGGATTATCTCAATCCCGGTACATGGAAACCATACTGAAAAGGTTCAGTATGGAGAATTCCAAGCTTGAAATGTTCTAATGCAGTCTGGAATTGTCCTTTCAAAGAAGGACTCCTCATACTGAGGAGGAGAAAGAGAGTATGAAGAATATCCCCTATGCTTCAGCCATAAGATCCATAATGTACGCTATTCTATGTACTAAACCGGATGTGGTATACACATAAGGATGCGTAAGCTGATGCCAGCCTAATCCTAGAGAAAAGAATTGTACTTTTTCTATCCTTCAACTCCTATAAAATAAACTTGGAAGTTTTTTAGACAACTTATTTTCCATAAAATGTATGCTTAAGTATTTAACAAATACTAATGACTTATTTATTATATACGAAAATGGAGACTTCCTTATAAATGGGTATACAGATTCGAGTTTTCAAAGTGATATAGATGATAGTAAGTCAATGTCCGGTTATGTGTTGATGTTTAATGATGGAGTCATTAGTTGGAAAAGTTCCAGGCAAGAAATATTTTTTGATTTCACGATGGAGGCCGAGTACATTGCCCCAAATGAAGTAGCTAAAGAGGCAGTGTGGATCCACAAGATTTTGAGTGAGCTCAAAGTGATTCCCGATAACAAGAATCCTGTGGAATTATTCCATGATAACAATGCAGCGATGTAGATTGCAAAGGAGCCTAGAGTACACTAGAATTTGCGAAAAATTCTTTGAAAGTTCCACCTAATTAGAGAATTCGTTGAGAAGAAAGAGGTCGTGATACAAAGGGTAGATACCAAGGACAACATAGCAGATCCATTAACTAAGGATTTAGCTCGCTCGGATCTCGAGATGCCGATTGAAGAGATGGTATTTTGATTCCATAATTAGCCCTAAATGCAAGTGGCATATTAATAAAGTTAGGGGTATGCCCTAAGGGAAATTCTGTAATTTATTGTATATTAATTAACTATGTAATCAATTCTCATTCGTAATAAAGGTGTTTTTCTTTCTATTATATATTTGTTATATTGTGTTATAAATAAATAAATGCTTAATTAAAGTATATTTAACAGAAAATCCATAAATGGTGTGTTTGTGATAGTAATTAAAAATAATCGTAATCATGAGTGTTGTGTCACAATATTATAAAACATATCATTTTAAATGTTTCTAATCAAGATGCATCGAGACTGGATACCGATGTATCCATTGAGACTAGAGTACATAACGCTCTCCAAATGTTGCATAGTGTATTACACACGACTGCTGAGAGCACCTAAGGGTTACGTACCGATAATTATTGGATAACTATGGAACTGCTCACTCAATATTCTTCTGTTGGTTAATATAACTAAGGTCAAACAGAAAATATTGATCTGACTGATTTATACAGTTCTCTCGACTTGAGGATATCGTTGATCTTCAATATGAAAGCTCCACTTTGATTATAGTCAAATCATAGCAAGGCGTCCATCGAGTGACTATATAACATAACAGAATAGTACAAAATACGAATCATTAAAATTGACAATAATCATAACAACCCGTATATTTGGACCATTTAAATTGACAATAATCCACACATGTCAACTTAAATAGTACAAAACACGAATCATTAATGGAGTATAAGTGTATAAATGAGAATCATCACAGAATCATAGAAAATATAACATAACAGAATAGTGCAGCGGAATTACAACAATGTCATAATAGTAGTTCATGAAGCTACTAAGTAAATACAACAATGTCTCAAATAAAAGAAATACAACAACATAGATGTCCAAATAGTGCAGATGGAAAGAACAATACTGATAAAGATAAGATAGTCTTCAAGTCTTCAGCACCAATAAGCAGCAGCAGCAATCCTCAGTCTGACCCGAGCATATGCACAAACAAACACTCGAATCAGGACATATATTCTTATACAGATAATATGGTTAGAAATTTTGAAATAACAATAACTCAAAGATGATTGGAATAAACATCTTTCAGGATCCGATAAACTATCTATATATAGTAGAGTATGATAAGTAGATAATGTCTATCAATAATATAAAGATATCAAAATAGTGTTAAGTCATGGCCCATTCCACCCTTAACACATTTTTATTCCCAAAAGCATATACAAGACCGTAGTTTCCCCAAAACCGGAAGTCACCAGAGGGCAATACATATACTAAAGGTACAAATCAAAATGGTAGTGGTCGCGCATAAATGGAATACAAGTATGACAAGGCACATGAGGCTATACCCAAGATAGTGATACTACCGTTCGCCTGATCCGGGCTGGTGAGAACGCAACGCCGCAGCGCCCGCAACACCGTGAGACAACACTCCCAATTCAAGGGTGCGCACCAATCAATCACAAAGTAAAAGAATAGTTTACGAAGAAGTGTGTCCACTTGAGGTAGCTAATCCTCCATTGGCCCGGCACAGCTCATGTTTTAGTCATTTCCAATTTGACACAAGTGTCAAGGCTATCCATTATCGTTCACTTTCTTCAATCATCAACGTTCGCCAATCCAACCACTTCATTCTGGATCATCACTTCGCGTATAGTTATTAAAGTGGTTTCCGGTTTAGACAGTGAGTATGCCCCAAACCGACTCTGGTTCCTTTAATAACCTTTCGTGATTATAACACCGATTGGTCGTTAATATATTTCAAAACCATTCAATTTCAATTTGAATTCGTAAATCGACAATTCATTAGTCTTTCGAAATCAATTTCCAAAATTACGTTTCAAACTTTCCAATTTCAATCTCAACATTTCCATAATTCAATTTCAAAGTTTCAATTAAACAATTCAAATATTCATTGCATTTTGTATATAAGTTCATTCCAAAATCGTTTAACTAAATTTACGTTCAAAACGTTTAAATCAATTATCGCTTCCATTCGATATTCATTAAATTTATTTATCATTAACAATTACAATTAAATTCCCAATTCATTACGTTACGTCTTAAATTCGATTTCATTATCAAAGTTACAACTTATTTACAATTACACTTATCCAATCCAATTCTTTAAAATTACAAGTCTTTCATTTGTTTCGATAAAGCGCATTCTATTTCTTATCAAAGAAATTTCTTTCAAATTTCAAAACTTAGTTAAAGAAACTTAGTTTCACTTATTCAATAATTCAATTTCTCTAAATAAAGATATTCAATTCAATTTAATTAAAATTCGATCTCATCAAATTTCAATAAATTTCTAATCTTAATTATTAATTATTTTCAAACTCATTCATTAATAATTCCAACTTAATTGTTAATAAATTAAGAATTTAATTATTAATTATTTCAAACTTCGTTATTTATAATTCCACAACTTAACCGTTAATAATTTCAAAAGTTAATTATTAATAATTTCAACACTTAATTTTTAATTATTTCAAAAATTTAATTTCAAATAATTCTAAATTTAATTATTAAATTTTAAACAATATTCTTTTTATCAATTACCACTTTAATATTCGTTCCAAATTCAGATATTCACATTTACATTTATTCCAATTTAAATTCCAAATTATTCAAAACTTTGTTATTCGTCAAATAAAACTTTATTTTTATTTAAATCAAAACATTTGACCAATCGGGTTTTATTTTAAATTTTCTATCCTAAGTCAAATTGTTTGGGTATTTATCATTTCAACCCGATTCCATTTAAATTCAAAATCAAAACATACAAAGGGAACTTGCAGTGTGATAGCTGGGATGGTGTCAAAGTAAATAAACAAGCAATAGCATCCATTCACAACAATTCAACAATTTCAAATAATCCCGAAATAATCGTATTAATTCGCGTTTGTTATTTACGCCAATTAATATAACTATTTCTAGAATCTACTCTATCATTTCAAGTAGATTAAAGATTATACATTACGGTTTCACTTGTCGTTCAATTTCAACTACAACAGTTAATTCAATATACGTTCAAGAGTCCAAAGTGAAATTTATCAAATCTACGGGTCAATTAACTTAACAATTTAAAGGGGTCATATTTAACTAATCAATATTCATCATATAAAGGGGTCAAGTTAACAATCAAAATTCGACATATATAATTCATTTTAAATTGTTAATCATCCTATATCCAATTTTAACTTGCAATTTATTTATCACTTAACAATAACAATTTACATCCAATTCAACATCACATAGCAATCATTTCTCAATTCAAACTTGCATAAGAATATAGTCGTGAAAATTAATTCACCTTTCGTGGATAAGAAATTTGACGACGAAGCAAGGAAAAGCACGAAGAAGCAAGAACAGAGTCAGTACAGCACGAACAACGAACACTGTAATATTGACAAAAAGGAAACGATATTAATACAATGAACATTGTATATAATTTATAAATTTATATAAATGCGCTTACCAAAGACGGAGGAAAGAACGAAGCTGAAAATTTGCTGTTGCGAAAGAAGCTCAGTCGGTCGCTGCAACAAGCAAAGAAAAGTCGGTTACTATTTCGACAACCAATAGAAATTAGCGAAAATATTTTACTGCAATATTCAAAGCTATTTCAACAATCTCAGTTTCAAAATTTTTTTTTATATAAGCCGAGACAAAATTTGCATCCAGCCACCCCATACTTGCATTCCATTTCATGCCTGCAACCCATACGTACACAATCCTTCACATCATAAATTTATGCAACCCTCCTTTTACCATACAACCAACATCACACCACACACATACGTAAGTACCCATCATCCCACAACATCACACAACACTCACGCACTTCCCTTTTTCCTTCTTTTTTTTATACCAAGACTGTTGCTTTATCAAAAAAAACAGAACACATTTCTTGCCACCAAATGCACGCACACTGCATCTATATATATGTGTACACGGCCACATATACGCACATGCGAGATCAGAGCCGGGTGGTGGCGTGGCGAGTCAGGGACGGCTGGGGTGTGGATTTGGGAGGTGGCGAAGTGAAGGGCTGGGAAGTTCGGTCCGTGGCGTAGGCAAGCGGTGGAGGAGTGGGTGGTCGGCGGTTGGCTGGGCTTGGCACGTGGTGAAGTGATTGGGTGAGGTGGTGTGGACGTGGGGTTGCTGTTGGCTGAGTGGTTGGTTGAGGCGAGTGCAGGCGGTCAGGTGGGTTGGAGGTGGTGCGAAGGGGGAAAGGACTGGGAGGATGGGGTTGGGCTCGGGTCCGGGAATGGCTGGCAGGTCTTCATCCTTTTTATTTTGCCAGAAGGAAGAAAAGGAAATAAAAAAACATGAGAGGAAGAAAGGAGGAGGGTCTCGTTACTTACCTGCCACTTGAAAATAGAATTTGACAGTGAAATGAAATGAAATGAAGGGTCTCTTTCACTTTAAACTTTAGTACCGTGAATGCCTTTTGGGATCCAACGTTTCATTTTTCCAAAACACAACCCTTCACACTTCATCTCCCCAATAAATGCATTTATGCAGCTGGCCTTTTATTTTCCTTTCAATTTCTTTTGTACGTGGTAGAGAATTGGGCTGCAACATATTTAACCAGTCCGTTTGGAACGGTCAATTTTAACGTGACGCTTTCCGACAGATTCCGATTAACACGAATAAGTATACCGTTTTGATCAGCGCGACGACGCGCTCACAACGGTATAAAAATATTGGTGATACGACGATTTTATAAAATTTGCATTTACGCCGCTTAAATTGTACGATTTGCAACACAATTTAAACGGAGCAGGCGATGACAGTTTTAGACGAAACGAATTACATAATCTTGATCAGAATAATTTTTACAAGCGGGCTGTGTAAAAATATTTGGATTTGGAAGATAAATTTTACGCAGCTTTATATGGACTGATATACAGTAAAACGCGAACGGATTTTTCTGTAATACTTTTCAGCGAAACTTTTTCTATGACCATATCTAACTAGACGTATGTCACAAATAAAGTTTGGGCGTAAATTGAGATCGTTATAATTTCAAAATTTTTATTGAAACGATGAATTTAAAATTTTAAATTGGGTCGGAATTTTAGGGTCGTTACAATCTCCCCCACTCAAGACTTTTCGTCCTCGAAAAGGAACGAGAAGAGTGAAGTAGAAATGAAATAAGTAGGAAAGTCAAGATAGATTTCGAGAAATTTGAATAATACCTGAAATTAATAGTTCGGGGTTTGAATCCCGAATACTATCCTCAGTTTCCCATGTGCAATCTCGCTCATCTGCACTCCACTGTACTTTGACGAGATTTACCGACTTCCTTCTGAGTTGCTTTGTCTCACGATCGACTATCCGAAGTGGCTTCCGCTCAATCGTCAAGTCAGGCTCAATAACTATCTCTTCCAACTGGGCAGTAGGTATGGTCATCGATGGATCGTGTACAACTTTACGGAGATGTGAGACATGGAATACGTTGTGCACACCGGCGAACTTCTCTGGCAATGCAACTCTATATGCTAATGTTCCGACTCTTTCTGTAATCTCAAACGGACCAACAAATCTGGGAGCTAGTTTCCCTTTTCTTCCAAATCGAACAATATTCTTCAAAGGTGACACTTTCAGAAATACTTTGTCTCCTACACTGAATTCGAGATCTCTTCTCCTTTTGTCAGCATAGCTTTTCTGTCTATCCTGCGCCGTCTTTATCTTCTCCCTGATTTCTTCGACTTTTTCAGAAGCTTCCATAATCATTTCTGGTCCAAGCACTAATCGATCTCCAAACTCAATCCAACAAGCTGGCGATTTGCACGGCCGTCCATATAAGGCTTCGAACGGTGCCATACCAATGCTTGCCTGGTTATTGAAGGTAATTAATTCAAATTCAAAATATACTTATTCAAATCTGAAATTCAAATTCTTTACCTGGTAACTATTATTATAAGTGAATTCTACCAAGTGAAGATGGTCTTCCCAAGATCCACCAAAGTCAATAATACAAGCTCGGAGAAGATCTTCCAAAATCTGATTCACCCTCTCAGTTTGGCCATCTGTCTGAGGATGATAAGCGGTGCTTAGATTCAGTTTGGTGCCCAAAGTATCCTGAAATGCCTTCCAGAATTTACTGGTGAAAATAGGATCTCGATCGCATACAATACTAGATGGTACACCATGAAGTTTAACAACTTCCCTCATGTATATCTCGGCCAAACTCGAAGCTGTACGAGTGGTCTTGACTGGAATAAAGTGAGCGGACTTCGTCAGTCTGTCGACAATCACCCATATGCTTTCGTTACCTTTTCTAGTCCTTGGTAGCCCATCAATAAAGTCCGTAGAAATTTGCTCCCATTTCCAACCTGGGATCTCAAGAGGTTGAAGTAATCCTGCGGTCTTTCTGTGATCAGCTTTAACTTGTTGGCAAGTGGTGCACCTGCTAACATAGGTAGAAATATCGCGCTTCATTCTACTCCACCAATATAGTTTCTTCATATTCTGGTACATTTTAGTGACACCGGGATGAAATGAAAGTGAAGACTTATGATTTTCTCGCAGCACTTCCTGTCTAAGACCATCAACATTAGGAACACAAATTCGATTATCAATCCTCAAGATTCCATTACTATCAACATGTGCACCCACTTTATTATCAGCATTTTCAACTCTGCCAAGAACTATTTCTTTGATGCGATAAAGCAAAGTGTCCTCATACTGCTTGGCTATAATACGATCCATAAGAGCTGGGGAGACGGAAAGCTGGAATAACATTCCTTCAACAAGATTACAACATATCATAGCTTGGTTTCTGCTCAAAGCATCGGCTACGGCATTTGCTTTTCCCAGAGTGTAGTTAATATCAAGATCATATGCAGCTAGAAATTCGAGCCATCGGACTTGTCTCTGATTCAAATCCTTTTGCGAGAAGATATATCTCAATGACTTATGGTCAGTGAATAACTCGAACTTTGTTCCCAATAGATAGTGCCTCCATAGCTTAAGAGCAAATACAACCGCAAGAAGCTCTAAATCGTGGGTTGCGTAATTTGTTTCATGGGTCTTTAATTGGCGACCAGCATAAGCAATAACCTTTCCTTTTTGCATTAAAACTGCACCAAGTCCATCTCGACAAGCATCTGTATAGACGGTCAATCCTTCGCTACCATCAATAACTGTAAGAACTGGGGCAGAGGTCAACTTTCGCTTCATCTCATTGAAAGCTGCTTCGCACTTTTCACTCCAAATAAATTTCACATTCTTTCTGGTCAGTGCGGTAAGTGGTGCGGCAATACGGGCAAAGTTTTCTATGAATCTGCGGTAATAGCCGGCCAAACCCAAGAAACTGCGGATATCTGTAGGAGTTTTGGGAGTCTTCCAATCCTGTAAATTCCAAAGATTCGAATTAAGAAATTGATAAGTTGTTTTGATAGAATTGATAAGTAAGAATAGAACTTACATTGATTACGGCAATCTTAGCTGGATCGACCGAAATCCCATTCTCTGAAACAATATGGCCAAGAAATCGAACTTCATCCTTCCAAAAGTGACATTTTGAAAACTTGGCTTTAAGCTGATGACTGCGTAGAGTTTCAAGAACAAAAGCCAAATGTGACCTATGCTCTTCCTCATCCTTAGAGAAGACGAGAATGTCATCGATGAAAACAAGAACAAACTTGTTAAGAACATCCCGGAAAACTCTATTCATCAAATCGACGAAATAAGCTGGAGCATTAGTAAGACCGAACGGCATAACCAGCCATTCAAAGAAACCAATCTCAGTGCGGAATGCTGTCTTAGGAATACTCTCCTCGGCAATTCTGAGTTGGTGAAAGCCAGTAGCAGATCGAGTTGAGAAAATACTTTAGCTCCATGAAGCTGGTCGAATAGATCGTTGATGCGGGGCATCGGATATTTGTTCTTGTGTGTGAGCTTGTTCAGCTCTCTATAGTCCACACACATTCTGAGGGAACCATCTGATTTTGTGACGAACACTACTGCAGCACCCTATTCTGAATGACTTCGCCGAATCAAGCCTTTAGAAAATAAGTCTTCAATTTGAGCATTCAGTTCAGCTTTTTCTTTAGGAGCCATTCTCCGAGGAGGAAGAACTACTGGTCGGGCACCAGGAATAAGGTCAATGCGGAATTTGATTTCCCGTGGTGGTGGTAGAGAATTGACTTCTCCAAATACATCAGAAAAGGATTGGATCACTGGAGTAGAGCTTAGTTCATTTGGATGGGAGTCAAGTGAAAATATAAAACTCCCAGCATATTCTTGAGGTGATTTGCCTTCTATAACCAAAGGCATGCCCTGGTTATCGATGAGAGAGACTGTTCGAGCTTTACATGAGATATTGGCTTCGAATTTCCGTAGCCAATCAATGCCTAATAATATATCGAATGCTTCGAATCCGAGGACATAGAAATCCCAAGTAAAGTGGTGAATGCCATGCATAAGAGTGACATATTTACAAACCCTTTTTAGATTAGCGGGCCCTCCAATAGGGTTTGATACACATAAGAAAGTAGATGAAAGAATGGGTTCCAAACCAAGTTTATTGCACAAATCAATAGATATGAAACTATGTGTTGCTCCGGTATCAAATAGAACTTTAACTGGTAAAGTATGCAACATAAAAATACCCTGTAATGTACCTTGGTCATCAGTAGGAGTAGGTGGGGTAGGTGGATCATGGGCTGAAGAAGTCATAGCAAAAACCCCGGCCGTCTTTCCCTTTTTATACATAGGACAATCCTTCTTGAAATGGCCTGGCTGCAGACATACGTGACAGAGGTCGTTCCTAGTATTCTGAGGAGGCGGAACAGCGGCACCGGCAGATGTTGGACAGCTGTTGGCGTAGTGACCCCTCTGGTCGCACTTGAAACAAGTGATGGAGGATATGTCAATAGGCTTCTTCTGAGAATAGCCAATCCCAGATTTATGCTGCCAATTCTTCTTCTGTTGCTCAAAATTTTGCTTCCTCTTTCCCGACTGATTAGCTGGTGTCTGAGTAACTGGGGCTTTGGGGACAGATGTTCCTTTAGGCTTTCCCTCGTATCGAAGAGCGAAATCCATCAACTCAGTGAAAGTTCCATGGACATGTGCGGTGAGGAGCTCGTAATACTCTGGGCGTGCGCCATGTATGAACTTCTCGTTCTTCAGTAGAGGTGTGTCAATCAAGCCCGGTCCGAACTTGGAGAGTTCGTTAAACCTCCTTTCGTACTCAGTAAAGGTCATGCTGCCCTGCTTGAGATCTATGAAAGACCGATAGAGTTGGGCCTTCCCAGCAGCTGGCATCCACTGAGCCATGAAAGAATCCCTATTACAAATGATATGAAACGAATCAAAATTTTGACGAGATAAGAGAGAAATTTATTTAGTAGGAATTTAGATAGATCACTACCTAAACTGGGCCCAAGTGATAGTTTCCTCATCAGTTCGAGAAGTGACTGATTCCCACCAATCTTGTGCAGCATCCTGAAGCTGCCAAGCGGCCAACTTGCGCTTCTGAGCATCTGCGATCTCTAAGCCAGAAAAGATCCTTTCCAAACTCTTTAGCCATTGTTGTGCTTCGATAATACTCTCGGAGCCAGTGAATTTGACTCCTCCAAGCTGAGTATACTCCTTGCTAAGAGTGGAGAATCGGACTACGGGAGCTGGAGCATGTGGACCAGGAGCATTTCCACCCCTGCCTCTAACGTTTCTTCTGGTAGCCATCCTGGAATACCAAAAGTGATTTAGAATGAAAGATAGAAATTTATAGAACTTAAGGAAATTCTATTCAACGAATTCAATAAGAAAGATGAATCAAAGGAGGTAGATTCTGAAATGATTCTCCTCATTCTAGGGTATGTTTACCCTATCTCTAATGAGCTTTAAACTCCACAGGCTAAGGTTATCGGGAACCAAAGCTTTGATACCAACTGTAACAACCCGTATATTTGGACCATTTAAATTGACAATAATCCACACATGTCAACTTAAATAGTACAAAACACGAATCATTAATGGAGTATAAGTGTATAAATGAGAATCATCACAGAATCATAGAAAATATAACATAACAGAATAGTGCAGCGGAATTACAACAATGTCATAATAGTAGTTCATGAAGCTACTAAGTAAATACAACAATGTCTCAAATAAAAGAAATACAACAACATAGATGTCCAAATAGTGCAGATGGAAAGAACAATACTGATAAAGATAAGATAGTCTTCAAGTCTTCAGCACCAATAAGCAGCAGCAGCAATCCTCAGTCTGACCCGAGCATATGCACAAACAAACACTCGAATCAGGACATATATTCTTATACATATAATATGGTTAGAAATTTTGAAATAACAATAACTCAAAGATGATTGGAATAAACATCTTTCAGGATCCGATAAACTATCTATATATAGTAGAGTACGATAAGTAGATAATGTCTATCAATAATATAAAGATATCAAAATAGTGTTAAGTCATGGCCCATTCCACCCTTAACACATTTTTATTCCCAAAAGCATATACAAGACCGTAGTTTCCCCAAAACCGGAAGTCACCAGAGGGCAATACATATACTAAAGGTACAAATCAAAATCGTAGTGGTCGCGCATAAATGGAATACAAGTATGACAAAGCACATGAGGCTATACCCAAGATAGTGATACTACCGTTCGCCTGATCCGGGCTGGTGAGAATGCAACGCCGCAGCGCCCGCAACACCGTGAGACAACACTCCCAATTCAAGGGTGCGCACCAATCAATCACAAAGTAAAAGAATAGTTTACGAAGAAGTGTGTCCACTTGAGGTAGCTAATCCTCCATTGGCCCGGCACAGCTCCTGTTTTAGTCATTTCCAATTTGACACAAGTGTCAAGGCTATCCATTATCGTTCACTTTCTTCAATCATCAACGTTCGCCAATCCAACCACTTCATTCTGGATCATCACTTCGCGTATAGTTATTAAAGTGGTTTCCGGTTTAGATAGTGAGTATGCCCCAAACCGACTCCGGTTCCTTTAATAACCTTTCGTGATTATAACACCGATTGGTCGTTAATATATTTCAAAACCATTCAATTTCAATTTCAATTTGAATTCGTAAATCGACAATTCATTAGTCTTTCGAAATCAATTTCCAAAATTACGTTTCAAACTTTCCAATTTCAATCTCAACATTTCCATAATTCAATTTCAAAGTTTCAATTAAACAATTCAAATATTCATTGCATTTTGTATATAAGTTCATTCCAAAATCGTTTAACTAAATTTACGTTCAAAACGTTTAAATCAATTATCGCTTCCATTCGATATTCATTAAATTTATTTATCATTAACAATTACAATTAAATTCCCAATTCATTACGTTACGTCTTAAATTCGATTTCATTATCAAAGTTACAACTTATTTACAATTACACTTATCCAATCCAATTCTTTAAAATTACAAGTCTTTCATTTGTTTCGATAAAGCGCATTCTATTTCTTATCAAAGAAATTTCTTTCAAATTTCAAAACTTAGTTAAAGAAACTTAGTTTCACTTATTCAATAATTCAATTTCTCTAAATAAAGATATTCAATTCAATTTAATTAAAATTCGATCTCATCAAATTTCAATAAATTTCTAATCTTAATTATTAATTATTTTCAAACTCATTCATTAATAATTCCAACTTAATTGTTAATAAATTAAGAATTTAATTATTAATTATTTCAAACTTCGTTATTTATAATTCCATAACTTAACCGTTAATAATTTCAAAAGTTAATTATTAATAATTTCAACACTTAATTTTTAATTATTTCAAAATTTTAATTTCAAATAATTCTAAATTTAATTATTAAATTTAAACAATATTCTTTTTATCAATTACCACTTTAATATTCGTTCCAAATTCAGATATTCACATTTACATTTATTCCAATTTAAATTCCAAATTATTCAAAACTTTGTTATTCGTCAAATAAAACTTTATTTTTATTTAAATCAAAACATTTGACCAATCGGGTTTTATTTTAAATTTTCTATCCTAAGTCAAATTGTTTGGGTATTTATCATTACAACCCGATTCCATTTAAATTCAAAATCAAAACATACAAAGGGAACTTGCAGTGTGATAGCTGGGATGGTGTCAAAGTAAATAAACAAGCAATAGCATCCATTCACAACAATTCAACAATTTCAAATAATCCCGAAATAATCGTATTAATTCGCGTTTGTTATTTACGCCAATTAATATAACTATTTCTAGAATCTACTCTATCATTTCAAGTAGATTAAAGATTATACATTACGGTTTCACTTGTCGTTCAATTTCAACTACAACAGTTAATTCAATATACGTTCAAGAGTCCAAAGTGAAATTTATCAAATCTACGGGTCAATTAACTTAACAATTTAAAGGGGTCATATTTAACTAATCAATATTCATCATATAAAGGGGTCAAGTTAACAATCAAAATTCGACATATATAATTCATTTTAAATCGTTAATCATCCTATATCCAATTTTAACTTGCAATTTATTTATCACTTAACAATAACAATTTACATCCAATTCAACATCACATAGCAATCATTTCTCAATTCAAACTTGCATAAGAATATAGTCGTGAAAATTAATTCACCTTTCGTGGATAAGAAATTTGACGACGAAGCAAGGAAAAGCACGAAGAAGCAAGAACAGAGTCGGTACAGCACGAACAACGAACACTGTAATATCGACAAAAAGGAAACGATATTAATACAATGAACATTGTATATAATTTATAAATTTATATAAATGCGCTTACCGAAGACGGAGGAAAGAACGAAGCTGAAAATTTGCTGTTGCGAAAGAAGCTCAGCCGGTCGCTGCAACAAGCAAAGAAAAGTCGGTTACTATTTCGACAACCAATAGAAATTAGCGAAATTATTTTACTGCAATATTCAAAGCTATTTCAACAATCTCAGTTTCAAATTTTTTTTTATATAAGCCGAGACAAAATTTGCATCCAGCCACCCCATACTTGCATTCCATTTCATGCCTGCAACCCATACGTACACAATCCTTCACATCATAAATTTATGCAACCCTCCTTTTACCATACAACCAACATCACACCACACACATACGTAAGTACCCATCAGCCCACAACATCACACAACACTCACGCACTTCCCTTTTTCCTTCTTTTTTTTTTATACCAAGACTGTTGCTTTATCAAAATAAACAAAACACATGTCTTGCCACCAAATGCACGCACACTGCATCTATATATATGTGTACACGGCCACATATACGCGCATGCGAGATCAGAGCCGGGTGTTGGCGTGGCGAGTCAGGGACGGCTGGGGTGTGGATTTGGGAGGTGGCGAAGTGAAGGGCTGGGAAGTTCGGTCCGTGGCGTAGGCGAGCGGTGGAGGAGTGGGTGGTCGGCGGTTGGCTGGGCTTGGCACGTGGTGAAGTGATTGGGTGAGGTGGTGTGGACGTGGGGTTGTTGTTGGCTGAGTGGTTGGTTGAGGCGAGTGCAGGCGGTCAGGTGGGTTGGAGGTGGTGCGAAGGGGGAAAGGACTGGGAGGATGGGGTTGGGCTCGGGTCCGGGAATGGCTGGCAGGTCTTCATCCTTTTTATTTTGCCAGAAGGAAGAAAAGGAAATAAAAAAACATGAGAGGAAGAAAGGAGGAGGGTCTCGTTACTTACCTGCCACTTGAAAATAGAATTTGACAGTGAAATGAAATGAAATGAAGGGTCTCTTTCACTTTAAACTTTAGTACCGTGAATGCCTTTTGGGATCCAACGTTTCATTTTTCCAAAACACAACCCTTCACACTTCATCTCCCCAATAAATGCATTTATGCAGCTGGCCTTTTATTTTCCTTTCAATTTCTTTTGTACGTGGTAGAGAATTGGGCTGCAACATATTTAACCAGTCCGTTTGGAACGGTCAATTTTAACGTGACGCTTTCCGACAGATTCCGATTAACACGAATAAGTATACTGTTTTGATCAGCGTGACGACGCGCTCACAACGGTATAAAAATATTGGTGATACGACGATTTTATAAAATTTGCATTTACGCCGCTTAAATTGTACGATTTGCAACACAATTTAAACGGAGCAGGCGATGACAGTTTTAGACGAAACGAATTACATAATCTTGATCAGAATAATTTTTACAAGCGGGCTGTGTAAAAATATTTGGATTTGGAAGATAAATTTTACGCAGCTTTATATGGACTGATATACAGTAAAACGCGAACGGATTTTTCTGTAATATTTTTCAGCGAAACTTTTTCTATGACCATATCTAACTAGACGTATGTCACAAATAAAGTTTGGGCGTAAATTGAGATCGTTATAATTTCAAAAATTTTATTGAAACGATGAATTTTAAATTTTAAATTGGGTCAGAATTTTAGGGTCGTTACATCTCGACTTGAGGATACCGTTGATCTTCAATATGAAAGCTCCACTTTGATTATAGTCAAATCATAGCAAGGCGTCCATCGAGTGACTATAGTTGGGTCGAGTGGAAGTATTGGAAGTGAAACACTAGTCAAGGGAGGATTCGTCCCCTCGGTTATATAGGGTAGTTTCACGGTCAACTCAGGTCAACTCAAAGTCAAAATCTTTGGCCACAGTAGTTCAGTTAATAATAATTGTTATTATTGAACCGCGGATTTTGTGTTTGGACTATTGAGTTAAATATGGATGATATAGGAACTTTGACCATTACCATCAGTACAAAATGATATAATTTTGATGAAGAGACTTGGTTTAAATAATAATCGCAACCAGGTAACGCTTAAAAAACTAAAATTGGATTTTACCGAAACCAAGTAAGTGATAAATTTGGCCAAAATGCCACACCACCTTCTAGTTGACGTATGAACATTAATATTCAAATAGTTTGACATTAATTGCTGGCTAAATTTACACTTGATGAGTCACATTACCAAAATGATGAATTCAATTGTTATCCTGTTTCGTGATAGAGCCATATTTGGATGAGTCAAATAGATTAAAATAGAGGATAATCGAGCAGGAATCTAGAATTATAATTTCTAAACTTGGACACCAAGAAAAATCAATAGATCAAGCCATCAACTTGCCGAGGACCATCTTATTTGCATACATACCAAGTCAACTCAAAGGAGCTAAGAACCAAAATTCCAAGAACAAGGAAAGTCATGGATAGGCACTGATCCATAGCCCATGAATTGGTACTGATCCCTAACACTTGCTCAAATTCATTGTGTTGTTCACGTCGCACAAAGTTGGAATGGTTATTAGCCAATACATGCCATATAGGAGGGTTCGTTAGTGTCCCATAATTCAAGCGATTGATGGAAAACTCCAAGTTTCAAAGCAGCTAAACCAAGTGCTTTTTCCCAACCTCTGAACCAAGAAGTTCACCCAAGTTCAAGATAATATTAATGCATCCAAGTTTTGTAGGTGAAGGTACAATCCAATCAAGCAACATCGAGGGAACAAAGAAGGCTTTACAACCCTTTATATGGATCGGTACCGATCCATAGGGCATGGTTCGGTACCGATCTTTAAACCTTGCTGATTTGGCCATGATCTTTTTTGAGTGGCTCCTTCTAAACATACGGGAGAACATGGTGGAGAGAAATCCATCAACCTTCGGCTATAAATAGAGGGTGATAGGCATTGTTTCGGGATTCTTTTGCTTATACTATAAATTTTTGTACTTCTGTTGTAATCTCTGGGTCAATACCGATCCATAGACTACCATCCATAGACTACCGATTATAAAATCACCTTTTGTAAAAACTTTGCAAAATCAGAAACAAAGTTCAAGTAGACGAAGGCCAGTGGTTAGCCGAACCACTATAATTGTTATATGTTGTTTTCTCTCATTTTTCATTTAATTTCTTCAATTTATTCTGTTCTATAAATGTTTTGGGTGTTTGTGCCAACTTTTGACGTAAACAATTTAGTGCTTTTACTGAGTACATATTGATCTCTTGCTACTTAGATATATTTCCTAACTTTTGGAATTCTTTAGTCCACAAAGTAGATCCATTAGTCTTATTTCTATAATCCGTGACTATTAAGGTTTTGAAAAATCAATCATAGGATTAATCGAAGTAATTACTTGTAACATACCCTATCTGGAGCCCCAAAGCTAAGCGCTACAGATGCTGCAGTCATCCATGGCATTAACTTCCAGTGACCAAATACGGTAATGTTAATGGTATCCATAATATCAGAAGCACTTGAATATGAAATAAAAACATCACAGATTAAAACATTTTTCTAATTACATTTCAAAACAACATTTCATATTCAAGTTACATAATCCCATAATGGTTTCCCATGTTTAGATCAAATATAATTATTACATAATACGGCAAGAGCGACGTATGAAGATGCCCCCTTGGTTGATCAGAGTACTATATAGTCATAACTGACTTAATACAACACATCGGAATAAAAATAAAATAAAACAACTCCTAAATAGCTATCCATCAGCCACCTGCTCGTTTTCGGAAGCTTTATTCGCCAACCTACTAAAAACCTATAAACCTCAACCCTCAGCCTACTCAAATCAATTTTGAGCACCCGAGAGTTTAAGAGGGAAAACATAAACTTCGAGTCAGACATAAAGCTTGGTGTGAATAATACTATACATCTTGGTTATTTTATATTAAGTGAGACCATGCCGCTTAGCGGAACAGGTTCCCCTCACTAATATCCCTTTAAAACATATCTTTTGCAAATCATAATCCTACAACCAAAACTGGTTAAAACTATAAAGAAATATCATGTAAACTTACATGTCAAGTCACAAATGAACTATTTGTCCGAACACTATAGTTTTGTTTGGATAAATACTAAACTTTGGCTGACTCGGGCCTACCAGACAATATATAAACAAATAACCTAACATCTATTAGATACTCCTCTTCTGGACGGTCTATCCCTAACTTACTTTCTCCAGGTCAACTGATCCTAATGGTTTTACGGGCTCACCAATAACCTACCTCTATACAAATATATTTCCTTCTATGTGTAACATCATTTTAGTCTTACATGTGACAAAGCCCTACACACTTGAATTTTGGACTAAATTAGCTTGGGGCTAATATCTAATGTATAGGGTGCGACCCTATACCAGTCCCATCTGGTATACAAATATCTGAGTCATTTTACTTAGGGTAATCTTCCTTTAAATTTTCCTTAAAAAACCTTTTTCTTCTTAAATTGATTTAAATCCACATTAACTCAGAAAATTATAAAAATTGAAACCCGTCTCTAAAATATCATTTTTGATCTAAATCTAAATTTGCAAGGCATTTAGATGTCATTTAATAAGGTTTTCACTTTAAAACATATCATAAAACCTATATGAATTAGCATAAATCATCAACAAGCATATATAAACATTTAATCCTTCAAAAACATGGCTAAACATTGCAAAATACTTTAGATTCATCTTAAAACCGAAAACAACTAGAAAAATGAGATGTAGTCATTATTCACCTTAGCTTTAAGATTATGGAGTTTGAGATTTGAATGGATTAAGTTGATTAATATTCTTTCCTTTGCTTTCTTTATCTTCTTCTTGCTTAATGGTGGCTAGCCTCTATACTTTGATTTTTGATTTAGTAATGAATGTGTAAATGAATTCCTAAGGGTTTAGGGTATAAGAATGCTCTTTTCCCAACTTTGCCCTTGCCTATTACCATTGTCTATTTTAATTCATATTAGCTCACTTTAAGTTATTCATTAACATGGAACGGCTACCGCTTATTAATCACAAATCTCAATCCCCTAATCATTTTACATTATTTCATTTAATTTACCTAATTAAGTGTTACTAAATAATGTTACCAAAAACTAGGGTCGTTACATACTCCCCTCCTTAAAGAACTTCGTCCTCAAAATTATGGTAATATACTCAACAAATCAATCAAAAAGGTAAGACATACCATCAAACAAATCAGGATAAGTGTCTCTAATCCTGCTCTCAGTCTCCCAAGTATAGTCTCTCTCATCATCGCTCTACTAGACTTCGACTAATCTGGCTGTCTTGTTCCTTAGCCTCTTCTCATCTCTCACGACTATAAGAATTAGCTTTCTAACTATAGTCAAGTCCAGCTCTACTACTGAATCATCTAACACAGTCGATGCAATAGTAGTCTTCGGGTCTCTAATGCACTTCATTAGATGAGAAACATGGAAAACATCATGGACTCTTGCCAAACTATTCGTTAACTCTACTCTATATGCGAGTTCCCAATCCTTTCTATAATAGGAAATGGTCCTACGAATCTCGGTGCCAACTTCCCTGATTTCCCAAATTGAATTACACCTTTCATCGGTGACACCTTAATAAAAACATGAGCTCCAATAAAGAACTCCAAATATTTCCGTCTTCTGTCTGCATAACTCTTTTGCCTAGATTGAGCATCCTTCATTCTAGCTTGAATCAACTCAATCTTCTCTGCGGCTTCTCTAACCAAATCTAGACCAAGAACCAACCTATCCCCGGTCTCCAACCAACAAACTGGAGATTTGCATGGCCTCCCATACAAAGCTTCAAACGGTGTCATCCCTATACTAGCCTAATAACTGTTGTTATACGAAAACTCGACTAAGTGTAGATGGTCTTCCCATAATCCCCCAAAATCTAATACACAAGCTCTTAACAAATCTTCCAAGACTTTGTTAACCCTTTCTGTTTGCCCATCGGTCTGTGGATGGTAAGCGGTACTCATCTTGAGCTTGGTTCCTAAAATCTCCTTTAAACTCTTCCATAACTCACTAGTGAACAAGGAATCTCTATCACTTACTATGCTACTAGGAATTCCATGCAGTCTAACCACATTCTTCATAAATAACTTAGCCAAAATAGGTGTCGTCCTAGTTGACTTAACTGGAATGAAATGGGCACTCTTAGTCAATCTGTCCACTACGACCCATATGCTTTCATTTCCTCTACTAGATCTTGGCAACACGTCTATAAAATCCATAGAAATAGAAGCCCATTTCCATACCGGAATATCTAATGGCTGTAGCAACCCACTTGGCTTATGATGTTCGGCTTTTACTTGTTGACAGTTCAAACACTTCTTCACAGATAAGCCAACATCCCTCTTCATACCTTCCTAGAAGAAACTCCTCTTCATGTCCTGATACATCTTAGTTCCTCCTGGATGAATAGTGAATTTCGAATGATGGCATTCTTCCAAAACTTCCTTCCTAATGTCTCCCACATTCGGAACACACAACCTCCATTTCCTTCTCAACCACCCATTCTGGTCAAGACAGAAATCCTTCAAGCCATCGTTCTCCATTTCATCACTTAACTTCCTTATCCGTTTGACTAATAATGGATCCTCCTCATATTTAGAAGCAATCTTTTCGATCATTACCGGTCGAACTTATAAACAAGATAACATAGAAGTTCCTTCACTAGATCCGGCTTCAGATCTCCACTAAACTCTACAAGTCAACAATGCTTCCAAATCCTTCCACTCAGCTATCATCGCCAATACTGCATTATGATGCTTCCTGCTAAGTGCATCCGCAACCTTATTACCTTTCCCAGGTGTGTACTCAATTCCAAAATCATAAGCAGTAATAAACCCTAACCATCTCTACCGTCTCATGTTCAGCTCTTTCTGAGAGAACAAATACTTCAACGACTTATGATCCGTATATAGCTCAAATTGCTCTCCCAAAAGGTAATGTCTTCACGCCTTCAATGCAAAAATCACTACGGCTAATTCCAAATCATGCGTTGGATATCTAACCTTATACGGTCTAAGCTGTCGAGAAGCATAGGCAATCACTTTACCTCTCTACATTAACACAGCTCCTAACCCAGTTCCATATGCATCTATGTAAACTACCAAATCCTGATTCCCTTTCGGAATAACTAATACAGGTGCATGGGTCAATAAGTGTTTCAAGCTCTAGAATGCTTCCTCACACTTATCGGTCCATACAAACTTCACATCCTTTCGCTTAGCTTGGTCATTGGTGTTGCTATCCATGAAAAATCCATTATGAACCTCCGATAATATCCAGCCAATCCAAGAAAACTCTTTATCTCAGTCACTGTCTCGGGTCTCTTTCAATTATTCACCACTTCAATCTTAGTCAAATCTATAGACAACCCTTTCTTTGAGACTACATGACCAAGAAACTTCACTTCCTTCTTCTAGAAATGACACTTCGAAAACTTCACCTTCAGCATATTCTACCTCAGCGTCTCTAGCACAATTCTAAGATGAACTTCATGCTCTCTTTTGTCTCTGGAGTATATCAAGATATCATCTATGAAAACCAACACGAACATATCCCAGTGCTCTCAGAAAACTCGGTTCATTAAGTCTACAAAGAATGCTGATGCATTAGTTAGCCCAAATGGCATAACTAACCATTCATACGATCCATATCTAGTTCTAAATGACATCAAAGGAATATATCCTCTGCTACTCTAAGCTGATGGAACCCTGTTGCTAAATCAAACTGAGAAAATACCTTGGCTCCACTCAACTGATCGAACAAATTGTCAATTCTAGGCAATGGACATCGATTCTTTATCGTCTTCTCATTCAACTTATGATAATCGATACATAACCTCAACGATCCGTTCGGCTTCTTGGCAAACACTATGGCTGCCTCACAAGACACTACTCGGTCTGATAAAATTCTTGCCTTCAAATACACCAACTGCACCTTCAAATCCCTCATCTCTGTAGGTGTCATCCTACTTGGTGGCTTACTCACTGGTTCTGCTCCAAGCACTAAATCTATTTGAAACTCGATGGCTCGTTTCGGTGGCATTCCTACTATAGGCTCGAAAACATCTGCGAATTCTCTAACCATGAAAACTTGATTCAACTCATGTTCTACCTCCACAACACCCAACAAGCATTCACCTCACAGCTAGGGTTTTGTATGGTATAAACAATCTAATTACTACAGTCAGTGTGTCTAAGTGATATTTTCCTATTATGGCAAAATATCGTAGCATCATACATACTTAACCAATCCATCCCCAAGATAATTCCAAACCCCACAAAGTCAAATACATGCAAACTGCAAACAAAGGTATGGCCTAAAAAATCAAACTCTAGGTGGTCACACTTCATCCCAAGTGTCGCATACCCTCCTATCGAATTTGCAACTCTTAAGGAAGTAACTAAATATGTGGGTTCTAGGTTAAGCTTATCTACCAAACAACGAGATACAAAAGAATGTGATGCACTAGCATCAAACAGAACGCTAACAGACATACCATGAATTTGAAGCGCACCTCCCAACACAGCTTTCCCTTTCCCCTGAGCTGTTGGTCCTAATGCAGCAGGCTCCAATGCATACACCTTACCCTTCCCGTCCTTAGCAAGCTCTTTGCATTGATTCTTATAATGACCAATATGGTTGCAGTTAAAGCATCTGATATTCTTCTTCCCGATCACTTCCTTCTCCTTTCCAGTACGACACTCATTAGCAAAATGCCCCTTCTTATCGCACTTGAAACAAACAACCTCAGGCTTTCCTTTCTTCACGGCTCCACCTTTCTGAGCACCCTTTTTATGAAAGAACTTCCTTTTCTGACTCTACCCTACCTAGACCTCCTTTGCCTTATTCTTCTCCAAAGAAGCAAGCATCTTCTCATGTTTTAAAGCCATCTCAACTACAAATTCACAAGGATCCCTAATATGAGGTAATATAGCCCTTGCCAACTCAGGCTTCAACTCCCTGATGAACTTCTCATTTCTCTTTATTACAGTATCCACAGTGGCATGTCCATACCTAGCCAACTCCTCAAACCTTCTAGCATACTCCAATACAGACATCTCCCCCTGCTCCAACTCAGCAAACTTTCTGAGCAAAGCAGACTGTGCCACCACAGACATGAACCTCTCCTGGAACCTCCACCTAAACTCAGCTCATGTCATTGTCACTTCATCCACTCCAGCCGTCACACTATTCCACTAGAATAAAGTTACTCCTTGAAGCTATCTTGAAGCAAGCTTCCTCTTCTACTCATCGTTGAGCCCCAAGTCTGCAAAGATTCGCTCATAATGCAGCAACCAGCTCTCCACCTCAATAGCATCCTCAGTTCCAATAAATGGCTTCCCTCCAAGCCTAACATAGTATCTACTCAAGATAGCATAATTATTGACCACCGGAGTTTCCTGAACTCCTACTCGATCATTTCCTCCAACCACACCAGCAGCAATTCCAACTTGCATCATATTTACGAAAAACTGATACATAGCTCTCATATCCACTTGTGGAACTCCAGCACCAACATTTCCTGCGTGTGCCTGACCTCGGTTCCCTCTTGTGTTCGGTCTGGCATTTCCATTTGTGTTGGTGCTTCCTCCAAGATTCACTCTTCCACTTCTACCATCCATATCTATATTCAAGCCTTGTGAGATACAAAAGAATAACCTAAGAGGGATAGGAAACTAGAGATATAGAGTATACTTATGTATAGAAAACACAAGTACGTTACTATAGCATTATCCCAAACCCCGCTCTTATATCTAATTCCTTAGGATTATGTTGTCAAAAATCATTTTAGTTTAAAGTTTTTCATAAACTTACACCCTGATACCAAGTTGTAACATCCCCTATCTGGAGGTCCAAATCTAAGCGCTACAGATGCTGTAGTCATCCATAGTATTAACTTTCGATGACCAAATACGGTAATGTTAATGGTATCCATAATATCAGAAGCACTTGAATATGAAATAAAAACATTATAGATTAAAACATTTTTCTGATTACATTTCAAAACAACATTTCATATTCAAATTACATAATCCCATAATCGTTTTCCAAGTTCAGATCATATATAATTATTACATAAATACGCTAAGAGCAACATATGAAGATGCCCCCTTGGTTGACCAGAGTACTATATAGTCATAAATAACTTAATACAATACACCGGAATCAAAAAATAAAACAACAGCTCCTAAATAGCTATCCATCAGCCACCTGCTCATCTTCAGAAGCTTTATTCGCCAACCTACTAAAAACCTATAAACCTCAACCCTCAGCCTACTCAAATCAATTTTGAGCACCCGAGAGTTTAAGGGGGGAAACATAAACTTCGAGTCAAACATAAAGCCTGGTGTGAATAATACTATACATCTCGGTTATTTGATATTAAGTGAGACCATGTCGCTTAGCGGAACAGGTTTCCCCTCACTAGTATCCCTTTAAAACATATCTTTTGCAAATCATAATCTTGCAACCAAAACTGGTTAAAACTGTAAAGCAATATCATGTAAACTTACATGTCAGGTAACAAATGGACTATCTGTCCGAACACTATAGTTTTATTTGGCTAACTACTAACCTTTGGCTGACTTGGGCCTACCAAACAATACATAAACAAATAATCTAACATCTATTAGATACTCCTCTTTTGGACGGTCTGTCCCTAACTTACTTTCTCCAGGTCAATTGATCCTAATGGTTTTACGAGCTCACCAATAACCTACCTCTGTTCAAATATATTTCCTTCTATGTGTAACATCATATTAGTATTACCAGTGACAAAGCCCTACACACTCAAATTTTGGACTAAATTAGTTTAGGGCTAATAGCTAATGTATAAGGTGCAACCCTATACCAGTCCCATTTGGTATACAAATATATGAGTCATTTTACTTAGGGTAATTTTTCCTTAAATTTTCCTTAAAAACCCTTTTTCTTCACAAACTGATTTAAATCTTTAAATCAAACTTAAATAAGGAAAATATATACTCTACGCTTTACTCAAAATCACCTCGCTATGTTACATATACTTTACTCAAATCACTTCAGATTCATCTTAAAACTGAAAACAACTAGAAAAATGAGATGTAGTCATTATTCACCTTAGCTTTGAGATTATGGAGTTTGAGATTCGAATGGATTAAGTTGATTAATCTTCTTTCCTCTGCTTTCTTTACCTTCTTCTTGCTTAATGGTGGCTGGCCTCTATACTTTGATTTTTGATTTAGTAATGAACGTGTAAATGAATTCCTAAGGGTTTAGGGTATAAGAATGCTCTTTTCCCAACTTTTCCCTTGCCTATTACCATTGTCTATTTTAATTTATTCATTAACATGGCACGGCGACCCCTTATTGATCAAAAATCTCAATCCCCTAATCATTTTACATTATTTCATTTAATTTACCTAATTAAATGTTACTAATTAAATAATGTTACCAAAAATTAAGGTCGTTACATTACTCCACAAATCACTAGGGAAAAGTCTGCCACCTCCAGGCCTGCTAACAATATTGAGAATGTTGGCTCTCAATATATTGAAGAAGTTGCTCAACCCAGTACTGTTGAAATCCAGAGCACCTCAGATATGATAGCATGGGTTAAGATGGATAAGATGATGAAGGATTTGAATGAAAAGTTACGTGAAAGCCTGGACGAAATAAGGAAATAGATGAAGGAATATCTGGATTTGCTGAACCAGTTATCTCATTGTCGTAGAAGGAACATAAGGGAATTTCCACCTTCTGATTTAGAAGAGGACATTTCTTCATCATCTAGTGGGAATCAAAAAGAAGAGAGGCAGAAAATGAAGAGAAAAGAGATCGAACCTCGAAAAGTAAGTTGGACAATTCTTAGATTGCAAGAGCATGGATCAGTGTCGATCCATCTCCTTGGATCGACTCCAATCCCTGTGACCATAGTTTAGGTACGGGAGATGATGTTGGCTTAGATGATGATGTTGGTGGTGGAGATGGTCATGTTGGAGATGGCTTGGATGTTGAGATTCAATCGACTATTGTTGATCCGTCAAGAAGAAATCACAAAAATATATCAACTAGATGAACGGTTCTCTCAAATACAGGGGAACCTAAATATCATGGAACTAACAGAGAACATTTGCAGGACCAATTACTTAGGGCGGGCCATAATTATCGTCGTATAGTTAATCCGTTAGAACAAAAAAAATTGGTTGATATGGTGAGAAGCGGTGTAAGTGAAAACCAGCACAAACATAACGAAGATTGGGGTTCTTCCCTTAGTAGAAACCCACTCATGGAAGAGTTATTGCAAGAGGGGTATCCAAGAAGGTTCACTATAACGATTATGCTATCTTACAATAGTGCAACAGACCTAAGACAACATTTTTTGAAATATGAATGGCATATGGACATGGAAATGGCAATAGATGTTGTTAGATTTCGATGTTTCTCGATATTTTAGAAGGTGTTGCTACGATGTGGTTCACCCGACTTCCGTCGAGATCCATACCTTCGTTTGATCAATTGGCTAGGAAGTTTGTCGAACAATTTCGCTTGCATACAACCCGTCTGAAGGATGTAATGTCGCTATCAAATATTTTTCATAATACTGGAGACTCATGGAAGAACTTTATAAGTATATTTAATATACCAGTGACAGAGGTGAGCAACGCTAAGGAAAACATTGTCTTAATAGCATTAATCAAGGGAATACACATGGATATCGATTTTGAAAGGTGGTTGAAAATGAAAGCCCCACCGATTATGGATGAATTCTATAGGAAGACAACCTAGTATTTGCACTTAAAAGAGGCAAATACATCGATCAGAAGAGTTGGTGTTAGAAAGTCAAGTGGGGTGGTACAACGTAATGTTATAGTGAAGCAAATAGGAGAGAGTTTTGGAAATGTGGCTATAAGTGTGGAAAACAAAGGCGGCAATCAAAAAAGAAGTAACCAGGGAATAAGGATAGAAAACTGAACCCCAAAAAATGTCTGAGATTCCCGAAGTATGAGAATTATATGCTGTTGAACAACTCAATCGAGAATATTTACCTTGTGATTCAAGGTACGGAACATTACAAAAACCAGGTTCGAAAGAATCAACGGAAAAGGAGAAGAGATCCAAAAAATTCCACCATTTCAACGCGACGCATGACCATAATATGAACGAATGTAAGCATTTTCATGATGTGATAGAGGACTTGATCAGGAAGAAAAAACTCCAACGGTATGTGAAACCCCAATGGATGGCGAGCAAGGAAATGCTTAACCCCATGGATAATTGCTCCAGCGGGGTCAAGCCGGGCTTAGTGATGATGAGCCTAGGCAGCTTGGAGAAAATCTTGTTATCAATACAATCACCCGTGGACCTCATCAGCTGAGAAGAGCTGGAATGAGATGGAAAGGTATGCACGTTCTTTGAAGTATGTCATAAAAGAAAGTTGCTTCCTTGACGAAGATGAAGCTTCGACAAAGCAAATAAAGAGCATGACCGATGACATAGTATTCATAAATCGAGATGCAGTTGAGATCGAAGCACTCACGCTTGATCCCTTGGTGATATCGGCTGTGATTGGACCAGTAGCAGTGAAGAAAGTCCTTGTAGATTTTGGAAGTTCGGTGAATATACTATTTAAGAAAGCTTATGACCAGATGATGATGGATGGTCAGGATCTGAAGCCTTGTAAATCTTGGATTCAGGGGTTTACCGGAGAGGCTATGGAACATGTGGGATGTGTAGACTTATCGACGGTTTTAGGTGAAGATGATCGCAAGAGAGTGTCGGTTGTGACTTTCGTGGTGATGGATATTTTTTCTACATAAAATGCATTTTTGGGTCAACCGGCCCTAGTTGGTTTTCAGGTGTCCCTGGCTTCGTAGTGCCTAACAATGAAATTCCCCATGGAAAATGGAACAGTTGTCATTCAGGGTGATCAAAATGTTGGACGAGAATGTTATTTCACAGAACTGAGGGAAGCGAAGCGGCGTGAAAAGGGAAAGGATGTAGAGAAAACTTTCTATGTCAAACCAACTGACGCATAACAACCACCGCCAAAGCCCTGGCTCATTCAGCATAGCAGATCTAAGTAAAGAGCCAAAGGATGCAAGCGTGACCCTCCCTGAGTTGACGATCAGCATCTTGGTCAGTTAGGATGATCCTATTCAGGTCCTGAAAATTGGATCTCAACTCAGCATGAAGATGAAGAAGGAACTGATAAAGTTTTTCCGAGAGAACTTGGATGTGTTTACATGGACGCATTCTGACATGTGTGGAATATCGCCGGAGATAAAAGTGCCACGCATTGAATGTGAACCCCGGATGTCTTCTTGTGAAATAGAAACAATGTAGCCTGGATCCAGATCGATCCGCTGCGTTGAAAGAAGAGATGGATAAGATAAAAGCTAACAACATCGTCTACGATGCTCTATACCTTGAATGGGTATCTAATTCGGTCCTAATCAAGAAGTCTAACGGGAAGTGGAGGTCATGCATCGATTATTCAGATTTAAATAAGGCATGCACGAAGGACAATTTCCCACTGCAAAAGATGGACCAAGTGGTGGATTTGACCGCTGGCTACGAATTTCTATCGTTCATGGATGTTATTCCGGCTATTACCAAATTCCAATGCACGTCCTAGACTAGGAACATACCAGCTTCATAACCGACCTAGGATATTACGGTTACCTTATCATGCCATTTGTTCTTAAAAATGCTAAAGCCACCTACCAAAGACTGGTAAATTCCATGTTCAGAGATCAGATTGGACGTTCGATGGAAGTCTAAGTGGACAATATACTGGTAAAGTCATGGTGATCGACGAACCATTTGGAAGATTTGTCAAAAATGTTTGGCGTGCTCCAGAGATATGAAATGAAGCTCAATCCGCTGAATGTTTGTTCAGAGTTACGTCAGGGAAGTTCATGGGTTTTATTATGAACTCGAGATGAATTGAGGCCAATCCAGAAAAGATTGAAGCCTTGAGAAATGTTGAAGCCCTAAAACAATAAAGGAGGTACAGAGTCTGAATGGGAAGGTAGCCGCACTAAGCCAATTTATCTCGAGGGGTATGGAAATGTATACCATTCTTTGATGTCCTCAAAGTGGGAAAAAGAAACTTTGCCTGGATGCTTTTCAAGCCTTAGTTGATCATTTAGAAAGATCACATGTGTTGTTAAAGCCTTTGGAGGGAGAATATTTATTTGTTTATCTGGCACTGTCTGCTTATGTTTTGAGTGCTGCCCTTGTACGTGAAGAAACCAGAATCCAAATGCCAGTGTATTATATAACCAAGCGATTGACACGAGGGGAAAGAAATTATCCAAAGTTGGAAAAGCTGGCCCGTTACTTGTTGATTGCATCGAAGAAACTCTAGCCTTACTTCCAAGCTCATCCAATTAAGGTGTTGGTTGATCAACTATTAAGATAGGTTCTGCAATGACCTAAGACTTCTGGGAGATTGTTGAAGTGGAATATTGAATTAAGTCGGTATGAAATATCATATAATCCCAAGAGATAAATCCAAGGTCAAGCATTGGTCGATTTAATTATCGATTTCACCACTCGAGATGATGAGAGAGAAGAAGTTTCGGAGCAGAGTGCTCAACGAAAGCTATACACAGATAGGCATCGAACGAACATTGTTCGTGGGAAGGAGTGGTTTTAGTAACCTCCGAGGAATGGTTAATTTGCTATGCCCTAAAACTTGAGTTCCCCACAATGAACAATGTTGCCAAATATGAAGCATTGATTGCGGGACTCAAGACAGTAAAAAAATTGGGAGTCAAAGCTTTGCACGTATATAGCGACTCTCAATTGGTTGTCTACTAGGTAAGGAAGGAATTCCAGGCTAAGAGAGCGAGGCTAGCCCTCTATCCGACGAAGATAATGGAACCACTCAATGACTTTGATTATTACATGATAACATACACACATATCCCCAAGGGGGAAATCACGAAAACTGATTCACTAGCCAAGCTGGCTAGTTTTGGGGTTGCACAACTCATGGGAATGGTTCCAGTGGAGGTGCTGTCAGCTCTTTTGAGCATCGACTGAATGAATGTCGATTGGATCTTGGAGGCTGATCTTGAGAGAGAATCATCGATGACTCCAATTAAGGAATGTCTATTGAGGGGAACCCTTTCGAACGGAGGAAATGAACGAAGAAAAATTCTACTCAGAACTCCACGGTTTATTGTTCAAGATGGAGTATTATATAAAAGAGGGTTCTCTGTTCCTCTGCTGCGATGTGTCACTAATGAAGAAACTAAAAGTATCCTCGCAGATGTTGACGATGGAACCTATGGCGATCACAGTAGGAGGCAAACATTGGCAAAGAAGATTCTTAGCCACAGATATTTTTGGCCAACTATCAAAAGAGATGTAGTCGACTACACCAGGAGGTGTGATCGATGCCAAAGGTTTGCATAAATTCATAGAGCCCTGCCAATGGAGATTACACAGATAGTCGGCCCATGACCATTTGCTTTATAGAGGATCGACATTATTGGTGTGTTACCGATGTTAAAGGGCAGAGCAAAATACACTATTGTGGTAGTTGATTATTTCATGAAATAGGCTAAAGTAGAACCGCTTGCCACTATCACCACGATGAAGGTGATTAATTTTGTAGTCAGGAACATTATATGTCGATTTGGGATCCCGCAAACGATCATTTTCGACAATGGGATCCAATTTGACAACGTAGAATTCAAGAAATCCTATAGCAAATATCAGATGGAGAAAATATTTTCTGCAGTAACACATCCGTATGCAAATGGACAGGTGGAATCAGTGAACAAAATCATCAAGTCTATTTTGAAAAAGCGATTGACAAAGGCCAAAGGCAAGTGTGTCGAAGTATTGCCTCTAGCACTTTGGGCCTATCGAACGGCCTACAAATCCACGACTGGTCACACTCCATTTGCTTTGGCCTACGGATCATAGGCCATGATTCTAATTAAGTTGGAAGTGCAATCTCATCGAAAGATCCATTACGATCCCAAAAAGAATAAGGAGCACCTGCTTAAGTGTAACATCCCCCACTTGGAGGCCCAAAACTAACGGCTACGACTGCTGCAGTCATCCATAGCTATTAATTCTCGGTGACCAAATACGGTAATGTTAGATACATTGATATAACAAAAGCACATGGATATGGAAAATTTTAAAATCATTAAACAACTTTCACATTCCATTTCAAATCATTTCAAATTCATTACATAATCCCAAATACGAGAACCACGTTCAGAGAAATTATAATTATTACAAGATACGCCAAGAGCGACATATGAAGATGCCCCCTTGGATGATCAGAGTATATATCTAGGCAATTAAACATCTTTTCCTTTACAACAAAAAACAGCGGAATCAAAATAGAAAAGAACTCTAAATAGCTATCATGCCTCCTGTACGTCTCCAGAAACTTATTCGTCTAAAGAGGTACCTCAAAACCTCAACTCTCAAACTACTCAAAGTTAATTGAGCACTCGAGAGTTTAAGGGGAAAACATAAACTTCGAGTCAGACATAATGCTTGGTATGAATAATAACCTACAATCTCAAACCAATTTGAAATCTAGTGAGACCATGCCGCTTAGCGGAACGGGTTTTCTCCTCACTAGTATCTTATCCAAAAACTTTTATAAAAACCATATGTTGTGCTCCTGCATTCACAATGGTTAAAACACAACAACTTAAAATATTATGATGATATGCAAACAAGTAAATCAATTATGGATTTCTCATCCCCATTTATTTTTACTATCTGTCTTAGTTATAGTTTCTAGGGTTACTATTTACCTATTAGTTTTCATGGGCTGACTAATAACTTGTTTAAAGCTTATGGATTCCCAGTCCGGTTTCATAGTTTTCATGGGATCACTAAGAACCTATTGGCCCCTGCCAATAACTACATCATTCATGGGTTCTCCGGAACCTATTGGTATCTCCAATAACTTCCTTTTATCATAGTTTTCATGGATTAACTATGAACCTATTGACTTCGGTCAATAACTTTATCCGGATATAGTTTTCATGGGTTGACTGCAAACCTATTGGACCCTGCCAGTAACTCTTTCTATACATAGTTTTCATGGGTTTACTATGAACATGTCTATCTGACAACTTCTTTAATCAGTAATTAATCATCCTAAATTCTGGTCTACCTGACCTCCTGGATGCAATTCTACTCATACAGGAGTCAACTCAATTTTATATTCACTGCTAGGTCAACTTGGCTGGTTATTCTGCGCTTTTCTCCCCCAAAATACTGTTATGGGTCCATTGTACAGTGAATACATATATTAGAAGAAGCAAACATAATAACACCAACAACTGTGGTTTAATATCCTTGAAATCATTTTTATAAAACATGGTTAATCCTTTAACCTATTATTTTATCAAGTAAAGCTTCTTCAAAAACTCCTTACTTAAAAGCCATTTTAAAACTCCTTTATTTTTGCCATGTTTTTTCCTTTAAAAATGAGATTGGGTTCTTTGTTTTGAAAACTAAGGCTTTTGAAACCTTAAACCTTTACTTTCGAAACCATTGGATAACCTCCTTCTAAAGCATTCAAATCTTCTTTTCAAAACACTAAGCATATGCCTTTCAAAACACTTTAAAACATCTCTTTCAAAACCATCAAAACATACCTTTTGAAAGTATTAAAGCATTACTCTTTAATTCTTAGAAGCATAGCTTCGAAACCATTTGAAAGTACCCCTTTCGAAACCATTTTAAAGTATCTCTTCCGAAGCCGTTGGGTTTATTCTTAAAAATATCTTTTGGGTCAAAGTGAATATAAACGAAAGTACCCATTTCGAAACCAATAACCTTCATATAAAAGAGTTTGGGGAATAAATGATGGCTTCGGATCCATCCACTCAAAAGCTTAAATCATTTAAGTAAAACATTAGAAGGATAGCTTCAAAACCCCTTTCGAAGACATTGCCTTCGAAACCATTAAACCCTTTCGAAAGCTTTAGGAAGTGGCTTATTACATTTATAAAACAAAGGTTACCTTTCGAAATCATTGATGACTTCAACCTATTCGAAAGGCATAATGTCGGCGGCATGGTTTCAACTGGGTTCAAACTACCCTTTCGAAAGCATTGATTTAAAAACAAGGAAACTCATTCGAAAGCTACCTTTTCGAAACAAAAAGGCGGCAACTTCTTCAAAAGCTATGTTAAACCATTTCGAAAGAATTCTTTTGAAAACAAGGCAAGTGGCATCTTCGAAAGATATTTAAAAAACTCTTTCGAAAGCATTGGTTTCGACTCATTCGAAAGCATTCATTAAAAACAAGGCAAGTGGCAACTTCGAAAGCTATTTAAATTGGTTTCGACCGCTTTGAAAGAATGGCTTCGACTCCATACCTTCCGCCTTTCTCCAATCCACTATGTACCAACTTATTGATACCTTGTGTATTGGTTTCGACTTGGTTGAGGCGGAAGTATAAGGTCGAAGGGTAGCATCTGAAAGAGGCGAAACATAATTTCTAGGTAAAGACTATTTTAATGCATTTTTAAGTAATTGCTTTTTAACTAACCTGCCTATTTGTAAACATTTAATTGGTTGCTATAAACTTTTCAATTTCTTTCCAAAATAAAACTGCCTCATTAATATCATATTTAAATAAAATAATTTAGCAAAATAAGCCCTTCCTTAAGCAAAACAAATAAAACATTTAAGTCCTCCACTTAAAATAATTTAATTTCCATAGTAAATTACTTAGGAAAAATCCCCAAAAATCATAGAAATTCACTTTTAATATGTTATCAAACATATATAAATTTCAGACCCAAATTCCTTCATATAATAGCCGAAATAGTTTTAAACCCAATTTATTCATTTCTTCCTTCAAAAATTCATAATAAATTTTCCATAGCTTGGAAAATTATGAAAATTAAAACCAATCTCCAAAATAATGTTTTACATAACATATAAATTCCTCGTGGCATTTGAAACACAATATAAATGATTTTGGCCTTAAAACCGTATAAAACACTTATCAAACAAACTTGTTTGAATATAACATCTCATGAAATCCAAGCATATCATCATCAAAAATCATCATAAAGGGATTTAAACTTAAACACGAAATCAAATGATCATTAAAAACAAAAATAGAGATGGTTTTGATTATTAATCACCTTGATTAGGATAAGGAACTAGAGATTTGATCTTTGATTAACTCCCCTTGCTTGATTTCTTTACTTTGATTGATTTATCCCCTTTTTCTTCCCTAGGTAATGGTCGGCTTGAGCTTTATGTTTTATGTTTTAGAGTTTTGAGAAATGAACGTGCAAAGTAAAAGAAACGAGATATTAAGGGTAATGAGATTATGATGCGGCAATTACCCATTAAGCCTTTGTTTTATTCTTTTATTAGTTATCTAATAAACCATTTCCACAAATTCATTCTTTATTTTTAATTACGCAAGGTCTTTAGTTAAGTTTTCAAATCTCAATCCCCTTATCACTCAAATATTTACATTATTCTATTTAATTTATCTAATTAAATCTCCTTAATAATGTTATTAAAAATTAGGGGTGTTACATTAAGTCCCTTGATATGATCGATAAGAAATGCGACGAGCTAATTTGAGAGTTGCTGCGAGTAGCTCGACATTACAACATAAACATCAGGAATCATACCTTTGAGATCGTCGATCTCGTTTTTAAATGCTCTATCTAGCCCAGTGAACATGGGACTGACTTGGGAATGTCCGTATGCTATCGAACGTAAGCTTGGAGATGGAGCATTCAAGCTAGCGACAGTTGATGAAATTTCACTTTCGAGGATGTGGATTTGCGAGCATTTACGATGTTATTTCTCTTAAAACTATTGTTGTACATACTTTATTGATTTTAATGTAACAAGGCATGATCAACGATTATTGTGGATATAAAATGAATTGGATTTAAGGATCGATGAATTTTTGTGTTCTCATTAGCTAAACCGTGTGCTATGAATAATGGCAAAATTGAATAACTTACACATATATAATGCACATATGCAGGTACCCGAAGGTAGGTACCAATTGAACTTCGTGGTCCATGACTGAGGAACGTGATTGTTTCAGGTATCTGGAGTTAAATGCCAAATAACTCCTTTAAACCATGACTTAAGTGTTGGAGTATAAACACATAGGGGTCGAACGAGACGGTGCGCTCTAAGAACTTTTCCTAGATATAGACAAAGCATTGAATCATTGCCTAAAAGTCGACAAAACTGACGATCGACGCCCAAAGTTAGGTAAGATCTTATGCAAACGTCCAAAGATAGCGTTACAATGCCCAGAAAATGGCATCCTGTTTATTTAGCCCCACACATAGGGCATGTACAATCGGTGCCCAAGCTAGGTGAGATTAGGTAAAATGTCTAAGAAATAGACGTCTAAATCACCACCCAAGGTGATCAATCTAAGTCGATGCCCGAAGATAGGTGTGACCAAACACGGATGCCCAGAGGTAGGTATCCAAGATATTACTCTCTTAAAATGGAAAATGATATAAACTCCATCGTTGCCATTAATCGAATGAAGCTCGGTTTAAAAAAAGCAAAGCAAGCTACTAAGTTAGCTAAATGAACACATTTCTCAATACATAAACAGATGCACACAAGATTTGAAAGGAAACAAATCTATTCTTTATTAATAAACTTTCTTAACAAAAGAGCAGGGGACACAACGTCAGCCTATTTACACATGTTCGAAGCTAAATAAAAAGCAATACAAAAAAAGGGAAAACTGCAACTAAGTGTTATTCCTTCTCTTCTTCTCCTTCCTACCTTCATCAAAGGAATGTGTACCGGATTTGCTAGCTCTCCTTCGGCTCGTTTCCTTGCCTTTGTTATCCTTCAAAAAGCAACCATTTGGGTCATTCTCCTAATCATAGTCACTCTGTGGAGAATTGGGGGTCATGCCCTAAACACCTTCAGAAGTGGGAATGGTAATGGGAGCAATATATGTCTCATGGGTAGTGAGAAAGATAGGGGAGAAGGAATGTCATCAAACTTTTCGTTCTTAATCTCCATAGCCAACATGGCCTAAGATCATTGATCTCTAGCATTATAGACCATGATGAGTTTTCAACAACTCCGATAATGATAATGTCTTCGTCTCCCTAAGCCTTATGAAGGTCATATGTGGTATCCCTTCTAAAACGTGAATCATTTCAGCATCGGGACCAGGAGTGATACCCACCAGAGGAGCTGGAGTTCGATTGGGAGTAGATACAACGATTATTTCAGTTAGCATGGCATGTATCCCCAGTAATGAGCCCCTCTATGGTAGAGGGATTATCAAAGGTTGATGTGAAACTTATAAAAAGTAAAGTAGATGTTAGTGGCATCAACCGGTGTCATATAAGTTATCCCATAAACTGGCGAGGTCAATGATATACCTCCAGAGGATGTTGACCCCATGTGAGATGGAATGTCGACAGAAGCCTCCCTCTAAGATAGGAGATAGAATCAGCAACTTTAAGAATGAGTGAGCACTTGCCAAGCCAGGTTCTTCAAGATTATAGTGAGCATCCAACACAGAAAACTGAATAGTTGAAACATCAAGAATCGCCTCAGAAGTAGGAACAGCCGTGGAGCCGAAATGAGGAATAATAGTTTTGATAACTGGTGGTTCTGATTCAGAAAGAGCAGTAGTGTCAGTTACAGACCCTAGGATGATGGAGCCAGAACACTCACCTAAATTTTTTGAACAAATCTTGGATTGGGCCCCAACGGATAGCTCAGGATTCAAGACGAGTCAGCCAGTCTCGGGCGCTACTACATCCTCTTCATCCAAGAGCTCAACTTTAACTCCTCTTCATTAACATATGCTCCATCGGAGTGCTCCCACTCTTATTGTAAAATTTCTTCCTAGGCCATGACCAAGCCTGGGGACACCCCTCTTCTAACCACCTCAAGTTCCCAAAATTGATAACATTTGCATTGAATGGCATAAAAAGGGGCTTGAGCTCATATTTAATTCTATCCTCTGTGGTCTTAGCCCGCTCTTCAGCATCATCTTTCGCTTGCCAAGCACCCAGTAACTCATTGCGGTACTCATTGGCCTGAGTGAGCACATCATCTTTTTCTTTTTTCTCATTCTCCAACACTCTTTCAGCTTCTTTATCATAGAGGCTTTCTCCTCATTAACTTACTGGAGTTTTTTATTCTTTAGCGAAATAGTGTGGCTCCTGTGATGAGTGGCTTTGACCAGTTTTAGTTGCTTTTTGCGTTCTTCTTCGAGGGACTTAGTTTGCATTTCCAACTTTGTCTCAGCTTCAGTCAATGACTTCTTGAGTTTTTCAACCTCCATATTGAGGGTCTAGATGATGCACTTGCCATCTTTTTTGATGAGTTTCATCCATTTAATCTCAACTTTTCTTTTATTAGAAACTACGAAAATAACCTTAGAAATCCTCCTCTATTTATGCTACTGGTCGAAAACGTCGCTCATGCAAGCAATGACATCAGTGCCAACCTTTGGAGGGATATCTTTCAAATAAGGAACAAACACCACATTATCAAAGAAAACCTTTGGAAAGGCCTTTTCATTTCAGCCACGTAAGGATTAGAAACTGCCTCAATCTCTGCAGTAGATTAGAAGTGTGAAGATGATTTTTCCTTGCCTTAAATGAGGGCTGTCAGGAGACACAAACCCGAACAGCTACTCAAACCGTCACGGCACGTGAGAAGATATCAGTGGCTGTGTTGTCAAAGACACTGAAGCAGGAGCAGTATATACATCGATAGATGAATTGGGTTAGGTCATGTTGAAAATCTATCCAAGCTACGAGGTAAAGATGAACGGGACCTACGTCAGGGAGATGGAATTCTCTCGGAATCTCCATTATGCACATCAAGGGATTTGTAGCCACTATCTCGTCTCCTATAATCCTATCTTTGATGCCTTCTAGAATTTGACTCATGAGATGACTCATGAGGATGATCCGCGACCCCGGTTTCTTATATCTACTTCCATGACTCATGAGAGTGTCATATAGGTGCTTGTGCTCCATGGAATCTAAAAATAAAAGGCGAACAAATTAACGCCATTAAAATAAAAAGGTAACCAGACAGTATGAAAGTTAATGTTGTGTAAGTGTGGATGTGTCCTAGTGCCCCCCATGAATTATGAACTTGGAGCTTGCTAACAGGTGTCATTTCTCCTACACGAGTAGCAAGCACTTCATAAGGCGGGTAGATAGGGGAATTGCTAATATTTCTAAGACCAAAAGAACCAATTTTGTCTAGAATGCTCCTGAAGGATCCATAAATATCCCCAAAAGGTGGGTTAGGGGTCTTTTTGATTGTAGAGGCTGATGGGGGTTGCGTAGTCGTCCGAGATGAAATAATCTTTATTTTAGGCCGTCAAGTTACAAGGAACTCATTAGCATCATCACTCTCATTACTAAAAGACTCATGTCCAATGTCGGCGTCCTCATTTCCTCCACTGCCACTCTCTCTTTCCTCGACATGCTCATTCTTCCCTCTGCTATCTCTAGCCCTTTTCTTGGTTTCAAGATCAATAGTAGGATCGAAAACAAAGGGAAACTCATAGCCCTCATCGACATTAGCAACAACATCAAGCTCCTGCTAGGAACCATCATCATCCCTAATTTTTGGCACATGGCCCACACTACGGCCCTCCCCTAAAAGGTTATAAGCATGCAAGTTCTCATCATTGAGAAGTAATTTCATTTCCCTTTTTCGAGTGAGACTTGATGAAGGGCTGTGAGGGTCCTCGCTAAGGGTGTGCCGTTGGGTCTTCTTGAATTATCTGCAAATGAAAGAAGCAATGACATAAATAGCCGAAGCTATGACATCTATGCTAGTAAAAAGAAAGTGAGAATAAGACTTACTTACAGATAACCACCTTTGTGCAAAGCCGACCGGGCAAAACACATAGAAAAACTCATCCTTAAAATAGCTTAGCTTGTTCCATAGGCCTAACACTATCCAACAGCCCCTGGCGGGTTCTAAGAAAGTGAGTAAAGGAGACCCCTTTCGATGCATAAGGCTATACAGATAATGGATCTCCTCAGCGTGCGGAGCTCGATACAAATGACAGATGAAGATCATATACATGCTATTCAAGATAGCATAGTTGTTTGGATGTAGTTGGGTTGGGGTAAGCTTCATAAACTGCAATATTGTGCGAATAAAATGATTGAATGGTGGAACACATCTGACCATGCACATGTATAGAGTATAAGTTGTGTATCCCTCTAACAGAAGATGTGCTCATTGATGCCACGTAGGAACTAACACATCATCGAAGGGAATATCGTGTTTCTTGCATATCCTCCTGAGAGACGCTTCGTCGACCTTCGAAGCTGGAGCATCCTAAGGAACATTCAAAATAATAGCATCGCCTATATCAATGTCGGGGGCAAACCCTACCGCGGGCTCTTCGGTCAAGATAAAAGGGACCATTTCTAAAGGATGATACGTTCAACGACTAGCTGGGAAGGATCGAGATGGTGTAGAATTAGAATTTGGTGCAGTCAATGTTGTAGAGCTTAATTCAGTACAGAGTCGACATATCATGATGTTGAAGGACTTGCAGCCATAGTGCAGAGATGCGAGGAATGTCTATGATCCATAACTATTAAAACTTCACATGTAAGAGATACCAGGCATATTAAAAGCTGTAATCACCAAGTTGGAAAAAGAGCCCTATATTGTTGATGTACCAGACTCGACGTCGCCAACGTGTGTTGATCGATCAGATCTCCTACATCGACGGGGGGCAATAGTGTGTAGTTGAAACATTTTAGTGTGTGCATCTAATGTCGTGCAATTCAAATACATCATTTGATAAAAAATTGATGGATAATTCGTCCAAGTTCTGATTTGTGTTCAAAGTGATAATCATCAAAACTGCCCCACTGAATCATGAATCATCAATCATGGCTCGACCAAATTTTCTATGGAACACCATTCGAAAATATTCGAAGTGTCTAGTTGATTTTACACTAAATACTATGGGTACTATGAAAAACTCGAGTTTGCATTGGTAGGACTCAAAGCCGACTCGAGTCGAAGCTCGTAGGACTTGAGCTCAAGTCATGCATGAGTAAAGTGTGTCTTACTTCGAGTAAATCTATAATTTTTCCAATGTGTCCCTTATAATTAAATTTTTTGTGTAAAATCTCCAAGTATGGGTTCGGGTACCTATCCATAGAATGAAAACAATGGAGTTCCATTGATGGCCAAGCATGGTCAATGTTCAAATCGACGGCGATCGTCCCCAAGTCACGCCATTGCCTACCTAAAAAAATCGATCTGAGATGATTAGAAAGTGCTTGAATCAGAGCTTCAAATCATTCAGATGGTTCGGTGCTCGAAAATCAAAGTGTGGTGTTAATAATTCTAATGGTGTTGATGATGAGGGAGATGGAAGCAACGATTTGAAACAATAATTCGAAGATGGAGACTGGCGCGACTATGCGAAGTTGGAAGTTGACTCAATGATTTAAGGTTCGGCAATGGCGAGCTTTGGGAAGAAAGTCTCGAGGCAGAAGAAATTGGCAAATGAAAATAAAGAAGTGTAGGGTCATGCTTCAATAAGGAACGATCCATAAACATAGGCATAAGAATCGCCTAATTGTGCGGTACCAATCCATAGTCCACGGATTAGTTCCGAATGATCAAATATATATATATATATATATTAATATATGTGTATATATATTTGCATATGTGTATGTGTATGTGCATGCATCCATGACGGTGAATAAATGAGGTTCCAAGTAATAGAGCCATACCTAAGCAATTCGAAGGAAAAGATTATTGTAATTTTCCAGAATCGAAATCACGAACGCGATTTGTTTACCCTAGTTCTTATACTACACAAAGAGTTGCAAGTTCAAAATCGTTTAAAACGATGTAACAATCGGCAAGAGAAGTAATGCTTCGTAAAAACAGCCTGGCATCTATTAAGAACAAAGCTTAAAATCGATGACATATAATGTGCAGTTTTTCTTGATCCAAAACATATCTTATTAACACAACATATACTTTGGAGGGCAAATGTTATCTTGCTTCGTGACGAAGCCATATTTAGACGAGTCGGATAGATTAAACCAGAGGATAACCGAGTAGGAATCTAGAAATTATAACTTCTAAAGTCGGACACCAAGAGAAATCGATCGGCCAAGCCATCCACTTTCCAAAGACCTTCTTAATTGCATACATAACAAGTCAACTTAAAAGAGCCAAGACCAAAAATCCAAGAATTAGGAAGTCTTGGATTTGTACCAATACATAGCCATGGATCGGTATCGATCCCTAACAATTGCTCAAATTCATCATGTTGTTCGTGCCGCACAAAGATGGAACGATTATTAGCCAATATGTGCCATATAGGAGGTTCGTTAGAGTCCTATAATTCAAGCGATCGATGGACAACTCCAAGTTTCAAAACAACTAAACCAAGTGCTTTTTCCAAACCTCTGAACCAAGGAATTCACCCAAGCTCAAGCTAATATCAATGCATCCCAGTTTTTTAGGTGAAGATACGAGCTAGTCAAGCAACATTGAGGGATCAAAGAAGGCTTTACAAACCATCTTATGGATTGGTACCGATCCATGGGGCATGGTTGGGTACCGATCCCTGAACCTTACTGATTTGGCCACGATCTTTTTTAAGCAGCTCCTTCTAAATGTGGGGAACATGGGAAAGAATGTGGTGGATAGAAATTTGTCAACCTTCTACTATAATAGTGGGTGATATGCATTGTTTCGAGATCTTTTTACTTGTATTATAAGTTTTTGTACTTCTGTTGTAGTCTCACGAGTCAATACCGATCCATAAGATCACCTTTTGTAAAATTTTGCAGAATCAGAAACAAAGTTCAAATGGACATAGGTCACTGATTAACCGAATCACTATAATTATTATGTGTTGTTTTCTCTCATTTTTCATTTAATTTCTTCACTTTATTCTCTTCTATAAATCTTTTGGGTGTTTGTTCAACATCTCCTTTGACCAAATGATTTCAATTAATTTGTAATTGTTATAAATTAATTAATATTATGAAATATTAATTACAAAATTTCATTAAAATTTGATGAATAAATATTATTAAATATATTTGTAATAGTTATAAATACATCAATCGATATATGATATCGATAAGCAATTAAATTAGATTTAATTGTATAATATTTTATTTTGGCTTGAATGGGTTTAAGGCCCATCATGGGGGCTGATATTTTTGGTAGTAAATAAGGGTATAGGCGGCTAAAAATTTGCTAGGAAGGGCATGGTTTTGGATATTTGAGATTAAAGGAGAATGAGTAAGAGATGAGATCCATTATTCTCTCCTTTCCATTCACTGTGTAAGCATTTCTACTCTCATATGATTTAGAATTTTTTGGAGTCTCCACCCTAGTCTTTATTGGTTGTAATTTCACTCCCCTCTCCATTTATCTATAGTTTAAATCAAATCAAGTTAGCTGATATCCGATAGCTGGTGGTCAACGGTTCAATGACTAGCACTCTGCTGAATCGGAAATAGTTTCAAGAGACAGATACCATCATTTCAAGGCGTACTTCAAGGCATTGGAAGTGAGGTATATTTCTAATCATAATATAATTATTTATGCTTAATTATAATGCTTTATTATATACATATATTATCTGTTGTTAGTTAGGTGATGATTGTGATATGCAAATGTTATTGTCATAAAATTGTCTAGTTATATGTATATATATTAAAAAAAATTACCATAAACAACTTAGGTTAGTACGGCTCTGAAATTAAAAAAACATTTTTATTTTATTAAATTAATAGATTTTATTTAAATAGATAAGTATAGTTTATAATTAACTATAATAACATCCTTTAGTCAAATATGATCACATAATTTCATATGTAAACAATTAAGGCTTTGATAATTTTCGATCGTGATAAAAATTTACATATATATTTGACTGTTATTTAAATATTATTTAAATCAATTTATTACATAACTCAATTATATTAATTCAAATATATTATGAAAAATATATTTTATATTCTATAAAATAATATTATCAGTAATGACACTCTCGAAAAACTTTAGAAAAAACATTTTTTATTTTTAAAATTATTTTTAAACTACTGTCGAAAATAGAAAATTATTTTTAAATCAAAAAATTGAGCAAAAAATTTCAAAGCATAAAAGATCATTTAGGATTTACTGTAAATTTAAAATTCAAAACAAAATTTCATAATTAATTTTTAACTAATATTTTAATAATTTTTGAACGAATAATTAAATAAAATGTATTTTAAAAATTTAAAATAAATTATATTCACTAAACCGTGCGCTAGACCTGATCCCCCATATTTATCAAAATATTTTTGAGTATTTTATTAACATATATACATATATATATATATATAATTTTATTATGCATATATTTATATATATATATATATTAAAAATTATTAACATATTTGAATATACATATTGTTTGCGCCAAAAATGGTCACAAACCTCAAATGTCGTGAAAGCACTAGTGTATGAACACAGATTAACAATATATGATCACCAATCACAGATCTAGGTAATGTAGAGGATAAAAAATGAAGAATAATCAACTTCAAAGGGAAAGAAATAAACAGATACACACGATTTATAGTGGTTCGGCTATCTCCGGCCTACGTCCACTCCAAAAGTTAATCTTTTATTGACTTTCCTTGCTAGTTACAACTGATTACAGCAGATTATAATGAAAAAATATGAGTACAACAGCCGCTATGGAGTGCAATCTTGAATCGGGCAGAGTCTGGACGTTGAGAAGCCAAAAGATCCCCCTTCTATAGGTCCTGGGGCTCTATTTATAAGCGTAGGAGGTTGATATCTCGCTCAGATCTCGGGAGACTTCTTCTGGCACGTGAGTGGGCCCACACGATCGATCCCATGAAGTTTCGGCTCGATCCGTGATCAATACGAACGAATTTTGTATCGATCAAGATTCGATCCAATCGAGTCGAAATTTGGCAGGAACGTTCTTTAGGTTGTACGTAAGCTCCTGTGAAAATTTCATAGCATTTGGACTTGTGGATTGCGAGATATGATCGATGCAAATTTGCGTTTTGATGGAGGTTGTCGCGTTCGAATCGATGCTCTCGTATCCATCAATTCGAATCGATCCAGGCGCGTGCTAGCAGGTTGACGTGGCGCGCACTCTTCGAATCGATCCACTTTTTATGCCGAGTTGATCGAGTCGTTTCAAGGCTTTCGCCTCGTTCGTATCGAAGACCGTTCCATAGTTTGAATCGATGGAGATGGCTTAATTCGTATCGATTGAATTGATTCTGTTCGTATCGAAGGAAATGACTTCGTTCGTATCGATTCACAATGCACGGCGCGTATCGATCGTACGGTTCTGTTCGTATCGATAGACTTAGTCTTGTTCGCATCGATCGGAATTAACTACAGTGGATCGATGCGAAGTTGAAGCCATAGGATGGATACGAATAGTGCAATACTTGGTGGATACGAATCAGTGCAATGCTCGATGAATACGAACAGAGGTCCCACGATGGATACGAAGTAGCGGTCGTCTGATGGATATGAACAGAGGGTTGTTGATCGATACGAACGAAACATACTCCCCTGATGGATACGAACCACTGGAACTTGATGGATTCGAACAACTGCCCGCCGATGGATTCGAATGAGATCGATGCGAAATGATGGGTTGCGAATATGTTGATTTCCTTGACTTGTATCGATCATATCTTGAACATACGAACTCAGATTGACTTGAAATTTGGAACGCTGGCTTCTATGGCTTTTCTCGTCGTGTCATATCAATTGTAGCTTGATCCGGACTCGGAAAAAATTCATCGATATCCATAGCGAGTCCGCGTACAATCAATCTTCGAGACGAACTGGCTTTAGTTTATAGTCAATTCCTTGGTGTCACGGCCTTGCTAAAAGGCGGGATAACACACACACACACACACACACATATATATATATATATTTGTGTGTGTGTTGCTTACAATATTAAAAAAAATTATTTTTATGCATATTTATAAATAATTTATTTATATTAAATAAGTCTATTATATAGTATGTATATACAATATTAATATATCATTCATATGATTACATATATATATGTGTGTAGCTATATACGTATATTAAAAGTTTAAACAAACCATAATATATATTTATATGAATATATTATAATATTTATATATAAATAATAGTATATATACATATACATATATTTAGACAATATATTTGCATATTAGATGAGAAAACGTGTCTGGTGCGATGTAAATCTCAACATCAGTACATGGGCATGTTATACATTACATGGATTGATATGTTACACATGCATACACACACACACATATATATATATGTGTGTGTGTGTGTATGAAACATACATACAAATATATATATATATATATATATATATCATAACATAAATTAAATAAAACTATATAATTTATAAATTTAAATAAAATAAAAGATTTATTTAAATGAAATTTAGAAATGTTCTAAATAAATTAGATTTCATAGACCCAATAAAGATCCAATAGGGTAAAAAAATTGAAATTCATCGATAACTTCCACTATTGGCCAGCTCAGTTCCAACAATGGTATCAGAACTCAATAGCCTATACGGTCTAAATTAGCAATGTTTGGCTTAACTATTAAGCAAACATCCCAAAAGTTATTCCTAATAGAAAAGTCCAAATTTGAATTGGACCTTGGGCTATTTTTCAAATTATTTGAAATTAATAATATAAGATTTTAAATTTAAAAGTTAAATCTAAATTAAAATATAAATATATTATAAAAGTTATAATATAATAAAATTTTAAAATGTTTGAAAATATATATTAATTACGAAATTTTAAATTTTATTAACAAGATTAATAAAATAAATTAATTAAATAAGTTAATTAATTAATAGATGTATACATGTATTATATATTATGATATATGTTATGTTATTTTGAAATGTTTAAAATAACATAAATATTCAAGTATGTATATGAAATGAATTTTGAAATTAATATAATTTAATTAAAATGGTTTAATTAAATAAATTAATTAAAATGGTTTCATAAATAAATTAATTAAAAGGTTAATTAATTAAATAATATACACGTTTATATGATATGTGTGTAATACTATAAAGGTTATAGTATATAATAAATATCCATTATAAATGTTATATTAAGATAATATGAAATTAATTAAACTGTTAATTAATTAAAATTAGTTAAATAAGATTTAATTAATATGATATTATACATAAAACTATTATATAAGTAATATGAAATATAAAAGTTATATATTAATAAAACTTATATAATATGAATGTATAAATTAATGGTGGAAAATTAAAGAATCCCAAATAGACTTAAGGAATAAATACATATGTAAAAGTACATATACCATGATTTCTGATGTATCAAACACTTGAATCACGAGGGTATTGCATAAGTAATACATTATTTCACAAGTCCATATCACTCAGTACAGTATATTGAAAATCATGAATCTTCAATGTAATGTTGTCCTCCATCATTTATATATTAATAGATTACATGCATACCCTATAGTTGTTGAGCTTTCCTCAAGCTAAGGATTTTATATGTAGTACAATTAATATGTTGAATAGACGAGGTAAGATAACTGCTCATATTTATTGAGTTTTCCTCAAGGTATGAGCATTATACTTAGGCCATTGCGAAATGGTAGGTCCGAGTGAATAATCCTACTTTATTTGTTGAGTTTTTCTCAAGGTAAAGACAAGATTAGGACAAGGTACCATGGGTTAGGAGTTAGATATGATACAACCAATAAGGAGTTATCTATCGTATGTGGGAGTATGATTTGTTGAGCTTTCCTCAAAGTCAGAATCCCAAGACATACAAGTCCTAACACCTACTAGTTAAGTTGAAAGACCTCTATGTTTCGACTTAGGGTTTTGCGAAACATAAAAGACTACTGAGTGCTTATTAGTAAAATGAAACACAAAGTTTAACCTTAATAATATTATAAGAATATCTACTATGATTTGTCCTAATAATCTACCACTTAAACTTGTAGAAAACGACAACTCCAAAAGTATTTTCTGAAAATGATAAGCTCACCGGACCTAACTATACCGACTAGCTAAGAGCAATTAAAATAGCGTTGAATTACGAGCACTTTTGGACTACTATTACATACGAACCTAAAGAACAAACCGCCGATGATGCGGACCCCGAACTACGACCTGATTATGAGAAATGGGTGTCAGACCTAGAGATCGCCCAAGTTTTCATGTTGTCCACATTACAGAACCTGTTGCAGATGCAACACAAAAATATATATGTCCATGAGATATTCGATAGTCTTAAGGCCTTGTCTGGTGAACAATCACGTTCTGTAAGGCACGAGCTTACAAAGAAGCTGTTCAATACCAAAATGACCATAGGATAGAAACTGGACGATTATGTGCTAATGATGAAGGGCTATATTGATAAGCTTTCACAATTGGACATACAGACAAGCAACAAATTATAAGTAGATTTGATCCTTGGTTCACTTATTCCTCGGTATGAATTATTCATATTGAATTATAACATGAACTAATTGAATGTGAATTTCGTGGAGCTCCTCAATTGTTGATGTCGACCGAGTCATAATCTAAGGATCAAGGGGTCGTACTTACTATTAAGGGTGGTGCATCATCTTCCAAGAGTTTGAAGAAGTGAAAAAGAGAAGGTAAGAAAAAGAAAAGTAAGAAGACCGATGATAAGGGTGGATGTCACCACTGCCACAAGAAAGGTCATTGGAAAAGGAATTGTCCTGACTACTTGAAGATTGTTAGAGAAAAGAAGTAGAATGATTTTGAGGCTCCATTAGGTACATTTATGTTCAAAATTGTTTTGTAATCAATAAAATATCACGGGCTTTAGATACTGGGTCTGATACTCATATATGTAACTCATTATAGGGGATTAGGAATTGGCATCGCTTGGCAAGAGAAGAGATAAGGCTCCAATATGTTGATGGATTTATGGTAGATGCAATGACAGTAGGAGACTATCATTTAAATTTTCCTAGTGGATTAATGTTAGTATTAAATAATTGTTGTTTTGTAAAAAGACTTTGTTTGTGAGATTATTTTCGTTTCTAGATTGTTTGACACTGGATATATATTTCATTGTGCAAATAATGTTATGAACATTAGTTTAGATGGAAATAAAGTCTGCGATGGTATTCCTAAAAATGGCATTTATGTGATCAATACTAATTATGTGTATTCTGGAATAATGCTTCTAACAATATAAGTGATAGTTATCTTTGGTATTGTAGGCTAGGTCATATTAGTAAGAAACGACTACACAAATTGAAAACCCAAGGTTTTCTACCGTCAATTGATTTTGAATCCTTTGACATGTGTGAGTTGTGTCTCAAAGGTAAGATGACCAAGCACCCTTTAGTAAGAGCAACAAAAGAGTTGATGAACTCTTAGGGTTAGTACATAGTGATGTATATAGCCCGATGCCTGTAACTACCAAAGATAATTGTTTTTACTTTGTTACATTCGCTGATGATTTCTCAAGACTAGGATATGTGTACCTTATGAAGAACAATGTCTATGATAAATTTTTTGAATATAAAAATGTAGTAGAAAACCAAAGGGACCTTAAGATTAAGATTCTTTGATCAGATCGAGGAGGTGAGTATGGTGGACATGATTTCCAACAATACTTAAAAGATAATGGGATTATCTCATAGGTTACTCCACCGTATACTCTGCAACAAAACGGTGTATCGGAGTGAAGGAACCAAACCTTATTAGATATAGTTTGTTCCATGATGAGTAAGGCTGAGTTACCTTTGTCCTATTGGGGATATGTGCTAGAAACCACGACGCATATGTCGAACTTGTTGCCTACTAAATCTGTACCTAAGACACCATATGAGATATGGCATGGGAAGAAACCCCACTTCGATTATTTGAAGATGTAGGGTTGTCCGACCTATGTTAAGAACATTGGCCATAATAATCATGAGGCGAGATCAGCTTTGTGAAAGATTATAGGATATCCCAAGGATTCTAGGGGATATGCTTTCTACAACACAAAGGAACAAAAAGTGATTGTTTCCACACATGTTGTCTTTTTAGAAAAGAAATTTTTGTCAAAAGAAACTAACAGCGAAGTTGTAGACTTGGATAAGATCCGAGAAACTAACACAAAGACTGAAATAGTAGGAGAACTAAGTTCACCCGTATACGAAAACCCACCACCTATTAGACGGTCTAGTAGGGAATCTCGTGCACTAGAGAGATACTACAATTTTCTCATGGATAGCGAGAAGGAAGAATGCATCTTAGAAGACGACACTTCTTTGTCTTTCCAACAAGCACTATAGAGTAAAGACTCTACACTCTAGCTTAGAGCTATGAAATTCGAGATAGGTTCCATGTATGAAAACAAAGTTTGGACTTTGTCGGACTTACCTAAAGGGATAAAACCCATTGGATGCAAATGGATTTTTAAGAAAAAGCTAAATGCAGACGGGGAAGTAGAGACTTATAAGGCAAGGCTAGTTGCGAAAGGATTTCGTCAAATTCAAGATGTTGATTATGACAAGACCGTTTCACTCGTAGCCATGCTTAAGTCCATTTGGATTATGCTAGACAATGCTGCCTTCTTTGACTATGAATATGGAAAATGGTTGTAATGACGGATTTTCTAAATGGTGATTTAGAAGAAACCATGTATTTGTCATAGCCCGAGGGTTTTGTGATTAATGGGAGGGAGGGCAAGACTTGCAAGTTGTAAAGTCCATTTATGGACTTAAACAAGCTTCAAGGAGTTGGAACAAGTGTTTTGATATGGTAATTAAACAGTTTGATTTTTATCAGTAGGAACCATGCATATGCAGAAAGGAACATGGCAACATTGTCTTTTTCTTAGTGCTCTATGTCAATGATCTATTGTTGATTGGCAATGACACTTCATTGTTGCAATCCGTGAAAGCTTAGCTTTCCAAGAACTTCTTCATGAAGGATTTGGAAGAAGCAGCCTATATACTTGGTATAAAGATTTATAGAGATTGATCTAAAAGGCTGTTGGAATTGTCTCAATCCCTGTACATAGATATCATACTGAAAAGGTTCAGTATGGAGAATTCCAAGCGTGGAAATGTTCCAATGCAGTCTGGAATTGTCTATTCTAAGAAGGACTCTCCTCATACTGAGGAGGAGAAAGAGTGTATGAAGAGAATCCCTTATGCTTCAGCCATAAGATCCATAATGTACGCTATGCTATGTACTAGACCGAATATGCATGCACATTATGATGCGTAAGCCGATACCAGCCTAATCCAGGAGAAAAGCATTGGATGGTCGTAAAATGTATACTTAAGTATTTAAGAAATACTAAGGACTTGTTCCTTATATACGGGAATGGAGACTTCCCTATGAAGGGGTATACAGATTTGAGTTTCCAAAGTGATATATATGATAGTAAGTCAATGTCCAGTTATGTCTTTACACTTAATGATGGAGCTGTTTGAAGGAAAAGTTCCAAGTAAGAAATGGTTATTGATTCCATGATGGAGGCCGAGTATATTGCCCTCAATGAAGTAGCTAAAGAGGTAGTGTGGACGCGCAAGTTTTTGAGCGAGCTCAAAGTAATTCTCGAAAACGAGAATCTTATGGAATTATTCTATGATAACAATGCAGCGATGCAGATCGCAAAGGAGCCCAGAGTACACAAGAAGCAATGACATATTTTGCCAAAGTTCCACCTGATTAGAGAATTCGTTGAGAAGAAAGAGGTTGTGGTACAAAGGGTAGATACCAAGGACAACATAACAGATCCATCCGCTAAGGATTTAGCTCGGTCGGCTCTCGAGATGTTGATTGAAGGGATAGGATTGAGATTCCATAATTGGCCCTAAATGCAAGTTGCAGATTGATAGAGTTGGAGGCATGCTCTAAGGGAAATTCGGTAATTTGTTGTGTATTAATTAACTCTGTAATCAATTCTCATTTGTAATAAAGGTGTTTTTCTTTCTATTATATATTTGTTATAATGTGTTATAAATAATTAAATGTTTAATTAAAATATATTTAACAGAAAATCCATAAATTTTGTGTTTGTCATAGTAATTACAAATAGTTGTAATCATGAGTATTTTGTCACAATATTATAAAACACATCATTTTAAATATTTCTAGTCAAGATGCATCGAGACTAGATATCGATGTATCTATTGAGACTAGAGTACGTAACGCTCTCTAAATGTTGGGCAGTGTATTACACATGATTGTTGAAGGCACCTAAAGGTTACGTACTGATAGTTATTGAATAACTATGGAACAACTCACTCGATAATCTTCTGTTGGTTAATATAACTAAGGTCAAACAGAAAATATCGATGTGATTGATTTACATAGTTCTCTCGACTTGAGAATATTGTCAATCTTCAGTATGAAAGCTCCGGTTTGATTATAGTAGAATCATGGCACGACGTCCATCGAGTGACTATATTTGGGTCAAGTGGAAGTATTAGAAGTGAAACACTATTCGAGGATTCATCTCCTCGGTTATATGGGATTAGTATCATGATAAACTCAAGTCAACTCAAAGTCAAATCTCTGGCCAAGTATTTCGATTAATAATAACTATTATTATTGAACCAAGGATTTTGTATTTGGACTATAGGGTTGAATATGGACGATATTTGAATTTTGATCATTACAAAATTCCATAAGTTTAAAGTGATATAGTTTTGACGAAGAGAATTGGTATAAATAATAGTCACAACCGGGTAACGCTTAATAAACTAAAATTGTATTTTACCGAAACCAAGTAAGCGATAAATTTGGCCAAAATATCACATCACCTGCGAAGTGATCTGTGAACGTTAATATTCGAATGGTTCGATATTAATCGCTGATTACACCTGACGAGTCACATAACTGAAATGATGAATTCTCCTTTGACCAAACTATTTTAATTAATTTATAATTTTTGTATATTAATTAAATTAATTAATATTTATGAAATATTAATTATAAATTTTGATTAAGATTTGATGAATAAATATTATTAAATATATTTGTAATAGTTACAAATATATTAATTGATATATGATATCGATAAACGATTAAATTAGTTTTAATTGCATAATATTTTACGACTTAACACTTCACAAGCTAACACAGATTGACATGCACTTCACACGTCAAATAAGACAAGCACATCGCAAGTCAAATTCATATGCTAGCAGTATAGACAAGCACTTCGCAAGTCAACATGAAAGACACACACTTCATGCATTAACCTAAGAGATGAGCACTTCGCAAGTCCAAACTCGTTTGTAAACAGGTATCCCAAGATTGGCCTGAAAATCCATATAATCTGCATAAAACGGAATGCCCGAGGACGGGTATTAAAACTCAACAAAATAAATGTTATATATTTTCGAACAGTAATCATTCAAGTAACAACCATGTGTTCCATAACCACGCCGGTTTTATTTGAACATTTACTATAAGTTAGTAAACTCCACTTGATAATTGTAATCTACTTTCAATTAGTAACTAAATGAGTTTCGCCCAATGTCCTATAACCACTTTGCGATACTTAGATATTTGCTAAGCGATTGTAAATTCCACTCAACTAAAATATTCAATCGAACAAGTCCAATAATTAACCGATAAAGTAATACAAATGTTCCATACCACTTGTATTGCTAAATCGTTTAATTAAATTTTTTATTCAAAAGAAAGCAATAAACCCAAAAACCACACAAGAATGCCCAAAATAGCATATAAATAGCCAAAGACTAATCAACATAGAATTCAATAAGAGTTTAAGGTCTTGAAAGTAAATAATAAACTTTTAACAATACAAAAAGTAATTTCTAAGAAATTTATTTATTTATTACTTTCAAACTTCACATTTTCAAATCCATAAACCTTTTTATTATTCAATTACATGTATTTATTTATCACTTGATAAAATATACATCATAAATCCAACTAGATATCAAAACATACTTATATATTCAAAATCCCTTAAAAGCAATTTAATTCGCCCAACTATATTTCAAAGCTATATATAGACATATAACCACTTATATAGAAACAATATAGGTATACATTTCCAAAATCATACTTCTTAAATCATAACTATTGCTACTAACAATACTTAACACACACACACATATATACTTATAATAATCATTTATAAAAGACATTGGATTGATATGGAAATCAGTTTTAAAGTCAATATATTATAATGACTATCTTTTAGAAAATGCTTTATTCAAACTATATATTTATACTAACTAGATTTATGTAAAAAAAACTCCACAAAATCATAAGATCACTGAATCACCGAACTGGGGAAACAAAACTTAGAAAATCAGAGAACAAAACAACCGGAAAGTCATCAAAATGAAGTAGAAGCAAAGCAAGCTAGGTATACAAGATGGGGAGGAGCAAGGCACCTCGAACGCAAGGTTGCTGACCGGTCGACCAGTCGTCCATGAACGATCAACCAGTGGGTACCTGGAATGCACGTTCCAGGTATTTCACCCTCCCCACCATCGACTATTGCCATTCCAGTGTGACTATTTCGGATTCCGGCACCGTACAATAGCAATCTAGGTTCAGAAATAGACATGCATTTAATCAATGACTTAGTACAGAAATCAAAATGCTCAAAAGAGTAAGAAAACCATTTTACGGTAAACTGACAGAAATCAATAAGCTGATAGTAAACCTATTTACAGTAAACTAAAGAGAGAAATTATCAATTCAATTCTCAACCATTCAAGATGAAATTCATAAGCATGCAACCAAATAATCATAGATATGTTGTATGAGGGTTAACTCACATTTACACTTCAATTCAGCAGTAATTAAACAGTATAAGCTTCCATTTTCTCAAAACAGCAAAACCTTAGAAACAACTCAAACCAAAGGCAAACAAAAAACAAAGATTAGACACTGCAAAGTGAAATTGAGTTGTTTAAAAGTTAGAATAGGACTAGAAAACACTACCTTGAATTTACTGGATTTATTAGCAATTTACTCCCAATTTATTTAGCCAATTTGCTTCTAGGTTTCAAGAGGAATTAGGTTTTCTTCTTTTTTCTTGTTTTCTGTTTACAGTAAGAAAAGAAGAGAATGTATTTACTTCTCTTCTTAGTTATTTAATTAGTTTAGGCCTTGGGTTACATTTCTCAACCCAAAATAAGCAAAAAAATAACTCCTTTTTATTTTATTAACTAATGGACTTCATAAACTAGAAATTTTCAAATGTCTAAAATTATAGTTCAAATTCAAAAAAGAGAATTCCAAAAGTGCTTATTTTACAATGAACACTATTTTAAAATAAGTCTATTAATCTCAAAATTTTCTTTTATTTAAAATAAAGGATTCAAATCAACTTATTATCTTCTTTTCAACTTAAATTCTCAATTCTATGATTTTAACGTTTTACAATTACTAATATTTCTCAATTACGTAATGTTTTATAATTAAACATTTTTAAAGCAAGTTATCTTTTCTAAAAGAATACAAATTCCAGATTAATGATTTAAATTCTCCAATTCAAATCATTATTCAATTTATTTAATCAACCCAAAAATCTGGGTTGTTGCAGACTTCCTCCCTTAAAGAAATTGCGTCCTCGCAATTTCCAGTTCAGAAAAAAGTCTATAATATGTTTTCAAAAATTCATCTTTTAATTTCCACTTTATTCTTAAAATTTAATCAAACACCACTAGAATAAAACATTGTTTTAACTAAACTTCATTAATATAAAACAATGATTTAATTCAACATATTAGTTTACAGAAGTCAACCTATCATTCATCTTTATTTTCTAGATTGAAAATAAGTTCACACTAATATTTTACATTCTTTTAAAAATATAACACCTTTTAATAGTTTAAAATACTAATTAATCAAGGTGTTAAAAAGATACTCATCTTATTTAAATCTCTCATAATAAGAATGTGAAACAGTATAAAGACTTCTTTATTTTCATCTTAAATTCCCATTGTTTAATTTTCATTTTATTGGAAAGAAATCATTTCCCCAAAAATTAATTTTCCATAATATGAAAAATTACAAAGGTTCAATCAAACTTAACTTTTAATTTCTTTTCAATTCAAATTTCTATATTTGAAATTCATAAACTAGGAAAACTAATTCCTAGTAAAAAGCTAGAGTGTAGAGTCTTTTCAATTCAATTATTACTTCCAAATAATTCCTTTTAAAAGTTTCATTTTCAAAATAATAAAATAGCTTCTTATGGTAGTTATTTATGCCAAATCTTATGTATACAATCCATCTCTTAAATTTCAATTAATTCTTTATTTTGAACTTTCAAAATTTATTAACACAATTACTTACATCTTTTATTTCAATTTCTTATAGCAAAGGCTCAAATATATAAAAGTTTTAACATCCATTTAAAGCATAAAATGATAAACACAACAAACCAAAATATCACATAATTTTCTTCGTAACATACAACTTAAAAATAAACATTCACAATTTACAAATATCAAATAATTTAATGACATTGCATCGCCATCTATTTATAGCGAATTGCTTAGTCACATGGCTACGATGTTGATCGGGCAACCGTCGTCTAAAATTTATACATATAATTTATCTTTATAAATGACATTATAATTTTCTAATCCACCAAAAAAATTTAAACACATATATACACGTAGATAAAATTTCTTCTAAATTTATTTCCCAAAATTTCTTTCCACAATTTTTTTTTTTTTGAAAACTCTACTCCGAATAGTAGAGCCCAACCCAGCTAGTCTGACCAGAGCCAGGGATGGGAGGTTAGCCTGCCCAGTAGGAAGCATTCGTTTCCACAAAATATTTTATTTTTCACAAATAACTATATTTACATTCAAATCATTTCCCAAATATTATTATCAAAACTTCAATAATACTTCCTTTCCAAATGACCATATAGTTAATAATATTTTCTTTTAAAAGATTATCATTCTTCAAGATACTTGTTTTTAATATCCTCGCATTTGTATAAACATGTATACATACTTTTCACAAATAGCCTTTTACTTCCAAAAGTTATTACATATGCATGTAAATATGATTTCCAAAATATTTATCTCATTTTAAAATAATATTTAACTCATTTAAAACTTTATTTCCTTCTTAAATATTATTTTCAACTCGTTCACAATTATTTATAATATTCAAATATTATAACTCAAAATTTATGTGTCCGACTATCTCATCAAAGCGTTTAGGAATCCCTATCGACGTCGTGGCGTCGCACGTCTCGACCAGACTTCATAAAACACTCAACAAGAAATTTAAAACAAAAAAATAATCCCAAGATTTCTAAATTTCTAAATTCTTATACAAATGGTAATCTATCAATAACAATTCAAATATGCAACTATTCATCCAAGCGTACAATATTCAATCAAATATAAATAAACAACGAGTTACTGTGCCCAGCGGAAATAGTCTATTAGCTTCCGTTGTGCAACTCTGATCACTAACGGATTAGAACACTATTACACAACACTAAACTTTTAAAATCATTCTATAAAAATAATTTGCAAAGTTATTCAAAATTTTCACAAATACGTCCCGATGATTATTCCCAATAGTCATTTATACTTCTATTCTAAATAGGAAATAAATCCTAATTCTACCCGACACACCCAAGGGACGGAACTCTAAGTCGGTCTAGGCCAAGATCAGTGTTTCTTATATTCTATATTGTTTTGAACCTCGGCTCTGATACCAACTGTAACGCCCCACTTTTATACCCATATTACCCAAGAATATTATAAGAAATATTGTCAAATAATACAGAGAACAAGGCTGGTAAGGAGAGACCATCTGTAACAACCCGCATTTTTGACCGTTCAAGTCGACAAAACATACACACATGCCGACTCAAACAATCCGAAATACGGATAGTTATTGGGGTAAATAAGAAAAGAAAGAAAAGAAAGAACAGAAACAAACTCAGAATCTCGCAGCGGAAGGAACAAGATATAATAATAAAATAACAGTTCATGAAGCTGTTAAATAAATAAATTTGATTATTATTATACATCATAAATCAGAGTTACATACATATCAGAGATAATACAACAATGCAGCGGAAAAATAATACAGTAGTAGAATACAAATGATGTAATACCAAACTCCGTCTTCGTCCTCCAAAATAGATCTTCAACCTTATCTGAAATGCTCAGGCTGACCCGAGCATAATGAAAAGGCAAAACACTCGAGTCAGGACTAAAATATCTCATGTAAGTCAAATCGAATAAGAAAATATGAGTGTGACGGCGTCAGAGATGTTTACGGGTTTTGACATCTCCTATCCAGTGTCAACGTGAGTGCAATAACTTAAGAGATGTTACGGGATTTTCCATCTCTCAAGGATCCGTTAAACTATCTACTATGTAGTACAATACGCTATTATAATATGTCTACATTAAAGTAAAAGTATTAAAATAGCGTTAAGCCATGGCCCATTCCACCCTTAACACATTTTTATTCCCAAAAGCATATACAAGACCGTAGTTTCCCCAAAACCGGAAGTCACCAGAGGGCAATCCATATACTAAAGGTACAAATCAAAATCGTAGTGGTCGCGTATAAATGGAATACAAGTATGACAAGGCACATGAGGCAATACCCAAGGTAGTGATACTACCGTTCGCCTGATCCGGACTGGTGAGAACGCAACGCCGCAGCGCCCGCAACACCGTGAAACAACACTCCCAAAATCAAGGGTGCACCAATCGACAACATATAATGAGTAGTTCGAAGAAGTGTGTCCACTTGAGGTAGCAAATCCTCCATTGGCCCGGCACAGCTCCTGTTTTAGTCATTTCCAATTTGACACAAGTGTCAAGGCTATCCATCATCGTTCACTTTCTTCAGTCATCAACGAACATTATTCCAACCACTTCATTCTGGATCATCACTCCGCGTATAGTTATTAAAGTGGTTTTCGGTTTAGATAGAGAGTATATCCATAACCGAATTCCGGTCTCTTTAATAACTTCCGTAATTATTTCACCGATTGGTCGTTTATTTATTTCAAAACCAAATCAATTTCAATTCAATTAGAATTTATAAATCAACATTTCATTTGTCTTTCTAAATCAATTTCCACAATTTGCGTTTCAAAACTTCCAAATCAAAATTTCAAAATCTTATAATTCAATTTCAATTTCAATTTAAACAATTCAAATATTGATTCAAGTTCGTATATAAGTTTCATTCCGAAATCATTTAAATTAATTTAATTCAACATTCAAATCAATTTAAATTCATTTATCGATTTCATTTAATATCTGTTAAGGTACTTTATCATTCAAAACAATTTCTATTAAATTTCAAATCCATTACACTACCTTTTTAAGTTCAACTTCATTAAATCAAAACTTACAATTTTGAATTAAATTAAATTCGTCAAATCAATTCTTTCAATTGCAAGTCTTACATTAATTCCAAAAATATCACATTTTCATTTCTTGTTAAAAAAATTCAATTTCACTTATTTACTTTCTTAAATAATTTTCCAAAACTTAATTAATAAAGAAACTCAATTTCAATTATTTACGAAGTAAAAATTCACTTATTCAAAAGTTCAAATTTTTTCTTATTAAAGAATTTCAATTCAATTTAATCATTAAATAATTTAACCTTATTTAATTATTAAATAATTCAATAGTTTCAATTTAGTCCAATTCACAAATTTCTTTGAATTTCAATTAAATTCCAAATTAATTAAATCTCAATTTTAAATAAATTTTCAATTCCAAACTCAAACTTGAAATATCATTTCATAAAAAATTTCTTAGAAATATTCAGAGTTCGATTAAAAGTCCAATCTTTTAAAACAAATCAACTTTCGAAAATTTACGCCGTATTTCAAATTTTTTTTTTCTTCTTTTTAAAAAAAAAATCTAAACTTCAAATAATTAAACAATTTCATTTACCAAGTTTAAATTCTAACATCTTGAGCTTCAATTCAAAATAATTCAATTTCCATAAATTGGATTTTTATTCTTAAAATCAATTCATTTAAATAATTTCAAAACAACTTTAAAATCATTTAATTTAACCAACCCGGTGTCCGTATATAATTCTCTAACCTATGGCCAAGTGGTTAGTTATTTCAATTAAATGTCAGGGATGAATATATATTACTTAAACCAATCACGGTGTCATGTGCATGTATAACAGGATATATATAAGCAAATAAACATCCAAACATTTAAATATCAACCAATAGCATCCATCGAAATAAACCATCCAATAGTCAATACAATTCACGGCAATTTCATAGTTATCAATATCGGGAAATTTGATTTCAATTAAATCCTAATTTCAATTTACTGTCAATTTAAATTTTCAACGGTGAATTCACACGACAATCTATATGACAATTAAAATTTATCAAACAACGACAAATAAATTCATATCACTTCATAATGTCAAATTTAACTACCATGAAAATATTCAGTACATTGTGAGCGTTATAAAACACTCACCTTTTGAATTTAAATTCAATTTAAACCCAAAATTTTGACAGTCTCCAAATCCATCCAAACCAGCGTCAAAGTGTCTGGAATTTCGATACGATCCTAACAAAAGAAACCTCGTCCAAATCCGAGTCCGTATGCAAAAGTTATGAAAATTTGAAGATTGGAAAATTCTGGTGCTGAGTCGACTTCGAGTTCCCACCTCAAATACCCGATGCCTGCTTGGAGTTTTTGCGAAAACGACCCGATGACCCGAGTAGTTTTCTTCCCGACTCGAAGTAGCTCCAGGGTTTTTCCCCCTGAAACCCCAAGCGCGACCCGAAGCGCGTAAATCTCGAATATTTTTTTTTTTTTTTAGATTTTGGAATTTGGGAATTAGGTTTTGTCTGCCATTGGAATGAGAAGCTAAGAAGAAGATGAATTGTACGTACAGACAAAAAAAATTAGGGAGGCTAGGGTTTATAACTGTGTTTATATAGGTATGTTAGAGATAGAGTAGATAGACTGGATAGATGAACGTGCGGAACAAACTATGGCCCGAAAAGCCCGTTCTGACCCCGGAACGAAATTGGGTAAACTCATATATCAAAATAGGTGTTTTAAAATATTTTAAACGCAATGGAAAAGGTTTCAAGTCCAAATTCCATCGTATGAAGAAGTTATGCTAAAATCAAAATTTCAAATTGATTTTAATTGATTATAATTGCATTTATTTCAAGGCGTTTCGAGTCCGTACGATCAAACGACAAGTCCGATTGCTACGAAAATTGAAACCTTACAATAATTCACTGTTACGGATCTGATGAAACTGGTTTCGTCGAAATCCGAGACAGTTGTAAAAATGGCTATTTTTACTGTTTAATTTCAATATAAAATTCCCAATTTTAAATTATTAACTTTTAAATCAAATTTCAATTGTTCACAAATTTCATTTTTAATTTCATAGTAATTAACAATCTTTTACAATGCAATTTTCCATTATAAATCCAATATAAAAGATTATATTAGATTCAGCGTTCAATTATATTGTAATTCAAATTCAAGTTATTTAATTCCAAATGAATTTTTTTATTTCGATTTACACTTTCATTATTGAATCAACCATTTACTTATACATTATTATCAATAGTTTATAATTCATTTACTTTCATTTTCTTCAGCTATCATCTTTTTTAAATTCACAGTAATATTAAATTACATTCATTTACGTTGATTTCCATATTATAACTTCAATATTAAATGTACATTTTATTTATTTCGTTGTTTACAATCAAATTCAATTCAATTCAATTACTTGTTACATTCAAATTTAAATCTTTACTTACGTTCAATTACCAGTTAACATCTTTATCAAATTGCAGTTTCGGTTATTATTTGATTTCAATCAACTGTAATATTAAGTTACATTTATTTATATTAGTTTCAATAACATAAACTTCCACTATTAAATCTACCGTTTTATTTATTCTTTGTTTACAATCATAACCAATTTGGTTTACAATCAAACTCAATTCATTGCTTACATTCAATACAGGTTAACATCCATATTTAATTTACAAATAAGTTATTTCAGAATTCAGTTTTGCATTTTAACTTGTAATTCACATTTAACAACACAAAATTTTATTTCCTTCGGATTTTTATCCAAATTTTTTATTTTAATTCGTATTTTTAAAGTGTTAAAAATACAGGTCGTTACATTCTCCCCCACTTAAAACTTTTCGTCCTCGAAAAGGAACGGAGAAGGGGAAACCATCATTTAGATATAATTCATTCAAAATATTCGACTTATTTGCAAAATTTAGTTATAGGATTTTTTTTTTAAAATCTCTAAATTTTCTAACTCCGGGATTTTTGAAAAATTTCGGCAGCACCTCCTTTGCGCGGCTAGGACCGAAAAATTTCACAGTGGTAATAATTGCATGATATACATCTCATTACAAGAATGGGGCATCCCAAAACATGGGGAACACAATAATATACCACAACATAAACTGTAATCCGAGAACATACCTTTTATTTAGCGTTTATTAGCATTTTAACTTACATTTTGCATTAAGCGCAGAAGCGAGCTCCACAAGCGAAGCGCAACCTCTTTGCTACCTACTAAAATGCTCAATAACCAAGTTAGAACCATGCATATAAAGATAGATCGATATACTTATCATAAACAACACACATATAACATGTTTAGCTTCAAAACTGAAATTCCAATTTCAAGACAGCAAACGAATCTCAGTTTTTGGTCACCTAAACGATAAAATTTAACAATGGAATCTAAACAAAAGTTGTTGCATTCGTTTCAGGCTTTCCGGAATGTCCTAAATCATTAAATTCGGACCTTCCGTTCAAAAGTTACGACCGTTTTACTAAATAGATACGCCTCAACCTGGCAATGAATTGCGCAGGTCAGCGACGTTTGGTCACGTTTTCGACCCTCTAAATGACAGCAAAACACAAAACACTTAAAGCAAAAGTTTTAACTTAAGTTCTTAGCTTTCCAGAAAGTGCAAGATCATCAAAATCCGATACACCAGTAAAAAGTTATGGCAAAAATACTAAGAGTATATGCTACTGATTTTGCTTCCCTTTTACACAGGCCAGCGAGAAGATTCAAATTTTTAACTAAGTAAATGAAGGAATTTCTCAAGACAGTCTCAACAAAAGTCGTGCTACAGTTTCTAAGCTTTCCGAAAAGTCTAATATCGTTGAATTTCGTCCAGCCATTTAAAAGTTATGGTTGTTTTCGTTTCAGCATATATTGGACAATTTTGGATTTTTTTCCAAAATTTTGCTTTTATTATTTCAAAGTACAAACCATCAAACTTTAAATTTTCTAAAGAAACAATCATAAACACAAAGTCGTTTATTTTCTTATTTATCCATGAAATACGTTTACATTCAATTTGTTTCCGATCTATTCAAGTTTGTTTCATTCACATTTTAAATTCAAGTCAATTTGCTTCAATTTAAATTGGATTCAATTATATTTAATTTCACTTTGCTTCAAATTTGAATTTAATTATTTTAAAATTTTATTCCGTTTATTCAATTCCATTAACACTAATGAATTCTACTAAATCAATTACCATCCATCAAACAACCAATGCATATCAAACATTACCATCCATCCAGAATCTACACTAAATCAATTATACATTTCCAAGTCAAATTTTTTTATTTCATACACTTCCAAGTTTATTGACATTTAGTTATATTCAACTTTAATTAGTTTCCATTTACAAATTTTATATTTCATGAATTTTAAATTTTATTCATTCTCTTGTATATATCATTCATTTTACAGCTTAAATTTCTTTTATATTTACAACTATCAATAAATCTTCATATTTTATTATTCACTCTCACACTGGTATATTATTCCTCTACTTATCCTTATAAGCATTTTAAACTTTTTAAGTATTTGGTAAGTTTTTGTTATGCAAATAGAATGTAGTTAAACAACATACAACCCCTTTCCATTCAAAGTTGAATTTTCAATTAATTAATTCTTAAGTCATTACTTAAATTTCACTATAATTTAATTTCACATTTACATTCACATATAGTATTTCCATTTTATATTAACATAATGGTGAATCACCTTTAAATGTTACTTTAAATTCCAATTATTTACTAACAATTTTATTTATATTTGCAAACCATTAATTAAATGCATATTTCATTATTCAAACCTAAACTTGTATATTATCCAATTAACAATTCATATAACATTTTTGAACTTCTTAAATATTTTGGTAAGTTATATTTATGCTATAGAATGAAATTTAATACTATGCGAGTTTTACAGTTTCAATTTTATTTTAAATTCATAATTTCCTAATTCTAAGGATTTCTACTTCAATTGATATTTCACTTAGCTCTTAGGTTCATTTCTCATTTCACAATTTAGAAGTTCCGTAATGATTCAAGTATTTGTTTATCTCAATAGTTTAAAGTCATTAAATATTAAAGAACTTAAGAATTTCATCTCCGGTTTCATTTCAAATCAAGTTTGAAATAATATATACTTATAATAATGTGTATCAAGTCATACTATAGAGAATACAAAATAAAATTCAATTTTAATCAAAACAGGGTTTAGAAAAAGCTATTAAGTGATCTCCCCCACTTGGACTCTCGAAAATAAACGTCGATGATGCGTGCACTCATCACCGAAATCATTCTCTAGTGTCAAGAGGGGAGTATAACACTTACTTCATTTGAAAATCCTTTGAAAACAATTTCTAATCGAATATACTATCATATAATACTTATATTATACATTTCGAATTTTTGTTAATAAATTTTCAAAACACCGGAATTTAAATTCTCCATCTTAATTTAAATTCATTTTTTTATTTTATTTTATTTACCATTTATATTCATTGTCAATCATATTTACAAGTTTCATTTCTTAAAATCGTCCAATAGTCAATAGTTAGAAATATTGACTAATCAACAATAAACGATGATAATCTAATATTATCATCTCCTAACAACCAATACAATCAAAATTTATAAATTTTCAAGATAGTTCTTTTATATAAAAATATAGTCCAAAACAATATTATGTCAATCTGTCCTATTCGAGTGTTTAGAAATTCCTATCGATGCCTTGGCTTCCCAAGCACCAACCAGAATTCATAAATACTCAACGGAACAATTTAACACAATATAAAATCATTTTTATATCAAAATTACAAATACGCTCTCTCATATACACTCGAACTCATTCATAAGGTTTAACCCTATTTCAATGAGTTATTCCCCACTAGAGCCAAGGTAATCTAAACACAAAGCTCTGATACCAACTGTAACAACCCGCATTTTTGACCGTTCAAGTCGACAAAACATACACACATGCCGACTCAAACAATCCGAAATACGGATAGTTATTGGGGTAAATAAGAAAAGAAAGAAAAGAAAGAACAGAAACAAACTCAGAATCTCGCAGCGGAAGGAACAAGATATAATAATAAAATAACAGTTCATGAAGCTGTTAAATAAATAAATTTGATTATTATTATACATCATAAATCAGAGTTACATACATATCAGAGATAATACAACAATGCAGCGGAAAAATAATACAGTAGTAGAATACAAATGATGTAATACCAAACTCCGTCTTCGTCCTCCAGAATAGATCTTCAACCTTATCTGAAATGCTCAGGCTGACCCGAGCGTAATGAAAAGGCAAAACACTCGAGTCAGGACTAAAATATCTCATGTAAGTCAAATCGAATAAGAAAATATGAGTGTGACGGCGTCAGAGATGTTTACGGGTTTTGACATCTCCTATCCAGTGTCAACGTGAGTGCAATAACTTAAGAGATGTTACGGGATTTTCCATCTCTCAAGGATCCGTTAAACTATCTACTATGTAGTACAATACGCTATTATAATATGTCTACATTAAAGTAAAAGTATTAAAATAGCGTTAAGCCATGGCCCATTCCACCCTTAACACATTTTTATTCCCAAAAGCATATACAAGACCGTAGTTTCCCCAAAACCGGAAGTCACCAGAGGGCAATCCATATACTAAAGGTACAAATCAAAATCGTAGTGGTCGCGTATAAATGGAATACAAGTATGACAAGGCACATGAGGCAATACCCAAGGTAGTGATACTACCGTTCGCCTGATCCGGACTGGTGAGAACGCAACGCCGCAGCGCCCGCAACACCGTGAAACAACACTCCCAAAATGAAGGGTGCACCAATCGACAACATATAATGAGTAGTTCGAAGAAGTGTGTCCACTTGAGGTAGCAAATCCTCCATTGGCCCGGCACAGCTCCTGTTTTAGTCATTTCCAATTTGACACAAGTGTCAAGGCTATCCATCATCGTTCACTTTCTTCAGTCATCAACGAACATCATTCCAACCACTTCATTCTGGATCATCACTCCGCGTATAGTTATTAAAGTGGTTTTCGGTTTAGATAGAGAGTATATCCATAACCGAATTCTGGTCTCTTTAATAACTTCCGTAATTATTTCACCGATTGGTCGTTTATTTATTTCAAAACCAAATCAATTTCAATTCAATTAGAATTTATAAATCAACATTTCATTTGTCTTTCTAAATCAATTTCCACAATTTGCGTTTCAAAACTTCCAAATCAAAATTTCAAAATCTTATAATTCAATTTCAATTTCAATTTAAACAATTCAAATATTGATTCAAGTTCGTATATAAGTTTCATTTCGAAATCATTTAAATTAATTTAATTCAACATTCAAATCAATTTAAATTCATTTATCGATTTCATTTAATATCCGTTAAGGTACTTTATCATTCAAAACAATTTCTATTAAATTTCAAATCCATTACACTACCTTTTTAAGTTCAACTTCATTAAATCAAAACTTACAATTTTGAATTAAATTAAATTCGTCAAATCAATTATTTCAATTGCAAGTCTTACATTAATTCCAAAAATATCACATTTTCATTTCTTGTTAAAAAAATTCAATTTCACTTATTTACTTTCTTAAATAATTTTCCAAAACTTAATTAATAAAGAAACTCAATTTCAATTATTTACGAAGTAAAAATTCACTTATTCAAAAGTTCAAATTTTTTCTTATTAAAGAATTTCAATTCAATTTAATCATTAAATAATTTAACCTTATTTAATTATTAAATAATTCAATAGTTTCAATTTAGTCCAATTCACAAATTTCTTTGAATTTCAATTAAATTCCAAATTAATTAAATCTCAATTTTAAATAAATTTTCAATTCCAAACTCAAACTTGAAATATCATTTCATAAAAAATTTCTTAGAAATATTCAGAGTTCGATTAAAAGTCCAATCTTTTAAAACAAATCAACTTTCGAAAATTTACGCCGTATTTCAAATTTTTTTTTTCTTCTTTTTTTAAAAAAAAATCTAAACTTCAAATAATTAAACAATTTCATTTACCAAGTTTAAATTCTAACATCTTGAGCTTCAATTCAAAATAATTCAATTTCCATAAATTGGATTTTTATTCTTAAAATCAATTCATTTAAATAATTTCAAAACAACTTTAAAATCATTTAATTTAACCAACCCGGTGTCCGTATATAATTCTCTAACCTATGGCCAAGTGGTTAGTTATTTCAATTAAATGTCAGGGATGAATATATATTACTTAAACCAATCACGGTGTCATGTGCATGTATAACAGGATATATATAAGCAAATAAACATCCAAACATTTAAATATCAACCAATAGCATCCATCGAAATAAACCATCCAATAGTCAATACAATTCACGGCAATTTCATAGTTATCAATATCGGGAAATTTGATTTCAATTAAATCCTAATTTCAATTTACTGTCAATTTAAATTTTCAACGGTGAATTCACACGACAATCTATATGACAATTAAAATTTATCAAACAACGACAAATAAATTCATATCACTTCATAATGTCAAATTTAACTACCATGAAAATATTCAGTACATTGTGAGCGTTATAAAACACTCACCTTTTGAATTTAAATTCAATTTAAACCCAAAATTTTGACAGTCTCCAAATCCATCCAAACCAGCGTCAAAGTGTCTGGAATTTCGATACGATCCTAACAAAAGAAACCTCGTCCAAATCCGAGTCCGTATGCAAAAGTTATGAAAATTTGAAGATTGGAAAATTCTGGTGCTGAGTCGACTTCGAGTTCCCACCTCAAATACCCGATGCCTGCTTGGAGTTTTTGCGAAAACGACCCGATGACCCGAGTAGTTTTCTTCCCGACTCGAAGTAGCTCCAGGGTTTTTCCCCCTGAAACCCCAAGCGCGACCCGAAGCGCGTAAATCTCGAATATTTTTTTTTTTTTTAGATTTTGGAATTTGGGAATTAGGTTTTGTCTGCCATTGGAATGAGAAGCTAAGAAGAAGATGAATTGTACGTACAGACAAAAAAAATTAGGGAGGCTAGGGTTTATAACTGTGTTTATATAGGTATGTTAGAGATAGAGTAGATAGACTGGATAGATGAACGTGCGGAACAAACTATGGCCCGAAAAGCCCGTTCTGACCCCGGAACGAAATTGGGTAAACTCATATATCAAAATAGGTGTTTTAAAATATTTTAAACGCAATGGAAAAGGTTTCAAGTCCAAATTCCATCGTATGAAGAAGTTATGCTAAAATCAAAATTTCAAATTGATTTTAATTGATTATAATTGCATTTATTTCAAGGCGTTTCGAGTCCGTACGATCAAACGACAAGTCCGATTGCTACGAAAATTGAAACCTTACAATAATTCACTGTTACGGATCCGATGAAACTGGTTTCGTCGAAATCCGAGACAGTTGTAAAAATGGCTATTTTTACTGTTTAATTTCAATATAAAATTCCCAATTTTAAATTATTAACTTTTAAATCAAATTTCAATTGTTCACAAATTTCATTTTTAATTTCATAGTAATTAACAATCTTTTACAATGCAATTTTCCATTATAAATCCAATATAAAAGATTATATTAGATTCAGCGTTCAATTATATTGTAATTCAAATTCAAGTTATTTAATTCCAAATGAATTTTTTTATTTCGATTTACACTTTCATTATTGAATCAACCATTTACTTATACATTATTATCAATAGTTTATAATTCATTTACTTCCATTTTCTTCAGCTATCATCTTATTTAAATTCACAGTAATATTAAATTACATTCATTTACGTTGATTTCCATATTATAACTTCAATATTAAATGTACATTTTATTTATTTCGTTGTTTACAATCAAATTCAATTCAATTCAATTACTTGTTACATTCAAATTTAAATCTTTACTTACGTTCAATTACCAGTTAACATCTTTATCAAATTACAGTTTCGGTTATTATTTGATTTCAATCAACTGTAATATTAAGTTACATTTATTTATATTAGTTTCAATAACATAAACTTCCACTATTAAATCTACCGTTTTATTTATTCTTTGTTTACAATCATAACCAATTTGGTTTACAATCAAACTCAATTCATTGCTTACATTCAATACAGGTTAACATCCATATTTAATTTACAAATAAGTTATTTCAGAATTCAGTTTTGCATTTTAACTTGTAATTCACATTTAACAACACAAAATTTTATTTCCTACGGATTTTTATCCAAATTTTTTATTTTAATTCGTATTTTTAAAGTGTTAAAAATACAGGTCGTTACATTCTCCCCCACTTAAAACTTTTCGTCCTCGAAAAGGAACGGAGAAGGGGAAACCATCATTTAGATATAATTCATTCAAAATATTCGACTTATTTGCAAAATTTAGTTATAGGATTTTTTTTTTTTAAATCTCAAAATTTTCTAACTCCGGGATTTTTGAAAAATTTCGGCAGCACCTCCTTTGCGCGGCTAGGACCGAAAAATTTCACAGTGGTAATAATTGCATGATATACATCTCATTACAAGAATGAGGCATCCCAAAACATGGGGAACACAATAATATACCACAACATAAACTGTAATCCGAGAACATACCTTTTATTTAGCGTTTATTAGCATTTTAACTTACATTTTGCATTAAGCGCAGAAGCGAGCTCCACAAGCGAAGCGCAACCTCTTTGCTACCTACTAAAATGCTCAATAACCAAGTTAGAACCATGCATATAAAGATAGATCGATATACTTATCATAAACAACACACATATAACATGTTTAGCTTCAAAACTGAAATTCCAATTTCAAGACAGCAAACGAATCTCAGTTTTTGGTCACCTAAACGATAAAATTTAACAATGGAATCAAAACAAAAGTTGTTGCATTCGTTTCAGGCTTTCCGGAATGTCCAAAATCATTAAATTCGGACCTTCCGTTCAAAAGTTACGACCGTTTTACTAAATAGATACGCCTCAACCCGGCAATGAATTGCGCAGGTCAGCGACGTTTGGTCACGTTTTCGACCCTCTAAATGACAGCAAAACACAAAACACTTAAAGCAAAAGTTTTAACTTAAGTTCTTAGCTTTCCAGAAAGTGCAAGATCATCAAAATCCGATACACCAGTAAAAAGTTATGGCAAAATACTAAGAGTATATGCTACTGATTTTGCTTCCCTTATACACAGGCCAGCGAGAAGATTCAAATTTTTAACTAAGTAAATGAAGGAATTTCTCAAGACAGTCTAAACAAAAGTCGTGCTACAGTTTCTAAGCTTTCCGAAAAGTCAAATATCGTTGAATTTCGTCCAGCCATTTAAAAGTTATGGTTGTTTTCGTTTCAGCATATATTGGACAATTTTGGATTTTTTTCCAAAATTTTGCTTTTATTATTTCAAAGTACAAACCATCAAACTTTAAATTTTCTAAAGAAACAATCATAAACACAAAGTCGTTTATTTTCTTATTTATCCATGAAATATGTTTACATTCAATTTGTTTTAAATTCAAGTCAATTTGCTTCAATTTAAATTGGATTCAATTATATTTAATTTCACTTTGCTTCAAATTTGAATTTAATTATTTTAAAATTTTATTCCGTTTATTCAATTCCATTAACACTAATGAATTCTACTAAATCAATTACCATCCATCAAACAACCAATGCATATCAAACATTACCATCCATCCAGAATCTACACTAAATCAATTATACATTTCCAAGTCAAATTTTTTTATTTCATACACTTCCAAGTTTATTGACATTTAGTTATATTCAACTTTAATTAGTTTCCATTTACAAATTTTATATTTCATGAATTTTAAATTTTATTCATTCTCTTGTATATATCATTCATTTTACAGCTTAAATTTCTTTTATATTTACAACTATCGATAAATCTTTACATTTTATTATTCACTCTCACACTGGTATATTATTCCTCTACTTATCCTTATAAGCATTTTAAACTTTTTAAGTATTTGGTAAGTTTTTGTTATGCAAATAGAATGTAGTTAAACAACATACAACCCCTTTCCATTCAAAGTTGAATTTTCAACAATTAATTCTTAAGTCATTACTTAAATTTCACTATAATTTAATTTCACATTTACATTCACATATAGTATTTCCATTTTATATTAACATAATGGTGAATCACCTTTAAATGTTACTTTAAATTCCAATTATTTACTAACAATTTTATTTATATTTGCAAACCATTAATTAAATGCATATTTCATTATTCAAACCTAAACTTGTATATTATCCAATTAACAATTCATATAACATTTTTGAACTTCTTAAATATTTTGGTAAGTTATATTTATGCTATAGAATGAAATTTAATACTATGCGAGTTTTACAGTTTCAATTTTATTTTAAATTCATAATTTCCTAATTCTAAGGATTTCTACTTCAATTGATATTTTCACTTAGCTCTTAGGTTCATTTCTCATTTCACAATTTAGAAGTTCCGTAATGATTCAAGTATTTGTTTATCTCAATAGTTTAAAGTCATTAAATATTAAAGAACTAAAGAATTTCATCTCCGGTTTCATTTCAAATCAAGTTTGAAATAATATATACTTATATTAATGTGTATCAAGTCATACTATAGAGAATACAAAATAAAATTCAATTTTAATCAAAACAGGGTTTAGAAAAAGCTATTAAGTGATCTCCCCCACTTGGACTCTCGAAAATAAACGTCGATGATGCGTGCACTCATCACCGAAATCATTCTCTAGTGTCAAGAGGGGAGTATAACACTTACTTCATTTGAAAATCCTTTGAAAACAATTTCTAATCGAATATACTATCATATAATACTTATATTATACATTTCGAATTTTTGTTAATAAATTTTCAAAACACCAGAATTTAAATTCTCCATCTTAATTTAAATTCATTTTTTTATTTTATTTTATTTACCATTTATATTCATTGTCAATCATATTTACAAGTTTCATTTCTTAAAATCGTCCAATAGTCAATAGTTAGAAATATTGACTAATCAACAATAAACGATGATAATCTAATATTATCATCTCCTAACAACCAATACAATCAAAATTTATAAATTTTCAAGATAGTTCTTTTATATAAAAATATAGTCCAAAACAATATTATGTCAATCTGTCCTATTCGAGTGTTTAGAAATTCCTATCGATGCCTTGGCTTCCCAAGTACCAACCAGAATTCATAAATACTCAACGGAACAATTTAACACAATATAAAATCATTTTTATATCAAAATTACAAATACGCTCTCTCATATACACTCGAACTCATTCATAAGGTTTAACCCTATTTCAATGAGTTATTCCCCACTAGAGCCAAGGTAATCTAAACACAAAGCTCTGATACCAACTGTAACAACCCGCATTTTTGACCGTTCAAGTCGACAAAACATACACACATGCCGACTCAAACAATCCGAAATACGGATAGTTATTGGGGTAAATAAGAAAAGAAAGAAAAGAAAGAAAAGAAAGAACAGAAACAAACTCAGAATCTCGCAGCGGAAGGAACAAGATATAATAATAAAATAACAGTTCATGAAGCTGTTAAATAAATAAATTTGATTATTATTATACATCATAAATCAGAGTTACATACATATCAGAGATAATACAACAATGCAGCGGAAAAATAATACAGTAGTAGAATACAAATGATGTAATACCAAACTCCGTCTTCGTCCTCCAGAATAGATCTTCAACCTTATCTGAAATGCTCAGGCTGACCCGAGCGTAATGAAAAGGCAAAACACTCGAGTCAGGACTAAAATATCTCATGTAAGTCAAATCGAATAAGAAAATATGAGTGTGACGGCGTCAGAGATGTTTACGGGTTTTGACATCTCCTATCCAGTGTCAACGTGAGTGCAATAACTTAAGAGATGTTACGGGATTTTCCATCTCTCAAGGATCCGTTAAACTATCTACTATGTAGTACAATACGCTATTATAATATGTCTACATTAAAGTAAAAGTATTAAAATAGCGTTAAGCCATGGCCCATTCCACCCTTAACACATTTTTATTCCCAAAAGCATATACAAGACCGTAGTTTCCCCAAAACCGGAAGTCACCAGAGGGCAATCCATATACTAAAGGTACAAATCAAAATCGTAGTGGTCGCGTATAAATGGAATACAAGTATGACAAGGCACATGAGGCAATACCCAAGGTAGTGATACTACCGTTCGCCTGATCCGGACTGGTGAGAACGCAACGCCGCAGCGCCCGCAACACCGTGAAACAACACTCCCAAAATCAAGGGTGCACCAATCGACAACATATAATGAGTAGTTCGAAGAAGTGTGTCCACTTGAGGTAGCAAATCCTCCATTGGCCCGGCACAGCTCCTGTTTTAGTCATTTCCAATTTGACACAAGTGTCAAGGCTATCCATCATCGTTCACTTTCTTCAGTCATCAACGAACATCATTCCAACCACTTCATTCTGGATCATCACTCCGCGTATAGTTATTAAAGTGGTTTTCGGTTTAGATAGAGAGTATATCCATAACCGAATTCCGGTCTCTTTAATAACTTCCATAATTATTTCACCGATTGATCGTTTATTTATTTCAAAACCAAATCAATTTCAATTCAATTAGAATTTATAAATCAACATTTCATTTGTCTTTCTAAATCAATTTCCACAATTTACGTTTCAAAACTTCCAAATCAAAATTTCAAAATCTTATAATTCAATTTAAAAAATTCTAATATTGATTCAAGTTCGTATATAAGTTTCATTCCGAAATCATTTAAATTAATTTAATTCAACATTCAAATCAATTTAAATTCATTTATCGATTTCATTTAATATCCGTTAAGGTACTTTATCATTCAAAATAATTTCTATTAAATTTCAAATCCATTACACTACCTTTTTAAGTTCAACTTCATTAAATCAAAACTTACAATTTTGAATTAAATTAAATTCGTCAAATCAATTCTTTCAATTACAAGTCTTACATTAATTCCAAAAATATCACATTTTCATTTCTTGTTAAAAAAATTCAATTTCACTTATTTACTTTCTTAAATAATTTTCCAAAACTTAATTAATAAAGAAACTCAATTTCAATTATTTACGAAGTAAAAATTCACTTATTCAAAATTTCAAATTTTTTCTTATTAAAGAATTTCAATTCAATTTAATCATTAAATAATTTAACCTTATTTAATTATTAAATAATTCAATAGTTTCAATTTAGTCCAATTCACAAATTTCTTTGAATTTCAATTAAATTCCAAATTAATTAAATCTCAATTTTAAATAAATTTTCAATTCCAAACTAAAACTTGAAATATCATTTCATAAAAATTTTCTTAGAAATATTCAGAGTTCGATTAAAAGTCCAATCTTTTAAAACAAATCAACTTTCGAAAATTTACGCCGTATTTCAAAAAAAAAAATTCTTCTTTTTTAAAAAAAAAATCTAAACTTCAAATAATTAAACAATTTCATTTACCAAGTTTAAATTCCAACATCTTGAGCTTCAATTCAAAATAATTCAATTTCCATAAATTGGATTTTTATTCTTAAAATCAATTCATTTAAATAATTTCAAAATAACTTTAAAATCATTTAATTTAACCAACCCGGTGTCTGTATATAATTCTCTAACCTATGGCCAAGTGGTTAGTTATTTCAATTAAATGTCAGGGATGAATATATATTACTTAAACCAATCACGGTGTCATGTGCATGTATAACAGGATATATATAAGCAAATAAACATCCAAACATTTAAATATCAACCAATAGCATCCATCGAAATAAATCATCCAATAGTCAATACAATTCACGGCAATTTCATAGTTATCAATATCGGGAAATTTGATTTCAATTAAATCCTAATTTCAATTTACTGTCAATTTGAATTTTCAATGGTGAATTCACACGACAATCTATATGACAATTAAAATTTATCAAACAACGACAAATAAATTCATATCATTTCATAATGTCAAATTTAACTACCATAAAAATATTCAGTACATTGTGAGCGTTATAAAACACTCACCTTTTGAATTTAAATTGAATTTAAATTCAATTTAACCCCAAAATTTTGACAGTCTCCAAATCCATCCAAACCAGCGTCAAAGTGTCCGGAATTTCGATACGATCCTAACAAAAGAAACCTCGTCCAAATCCGAGTCCGTATGCAAAAGTTATGAAAATTTGAAGATTGGAAAATTCTGGTGCTGAGTCGACTTCGAGTTCCCACCTCAAATACCCGATGCCTGCTTGGAGTTTTTGCGAAAACGACCCAATGACCCGAGTAGTTTTCTTCCCGACTCGAAGTAGCTCCAGGGTTTTTCCCCCTGAAACCCCAAGCGCGACCCGAAGCGCGTAAATCTCGAATATTTTTTTTTTTTTTAGATTTTGGAATTTGGGAATTAGGTTTTGTCTGCCATTGGAATGAGAAGCTAAGAAGAAGATGAATTGTACGTACAGACAAAAAAAATTAGGGAGGCTAGGGTTTATAACTGTGTTTATATAGGTATGTTAGAGATAGAGTAGATAGACTGGATAGATGAACGTGCGGAACAAACTATGGCCCGAAAAGCCCGTTCTGACCCCGGAACGAAATTGGGTAAACTCATATATCAAAATAGGTGTTTTAAAATATTTTAAACGTAATGGAAAAGGTTTCAAGTCCAAATTCCATCGTATGAAGAAGTTATGCTAAAATCAAAATTTCAAATTGATTTTAATTGATTATAATTGCATTTATTTCAAGGCGTTTCGAGTCCGTACGATCAAACGACAAGTCCGATTGCTACGAATTGAAACCTTACAATAATTCACTGTTACGGATCCAATGAAACTGGTTTCGTCGAAATCCGAGACAGTTGTAAAAATGGCTATTTTTACTGTTTAATTTCAATATAAAATTCCCAATTTTAAATTATTAACTTTTAAATCAAATTTCAATTGTTCACAAATTTCATTTTTAATTTCATAGTAATTAACAATCTTTTACAATGCAATTTTCCATTATAAATCCAATATAAAAGATTATATTAGATTCAGCGTTCAATTATATTGTAATTCAAATTCAAGTTATTTAATTCCAAATGAATTTTTTTATTTCGATTTACACTTTCATTATTGAATCAACCATTTACTTATACATTATTATCAATAGTTTATAATTCATTTACTTTCATTTTCTTCAGCTATCATCTTATTTAAATTCACAGTAATATTAAATTACATTCATTTACGTTGATTTCCATATTATAACTTCAATATTAAATGTACATTTTATTTATTTCGTTGTTTACAATCAAATTCAATTCAATTCAATTACTTGTTACATTCAAATTTAAATCTTTACTTACGTTCAATTACCAGTTAACATCTTTATCAAATTGCAGTTTCGGTTATTATTTGATTTCAATCAACTGTAATATTAAGTTACATTTATTTATATTAGTTTCAATAACATAAACTTCCACTATTAAATCTACCGTTTTATTTATTCTTTGTTTACAATCATAACCAATTTGGTTTACAATCAAACTCAATTCATTGCTTACATTCAATACAGGTTAACATCCATATTTAATTTACAAATAAGTTATTTCAGAATTCAGTTTTGCATTTTAACTTGTAATTCACATTTAACAACACAAAATTTTATTTCCTTCGGATTTTTATCCAAATTTTTTATTTTAATTCGTATTTTTAAAGTGTTAAAAATACAGGTCGTTACACCATCTGTAATATTGCTATGGGCAAGTATCGGTACATTGAATTATATGACTAAATTTTTCTTTCTTTTCTTACAAGTGGTAATTCAACATATCTGATCCAGGCGCAAAACAATAATACAGTGGTTTAATATAATTCAGAATAATACATAACATAATATACAACACGGAATCAAATGTCGCAATGAAAATAAAATAAGAATCATATCTCTTTAAAGTGTAAGTCTACAAAATGAAATACTAGACTTACATATAAAATTACATATACTTGCATAAAAATGGGCATCAATACCTAATAGAATCTAGTACAGATTAAATGAAGAATAAAATTAAAACAGAGCAAAAATCATAAATGAACACATAGATTTTTATAGTGGTTCGGCAATCTTGGCTTGCATCCACTTTATAATTTTATTGATCTTGCACTTGATTATGATTACAAGAATGTTTGGATAGCTGGGATCCATTATGTTGATGCCAAAAATGGGCATCAACACCCAATAGAATTTGGTAGAGAATAAATGAAGAATGAAATTAAAACAGATCAAAAATCATAAATGAACACACATATTTTTATAGTGGTTCGACAATCTTGACCTACGTCCACTTTATATTTTTATTGATCTTGCACTTATTTATGATTACAAGAATGTTTGAATCAGTTGGATCCATTAGTACATGAACAAAGAATAAAAATGGAAGTGCCTTTGCTACAGAAATAAGGGGCCCCTTTTCTGACGCCATGCTTGCTGTATTTATAGGGAAAGACGTTCACGGATCAGGCTAAAATTTCGGCAGAAGAACCTCCAGGCCACGACGAGGCTACACAAGAATTTTGAGGCCCATTGGGGCTCACAATTGGGATCGGTACCGATACCTATTTTGGTGTCCAAATGGGGTGCGATCCCTCTGGTGGGTCCCTCATGATTTTAACTACTTTCCCTCCATATTTAGTTTCATTCCGAATTATCATTTGTGATATCGCATTTTCCATGAAGTTGTATTGCATGCATTCCGATTTCAGCCGATCCCTCTAGAGGGATAGAGACCGATCGCTCCAATCTCCTCTGTTTGGAATGCGATCCCTAGGGGGTGTTCTTCATGTTGTAATGTCCTTATACTCCAAGTTTCATATTGATAGTATCTACAGGTTCTGAGTTATTGACCGATCATTGTTGCAATATGTAGCGAAAGATGAATATGGCTGAATCCCTTTTATACCGATCCCTTTTATACGATCCATTTTATACGATCCATTTTATACCGATCTCTTTTATAGGTAAAGTAATTTTCCCATAACTTGAGCATACAAACTCCAGACGACTTGAAACTTGAAATGTAACCTCATGGGGCCTTCCTAGTCACTTCATATCGATTTCACCTAGTTTGGGAAAAAATTGAGGATAGGTATTGATCTCCTAGGGAAAGGGATAGGCACTGATCCCCCGTCAAGGGGAGGCATTATTTCATACTTAGAATATTATGGAGAGTCTATCTCTTGGTCTCGGTTGATCGTCGCTTCGTATCATTGTCTGCGCTTGATTACTGAGCCTAATACTCATCTCTTTGGGATGTCTACCTCGATGATCGTCTTGTCTAACTTGTCCAGTCAGTCAAAATATAGCCGAACCAAAAGGCCAGATAACACATAAACAATGACAAGTCTAAACATATACATGACTACCCAAGTCAAATTCATAAGCTAGCAGTATAGACAAACACTTTGCAAGTCAGCACGAAAGACACACACTTCGAGCATCAACCCAAGAGACGAGCACTTCGCAAGTCTAAACTCGTTTGTAAAGGAGTATCCCAAGATGGGCCTTAAAACCCATATAATCCGCACAAAATGGATCGCCCAAGAACGAGTATGAAAATTCGACAAAATAAGTGCTATATACTTCCAAATAGTAATTATTCAAGTAACGACCATGTGTCCTATAACCACTTGGGTTTACTTGAACATTTACTATTAGTTAGTAAACTCCACTTCATAAGTGTAATCTACTTTTGATTAGTAACTAAATGAGTTTCGTCCATGTCCTATAACCACTTTGTGATACTTAAATATTTACTAAGCGATTGTAAATCACACTTGACTAAAATATTCAATCGAACAAGTCCAATAATTAATCAATAAGGTAATACAAATGTTCCATACAACTTGTATTGCTAAATCGTTTAATTAAATTTCTCATTCAAAAGAAAGCAGAAATTGCAAGAAAGCAATAAACCCAAAAATCACACAAGAATGCCCAAAATAGCATATAAATAGCCAAAGGATAATCAACATAGAATTCAATAAGAGAAGGTTTTGAACGTAAATTAAACTTTTAATCATATAGAAAATAATTTCTAAACATTTTATTTAATTATTACTTTCAATTCACATTTTCAAATCCATAAACTCTTTTATTATTCAACTGCAAATATTTATTTGTCACTTGATAAAATATACACCATAAATCCAATCAGATATCAAAACATATTTATATATATACATAGTTAGTTTCAAAATCCCATAAAAGTAATTTAATTCGTCCAACTATATTTAAAAGCTATATATAGATATATAACCACTTACATAGAAACAAAATAAGTTTATATTTCTAAAACCATACTTCTTAAATCATAACTATCTCCACTAACAATACTTAACACACACACTCACACACACACACTCACACACATATATACTTATAATAATCATTTGTAAAAGACATTGAATTGATATGGAAATCGATTTTAAAGTCAATATATTATAATGACTTTCTTCTAGAAAGTGCTTTATTCAATTATATTTATACTAACTGGATTTATATAAAACAACTCCACAAAAATCATAAGATCTATGAATCACCAAATTGGAGAAACAAAACTCAGAAAATCAGAGAACAAAACACCCGAAAAATCATCAAAACGAAATAGAAGCAAAGTAGGCTAAGTATAAAAGACGGGGAGGGGCAAGGCGCCTAGAACTTGCATTCTAGGTTGCTGACTGGTCGACCGGTCATCCATGACCGATCGACTGGTGGGTACCTAGAATGCACGTTCCAGGTATTTCACCCTCCCCACCGTCGACTATCGCTATTTCAGTGTGACTACTTCGCGTTCCAGCACTGTACAATAGCAAACTATGTTCAGAAATAAGCATGCATTTAATCAATGACTTAGTATAGAAATCAAAATGCTCAAAAGTGTTAGAAAACTATTTTACTATAAACTGACAAAAATCAATAAACTGACAGTAAACCTATTTATAGTGAACTACAGAGATAGAAATTATTAATTCAATTCTCAAACATTCAAGATGAAATTCATAAGCATGCAACTAGATAATCAAAGATAGGTTGTGTGAGGGTTAACTCAACTTTGCACTTCAATTCAACAGCAATTAAACAATAATAGCTTCTATTTTCTCAAAACAGCAAAACCCTAGAAACAACTCAAACCCAAAGCAAACAAACAACAAAGGTTATATGCTGCAAACTGAAATTGAGTTGTCTAATTAGAATAGGACTAGAAAACACTACCTTGAATTTACTGGATTTATCAGCAGTTTATTCCCAATTTATTTAGCCAATTTGCTTCTAGGTTTCAAGAGGAATTAGGTTTTCTTCTTTTTGCTTGTTTTCTGTTTACAGTAAAAAAAGAAGAGAACGTATTTACTTCTCTTCTTAGTTGTTTAATTAGTTTGGCCCTTCGGTTACATTTCTCAACCCAAAATAAGCAATAAAATAACTCCTTTTTATTTTATTAACTAACAGACTTCATAAACTAGAATTTTTCAAGTGTCTAAAATTATAGTTCAAATTCAAACAAGAGAATTCCAAAAGTGCTTATTTTACAATGAACACTATTTTAAAACAAGTCTATTGATCTCAAAATTTTCTTATATTTAAAATAAAAGATTCAAATCAACTAATTATCTTCTTTTCAACTTAAATTCTCAATTCTACAATTTCAATGTTTTACAATTACTAATATTTCTCAATTACACAATGATTTATAATTAAACATTTCTAAAGCATGTTATCTTTTCTAAAAGAATACAAATTTTAGAATAATGATTTAAATTCTCCAATTCAAATCATTATTCAATTTATTTAATCCACCCAAAAATCCGGGTTGTTACACATCTGATCTTCCCCATACATAAGAGCATCTTCAATGCAAGTTGAATGTAATGTCAATTTAATCTTATGTGTCAAAGAACACATCACAATGTGAACTCATTGTGATATAAAATATTTAGAAATTACATCCAAAGTGAAAAAACAACTCCAATGCTAATGTATTCATAAAAAATAATTAGCTTATGTGTCCCAATCAAATTATAAATAAATAAAAATATTATATTAAAATAATTAACAACATATGTATCTATTTACTTCACAATGTGAAGTACAATGTCTAAAACTAGACATTGCACTTGACAATGTCTAGTGAAGTTTATGCCAACTCATCTTTACAATTACATTAATATTACCATTGAAGATTAATTTTTGAATGTAATATAAGATTGATGATGTGTAAAAGACTTGACATTAAAATTTGAGTAGGGTTGGAGATGCTCTAAACATCGAACAAAATATTGGGTTGAGTATGCGTGAAAAACTACCTCACTCCTCACGTGATTCCTTTGAACATGTGAAAGGCAGTTATTATAACCGTAATGTTCCACACCAATACCTTACATGAAGATCTTCTTCTCCATCGCTTATCACGTGACTATGTCGAGATCCTTCTCTTGCGATTGACAAACTCCCACAGTGCTTGACTATTTGGATTATGATCGAGTTTTACAAAACGGGTACGCAAAACCTGATCCTACATCCTTCGAGATCCTGCCTGAGTTTTTCCACTTTGAGTCATGCATTTATAGTTAGTGATAGCGTCAATATCTACTCAAAAATCATCCATCGATCTATAAATACCTCACCACCAACACATAACTCCTGCTTTTTCCCATTGCCAGTTACAATTTTGTGAAATTAGCACATGCTAATTTTGGGATTCGAACTCCTTGAGTGAATACCCATCAATCCGAAGGTAGATGACCTTAATTCCAAATCTCCGATTTTGTCCGATTATTTGAATCTCGTGTGTGATTCCAGAATTTACTCTTAATTGAAGCCCTGAAATTTCGAATTGGCATTTGATTTGATAGTAATAAACTTGGTTTTTCCAATGATATGGAAAAAACAAAGGGTTACTTTACTAAATTGACGTTTGATTTCCATATCCCAGTTCAAATAATCGCCAAATCCTAAAATCGAGAATCGATTGTAGGGATGTTACCTAATTCGTGTACTAAACTAAAGCACTCTTCGAGACAGCATATGATTTTATAAAAATAAACTCGGTTTTGCCACTAACATTAGAGGGATACTAATATGATGTTGATTTTCAGATCCTACATCGAATATTGCTTGCCAGATTCTCCAATTCAAAGTCAATTGCAGGAAATTAACCCAATTCGTGAATTGCGTAATCATCCATTGGTAGTTTCTCTCCCTATAGGAGAGAAAACCGACTTTATATATATACGTACGTACGTATGTATGTATGCATGTATCTTTGTATATATATGTATACATACATCTTTATATATATATGTATGTATGTATGTATATATGTACTTATATACTTATATGAAATTATTTAAACAAAACCATAATATATGTGTGTGCGCATGTTTTATGATATTTATATATAAATAACATTATATGTCTACATATATTTGGACAATCTATTTGCATATTAGATGAGAAATTCCAACATCCATACACGGACATGTTACACTTTGCACGGATTGATATGTTACACATGCACACACATATATAAGTGTATATGACACACACACACACACACACACACACACACATATATATATATATATATATATCATGACATAAATTAAATAAAACTATATAACATAAATTTAAATAAAATAAAATATTTTATTTAAATAAAATTAAAATGTTCTAAATAAATTAGACTTCGTAGGCTCAATAAAGATCCAATAGCCATAACTTCTACTGTGGGCTGGTCCAGTTCTAACAGTAACGACGTACATTAATCTTTGGACTAAAAAGTACTGTCTATCTTAAGTAGGTAGACTGTTTGATTACTATGGTCAAGTACAAGACATGGTAAACAGTATTGAAGAGAGTATTCGTCTCCTTGAAGAAGGTTAATACCACCGTAATAGTAGTTAACTTAAAGTCAAAATCACTAACCAAATTAAAGTGGTTAGTCAATATATGTTTTTGGATTGAACCAAGGACTTTAATGTAGTCTACATAATTAAATATGAGTATTAGTATAGTTTTTGACCGTAAACCAAACTCTGGATATATAGATGATACAATGATGATGAAAAAAAATACGTATACAAATATCGTTACTAGGTGAGCTTAATATAGATTAGAAATTGGATCTCCCCTAAATGATCTATAAATAATGAACTTATGCCTGACATTATACTTCAACAAAGTTCGTACAGGCTTCAACATTTAAATTGTTTAAATATCAACTTAGAACTAAGTTCACACTAAGAGTCAGCACAACCGAATTTTTAGTTATTTCTGAATTCAACCAATGTAAAATTAATTTATAAAGCTACAAATTAATAATGAAATTGAATGCAATAGTGTATTAAAATTTTAATGGAATTTAATTAAAGGCTAGAAAATTATTTAAAACAACATATGAACGTTGTAAGTTGATTTAATTAATAAACGACTTTGGATAAATAGACTAAATAAATGGTAACCCCCAAGGTGGTGCAGTGGTTAGGACATGCGGCGCTCACCTTAAAGGTCGAGGGTTCAATCCCCACCAACTACATAACCTTGTGAATTACCTGAAGTACGTGTTGTGGGTTCGGTGCATACTTCCTTAGAGTTTACAAGCAAAGCTTGGTTCTCTAGGTCTTCAAAAAAAAAAAAAAAAAAAAAAAAAAAAAAAAAAGACTAAATAAATGGTTTATAATATTAAACCACTGATTGGCACAAAATATGGCATCCCAATATGCCCATACCAAGGTCGGCCATCCAAGAAAGGCAAGGGAGACAAAAGATTTGATGGAAGGTGAATCAATTGTTGATTAGCAAGAATAAAGGAAGGTGGTCTTTTTATCCATAGCCCAAAATGCCTATAAATATATCTTTTTCTCTCCAACCATAACACACAAGAGAAATCTTTAAACCTAGCCTCAAACAACTACCGGTGAAACCAAGGAGACAGTTTGCAAATCGTAGTCAAGGAGATGGAGGAAACGACTACCAACCAAGGTATTAGACTGTCGGCAAAATCGCAAGGAGGAGGTAAATCTTTATTTAATCTATTCAATTATATACATATATTTATATTCACACACACATATACACACACACATACACACACACATATATATGTGTGCTTTCATATATTTACATGTGTCATTTCTTATTTGATGATATCAATAATTTTAAATTAATATTTTTCTTTATTTGAATATTAAAAAAATTCTTTTATATTGTGAATATAAATATTTAAAAAAAATATTAGTGTAAATATGTTTTAATCATTTAATGTGTGTGTACGTACATATTTCCTTTGACATCATCATTGACATATGATCTTGACATATATTATCGTTGATTGTAACACACAACGATCAATTATACACATGTTCCCATATTACCCCTAGGTTAGACAAAATATTTTTTAATATAGATACAATTTTTGTATTACAAATACAAACATGTCAAAATATTAAAACACAAATTAAATTTAAATCAAATCAATAATTTAAATTTAAACTGAATTAATTATAAAATATTATTATTAAACAACAACAAAATAAATATTTTAAATACAAATAAATTGAAAATATACACCAAAATCTTTTATTAATATATACTAAATATGATTTAGTATAAATTTTTTGTCCATATAAACACATAACATTATTTTGTGAAAATTAATAAAAGGATTTTTTTTTGAAATTCACCATTTTACATCGTTGCAAATGCACCTGATACAACACTTGTACCATCGTGCAAATGATGATAACGTTCACACCGACTTTCCACATAACCGGAACTTATTAATTAATAATTTCTTCATAATCATGATTTGCAACGCTGTAGTTTTTGATAAAACTACGAATAGCACAAGATGCAATGCTATATGGAGGCATGTCTCGTAAAATGTTGAACTACTTGTCCAAATACCAAATGATATTTTAACGGGCATAAACAAACTTCGACAATAGTTGAATATTTCATTATGTGATTTCAAAATATTCTCTGAATTTGCTAAAATTCTAGAATGTAATGGTGTTCATGACGAATGGTGATAAATAAACATCACTAAGCGTGTATCTTGAATCCTTCCTGGGTGGTGGAAGTGAAAATGTTTCAAGGTCTTCAATAACATGAGTTAACAATCCATTATCATGGACAACAGAACATTTCCACAAAACTGAATGCTAAATCAAAGATTAACAGTAACTAAAATATTTTATGTTGGAAATTTCATTCCACTAACGAATGTTTGTAAGTGATCGTTCCTAACTTTCATAGGAATACGAGTTCTATCTATAGCTCCAATAACAGTCTGAAGAAAGTATAATAACATATATTATGCATAATTTCACCAGAACAAACATTGGAATCTGCTGATATGATTAGGTCTTTAGACTAAATAGAACACAACGTTTGACTTTATTAATACAACGGCTAACATTGTTGTATGCTCTATTAAAAAAAGTTCGGACCAGTAAGCGATGCACCATGACCCATTGCGTACAGAAACATCCTACTAATTCAAAATTTTCTATGCATGAAGTTAAGGTTAAACCATACCTTTATTTAAAAGGAAAATCTTATACAATAGCATGCTCTTATCATGAGGTACAAGTTCTTGAAGGTAAACACCTTCCGAAAGTACGAACTTCAAAAATCTTGCAGTTTATGCACCAACAATCTCTAACCTTCAATTTTTGAATCCAGTGTTTTACCACTAGGATACACAAGCTTGGGTAAGGTTAAATCATACCTATCAGTTAAACTGTGACAAAAACGTCTGCAACAATTATTTTCATTTTGAAAAGATCTTGGCTTCATAATTCTTTTTTACAACTTTCTAACGCTATTCTAATGCCAAAATTCCCTTTTACGATTTTCGAATGCCCTGTCTTTCTAACGCCGGAACGATATCGGAAATTTTGGTAATTATTTTACATGTTTTACATACACACTTCCAATCCTTGTACGAAAAAGTGTCTTTGAAAACTTGGTCGAATTAATCAAATCATTGAAGTTAGAGATATAACAACCATCTCATTCGAATTTTCCGAATCATGCAAGTAGGTATAATTATGGTAATCAAAATCGTATTTCGACAGGGTTAGGAAATGCAAATGATGGATAGAATGAGCGAAACAAATGAGAGGAAGAAGAGAACAGAAAGAAATTATATGAAAAACAGAAAATTTTCACCGACGTACACTAAGAGACGTGAGTAAACACAAACGCCAAGAACAGGACCTTCGGATTCAACAAGGATTTTAAAATAACCATATGGAATGATGGTACATAAACAAATCACAAGAAAAAGGGGGAAATGAATAAAACTAAAATTAAAATAAGAGCTGGAATAGAAACATTGATCATTACTAATCTGCCTCTGACAACTCGGCCATGGGATCATACAATTTAAGTATCTCTGCTGCAAGGGGAGGACATAAATAGATGGAACGCAGCAAACAGTAAGATGAGAGTTTTTGAAACTTGGAAAAAGAACACTATATGTTTCAACCCAAAAAATGGATCATCTTGGTTACCTAACCAAGATGCATCTATGAAATTCCTTCAAATGTCAAGGATTTCTCCTTCCTCGAGCTCATCTCCTACAAATATATCTCCCATATTACATAATTCACCGTAGTCATCAAAACACAAGAAATCATCAGGGTTCAGACCTCCCATTATTTCCGAATATGCATCTATAAGCTCCCCTTGAAAGTCAAAGTTTATATCTCCCAAAGCCAAATGTACTGAAGCATCATTGCTAGGTCTCGAACATTCACCAACTTCATTTAATATCACTGTATCATTTTCAGCTTCATTGTCGACCTGAATATTTGTAGGAGCCATGGGATCAGTAACTACAGTATCGGGGGAAATTTCTCCCTCTTCAGTTTCCTCTTCTTCAAATAATTTGCCCTTTGGGCTTGGTTGAGTATCACTGGTCGTAACCTCTGGTTTCCTAAATGCTGGTTTTGAATATTTTTCAACTTCAAAATCAACACTGTGTGAAGGAAGAAAAACAGATATCACGGGATATTCTAAAATTACAACATCAGACAGTTGCTCATGCAACGAGGCATTTATGTCCAGTTCACGAAAAGGTGACTTGGGTCCCTGCAAATAAATAGGTAACATTTTAACAGTTACCCTTCAAATTCAAATATTAGATATCATAGAATTTGTGTTATTTATGGAATTCTTCGCACCTTGGGTGTTTTCCTAATGAAAATTTTCAATTCGTCCATACTTATATTGCGAAATGGAGTGAGTTGATCTCTAAGTGGAGTAGGTGCAAGGTGCTTTTTGATTACTGATACCAAACTTGTATTTTCGTCTACGCTGTATAGAGAATATAATAAACATTAGTCTTGTATGTCAGTTATGAGATTTATTCCAAAATATTTTTTTGAAGACTTACAAATGGTCTACAAGAGAAATATCAGTTGCATGAAACTTCCATTCTACTGTCCAGAAGATAGAACCTTTCCTGTAAAATATCCCAGATGAATAAAAACAATTGATTGCCATATTAAGCAGCTAAGATCGAAAGAGTAAGAGTTCCAAAATATAATTTTACAAATCAATAGTGTAATGGAGTAAGTGAACAAACATAAGTCGTTGTAGTAATTCAACAATCCAAATCATAATATATCAAAAATCACAGCTGACTTCAATGCCGGTCAAGGTATTTTAGTTTCTGACAATGATATCTTTGTTTGATGTAATTAAAGTTTCGTGGACCAAACACAAGTACAACCACAAGAAGGAGATTTGAGGTGCAAGTCCTATGTGGACAAAGTAGTGCACAATTAAATTACCAGATATCCAGTATTCTGTTTTTTTTTCTTAGACTCGACGAGCATTCTTCAGCGTGTTATAACCTTCAGGAATCTAGTCTAAAAGATTATATTGTATAAGCATTGTGGCTATATAGCTCAACCAGGAGCCATTCAATCTCATCTTCCTTCATTTTACATCTACTGTTTCTCCGAGCATCACTCCACGGCACAATCCTACCATTTCTATCATCAATGACATTATCAGTTTTTCACTAGCAGCTCTACATAAAATTCAAAATGGAAAGAAAACTATAAAACAGCTTATTCAAAATATGACTATTTCTCATTTATTCAAATTCAATTGAAGATGAATTAATCGCTGTAGAAAAGAAAACAACATAGCTGATACAGTTTCGTTGAAGAGACGGGCAAGTAAAACATGACGTGTTTTTAAGTTTCTATTATAGGTTATGTAATATGTAATATTATGTTGCGAAGTTTGTTATGTCGTAATATGTTGATTTGTGTATCAATTTGAATGTTATTTATCATTTTTTAAATTAGTCTTTTTGATGCAATATAAGCTAATATATAGCTTACATTAAAATATAAATTTAATAAACAATTAAATTATAGAAATATAATTCAAAATCAGAACATGGAGAACTAAAATCATAATAATATAACGTATGTTCCAGGTAAAAATAAAATAAACAATGGATCAAGTTTTAGTAACTAATACCTACTTGCTCGAAGATCGAAGCTTCATACAAGTATTTATAATCCTAGGTGCAAGTCTTAGCACCCAAGTATTAGCAGCAAAAAAAAAGTGAGTAACTGATTATTTGCTTCCCGCATTGGTACGCTCTTAAGTTGCAAACATATGAAGTCAAATAATTCCAGTTAAGCCTTCAAATGGTTCTTTGAAATTCCATAACCAAACAATCACAAGAGCAGCAAGTATTACACAGCAAAGAAAAGAAGAAGAATCCATACTTGTAATCGTATCGGGACCGGTTCAATTTCCTTTTAGACATAGCCGAATGTAACAGAAGCAACTTGATCCGTCTCTTATACGCTGCATTTCTAAGCATAGAAATAGGTTTGGGTAATTTGAACCCAAAGTACCCAAACCCATTGATACTGCTAGCTAGTCGATGAGCAGATTCAGTAGCCCTCTTTGTCTCCTCCAATAAATTGTAATCTGAAAATTTGACAAAACATAATCATTTATCACCAGTCAAATTTATCCAATTTAGTAGTTGATCAAATTAGTATTTCGAGAAATGACGAACTAAAACGAGAAGGTTAAGCACTGACATCACAAAAGCCCAGTCAAACTAGTAATCTAAGTTTATAATAATATCATTTATGTATTTGAAGGAATTAATCCAGGGTACCCGGATCATGGGTCTTTTGGGATGTATACAGTTAGTTGATATGCTATTTTCAATCATAGTGCATTCAATAAGGTGGAATATTTTCACTAGTAAGGCGTACACCATTCATATTTTTACCGTAAACTTTTCGCACCATCAAGATAGAAAAACATAGTTTTCAATTTTTGGTAACACAGTTTTCTACGATTAACTAAAAGAAACACAGAAAATCCATATGATGCATGCGTTAATATGCATACATATGTTTATGTATGTGTTAACTGGCTTTTTGACTAAACGGGTTTTCAACTAGAATTGGAACGTCAAGACGAATAATAAATGATTCGCGGACTTAGGAACATGTTTAAAAAAGCAAGAAGACTGAACCCAAGAAGCTTTAAGGGGATTTGAGCTAAGTGGACCTCTCGGTACCAAGAGATAATTTCTCCACTTAGGACCCCCAAACTCCTTACACTTCGAGTACTATTTCAGCCAATCGTCATAGAGTGCTTTTCTTAAGGAATAAACAAGCAACTCCAAGGATTTCTTGAGAAGGAAGTAAGAAAAGATGGGCAATATCAAAGAAGCGGCTCAATCTTCAAGGAAAAGTGTTTGGAACGTGGTGGAACGGTGATAGGAAGCAGAATGGAAGAAGAAGATGGAAACTTTCACCAACACAGCCCTCTCGGTACCGAGTTGTTTCGATTAATGACTAGACCGGCTACTGCTCTCCTACATCTTTGGGCTTGGATCTGGATCTTACACTTCGTGGGCCTCCAATCCTACTGACGAATTCCCCTATAAATACAAATTCTATGGCAACTAAGAATGGATTATCTCTCTTTACAATAGTTACCAATGCAAACATTGTTGGTAGTTCGTCAGTTCTAGGCTTAAGAACCTGACAATACCATGTACTTGTGATTTCAAGCTCTCTTAAAGCTATAATAAATAAAACATAAAATGGATGAAGGTCTGATTTTGCCGAACCATTATAAAAATCTTAGTGTTCTTACTGTTTTACATTTATTTTTTACTAGATCTCTATATTTCTATAGTGTTTGCGTCAAAAATGGTCACAAACCTCAAATATCGTGAAAGCACTAATGTATGAACACAAATCAGCAATATATAATCACAGATCTCAGATTTAAATATTGTAGAGGATAGAAATGAAGAATAATAAACTTAAACAGAAAGAAGTAGACAGAGACACAAGATTTATAGTGGTTCGGCGATCTTGCTTACGTCCACTCTGAAATAGTTTGCTTTATTGATCTTTCTTTGATGTTTACAAGTGAATTCAATGAATTACAGCAGATAATTATGATTTGCAACAGTGGAATTCGTTGGTAGCAGCAGCAATGGAGTTTGGATCTGAATCTGGCAAAGTCTGGACGTTGGAGATCTCAAAGAAGAAGAAGACCCCCCTTTCTGTTGGCTTTGGGGGTCTATTTATAGGTGGAGGCTGATATTTCACTCAGATTTCGGAAGGCCCTATCTGACACGTGACCAGGCCCGCGGCGTCCAAGCCCGTGAAGTTTCGGTCCGATCCATGATCGACACGAGCAGATTTCGACTCGATCAAGATTTCATTCGATGGAGTCGAAATTTGACGTGGACATTCTTTAGCATGCACGTAGTCTCCTGTGAAAATTTCATAGCATTTGGACTTGTAGATCATTAGATATGATTGATGCAAGTTGGAGTTTTTTCATTCGCGATCGATACGAACGAATTTCGCCTCGGTCAAGACTTGCTCCGATCGAGTCGAAATTTGGCAGGAACATTCTTCATGTTGTACTTAAGCTGCTGTGAAAAATTGGTGGCATTTGGACTTGTAGATCTCGAGATATGATCGATGCAAGTTAAAGTTTTTTCATCCGCGATCGATACGAACGAATTTCGACTCAGTCAAGACTTGCTCCGATCGAGTCGAAATTTGGCAGGAACATTCTTCATGTTGTACTTAAGCTGCTGTGAAAATTTGATGGCATTTGGACTTGTAGATCTCGAGATATGATCGATACGAATTGGGATTCTCGGTAGGCTGTTTGGTTCGACTCGCTTTTCATTCGACTCGATTCTGTTTGACTCGGTGACATGGCGCTAATGTGTAGCGAGTCACGGAGGAGCGAGTCACGAAGGAGCGAGTCACAGCGGAGCGAGTCAATGAGGAGCGAGTCACGGCGGAGCGAGTCACGGATGAGCGAGTCACGGCGGAGCGAGTCACGGAGGAGCGAGTCACGGCGGAGCGAGTCACGGAGGAGCGAGTCACGACGGAGTGAGTTTTCACCCAAATTTGCATTGATCGTAACTTGAGCATACAAATTCGAATTGACTTGAAATTTGGAACGTTGGCTCTCGTAGCTTTGCTTGACATGTCATATCAATTGTAGCTTGATCCAGACTCGGACAAAATTCATCGATGTCCATAGCTAATCCGTGTATGACCGATCTTGGGACGAACTGCCTCTGGTTTCAAGTCAATTTTTTGGTGTCACGGCCTTGCCAAAAGGCGGGATAACATTTGCCCCCCAAAACATGTCTTGTGATAAGAAGGTGTGTTTTGTAATGCCATAAGCTGGATGTTCTTATCCTGTTTGATGACCTGCAAAGAAATTGATAGTTTTATTTGACCATGAATGACGATCGTTCGGGATCGTATGTCATTCGAGGTGATATGTGACCGTTCGCGGTCGGATGCCGTTCGCGGCGAATGATGATCGTTCGCGGTCGGGGTGCCGTTCGAGGCGATTTGTGATCGTTCGCGATCAGGTGCCGTTCGAGGCGAATTGTGACCGTTCGCGGTCGGGTGCCGTTCGAGGCGAATTGTGACTGTTCGCGGTCGGGTGCCGTTCGAGGCGATTTGTGACCGTTCGCGGTCGGATGCCGTTCGCGGCGATTTGTGACCGTTCGTGGTCGGGTGTTGTTCGCGGCGATTTGTGACCGTTCGTGGTCGGGTGCCGTTCGCGGCGATTTGTGACCGTTCGTGGTCGGGTGCCGTTCGAGGCGATTTGTGACCGTTCGCGGCGATTTTTGTGTGCCTGGGGGGACATAGTGTTAACAACGTCATATTCACGTTTGAGTGAGTCTCTAAGTTGTTTATGGTGGCGGTTTATCGCCGTCTCAGAGCATGCCTGAGGACTGTTCGCGATCCCTTACATGTGTAAGTGGCTTAGCCGTCATGGTATCACAAATGGCATGCTTTTATTCAAAATGAGTTTTTTTTAAACACAAATGTTCAACGAAATCAAGTCCCAACATTAGGAATGGGAAATAAAAGTAAAACAGGGACATCAAAGTGCAAACACCTACACCGTTGCGATTAGTAGTCGTATCAGAGCATGCCTGAGGATCGTTCGCGGTCCTGTACATGTGTAAATGATTTAATCGTGTTGGTGTGGAGTTTGCTACTTATTCGTCATTATCCCAATCAATTGATGGTAATTTCTATTTGATTAGCAGACCCTAGAGTCCAGTACTTATCTGAGTTAGGGGCTTTGCATGCCTCTTGTTTTTGATCCTTGGAGGTTGCCCCCAGCTATTTGCTTCATGGTAGGAGGAAAGTTTGAATGAGAGGACGCCTCTTGATTGCCCCCTTGCTGGGTTCCTTCCATAGCGCTTTTCCTTGTATGAGGCTTCTTCGTCTTCTAAAAGCTAGATCTAGGAACTTGTTTTTTGGATCTAAATTTTTTCTTTCAGATCTGAAGTTGGATCTTCTTTCTAACATAGAATAAGCTTCAGATCTGAGATTCCCTTGTCCCTCTCAATGAAAGCACCAAAGTGTTTGCGCCAAAAATAGTCACAAACCTCAAATATCGTGAAAGCACCAGTGTATGAACACAAATCAGCCATATATAATCATAGATCTCAGATCTAAATATTGTAGAGGATAGAAATGAAGAATAATAAACTTAAAACAGAAAGAAGTAGACAGAGACACAAAATTTATAGTGGTTCGGCGATCTTGCCTACGTCCACTCTGAAGTAGTTTGCTTTATTGATCTTTCTTTGATGTTTACAAGTGAATTCAATGAATTACAGCAGATAATTATGATTTGCAGCAGTGGAATTCGTTGGTAGCAGCAGCAATGGAGTTTGGATCTGGATCTGGCAGAGTCTGGACATTGGAAATCTCAAAGAAGAAGAAGAACCCCCTTTCTGTTGGCTTTGGGGGTCTATTTATAGGTGTAGGAGGTTGATATTTCGCTCAGATTTCGGGAGGCCCTCTCTAGCACGTGACCAGGCCCGCGGCGTCCAAGCCCGTGAAGTTTCGGTCTGATCCATGATCGACACGAGCAGATTTCGACTCGATCAAGATTTCATCCGATGGAGTCGAAATTTGGCGTGGACATTCTTTAGCATGCACGTAGTCTCCTGTGAAAATTTCATAGCATTTGGACTTGTAGATCATGAGATATGATTGATGCAAGTTGGAGTTTTTTCATCCACGATCGATACGAACGAATTTCGACTCGGTCAAGACTTGCTCCAATCGAGTCGAAATTTGGCAGAAACATTCTTCATGTTGTACTTAAGCTGCTGTGAAAATTTGGTGGCATTTGGACGTGTAGATCTCGAGATATGATCGATGCAAGTTGGAGTTTTTTCATCCGCGATCGATACGAACGAATTTCGACTCGGTCAAGACTTACTCCGATCGAGTCGAAATTTGGCAGGAACATTCTTCATGTTGTACTTAAGCTGCTGTGAAAATTTGATGGCATTTGGACTTGTAGATCTCGAGATATGATCGATACGAATTGGGATTCTCGGTAGGCTGTTTGGTTCGACTCGCTTTTGTTTCGACTCGCTTTTCATTCGACTCGGTTCTGTTTGACTCGGTGACGTAGCGCTAATGTGTAGCGAGTCACGGAGGAGCGAGTCACGGCGGAGCGAGTCACGGCGGAGCGAGTCACGGCGGAGCGAGTCACGGCGGAGCGAGTCACGGAGGAGCGAGTCACGGAGGAGCGAGTCACGGTGGAGCGAGTCACGGCGGAGCAAGTTTTCACCCAAATTTGCATTGATCGTAACTTGAGCATACGAACTCGGATTGATTTGAAATTTGGAACGTTGGCTCTCGTAGCTTTGCTTGAGATGTCATATCAATTGTAGCTTAATCCGGACTCGGACAAAATTCATCGATGTCCATAGCTAATCCGTGTATGACCAATCTTCGGGACGAACTGCCGCTGGTTTCAAGTCAATTTTTTGGTGTCACGGCCTTGCCAAAAGGCGGGATAACATATAAGTTTTGGATGTTGTGTCATTTTTGGCATCAACATTTTGGTGCTTTCACTGAGAATTGAACTCAGATGCAGATTTAGCTGTCTACTGTGGATTGGAAGAGTCCAGAGGTTCGATCCAGATAGCTTTCATTCAAATCTATATGAATTTCTCAAGGAATTAAGATTCGGAGAAGATGAAGAGGCCTAACATCAGATCTATGATTGGAGGGAGCCAACCAGAGCATGGGACAACCAGGAGGTGTCCTCAAATTCCAATCAATACATGACCAAAGAGGAGATGGAGAAAATGACGAAGGAGATGCAGCATTGAATAATGGTTTGACAACAGAAAATATTGGAGGGATTTTTCCAAAGAACGGGATTTTCCAAAGAACGGACCAGCAAGGAACAACTGGAGCTGCTGGAATTCAAAACCGAAGGCTGGAAGCCAACGCAGGAACATCTGAAATTGGACCGGAATAAACTGGAACAATGCCCCCACAACCAGAGCCAATCTGTACCGACCTCAACCCTCTCGGTACCAAGAGGAATTTACTCGGGGGCGACGTTGGATTGAACTTAGAGCAAGCTGAAACGTCGGAGCGAACGATACTGGAGCCAGAAACACGAATGCACATTGACCGGAGGAGTATGTGCCAGAGCTTCCTCATAAGAATGGGAGACATAATGAAGCTGGATGTGTAGATTAGAATGCGAACGTGCAGCCAGAGGAGTTAGTTGACTAGGTTTAACGCGCCAGCTGCTACAGTTTATAAGCCGGATCCATCAGCGATTCTGATGACGGCAGTCTCAGGAGTCGCAAATAAAACTGACTTCAAAATTGCACTAAAAAAGGATCCACAGATGATCTCGTGCAGTTTTATCATAAAGCTGAGAGATATTTGCGTCAAGAGGATACTGAAGCTGATATTGTTGACATTAATGTTGTGGATGGCAGAGGACCGTCTGAAGCGGGACATGATAAAGACAAAAAAAAGCGAAAAGCTAATGACGCCTTCAGAGAACCGAAGCGGCAAAAAAGACAATTGAATTTTTCTTCCTATACTGATCTAAATGAAACCCCGAAGAGGGTATATCTAGATACTAGAGGTAGATCCCTTATCAGAGGCCAGCTAGGAGAGAATCCACGGATCGGGAGAGTGGTCTGGGAAGTTTTGTCTTTTCCATAAGCTAGATGGACATGAAACGAACAAGTGCAAACATCATCGCGATTTGATAAAAAAAATTGGTTCGGAGTAACCAGCTACAACAGTACGTAAGGAATCGAACTGCGATGGTGCAGCCGGAACAGTCACCATCTGCAGTGAATGCATCAAGACACGACCAAGGATCTGGGTCAAAACTGGTAATCTCATGATTGGGATGGACAAGAGTCAAGTTTGTTTCCTACACTTTCCTTTCCGTTTTGAATAGTTAAGACGATAATAACATCGGACTGCTTACATGTGTACGAGACCTTGATTGGTCTCTTGGCACATTTTGAGTCGAATGTTGATATGAATGTTTAGGATGTTTGCTTGCTTGCACTGATTTGAATATTTGATTTTTGAAAACCACGTGAATGTGATGACTAATATTAATCGTGGTAGTCTCATCTGGAGAGACGGGGCGATGACCACAAGAAGTAAGTCCCCTTACCGGAGAGTAAGTGAATGGACTTGCTTGGACGTGGAGCCTCCATCACCAAAGAGCAAGCAGATTAGACTCAGTCAGGATCCAAAGAGATCAAAAGTAAGTCTCCCTACCGGAGAGTGAGCGGATGTACTTGCTTGAACGTTGAGTCCCTTCACCGGAGAACAAGCGGATTGGGCTAAGTAGGGATCCAGAGAGATCAAAAGTAAGTCCCCTCATCAGAGAGTAAGTAGATGGACTTAATTGGACGTTGAGATCCCTTTTCGAAAAGCAAGTGGATTGGACTCAACAAGGATCCAGAGAGATCGAACCCTAGATTGAATGTTAAACGATCCGGAGAGATCGAATCTTGGATTGGATGATAAACGATCCGGTGAGATTGGACCTTGGAACGGCCTTTGACCTGATATAAGGATTTAAACACCTTGTAATCAGAGTAAAATAGATAAATCCTGAACGAACACGAGATTATTTTGATATACAATATAACACCTTCGGATAAAGACACGCTGATCATGATTCGTGGATGACACTAAAGCAAGGGCTAGAGTCCTTAACTATAGCGGGTCTGGAACGACATTTGGTTTGTAGGAGAATCCGAATGAACCAGATGATTCGTCAAGATCGGGATCGATAGATGGCCGGAGGACTCAACTACCGAAGATTGACTACTGCCGAAACTTGTTCTTAAGCAAAACACACCTTATATTGATAAGACGTACTTTGAAAACAAGTATTAATCAGCTTTTTGACCAAACAGGTTTTCAACTGAAACTAGAACGTCAAGATGAGTACAAAATGATTCACGGACTTGCGAACATGTTTGGAAAAGCAAGAAGATTGGACCTAAGAAGTTTTAAGGGAATTTGAACCAAGTGGACCTCTCGGTACCGAGAGGAAATTTCTCCACTTAGGACCCCCAAACTCTTTACATTTCGAGTACTACTTCAAACAATCGTCATGGAGTACTTTGCTTAAGGAATGGACAAGCAACTCTAAGGAATTCTCGAGAAGAAAGCAAAAAAAGCAGGAAAAGACAAGCAATATCAAAGAAGCAACTCAATCTTCAAGAAAAATGTTTGGAACGTAGTGGATCATGGATAGAAAGCAGAATGGAAGAAGACGAAAACTTCCACCAATACAAACCTCTCGGTACCGAGGGATTTCGATGGATGACCGGACCGGCTATTGCTCTCCTACACCTATGTGCTTTGATCTGGACCTTGCACTTCTTCAACCTCCAATCCTATTGATGAATTTCCCTATAAATACAGACCTTATGACAACTAGGAATGGACTTTTGGCACTTCTCCTTCTTTATCCCCCATCTCTCTTCACAATAGTCAAGGCTGACGTTATTGGCAGTTCTAAGCTTAAGAACTTGTCAATTCCTTGTACTTGTGATTTCAATCTCTCTCAAATCTCTAATAAATAAAATATAAAGTGAAAGTAGGCCGGAGATTGCCAAACCACTATAATTATATTGGTGTTCTTGCTGCTTTACATTTATTTTTTGCTAGATCTCTATATTTCTACAGGTTTTTGAATGTTGTGTCATTTTTGGCATCAACGGTATGTATACGTAAGTATGTATATGTGTTTGCACGTTTGTATGTATGTTTGCACGTTTATATGTATGTTTGCGTGTATGTACAGATATACACACTTATTCAGAGGTTCAAAGAGCTCAACTTGGAAGGCGAGGAAAATAAAAATTGGTGCTCTGGAACATTGAAGTGAAGCAACTGCAATCTTCTAGTATACAGCACGCTAGGGGAGTGGGAGTGGGAGTTCCAGCTAACAGTACTACAGTATTTCAAGATTTTCAACAATGATTTGATCTATGCCCTCAAAAACACAAAACCATAAATTAACTTTAGTATTATCATTTTGGCCAAAAAAAAAACCACTGTTGTCACATATACATGCATGCAGGTATACATGCATACATAAAACACACAAAAAATAAGTACACATGCATTTTTTTTTAGATGTTCAAAGAGATACTTGGAGGGCAGGTCAAAATAAAATTTGAAATCAAAGCTTGAAGCATTAAAGTATCCCAATTGGACTCATCAAATCTAGTACACAGGCGGCTAGGGGAGTGTGTTCCAAGTAATAGTCTACTGATCTACAGTATATCAAAATTCTCAACCGCAATTTGATATACCTCTTGACAAACACAAAATTCTGAATGATATATGTATAATAATCATTACATTTTTCAAAAATGGTTATTATGTATACCTAGGGTTCAAACCCAACACCTCTAGCAACATCTCAAACTATATAAATCTTGCCACTGAACTAATGCCATTGGCAAAAAAAATTTCAAACGTGGATATATCAGTGATGTATTCCAGGTTCTAGGCAGCAATGTATCATGCATAAAAGATATTATTCTATGTTGTCATGGGCCTGTAATCAAACATGTTAGGCGACTGAGCTTACTGTAAATACATACTGCAGGCTAGCATAACATCATGCGATTGCTTAATGAGGAGTATGCATGCGTATCATAGGTGCTAAAAATTTCATAATATTAATATGTTTACAATTTTATCATTTGTAATTTTGTGGATATTTAATTATGTGGTTACTATTTGGAGATGTAGCATGGTTTTGTGCTACCAAATTCTATATGTGCATAACTTTATTAATAGTTGCAAAAGTTTTGATGTCCCACTTTTTTGATGTAAATGACCCATTGAATAATAACAAAGAGAAACAAAAAAACACCACAGAAGTTCAATATCTCCTAAATATAAGGTCTTATACATAAGCTTCATGATACAAAATTCAAATTAATAACAAAAACACCACAATAGTTTAATATCTCTGAAAATTAAGATCTTATAAATAACCTTCAAAATAGGAATTAAAATTTAAAAGAAAGAAAACAACAAAAGTAAAATATATCCTAAAAATAGGATTTTATAGATAAACTTCATTTTAAGAAATTCATATTACGACGAACTTTAAAATTTACATAGCAAAAATGAGATCAGATATCTGATTAAGGCAATAATGAAAGAATATTCTCGATAAAATGATAGCATACAAATATCAACTTGGTTCACCCTAACACCACACATTATCCATCGCTAGAACAGAATTTAACCTTAAAGGACTGAAAGTAAAAATAATTATTTTTCCAACATCTGCATCTATATACCACACGACTACAAAAATACAAGTACCTAAGTAATACTAAAGGCATGTTGTTTGTACTGATTATATAGCTTTACACATGTAAAGCACACGTAGTTTGTACCAATGTACAAATTATATTGTTTTCCATGCACAAAGCGCATGCTGTTTGTTTGAATAATTACTATTAGGGATGGTTGTTTTCTGAGTTAATCAATGTAAATGATTCAATCGACAAAAACACATTTTTTTTGTCACAAAAAATAATAAGTACTGATACAATATGGCTTAACAAAAATTTGGTTAACTGATGCATCCAGTTCGGTTAAAAGCTAATTAATTATTTTTGGTTGATCAATTGAACGGTTTAACCAAAAACTCAACCCAGGCCACGTGCCATTAAAATCATCAATTACCATTTAGTCGTTTAGTGCTTACTAGCATGCTATGTTTTAACTCCAGCATAGCGATATGAAATCCTATTTAGTCACTGTCACCAAATGTATTAAAAAAAATATGTGATTTATTTTTTCCTGAAAAGACTTGATGGTATTTGAATGGGAATGTTAGCATTTATATATCAGACTTAGGTGTACATTCGTGAACACGGTTTTTCTAGTATGTTGAAGCCACCATCTTTAAAGAGCTTAATCTCTTTATTGATGGGTCTATGATGGACAATATACATCCAAACATTTTCCCGCAACCTTATATAACATCAATGTGGTTGCTAATAAACCATTGTGCACTTCACATTCGTACAAACACAAGGGCTGCATTATGTTATAACCCACAATTTTGATTGAAAATAAGTTTTGATTCATATGTAATTGTCAGAATTCACAAATGTAGCTAAATGAAACAAGCAAAGTCGCAACTTTTTTATTCATCAAAATATTTTGAACATTGTTTATATGCTCCATGTAAGTGTAAATTTAAGAATGCTTGGACCAAGGTTTGAGGTTTCGACCGAAACATTGATATTTGGTCGTTCTATTTCGATTTCAGTAGAAGCAGAAACGAAACCAATTCGAAATTCTGATTCGGTAAAAAAAACTAAAACTTCAAATTTTACAGAAAAAACTTACGAGTATTCAAATTTTGAAATTTTAACTTAAGAAACAAATAAAATCACAAAATATACGTGTGATGTAACTAAAAAAAATTAAGAACAAAGTAACGAGTAAACATTTCTTTAATGTTATAAATATTTATGACTAATCAATATTTTTCATTTATACCTTATTTTTTAATTTAATTTAATTATACGTTTTGTTTCAATAAATTGAATAAATATATCAGTATTACCAAACCGAAATTCTTAAAATTTACGAATTAGACCGAAATTTTTAAAATTACAAATGATCGAAACCGAAATTTTGAACCTTGGTTTAGGCTGTTTTATCTAGAGCGGTGTACACAAAATTGTATTTGACCCTAGTAATCGTAAACACTGTTTAGTTATTGCAGAATTTAGGCCAACCCCTCTTTATGAAATACATAAAGGAAAAACCTAATCAATGAGTATTGAAATTGTTCTCATATAAAAATGGTAAAGATCTAACACTGCCGATGTACCAATTTACCATTGCTTTTCATTCAGAAATCAATTTTAAAGACAAATATAAAATAATCAAAGAACCTAGTCAATTACATATATTATTTTTTTCCAAATTCAATTTTTTTTCCAAAATTCGTTTAGAGAACTCATTTAAATATTAATTCAACTTTGTACTGAAATCCATTTTATCTGTTAAAAAATCATATTTTCCTCCGAAAGTTCAATTTTTCTCTAAAAGAAAATTTCAAATTGCAATTTTGTTTTAATTATGTTTTTAAAACAAATAACTTCATAATCCCACCTAATCCGCATACTTGTTAATTTTCTTATAACTTAAGGAGGTAGTGTCTTAGCGCAACGGTTAGGTCACCTGCATGGTGATCTGGACGGTCAGGTTCGAGTCCGAAAACAGCATCATCGCAATGCGAGGGAAAGACTGCGTATATTATCGATCTCCCCAAAGCCCGCTGTCGTGCGGAAGCCTCGTGCACTGGATTCCACCTTTTAAAAAAAAGATAGAGTCTACCCATAATAACAAAAGACGATACAGCCAATATCTCGTTACAAAACAGACGAAGAAACGAAAGTTATATTTAAGACATTAGATGAGAACGACTTCAATCCTAGGGTCAACCAGCTAGAAAATATCATGAAAACTTTAGAAGAGACTGTACCGCTTGCACGGTTAGATGTAAATGATTATCAATCTCCATCTCAATCACCATTAATACAAAATTAGGGTTTAGAGAATTAGAGCTCAAGGAATTTGATTTGATAGAAATTATGGTATATGGTAGACAAAATGGATGAAGATGGAGTGGAAAAGAAAGAAAAAGGAAAGATCAGAAGTGGCAATAAATCATATTGGTAGATGGTGAAGAGAAGATAGACGTGCTTAAGAAAGGGTTAGAGAAAAAGAATTGAAAGTTAACAGAAATGCTTGTGGCTATTTTTGCATGGACTGTTAAGGCGAGGAGAACCATTTGGGTAAAAACAATGAAAGAAAAACATTTTCTTAGTTAATTTTTTCGTTAAGAGGAGAATCACATAATTTATTCTTCCATTTAAAATCAAATCAAAATTATTGACTGTCCTTTTCATAAACTTCTATTTTCATCTTCAATCTCTGTCTCTTCATCTCTTAATCCTAAACTTTTTTTTATAATCTAATAGGATCACTTGCAAGATAAAGATGTTATGTATAGCGTGTGTCAATTCAAATCTCTCTCATTCTCCAAAATAAATCAAACATGTATCAATGCGGTGTTTTCGCTCTTGTTCTCGCCGCATCTCCATTATTTTCTCGTCATGGATAAAAACCCAACTCTACAACTACTCCTTGACATCGTTTACCAGCAAGTCGCTTTTCTTGTTCATCAAGTCGGCATGCTCCAAATCCACAACTCTGTAAGTTTCCACCAGACCCTCTTCCTTCTCACCACATATGTCAAACTCATCCACTAACACTCCAATCACAATCACACAACTCACTAATCCACAATCATTTCTGCTCATCCTTAATCTATTACCAGCCCACACAAATCATTCAACCACTATCGCTCCTTCCTACTTCCGCCCCTAAAGCGCAAGGCTTGCACCGTTTTTCTAAGCGCTTTAAGCATTGCATTTATGTGTTTTTAACAAATATTTCAGCAACTAAAAAAAGTATTAAAATTGGATTTTGAACATCAAAAACTACATGTAAATGCAATTTTGGGAATAAAGCATTATGAATTCATCACAAATCAAAATAAGAAGTCGCAAAGCCCTTCAACTAAAGTCTACAACAACAAAATATTTGTAAAAAGATGCACTCTTTTAAAGAAACCGAAACGTGTTGTTTTAGGGCTCTACGCCTTGCACTTTGTGCTTTTTTGATGCCTCATGCATTCATTGCGCTTTGAAGTGAAAAAAAAGCATGTAGGCTAGGCCTTGCACTTTTATGCGCATAAGCACCCGCCTTGACTACACTGCCTAACCCACCTCTCAAAAAGTCACTTTCACAACACTCACAACCACCCTTCCAAACCACTCATTTAACACCAATAACACCACCAATTCATCATACAACTCCAATATCCATTAAGGATATTTCCATAGGTGAAGTTGATGTCATAAGTCTAGTAAGAATATTTTGACTTCAACAACTTATCCAAGTATGATGATGTTTATCTTAGTTATGGTGTTGCTAAGAATTCCTACTTTCACATGGTAAAGAAGTTCATATTGTTGTTTATGCTCAATTCTAATTCAACTGTGAAGTGGGAGGGAAGTAATTACGCATTTTTCGATGGATTAGTTATGGTGTTGCTAAGAATTCCTACTTTCACATGGTAAAGAAGTTCATATTGTTGTTTATGCCCAATTCTAATTCAACTGTGAAGTGGGAAGAAAGTAATTACGCACTTTTCGATGGATTTAGTTGAAAAAATGCTTAGTGAAAGCATAATTTTCATCCTCCGTCTCGATGGTATAGTCGGCGCGTTTTCCAATCTTGAGGACGAGGTTGATTTTGAAGGGATGACAATAGTAAAGATCGTTACCCAGATAAAGAGACGGCTACAGCGTGCATGTCAACAAATATGCACCAGTTTCCTACCAGGTAACATTTCATGTTTTTGGCATTAGATTATTTAGCATAGGATTTAATCTTTTTCCAAAAGCAAATAGTAGCATCTATAACATAGTCGTCATGGAGAAAAAGCCTCAAACCCTCGTCTGACGCTTTTTTGCGTCTAGGACTTGGACATCTTGAACTTTTTCCATTCTACAGCCAAAAAACTGCAATTAAAAAATGCACTAAAACTCAATTTTTAGATTCAAAAAATTGCATATAAATCATAAATGCAATATTGGGAATAAAACATACACCAGAGCTGGCTGCGAGGAGGCTAGCGGGTGGCAAACAGGTGTGAACAAGCTGTTAGGCAGCGAATAGGCTGGCAGCGGCGGCGAAATGCAAGCAACGGCAGCGGCAATTTCAATCTAGGTTTTTTTGTTCGATATTGAAAGAACGGTGTTTTTTCGTGTTCAATATTGAAGTCGGAATTAATAAACCGTTTTTTTTTGCTTGTTGTTGGATTTCAGAATGTAATTGGACTCCATATTGGGCTAAATACGGAAACTTTTTTTCTCCTCGATATACAAGGCTTGTTTTTTTAGCGCTTCAAAACTCGAGCGCTTTGGTGTCTTTTGTTCTTTTTTAGCGCCTTACGCATCGTCGGCGTTTTGGAAGGTAAAAAAGCTCCAGGCTGACGCCTATGGCTTTTTGGCGCCTAGGCGAGGGCTTTAATAACAGAGATCTATGACATAACCATTCATGGCAATTTGTCTTATTAGTAAGGATATGGCAGTAGGGGGCCATGTACCCTCATATAAACAATTTATTGAATAAATGAGAAATGAGCACGTTTATTACAATTCAAGTTTTTTTACTGCTTTGGACTCTAATTTTCTTCTTCTTCCTCTTCCTCACATCAATTTTTCTCCTTCAAATCTCTCCCATTCTCCAAAAAGGATCAAATCCGTATTAAAACCCAATAATAATATTCATAAAATGAGCATTCACAAGGAAATTCTAACAACAACAACAACATGACAACAATAATAGTAATCGTACCAGACAAAAGTAATAATAATAATCGTACCAGACAGAAGTAAATTATCATCAAACTTCGATAAGGGAACGAATTCAGTCCTGTTCCTCTTCCCAGTACAGCTCGTGCGAGCTTTATGAGAGCTTACGCATGACAAGCTGCAGGATTTGATCGCGCAACCTGGACAACGATATTTCCATGCGTTTGATCCGCATTCTTCACATAAACTTGAAGGTTTAGAGTTCGAAATTGTGGTTTGGTCTTCTGGTAGACAGGTAGGAGCAGGAACAACGAGATTTGCCATTTTTAGGGAATCAGGGTTTTGTGGGTTTTAGTTGGAGGCGGCTTCTAGCAACGGAAAAGGTAACAAACGGAGTTTCGACAGTATATTTTGATGGGTGAAGTTATTGGGCTGGACTGTCAGTTCCGGTTAGAGCCCTATAGTCAAACTTAGCAAACACGCGCACGCGCTTATATGTCTGAATGGTGGTTTGGTTGCTTTTGAAACTAGATTGGTTTGTGATTGGACCATAAAAAAAATTAAATTTGGTTATCGGTTTAATCAAATTAACCGAACTTTTATTATATTTTCAAAATTATTAACGTTATAATAAAAAAAATTAAATTAGTTTAGTGATCTAAATAAATTTTATTTGGCATATGTCAAAATTACTATTAGAAAGCATAAAAATACTAAATACAAACATTTTGTCCGTATATTTAAGTTTTATTACAAATTACAATGAATTTTTTAAACATAAAATGCGAATCATTTTTAATTTGCCTAAATTGGATAACCAACTAAACCAACCAAACTTAATTTGGTTGGTTTGGTTTGATTTTTATTTTTATTGATTTTAGTTCAATTTAACAATTTTTATCATTGGGTAAAACAAACTAACCAAACGCTCACTCCTACTGTGAAGTGTCATGGTGCATGTAGCAAATGCAGAACATTTTAGCGTTTCGGTTGAAGGACAAAAATTGTAAGAAATTAAGTGGAAGTGTGTTGTCCGCGGATGTGGCGCAGTGGAAATGAAGCTTGAGTTCTGCTAAAAAGACTCATGTTCGATTCCTACTATGTGTTTCCTTATCCTATATAAATTTACCAGAGGGTATGGGGGCTTGGATCAACGGACGGCTTTACCATATCCTCCTCAGGAGTTTACCGGCCCCTCCGGATTCTCCTGGGTTTTCAAAAAAAAAAGTGGAAGTGTGCTTTGCTCTATACAACTGTGCATTCGGAGGTGTGAAGGAGGAAAAAAGAGTATTTCGAATAAGAGGACCTTTGCATTTTTCTTTGTAAAATAAAAGATGTGGTTTTAAGGTAATACATTAGTTAATGATTTCATAAGGACTACTAATTTTAATAATTTTACAAGCTTTTAATTCTTTTTTACTTGCTTGTTTAAACTGATTTTTCACTATAATTAAATTAGAAAAAGAAATAATAATTTTTGAAAACAGCCAAAAAACAAATAATAAAAAGTGATTTCGAAAACGTGCTAACTGATGTTAACGTAAAAACAGAAATAAGCAGGTCCGAAAGCAAAATGAATGTAATTTTATCTTATGAATGATATATTTTTTATAAATGTTAAACGATAATAGCTTTTAGTTTAAAAAAAATTGTAAAAGCTAAGTGCAAATGTCTTTACTTGCTAAAGATAATGTATTTTAGTACAAGCTATTTGAAAATAGCTTTAATAATAAGAACAAAAGTTGTGCGCAAATAGTTTTACTAGTTATATGTAGAATAATTTAATAAGTGCTAACTGAAATTATCTTTATTAGTTAAACTTAGCACATTTCCATAAATATGAAGTGAAATTAACGTTATAAACAATGTAATCATAGGTAACTATTTTCTCAAAATTTAAATGTTATTAGCTTTATAGGAACATAAAATAAAAAATAGTTTTGACTATCCACAATATAAAAAAGCTATTTTTAAGCTATTTTATGTGGATGTAATATTGAAAATATTGTAGTCATTTACATAATTCGAGTTTCTAAGGTTAAAATATACATACATTATTAATTGAATTATCATCCAAATACACATGCACAAGTACACTACATTATTTATCCTACATTCGAGAATACACGAATTTATTTGTCATGAATCCAATATTTTTTCCTCTTATGTTTTCATTTTCATTATTAATGAACCAACTTCATCCAAAGTGATCAGAAGAATCATACCCTCCCAATCCTTATAATTATACATAGTTTTCCATCGTTACAAATAAAAGCATTTTTCAAAGCATAAATCACAACATTAATTATAAACATTCACTAAAATCACTGCCATCATCCTTAAGCGCTCACCCTCCTTGCCTGTCTTGTTTTGGATCTCGTAATCCTCTAGTCTGTCGTTTCCTCGTCCCAAAGGCTGCTTTCATCAAAACTCTTGTTCCCCCGTAGCTACTTCCAACCTATATGTAATACCATGTAAATTTGAATAATTAAATAAGTGGCAAACTAGTATTTTTACTAAATGGGGGTTGTTGTCCGACCTTTTTAACAAACGGATTTCAAATGAATCTAGACATCGGGATGAAGAAGAAATAATTCAAGGATCTGGAAACATGCTTGGGAAGGCATTGGGAATGATACCAAGAAGTTGGAACACCATCAGAGTGGAGGAGAGAGGTCGGTACTGACTTATGGTACTGATCTCTTAGGTCGGTACCGAGCTCATTTTTGTGGGCCCTGAATGGTTCTACGGCCAAGACTTATGGAATATTGGCTTGGATGGTCGTCTTGATATGCATTTCTGAAGTAATAGACGAACAACTCCAAGGAAGTTCTAAAGGAAAGAAGACACGTGCTAGAGATATCAGAATCTCTCGAAAACAACACGACTTCTAAGGAAAAAATGCTCGAAACACATTGGACTGAAGATAGATGACCATAGGAAGGAAGATGGAGCAGCCTCCCCTTAAAATCAGATCGGTACCGACCACTTCAGGTCTGCACTAAGTTGATTTTAAGGCTTTGGGGACTCTGTCTTCCTCCCTTGCATTCTTGAATCTAAAGTTAGACTTGGTATATTGATATCTAGCGACTCTGCTGGGCGATTTCCCTATAAATACAACACCTATGACATTTGAGAAATGACTTTTGACACTTGCTTTCTTCACCTTTTATCTCTACTTAACCATAGTCACTAAGGAAAAATTATTTTGGGTGATTCTAAGCTGTTAGACTGGGCAAACATTTATACTTTTGTTTGAAATCCAAAATCAATAACAATATAATGGACGCATGTTATAGATTTGTCAAACCACTTTAAAAGCTCTTTGTTTAATTTATTATTTCTACCAGATCTCTATACTTTTACTCATTTTTGGGCGTTGTGCCACTTTCCGAGAAATATTTTTGTGCTTTCACTGAGAAAGCCATTTCTCAGGCGTAAACCTAGCCATCTCTTGTGGATTGATGTAATGATTCGTATTTTTAACCATTTAATAATATTTAATTTTATATGATTATTGAATAAAAATGGTTGAAAATTAAATTTTGTGTTTTGTTTATGTTGTTTATTTAATATGAACTTGAATGAAATTTTGGAAATAACCAATTTCAAAGACTTAGGAAGTAACATGTATTGGAATGCAATTCAATGTATTCATATGTATGTAAAATAGCAAGAATTGAGTAATGAATATTGAATTATTTGGTTGGAAATAAATTTTTTGATTTTACAACTAAAATTCGTTTGAAATCTAATATTGGAATTTATTGAAATTCTAATATTGGGATTCATCGTAATTAAATTATTCTAGGGCTTTGGTTTATGAAGTGTAATCTTTGTATTTAATGTAGGAACTTTTGTTGTTCTAGATTTGAATGAACATTTTATTTTAAAGTGAATTTGTTTATCAAGTTAAATGCAAGAGCACTGGTTGTATAAATTTTGAACAAACGTTTTAATTTACAAAATGGTTTAAGATAAAATTTGAATTTGGAATATTTAAATGATTTTTAATATTGAAAAGTTAATTTTATAAATTAAATAACTTATATTTCAAATATAGTGATTTACTGGATAATTAAATTGTTTAAATTTAATATTGGAAATTGTTTAAATAACTGAGTCTTGAATTTAATATGAATGATTTTGAAAGCCTATTTAAATTTTATTTAAATAAGAATGAAGATTGTTAACTTTTAAAACTGAATTTAAAGTGAATAAATTTATTTTGGAAAATAGCTTGTTTTAATTAACGTGTAAAAATAGTCTTTTTGGGCATTGTCTCGGATTTCGACAAAACCAGTTTCATCGGATCCGTAATAGCGAATTATTATAGGATTTCAAATTTCGTTGTGATTGGACTTATCGTTGGTCGTGCGAGTTCGAAACGCGTAGAATTTATTTTCAAAACTTTAATTAAAATAATTTGATTTTGAAAAGCTATCTTTTGAATATGATGAAATTGGCTTTCGATATATGTTCTATTGTACTCGGAATAGGGATATAACATATAGGACGTCAGGCAGCATGTTTCGTTTGGAGTTTGAAATTTTCACTAATGAATAGTGCCGTAGAAATTTTCTATAAATAAGGCCTTAACTTTCCTTCATTTGCAAACCTAACCTTAAAAAATATTTCTAGTCGCCATTAAACCTAGCAATCCAATGGCTAACGTTGATCGGAACTTCTAGAGGACGAATTAGCCTTCGACTTCAATTAGAGAAATGTAGAGAGCATCCATACGAAGCTAATCAAAGGTTGGATCGACGAATCGTCGACCAAGGTAACCAGAATTCGCTCGCGTTCGGGGCTGCAATTTGGGTTCGGCCGTGGTTACCTTGCGCGAGACGTGTGCGAGGCATGGTGAAGGGCGGCGGCTCGTTGGGGGTGGTGCACGATGGCGCGGCGGCGGTTCGCGGTGGCTGGGCGAGGTTTTGGCTAACGATTCGCGTTCGTGAAAAAAAACTGTCATGGGCGTGAGCTTGGGAACGAGCAGAGAGAGGGAATGAGGAATGGGGTAAAGTTTAAAGTTTAAGTTTATTTAAATTAATTAAGTTAATTATGTTTTAATTATATTGAATATTATTTAATTCGTAGCTTTTCTATACGAGGTCAGATTCAAGCGAAACAAGTTGTGTTGGGTTTGTATCGACATCGTCTGCGACATGGAGCTGGGTTGAAATTTATTTGACTATGGAATATTTTCAGTTTCAAACAAAGGTGAGTGATTAAACTCATTCACGAAGTACTAAATTCCTACTGTTAGTTAAACAAATTAACGAAGTGATAAATTTGATTGCTATTTGGAAGTTTAATTGACTGAAATTGAATTGATTAAATTTGAACTGATTGAATTTAAATCGACATTTAAATTTTACCATTAAATTGATAGTTTAACTTGATAGTTAAATTAGACAGTAGATTTGATAGTTAAAATTGATAGTTAATGTGACAATTAATTTGATAGTTAAAAATGTGACATTTAAATCTCATAGTTAAATTGAAACTTAACTTGATATTTAAATTGATGTTGATAACTGAAATTTCATATCACTTTTAAACACCCGACATTGATAGTTATTGATTGTTGTGATACGGATGAATTAGTTGTTTTGGATGTTGGTTGACATTGCAATGGATGATATTTGTGATTGGTTGTTATGTTGGTTAGCGATTTCGATATATCCATATTATCAACCTGTTATTATCACTATTGATATGATTGATCGTCTGTACATTGAATTTGGATATGGAACTTTGAACATCCTATTTGATATGTGAATTATTGGATGCATTGTTGACTGCTTTGGCATAAATGTGATTGTTGTGACTTTATCCCGTTTGGCGAAATTGGAGATTTTGAGAAATTGACTTTTTTTTTAAACTCGGAAAAGTTTTGAAATTTGACTATTGGAAATTTATATATTATAAAGAAGTATTGTAAATTGGGTTAAATCGAATTTTTGAAAATAAATTTGGAATCCATTTACAAACTTTAAATTTCTAAACTTTATAATAATATATATTTCTAAAAAGAGGTAAATGGGCTTGTAATATTTTCTATAACTATATATAGTAAAAGAAAGTATTTGTAAAAAATATGAGACATGAAAATTTAACAAATTGATGATTTTGGTATTTTATACTGAAAATGGAATTGTTGACACTTTGGAAATTTGTAAAGTAACGTGAAACCTTCTGAACTGTAATCAACTATTTGAGTAATGATTGATAAAAAAAATTCTTTTATTTGTTTCAGCGATTTAAATAAAATCTGATTTTAAACTTTGAAGTTGTTTAAACTTTGAAGATTATTAAATTGATTTGAAGTAGATCAATTACAGAAACACCTGGATTGAAGTTTTGAAGCCGTGAAACTTTTTTTTGTGAAATTTCGAAGAAGAAAAAAACAAATGAAGTTATTGCAAATATGTTTCACCTGATTTCGATTTTACTTACATGAGGATTTTTAGTCCTGACTCGAGTGTTTTGTCTTTCCATTACGCTTGGGTCAGACCGAGTATTTTAGTTATCGAAGACAGTTATTCCGGAGGACGAAGACGAAGATATGGTATACCATATTTTCTAGTATTTATTCCACTTCACTATTTCATTCTGTCTATTATAATTGTATAACTCTGATAATATTGTATAACTCTGATTTATGTTGTTAATTGAATTGAGTATATATTGTTAAACAGCTTCATGAACTGTTTATGTTATTATTGTGTTTTATCATTCTACTGCGAGATTCTGTTGTGGTTTTCTTATTTTCTTTTTATTTCTTTAAAATAAACCCATTGATAATCTATCTTTTAAACGGTTTGTGTTGGACATGTGTGATTTATTGTCGACTTGAACTGTCCATAAAGGTGGGTCATCACAATTGAAGTGTCCAGAGGTTAGATCTAGAAGGTTTTCATCAAAGGATTTGAAAGATTTGCACATTGAAATCAATGGCACCATCAAGGAAGTCTGGTAGATCTGGAGCGATAGTTCGTGCTGATAAAGGAGCCTCTCATCATACCGAAGTTAGCAATCGACCGGTAGTAGCGTTAGCAGGACCATCTACCCTTCAGAAGATGGTCACGATAGTGGAGTTTGATAAGATGATGCAGGAGCTGAATTAGAAGATGGTTGATAGTCAGAAGGCTCTGTTTGAAAAGATGGATGCTAGGCGCTAGCACAGCTTTGCTGACCCAACAGTCATAAAGAACCAAAAGGAGTAGAAGGGAGACTTCACCTGCTAAATCTGAAGAGGAGAACTCATCTGCTTTCGGTTAGAACATAAGAGATGGATAACATATGCAGAAGGAAAAAGTTACTAGAGCAGTATGGATGGTTGCTGGAGGAAGTAGGAGAGCTCCCTCAAAGGGAATTCAGATCAGTACCGACCATAATCAGGTCGATACCGAGATGAATCTGAGGCCCCTAGAGGAGTAGGAAGTTGAGGTTATTGACTTATCTGATTCTGAGGATGATCTACAGCATGATGGTGATGGTTATGAACTAGACATTGAAGTTCGAGATGCTGGTGTACAAAAAACCGCTACGGAGCCAATCAGGCATCAGAAAATAGCTGAGGGAGTAGTTCTCTTAGAGATTGAAGAACCTAGACATCAATGAGCAAACCAAGACCGTTTGTAAAGTCAAACACTTGATGTAGCTCTTGATGGTCGACCTTTGGAGTACCAAGCCAGTGAGGAGCATATAGCAAATATGATCAAGTGGTTGATGGAGGAAAATAAATGGAAGAAGAATAAGGATTGAGGTTCTGCACCTAGTAGAAATCCATTCATGGAAAATATCCTTGGGGAGGAGTATCCCAGAAAGTTTATGATGCCATTGTATAACGGGACTACGGATCTCGAGCTGCACTTGTTTAAATATGAATGGCATATAGATGGTGTCGGAGCTATAGATGCAGTTTGATGTAGATTTTTTTTCTATTTTTCTGGATGGCGTTGCATCGATATGGTTTACTTGACTCGTGCAAAAATCCATATTAACTTTGGATAAGTTGGCAAAGAAGTTTCTGGAGCAGTTTAGGCTCCACACTACTCAGCCTAAGGACATGACGTTAGGGCTGCACATAACCCATATCCAACCCGACCCAACCCACCAACCCGACCCAACCCACATAAACCCAACCCAACCCATCCTAGTTCGGGTCGGATATGGGTTACAATTTGTAACCCATACTATATATGGGTCGGGTGTGTTATTTTGTTCAACCCAACCCTACTTTAACCCAACCCAACCCTATATTAAAAACCTAATTTAATATCAATACACTTAAAATTAGAATAGTCTAATCCTAGAATAATGTTTATGTATTCTACAGTAAATATACGAAAAAGCATATTTTATGTCAACCCAAACAAGGTAGAATTTGGCAAAGATATTCCAAAGGGCATTTTAATGTATTTTAAAATGAAACACTTGTTCTACTATGTAGTGAACTAATTTCATATGATGTGTTTTACAATGAAATTTTAATAAAATATATGTTATAATGAATTAGTTAGTTTAAGTGCGTTATGCTAGCTAAAATCTAATATATTATGTTGAACATTTTAATGTTATTTTTTGAAAATATTCCCTTATATTCTCATTTTTTATTAGATTCATGCAACCCAACCCAACCCTACTAAACCCGACCCAACCCATACTTCGACCCAACCCATATCCAACCTCATATAGGGTCAGATACGGGTTGAGCTACCTTAAACCCATACCTATGCGGGTCGGGTGAAATATTTGGTCTGACCCGACCCAACCCATACTTTGTGCAGCCCTACATGACGTCCTTGTCGAGTCTTTCCTAAGGATCTCAATAGATGTCGAAGGGGTTCTTGAATAGGTTTAATATTGCATTTACAGAGGTTAATAATCCGAAGGAAGATTTTGTGTTCATGGAATTTGTCCGGAGCATACATACGGACACAGACTTTTGAAAATGGTTGAAGATGAAGCAGTTGACGACGATGGAGGAGTTCCATCGAAAAGCTAATCAGTTCTTGTGTTTGGAAGAAGCATGCCAAGCTGTTGGAAAGACTGATGGTAGGCAATCCAAGAAGGAGATTCAAAGCAACGTGGCGATTAAGTAAACCGGTGAGAGTTCCGGTAATGTGGTAGTAAATGTTGGTAATTTTAATAATCAGAAAAGAAGAAATCAAGGCTCTGGAGGTATGTAGAATGAAGCCAAGAAGCACCCAAGGAACATGAGGTGGGATGAATACATGCCTCTGAATGATACGTTGGAAAATATATACCTTACCACATATGGCACGAAATGTATAAAAAGACACCTAAGAGGGAGGCGATTGAGGAAGAGCGGCACTCAGGAAAGTACTGTCATTTCCATTAAACTCATAGACACAACACGAACGAGTGTCGACATCTTAGGGATTTTATCGAGGAATTGATAAGAAAGAAAAGATTATAGCAATATGTGAGAGAGCTAAAGGATGGCGGACAAAACGCAAGACCCCAAGAACCAAATGCCCAAGGAAATCAACCTGGAACCAGCGGAGAAAGGCCCATGCATACCGACGGAAGGATACAATAACTAGAGGACCTCATCTAGCAGAGAAAAGCTAGAGGAAATGCAACAGTACATGATTTTGTTAAGGCACGTACAACAGGAGAGCTACTTTACCATCGAGGATGGAGTTTCGGATAAGTAACAAAGAATGGTAACTGATGATATTGTGTTTAGGAACAGGGATTCTAATGGAGTCGAAGCACCAACTTTCGACCCCATGATAATCACGGCCATTGTTGGCCCGGCAAGGTATACCGGGTCTTGGTGGATGGTGGAAGTTATGTAAATATATTTTTTAAAAGCACGATTGATTAGATACAGATTAGTATGAAGGATGTTAAGCCTTGTAAATCCATGATTCAAGGATTGACAGGCGAGATGAAACAACCGATCAATACAGTTGATTTGTATATGGAGTTAGGTAATGGAGATCGCAATGTAGTGTGGATTTAGAAGTTTGTTATAATAGGTGAATATTCGGCATACAAAACCTTTTTAGACCAACCGACCCTTGCTGATTTCAGGATAGCACTGGCTCCTTGGTGCTTTATGATAAAGTTCCCAATAGAGAATAGGGTCAGATCAATTAGAGGAGACCGGAGCGCTGGATGGGAATGTTATGTCACTGAACTAAGAGAAACAAAGAGATGGGAGAAAGGCAAAAATGTAAAGAGGGCTATTTGTGTTAAAAGTCCAAAAGAATAGAAGTTAAAGCCCAAGCCCCAGCTCAGAAACCATAGCAGGTTTGATAAGTCTATGGATCCTAGGAAGAAGCCAGAGGAAGTGCGGGCGACGCCAGCTAAATTGGTTGTCAATGTCCCATCGATATGTACAATGGTACACGGGCTCTAATGATTAGATCTCAGCTCAGCGCTAGATAAAGGAAGGAATTGGTTAACTTACTTTGACGGAATTGGATGTATTTACTTGGAAACATTCGAATATGTGCAGGGTATCACTAGAAATAGCATACCACACACTGAACGTTGACCCGAAGTTTCTACCCGTAAAACAAAAGAGACGTAGTCTGGGTCCGGAGTGATCCGCTGCGTCGAAGGAGGAAGTAGATAAGTTAAAAGCGAACATATTTATTTGTGATGCTTTATACCCGGAATGGGTATCAAACCCTGTGTTGGTCAAAAAATCGAATGGAAAGTGGCAGACATGCATAGACTGTTCAGACTTGAATATGGCATGCCAGAAGGAAAGTTTCCCTTTGCCCAGAATCAACCAGTCGATAGATGGGACTGTAGGATATGAGTTACTCTCTTTTATGGATGCTTATTTTGGTTATAACCAAATACCAATGCTCATTCTGGATCAGGAGCACACCGGCTTTATAACGGATCTGGGATTGTTTTATTATCGGGAGATGCCGTTTGGTTGAAGAACGCTAGATCTACATACCAAAGATTGATGAATTCTCTGTTCATGAATCAATTAGGATGGATGATGGATGTATATGTGGATGATATGCTCGTGAAGTCACGACTATTAATGAACCACTTGGATTACCTTTCGAAGATGTTCAAAGTGCTACAGAAATATGGAATGAAGTTACATTCTTTGGAATGTTCTTTTGGAGTTGCATCATGAAAGTTTCTAGGATTTATTATAAGTGCGAAGGGCATTGAGGCCAATCTAAAGCAGATTAATGCTTTGAGGAACATAATTGCCCCGACCACGAAAAAGAAGATATAAAGCTTAAATAGGAAGATTGCGCTTTGAGTCGGTTTATCTCAAAGGAAACAAAAAATGTATACCATTCTTTGATGCCCTCAAGAAGGGGAAGAAGAATTTTGAATAGAATAAGGAATGTTAGGATGCCTTTGAAGAATTGTTGCGGCACATGGAAACACCACCGTTTCTATCCAAACCATTGGACGGAGAGGACTTCTTTGTCTATTTGGAAGTGTATGCTCATGCACTAAGCACATTATTGGTACGTGAGGAGGAGAGGATTCAAAGGCCAATTTATTATATTAGCAAGAGGTTTACTAGAGTTGAAAAGAATTACCCAAAGTTGGAGAAACTTTCTTATTGCTTGCTAATTGCGTCAAGGAAGTTAGAACCATATTCTCAATCTCATCCAATCAAAGTGCTAACAAATCAACCTTTGAAGCAAGTAGTGTACCGATCTGAGACCTCGGGAAGGTTGCTGAAATAGAATATTAAACCAAGTTAGTATGACATTATTTACCATCCGAGGAGGGCTATAAATAGGCAAGCATTGATGGATATCAACGTTGAGTTTACTGTATGAGACGGTGAAGAGGAAGATGATATAGTCACATTCTCTCATTGGAAACTGTTTATGGATGGAGCTTTGAACAAATGTAGTTCAAGTGTGCTTGTAACTCTGGAAGGACGATCGATTTGTTATGCACTGTAGCAAGAATTTTCCGCAACTAACGATGAGGCTGATTATGAAGCATTGATTGTGGGGCTCAGGATAACAACGAAGCTCGGAATAAGGATGCTGTATATATTTAATGATTCCCGGTTGGTAGTTTGTCAAGTGAAGAAGGAATATTAGGCTAAGGGTATAAGACTTGATGTAACATCCCCAGAAATTTAGACGGAAATTTTATAAGAAAATTAAATTAAATGAAAACAAGTTCTTAAAAAAATCACAAACGTCCGAATTTGGTTACGAAACTTGCATCATTGCATTCATAGTGATTTTACGGATGATTTTCATATATAACACTTTGTAATATGAGTTAGTATGGGGGAGTTACGGGCATTAGAACGAATTAAAAACTTAAAATTAAAAATTCACAAAAAAATATTGCTATCGGTCGACCCTTAGGGGTTCATGGTCGAACGGTAGCGGTCGACCAAGCATGGGGGTGGTCGACCGTTGTTTGAGTAAAATCAAACGTATCAATTTTCTGAAATGTGAGATGGACGACTATGATTAAACGCTTGGAAACAAAGAATGAGATGAGAGAACCAGATTTTACCAAACATTTCCCTAAGCTAATCTAACAGCTCAAACTAAAACCCTACCCTTATAAATTCTAAACTAACGAAACCCTAATTCTTACATAAAAAATTACAATAACCAAACTCTGCTAAAATTTTCTCTCAACCCTAATTTCTAAAATTCCAAAAATCAAATCTATTCAACCTAAGAGATTAAAGCAAGGAAATAAAGGCGGTTCAAGGTGATATAAGGAGGAGCTATCCATTTAGAGGCCAAATTCTCCGGTGCTAGCATCAATAAGAGCTTAGGCTAAAGGTGAGTGGGCACAGATTTGATAAGTTGATTATTGTAATAAGTTTAAACTATTGTAAATGATTAGGATGTTAATAAACCCTAAATTGAGTAGCTTTAGGAGCAGTGACCGATCGTTACATATGAAATTCGATCCTTAATTCGATCCATTGAATTAGGCTATGAAATTTGAAGTGTAGAAATGTACTAGACATGAACCCTTAGGTAACATGCCTAAGGAATTCACAGACACTTGTATCACATCCTATATCATTTAAAGTAGCATTAAACTAACTACATATGAGCATCATATATTAAACCTGTACTCATTCACCAGACTTCTATTTGACTGACTCCTTCCTTTCTATTTTTCCCCCCATAAGATGACCAGTTAGCAGTTAATCGGGCATAGTACATGAAGAAAGGAGCTTCATGCCGGAGTTTTCATATCCTTGTTATCCACCACGTAGTTATTTACTTTATTAAAAGTTTGTAAAATATATGTTGTACTTTGAAACATTGTAGATGGCAAATAAAGTATTTTGGAGACTATATTCTGAAGTGTCTATTTCCTGGTACTTATATTTTAATTCTTTCTACCGTGAGATCTGAAAGTGTAGAATGTTGTAATAACCTGCCCTGAAATAAACCTAAATTCCGACCCAGAAAAGGCCCATCGAAACTTAGAACCATTCCAAAGTTGGTTGTTGGTTGGTAGAAAGAACAATAAGAGCTATTTATCTATTCACTCAAAACTCACGACGGAAGATAAAATACAATAGCATAAACAGTACTCATTTTATTTCAAACTTCAAATGTCATAAAACAAAACCAAAATATTATCAACAATAACCATTGCATGATTTTGTTCAAAAATACATTTTTAACATCAAATGGGTACATCAGAAAATAACATAAGTAGATAAATAGACTATTGCCACAAGCTCCCCTCATCATCATCTCCATCTTGATCATTGTCTCCTTCCCTAACCTGTGTTGTAATGAGGAGGAAGTCAGAACAACAATGTTGTTGAATAGAAAATCTCGAACCTTCCTATATCAATACTTGGGTAAAACAATTTTAAAAGGATATGTCTTTTGCATTTAAACTATATTCAAAACCATTTAATACTTCATATAAGGGAAGGAGGCAGGCCTTCAAACAACCACTTAATACCTCCAATCTTTAAAGCAGGTTCTCTCATAATCAATAACCCATAACCATCATTATTAATGTCTGTCAATGCGAGAGATAGAACCCAAGCCACTTAGTACTTTAAGTGAAAAATAGGCATACTCTGGCCCTTTAAAACCTCAATTGAGGTAGGCCTCTATCATTTAATATATATTCCCAAGGCGGACTCCACACAGGTCTCTATCTAGCTAACATTGCACGGAAATCTCTTCGGACACTTAATACTTCCTATTTAAGCAGACCTTTCAAAGATATCCTTAATCATGCCTAAATCTAATGCCAACCATTTAATACTTCATATAAGGGAAAGAGGTGGGACCTCAAACAGCCACTTAAAACCTTCAATTCCCCAAAGCAGGTCCTTCGTATTATGATCTGTAAACTACAGAGATGTCATACATTAGTCCGAATATTTGTAGGAACTGGTAACCAGATTAGCTTGGCAGATTTACCCTACAGAATTATGACAAACCTCGTGTCATCCGTGGTTACTTATTATAGGTGATGTCTCACATTAGCCCAAAGTCACACTACTGGTAACCACATTAGCTAGACATAATTCTGTGTGCTTTTGACCGATCTTGCATCCCTATAACTTAGTCATATTTCATAACACTCTCTAAGTGTATTACCACACACCTCACTGTATTCATTAGTTAGGCCTTATAAGAAATGCTCCTTATTCCACCCAATTAATTACTTTTCTAAAGGGGATTTAAATGATAATTATTAACTTAATTAATTACATAATTAATACATTACAATTGTACATTATTTACACTAGTTTATATACATATAAGTACACATTTAGTAGGCATGTAGAGATTACGTCCTAAACTAACGTTTTAAATGTCAAATCTTCCAATGTTATATAACTCTCATTTCCACAATAGCATCACTAACATTTTTTTACCATAAATCTAATATTCTAAAATTAAATCAATAGGCTTGAACTAATAATCCAATTCCAACTTATTTTATATTAAAACAACAGAATAAAACAATAGTAGTGGAAACTTACAATTTAATAGGTTTTACGCTCTATTCAACTCCTTTTATATAAAATCAGACAAGGGAATTTTTATTCAATTTGTATAAATAGGCACTGTAAACTACGAGTAAGAATTTGTACCTTACACACCATTTCTAAATCAAATCGCTTAATTCAATCCAATGAAAAAGGATACGAAGTGGAATAGAAGGTAAATACATATATTGCAAAATCCATAAAAACTCCATTATTTCAATACAAAGCAATTAAGATTTCAACCTAAGAATTAACATTTCGCTTTGGGTGGATTTTGGAATTTTTAATGTGATGTTTTCATAATCCAAAACTCCCCAAAACATATATCAAGTCCAAACTATAATATTTAATTACAAAAACAGAAAAAATAATATTTCCACTCACAGAGGTCCTTAACTTTGCCTTCTTTTAGACACGCCTTTAATGGACCATTTCAGATCTCTTCTTTTTGATATATACAGCAAGAGATTTGTATAAACATTAAATTCAGAAAGTTAGAGGTTTGGAGGAGAAGAAGTTTAGAAAGTAAACAACAAATTAATATAGATATATAGGATTTCTTACCTAAAACCCTAATGGAGTTTTCTGAATCTACAAAGAGATGAACTGACAGAGCTTCGCTAATATTCCCAAAATATTCTGTGAATAAAAGTGAGGGGGTTAGGCTCTTATTTATAGTGGTTGGAATGCACCAGAATCATCGGATTTAATTCGATCTAAAACTACAAATCCGGAACATTCGTTGTTGAAAACTCTACCACCACCCTTTGTCCACTTCTCGACCATTAGCGGTCAACCAGTCATGGATCAGGGGTTGACCGGTGCTATTTTGAGAACCTTGGTTTATTTGTTGTCATTGCTTAATTTATTTCCTTCCTTAATTGCAATTTAACATTAAAGTTAATGTAACGTTTACTTAACCCACAAGTCTAATAACTGTTACTTTTGTATTTCAAATTTAGGAATTAATTATTTATCTGAATTTGGATTCTATTTAAATTATTTTAAACCTGAAAACTTCAAACGTCCATAATTTCTTTGTTTGAGCTTTGTTTTCTGCATATTATATATGGAAATTGGTCAGAGTTTCACCATGAACGCAATAAGATAACTTTTGTGGTCAAATTACAACTTTTTAAATTTATTCCATTTTTACCTTTATCTTATTTAAATTAATTTATCAAACTTATTTATTTATGGTTGATTTTACGGGGTGTTACATTCTCCCCCATTAAAAGGATTTCATCCCCAAAATCTTCTCAAGGGGCGAATAGTGTAACGCGTAATAAACATCCATGTTATACAACCAATTTATCTATGCAACCATCCACTCAACCAAAAGTGCAATTTGATTGTGTATTGCAGACATACTATAAATGAGCTCAATCCTAGCATGAGCGTGTGATCGTGACATATAAGTATGTATGCGAACACCTTAAACATGCAAAAATTTCTACATGAGTGCAAAGTGATAGTGAAAAGTGTAGCAACCATTTCGTATCATCTAATCTAGTAACCATGATGTTAATTAGGTTTTTAACTAAGCATAAATGATTAGGAGTTAGAACGTCGGTGCGAAGATGGAACGACCTGAAACTTACCAAAGATACTCAAAAGGATAGGAGGAAAAGCTCAAAAAAGTACAAACCCAAAATAAGCTAATACCTTAACTCATCCCGAGTTAACCTCCTTGAGTCGGTACCGAGTTTAAATGCCTCTTCATGGCATCTTCACACTTTTGCCAAGCGATCACCTAGTCTTCCTATGTATATTTATGAAGTTTCGTAGAGTCCTAGCAAACCTATCATCAAGAATGAAGACGTGACAGTCCAAGCGACAGGATAATCCAAGTCATGGAAGAACGATAATCAAAACTTACCAATAATCTACCAAATTACATAAATGACATCTAAACTAACAAAGCAGTATAAGACAAGAAGTTTCAACCAAAGATTAGCTAAGGATTAAAATCCTTCATGGTGGTTGGTTGTTTCATCTTAATCCATTGGAGGGCAAGACTGCCAATGTACAACCAAAGGAGATAGTTCAGAGTAATGTAGCAATCAACCAGGATGGAAACAATTCTGGAGCCATGACAGGAAATGCAGGGAAAGATGGAAATCAGAAAAAGGAAAAACCAGAACATTAGTAGGCATAATAGGAATGGAAAGCAGATCAAGAACCCGAGACCCGAGAAGTATACATCGTTGAATGACAACCTGGAGAACATCTACCTTGCAACTCAAGGAACCGAGTGATACAACAAGCCTCCCAGGAAGGAGGAATCTGAATGACAAAAGCAATCAGGAAAGTTCTGCTGTTTCCACGAGACTCACGTGCATAACATGAATGAGTGTTGGCATCTAAAAGATTTGATTAAGGAATTAATTAGGAACAATAGGCTCCAGTGGTACATAAAGAAACCGTGAAACTCTGACCAGCCTGCTGGACCCCATGTTCCAAGTACTCAAGGAAACCAATTTGGACCCAGCGGAGAACGATCCAAACGTACAGAACAGAGACTTATTATCTGCACTATTTCTGGAGAACCTCACCTAGCAAGAAGAGCTAGGAGGAGATGGAGTGATACACAAGTTCACTAAAGCATGCTCTAAAAAACTTGCTTTGCAATTGAGGATGGCGCTCCAGCCAAGCAGCAAAGGACCACTGCTCACTAGATGAGGGCAGTGCGACACTTCAACACCAAAGTTCACAACCGCACCTTCGAAGTGGGAGATCTTGTCCTGAAACGGATCTTCCAAGGTACAGGAGCACTTGATCCAAACTAGGAAGGGCCCTATGTTATCAGTCAGAAACTTGGAGATGGAACATTCAAGCTCACAACGGTCAATGGAATTTCGATTTCCCGTGCTTGGAACAGTGACTCACTGCGGCACTATTTTATTTACTACTTATCTATGTATTTCCTATTTCCGTAGAGAAGCCACCCAAGAATGCTGCTGGCATTGTAAATAAGCAGGATTTGCCTCTCTCTTTATTTTATCAGTAAAGTCATTTCGCTTCTTGAACCAATGGAACCGCATTCATGTAAGCAACCCATTGAGTCAAAGGCATCAAATCGAGTTAAACCGCTGGATCGATAGGGAAAATCGATCCCAGCCTTTTGAGAACCGGTGTTGCTTCGGTGACATCGAGATGGCCCAACCCTCATCTGCATCATTAAGTTGCTCCTCGTTTCTTGGACCGATGGAACCGTGTTCGAGTAAGCATCCATTCTTTTGCCACTTGAACCGACAAAACCGCGTTCAAGTAAGCTCCACTTCTTCGCTTCTTGGACCGATGGAACCGCATCTAAGTAAGCCTCCATTCTTTTGCCATTGTGATCGATGGAACTGCATTCAAGTGTGCTCCATTTCCTTGCTCCTTAGACCGATGGAACCAGATCCAAGTAAGCCTCCGTTCTTTTGCCAGTTGAACCGATGGAACTGCGTTCAAGTGCACTCTATTTTCTCGCTCCTTGGATCGATGGAACCGCGTCCAAGTAAGCATCCATTCTATTGCCACTTGAACCGATGGAACCATGTTCAAGTATGCTTTGAATCATCGGTGTTACCCGTATAACATTGTCGGTCTACCAAAATCTCTTAAGTACCAAGCTACTCCCGCAACATCGGGAAATTCATCAGTTACAAGATTGGTAGAATTGAATCCCCACCTCCCAAAACTCAACATCGCTCAGAGATAGGTGAAGTCAAAAGAGAATCCAAGGGATTAAGCTATCAATTGGTCTATGGAAATAGAGGCTGAGATGCCAGTAGAACTTCAGTACTGAGCTTGGAGAGAATCAATCGCAATCAAGGTACAAAATGCTCAGAATCAAGCATTCAAATTACAAGTTCCTAGAGATAGGAGCTACAATACATCGTGGAGTAGGGGCAATCAGAGAGCTGCCAAGAGCATCCAATCTCATATCAAGTGTTCGGAGTAACTAACCCCGTGGATTAGGGGGCATACAACACACTAACACTTGGTCGGGATACAAATCACTCTACGGTTTTGTTACGTCGAACAGAGAATTTTGGCAACCACAACAGAGTTAAGTAGTACATAGAACAACTGCAAGTTACATTACTTATACCATTTACATGCATGGAATTGCAGTAAGTAAACACATCACATCATCATATGCAGTACAAAAATATATAATATGGAAATTGTGAGAGCAATCATATTATGTACATACACAATGGTATATAAATAGGCGTAGTACATAGAATATAGAAAAGTACACAGAAGAGATTATAGCGGAAATGCTAATCTTTTTCATTACTTATATCATTTTATGTACAATATCAAATAGCGGGGGCGTACCCACACAATATCGGTATGTTTCGGGCATCAAAAAGCAAAAATACAGGCGTTACAACAAAAGGAAAAAGATGATAAGTACAAACTCTGTACTTGTACATACTCTGACACCATAAAAACACACAAAAAGACAACGAGTACTCTGCTCCACCGGTGCTCGAGCTCATCCCGACTTCTTTCCGCCTTTCCATCTGCCTTTACTGCCCCCTACTTGGGAAAATCAGGAGCTTCTTCCTGCTATCCTTATCAAACTCTCCTCTTGTAGGGGAGCCGGACCCCTTTGACCCTCTAGTAGCTGCACTCCCCTCCTTAGACACCTTCAACGTGATGGTAGTGGTAGTCTTGCAATTCCACTCTTCCTTTTCCTTCTTCCCCTGCCACCCTTTCTTTTCCTCCTCTAGTCTCTCTGCTATGGTCATCTTGTCTGTCGGCCCTGGATCACTAATAATCACCATCTCTTCATCCACAGATGCTGAGATGTCCTCCAAGTTTTGTAGCGCCTTTATCTGTTCGAAATCGGGCCTAGACCCAGAGCTAGAGACATGAACTATGTCAGAAGCCACTGTAGAGACGGCAATGGAAGTAGTGAAAATAGTAGCAATTCTTGAACCCTATAAAATAGAAGGAGGAGGCAGGAGAGTTGACTGACCTATAAGTTGGGAAAGAGAGGTGCCCAATTTAAAAAGGATTCCGGAGTAAATCAAAGCGTTTAGAGGACCGCAGAGACGAGAGAAATACCTGAGTCAGGGGTCTAGTCATGAACTTCAATCTCGAAGGCTTCACTGCAAATCCCCATCTTTAAAGGTCGTACTACAGCTGGAAAAGGGCATGGCTCACCCAAGCCTATAGAAATTGCATGGGTGTGAGTGGCTTCAGAAATAATAGCCTTGGATATGGGGATGGTCGTCGTCCACTCTTGAAAAATATGAACAAGTGTTTGGTGATGACCCGAAGAGCTTGGGCCAACAAGAGCTTTGGCTATGGCATCGACAGTTTCTCCCTCTCTTCCCTAAGGGTCTCTCTGCCAAATACCAAGTAGTCTATGTCCTCAGGACTAAGATAAGCATCCTTTAGTTCCTCCTCGGAGTGCGTATCCATGACCTCCTTAGACCTGACCAATACCTCCTCACATACCATGGAAAGAGTCCAGGGATAGTTATTACCATGACATTTCAAGCTTCCCTTATTTATCACGCAGCTAGTATAAAGATGAAGCACACTAGTGTCCATTTGTCTTATCACATCATCGTATTTCGATTGTAGCTCTGTAAGCTCTGACTTAATGCTTAGGTGCTCGATCTCCTCCACTAGTTTGTCGGATGCAGCCTCTCCCTTCTCTTTCACCAGTCGTGCATTCTCATCACGAAGGCGAGTAAGCTCAGCTGCCTGCTCAGTAATGACGACAGCATGACCAGCGATAGTTTGGCTCTGAGATTTAATGGTTTTTTTGCTTCGGTAAGCTGCTCTTTCAGTTTCCCAGATTTAATATGAGCATCTTTGAGTTGATCCTCTATTACGATAATGGCTCTATCATGACCCGGTTTTCCTCAGTCAACAACTTGTTGCTTACATCATTTCCTTTTAGGGTTGCGTCCCTTTTAGTCTTCAACTGGACTATCTCATCATCACGATCTTTGATCGCTTTAGCATGGTCTTCCCTTTCGGCCTCAAACGAGAGGATCTCCTGATAGTTAATGTGATTTACATCCAAACGGGCTTTCACTAAATGCTGCATGTCATACCCAGCTTCCAAGTCCTCATGGACTATCTCTAGATTGCCGAGGGAAGTGGCCCTGTTAAGGGGTTTTATCTTCTTGTCCAACTTGACTCCCTTCAAGAATAGATTTGGAAATGTAGCTTGAAGCATGGGTGGACCAGGCAGAAGCATGAACTTTTCAGTTCGTCCGAAAGAAGTAGGGGCTATTGCAACGATTGTTTCCCAAGAAGATGGAATTGTTAGTATTTCAGCAGTCCAAACATCAGTGCAGGGAGGAGTAACCAATAATGAGGGACCGTGGGGATCATGAAAGTCTCTCTTGCGCTTGTTTTCATCACTGAGGGCACTACTCTCATCATCTCCTTTTCTTTTCTCTCCCCTCTCGATCCAAATGGTGAGCCACATCCTCTTTTCTTTTTCTTCTCTCCACAGTTGTTTTGCGAGGAGGGCAATAAACCAGATCGGAAATTTTACTTTTGCGGGAGCTGATGTCTCGACGTAACTGACGGTATAACCCACGTCCCATGGTACTTGAAATGAAAATAAGAATGAAGTTAATAATCGAACTTAGGAACTTAATGCGTTGCAGAGATGTGTGTTTGTGATCCTAAAGTAAAGTGTGTAGTGCCGACGACCCCCTATTTGCTGTACCAACCGTATCGGTAGGGTTTAGGAGTCGGAGTCTTTTCACCACTTCTCACAAATGCGCTTGAGAAAATGTCGATCTTCGAGCCGATCTCGGCTATCATTTCACTAATGGAGATATCCTTATGTTCGTCTACATAGATGGCGACATCTCTCATGAAATCAGAAGTAGACATATCTCCAATGGGGGTCCCAGTAGCTTGACCTCCAGTAGACTGTGGAGTCTCGATAGTAGTTTGTTCTTAAGGAGGATAAATCAAGAGTTCAGGGTTTAATGCCTCAGTGGTTAACAAGTCTGGAGAAGGCAGCTTAGGAAGATCAGTACTCATTTCCAGCGACTCGCCGAGAGATTCATCTCTTTCTGCAGAGATGTGAAAGTCGCTATCATCACTGTCCGAGCCCCCTTCCTCTCCTTACTCAACCACCGGCAGCTTCCCATCTCTCCTTCGAAACATTTCATCTTCTTCTTCAAGGATCGAAGACATCCTGTAGGTCTCATCCTATCCCCTATAATGTCCTCTTCGGAGGGTAAGTTTATATCAGCTCTAGGAATCTCATCAGGCTGTGCTTCCTCTGATGGACCAGCCACTTCTTCTTGTGCCTCCTTGACAGAGTCACGAGTATGGGCTGAGGAATGAGTATGTCTCCTAGGGTCACTCCATGTTGATGGCTCATCATCTACAATAAATCTATCAGGATGAAGTAAGTTGGACTGTCAGAGGTTCTCATTTGTCAAAAGGAACTCCATTGTGCGCTCGAAACCACAACCTTAAGAGTTTCAATCATTGCTTTGAGCTCGTCGTTACTTTTCCACCCCGGGAGGACTGCAACAAGACATATGATAGGTTATGAAACTGGAAAATCACTTAGAATGGCAAGAACTATGGAATAATGACTTACTTCCAGATAACTAGAAGCGATCAAAGCCCTCTAGACATTGAACGAAGAAGAAATCATTCTTGAAGGCTGAACGTTTGTTATGAAGACCCTTTATCCACTTACATTCCCTCTAGGCTTCAATAATTATAAAGGATGGGTAGTCATGTCTCCTCCTGAAGTGTAGGAGATATAAAAGTTCATTTAGCCTTGGCGTCGCCCAAGCCTGGTCATGAATACGATGTACAGAGAACTTAAGAGTGTGTAACCATTGGGATGAATTTGAAATGATGCCAATCCTAAATATTGAAGCACCACGGACACGAACTGATTGAACGGTGGCATGACACCACTCAGGCACATCTATCAGTTTCAAGCAGTAAAGCCTTCAGGAGGATTATATGCGAATTCGACTCGAGTTGTCAGATAAACATCACCTATGGGTATATCGTGTTGCATGCATAAATTTCCAAGAATTCTAGCTATCGAGATTGAAGGCGTTTGTTCCGAAGGGTCGGTCAAAATTTTCATCCCGGGAGGCAACTGGTCGGGTATAGGTCCTATAGGAACTAGTTGGCCATAGAAATTAGAAGTTTCAGGTTGAGTTTGCCCTGTGGGAATGGATGGAGAAACTGGGATAGTTGATGACTCAGCTTCTAAAGGCGTGGATGCTCCATCGACGAACTTATGGTGTGTCGACTGGCATGTCATTCTAGACAATAATACTCGTTAATCACGGTCAGATACGCTTTATTTCTAATAAGAATTCCTATGCGGTTAATGTTTGAATTTCAAAGGAAGTCGGTGGATGCTGACCAATTGGATTGCAAGTGTTAACCAGGGCAGGTGCAGTGTGTTATCAATATGGGATGGGTCCAGTGTCTCGAACACCACAAATAGACCATCCTGTGTAGATAGCTCGCCTATGTTGGAAAAATGATCTTCATAGTCCTTTGAAATTACATTTTTGTACTCACCCTTTATCAGTCAACGATCGATAACAAATCCGTTGTCCAGAGCGACGGGGAAGGTTCTTACTTTTCAGGGACACTGGATACGTAGAAATGTAGAGCAATGGAGTTATACGACACATTCAAATCTAAAGTGAAATGTAGCAATGGAATCAATTCGACAATCTAGCTTTATTCAATTCCATGGATAGAGATGGCCAAAGTTTGGAAACATGTTTGTCTCTTAAGTCAAATACATCCAATGCGGGTAAACCCTAACTACACCATTAACATAATACGTCTGGGTTCAACCATCTCGACCTCAAAATGGATTCAACCAAGGCAAAAATGTCATCTCCATGGCCATCGATCAGTTCATCACCGCCGACCTTCAATCTAGGCAAAGAATTGATTTGGCCTAGGTTTTGGTTAAATCAGGTCTGGGTCTATAAACTATGGCTAGGGTAGCAGTGGCTTGTTCAAGTGATGGCAAGTATCACGTGGAGGCAGCAAAGCTTGCTGGCGATGTTGAAAGTTGAACGATAGCGAGGTTGGAACTTGCATTGGCACGGGTAGGGTTTGAGTCGGCTTGAATTGGCAAAGGAAATGTGGGTTGAAAATAAATGGGAGGAGATTAGTTAGGCAAGGTAGTATAAGTAGGAAAAACTAACTGGAAAAATTGCTAAGCTCGTAACTCGGGACGAGTTAAGATGTAAAGTCGGCACCGAGTTTAGCCCTCCAACCCAGGTCAGCTCCAACCCACTACAATAGATCTACATGCCGACTTAAAGCCTCGAGAAAATTTTAATGCCAAGATTGCATTATCAGTGTAGAGAATATAAATACAAATTGAAATCAAAGCAAATATCAAATCGAAAGTTAACCAATTGAAAATGGCATCTCGGAACTGGTTCCGACAATTAACTCAAACTCATAAGATAGAAATTCGAGATTTATTTTATTCCAGAGCACACATTGTTTCCATTGAAAGCATACTCTAAGGGACAAATGTTAATTGGGTTTTTAACCAAGCAGAAATCAATAGGAGTTAGAACGTCGATGCGAAGATGGAACGACCTAAAACTAAGCAAAGATACTCGAAAGGACAGGAGGAAAGGCTCAAGAAAGTACAAACACAAAATAAGCTAAGACCTTAACTCGTCTCGAGTTAACCTCTTTCAGTCGGCACCGAGTTTAAATGCCTTATGGCATCTTCATACCTTTTCCAAGCGATCTCCTAGTCTTCCTATGCATATTTATGAAGTTTTTTAGAATCCTAGCAAACCTATCATTAAGAATGAAGAAGTGATGGTCTAAACGGTAGGATAATCCATGTCATGGAAGAAACGATAATCAAAACTCATCTATAATCTACCAAATTATATGAAGGACATCTAAACTAACAATGGAGTACAAGACAAGAAGTTTTAGCCAAAGATTGGCTAAGGGTTAAACTCGGCATCGCGTAAAGGTCTTAATCGGTACCGAGTTTAGTTGTTAACTAGGGTCGTCTTGGTATTTTTTGTGTTATCTTGGACTAGTCTCTGGACTTCTCTGGTAGCGAGCTTCTTATCCAATATGACTGCTACCCCTATAAATACAAACCATGGAGCAACCAAGAAAGGATCTAGTTTCTTCCATCACTACACGGAAGCCCCTTCTCTTTTTCAACTCCTTTCTCTACTCCATAATCACCAAGTCGGTTCCTATAGGCAATTCTAGGACTTAAAATCTGACTAACACTTGTACTTGTGGTTAATTCATTCTCAATCACCTTGTAATCTCATTCAAATAAGATCAAACCAATATTCAAAATTTAAAGTGGACGTAGGCTTAGTTAACAACCGAACCACTATAAAAACCCCCGTGTTTCATTTACTTTTATGCTATTTTCTATTATCTTTGCTCTGTTCTAATAGGGCCGGTGCTTTCACATCATACTGTAAGGTGTTGACTAATTTTTTTGGTTAACACACGATGCAACAAAAACTTAATTTTTGGAGAGAAAATATTACTAATGAAAAGCTGAGGATGAGAAGTCCTCATGCTTTGCCTTGGATTTTCTCCTCATTGTACTCGAACTAACCTAATTTCTTAATTGCGAAGCTTCCTGGTTCCATGCTCCATAATGCGTGCAGTGGCACGGGAAGCTATTGGCTCCGTCTTAATATCCCCCAATTGATTAGGCTCTACCACAATGGCCGTGTTTATGCAAGGATTTTCTCAAATGCGTAAAGTGAAGAACACTATGGACTCTTCCCAACTCATCTCGTAGCTCCACATGATAAGTAAGTTTTCCTATTTTCCCAAAAAAGGGGAAGGCCTAATAAATCTCAGTGATAACTTTTCTTAACTTCAAAATCTTAGAACTTTCACATGCTGCCTAATCAACATTATCTTTCTGAAGTTTCTCGAATTAAATCTAGTACGAGTAGGATTTTGTCGGCGATTCCCCTCCAATAGTTTGGTGATTTACATGGCCTCCCATAAGGCACTTCAAAAGGGTGCCATACCAATTGTTGATTAGTGACTATTATTATATGCAAATTCTACTATGGGTAAATGCTGCTCCTGGTGTCCTCCAAAGTCCATGATTCAAGCTCTTTAACAAATCCCCCAAGATCCTATTCACTCTTCCAGTTTGTCTATCGGTCTACGGGTGGTAAGCAGTGCTAAGGTTTAACGAAGTTTTAAAGCTATCTGCAATATCCTCTAAAATTCGCTAGTAATTAATGGATTCCTATCACTAACGATGCTAACCGAAATTCCATGTAGTCGAATCACCTCCTTGATATAAATCTGTGCTAGAGACGCTGAGTCTTATTGCTCCTAACGAGAAATTCTGCTACCTTCTTCTTCATCCTTATGCAATAGAAATACTATTTACATCCTTATACATTCTATCTCTTTCTCTACAAGCTAGAATTTATTTTTTCCAAAGTCCAAAAATTTCTGGGATTGGAGCATTCTTTTATTTCTGGTTGCTAACTTAATTCCCTCATTAACTTCCAGTCTTATCTACAGTTCATCGCTAGTTAAGTGTCTTTATAAAATTCCTTTATTTATATGGCTTCTCAATACACATATATTTATCAAATATTTTAATCCCATTTATAAAATCAACATAGTGATAGAATGAGGACATATCTTATACCAAATCTTATGTTTTTCCAATGACTATGGGAGGCAACTAGCGATTACAACCCAAAAACTTTAGAAGGAAAGTTTGCTAGAAATTTCCATTTATAATTAACTGGTATAAATGATGTTGAGGTCTTAACATTCCTTACTTAATTAAGATGAACATTCCTAATATGTCATTCCACTATTGCCTACATTCTTTAATTTTCCTTATTGGTTCCTAATAAATGTGGTCCATTCATTACTTCAGTTAATATATTCATAATAATTGACCATTATTGTCAAAATTGGACCATTTCCATTCAATCCTCATTTTACAAATTTCAAAATCCATTTATTACTCTAATTCAATTCTTCCATAAATGCCATATTAAATTTCCTTAATCATTCATCATTTAACTCCTTTTAACTCTTATTAATTACAAATTTATTGCCCATTAAATTTATGGTCAATGTCCATAAATCTTAATCTGTTAATCGCTAACCAATACATAATATAATCATAAATTATGCTATTTATATATTTATTTTATTTTTTAGTAGTTAAGCGTGGCTCTGCGTGTATGTATATTTCTAGCTACTAATTTCTCAACTAGAACACTTATTTTCAAAATTTTAATTTATCATAGCTATCCTTCTAAAAAGGATTACCGTTATAATTTTTCATAAATTAACCACAAATGAGATTTTTGTTTTGTTTGAGATTACAAGGGATTATTTATTTCTTTTTATTGATACAAACAGTGTAAACTATGAAAAGAATATCTGTATCTTACACATCTCTTTTCCTTTTTGGTACAACCCTTATTAATTCGAACAACATGCTTTTATACATATTTTGGAATTGGCTAATTGATGGAAATTACATGGAAATTGATCAAAAATCAAAATATAGAAACTCATATTCTGCAGGCAACCTAATTTGCAACCCAATTCCAGATCTGGAATATCTTAACAACTTTACCACCTTCTACAAATAAAGGATTGAGACTGATTTCAAATTTCCAGATCAGCTCGTACATACTGTTCCCATTTTATTCGTATACTAAATCTTTTAAAATTTCTTATTTAGATAGTTATCCCTATCTACTCTAAAAAAATTGGTTTAGTTTCCATCATTCCTTATAAACTAAAATTTCACAACCATGAAGTGCCAAATCCAAAATCTTTTTCTTTGAAAATATAAACTTAGAAACCTTTATCAAGAATTCAAAATTGCTTAGTTCCAAAAAGGAGTAAAATAATTTGCCTTATCAAATGCTTTCTACATCAAAGGTTTGTTCTTTTAAAAGTTGGACTTTTCATTCATAATATTAAAAAATTGCTTGGTTTTCAAAGAGGAATCATGAAAAACTTCCCATTTTAATAACTTCCTATAATAAAGACCTACTTCTTTTGAAAGTAGGATTTTTAATCCAAAACATTTAAAAACTCGATTATCATACCAAATAATTATTCATTTCAATTTTTTCAAAAACATCTTATATGACTTTAAGCAATAAAAAGTTGAACAGACAATGATAACTTCCATTCTATCATTTTCCTCTTATATTGGTTCTAAATAGATCACTAATCATACTTTATATAAATCCCAAATGCCATTATTATCTATCTCATTTATTATTCTCCCTAATTCCTTATCCAAGAATGTTCCTCCTACCTACCTTATCGAGCATTCTTGACCTTCTATTCTTTCTATCCTATTTTAATCAAGTTTCATTTCCATTTATATACCCCTTTAAAATAACTTTAAGTAAAAGAACTTCCAATTTTATAAGGTAGGAAAAATTATCAAGTCTAACCTATGTTCCTCTTTACTTTTATTTCAAAAACAAAAAGTCCTTTTATCAAAAAAAAATTAGAACAAAAACATTTTTGCTCGATAAATTTTAAACTAAAAATTACAAGAACGTGAAATCCTTTTAAGTTAAATTATGAATTTCCAAATTTCCTCACTCTTTCAAAATAACAACTTCCAAATTTATAAAGTGAGAAAAACCTTAGGTCCAACATAGGCCCTATTTTGCATTTATTTCAGAATGAAGAATCCAGAAATTGAAAATTGTTTAACTTAGCTAATTTGAAATTAAAATTTTTAAAAATGAAAAACCCCATTTTTTAAATCTTCAAATCACATATTTACAATTATCTTTTTATAAAGTTTATCCACCATTTTGTTTTTAAAACGTTCCACTACTTTTAAAATTACATCCACTTTTCAAACTTTCACAAAATAATTGATAGTATATTTCCAAACCGACTAAAATCACTTTCTTTAAAAAAAAATTCAACTTATGATACTTAAATTTTCATCTAATAACCCTTTGAAAAGCCCTTTTAGAACATTTAAAGGAATTCTCAAAAATATTTTTATCGAATTCTTTCTCATGGGGTTGGGTTTTAGAAATTGACTTTATGTTCCTTTTTTTGAACTTTCCTACTCAACCTTTAAAGATCTGGTTATATTGTTGTGGTGATTTATGTATACCTTCTTATGAAAGATTATTTCACTACTTCTTCACATCTTTCTTTTAGATGTTAACAAATATATTGCCTCATAATATTTAATTACTACCTAACATGCTATTTCTATAAATGTCAATTGTCCGCAATAAATGGTTATAATTCTGACGGATAATTCTTCAAGTTGTTTATTTATTCATTCTAATTTTACCTATTATGTCTTCCTTATCTCTCCATAATTGGTCCATTTATATCTCTATTAAAGTCTTATAACTTCTTATTTATTCCACATTTATTGCTTCATAAATCTTGGAGTTACAACATTTTCCATTTACATTTTCTATCCCTATTATCTATTAGGAGGTTTATGTAAATGTTCTAATTACATCTAATGTGAATGTTGATGGATATTATGCTTATAGAGCTCACAATTATAAGGAATTATAGGTCAATAAAGGAGTCAAGTACCATTCAGCTTCTGAGGTGCTTCCATATGTCGTGCTTATGCTCTTCTTAGTACACTCCTTACGATACGACCTCCGCCCTATAGGTAATCAGAGTAGGAGTATAAATTTAACTCTAGTTATTTTTCCAACTCATAGTCGCTTCGACCATCCTTTTGAAATATGGTCGCAACTACTTCTATAGTTGGAATTTATAGAGTTAGACTTATCTTCACAATAAGTATATATATTTATACAACGTGGGGTTTTCGAAAAATACTTTTCAAAAATAACAAATACGCCACTCATACATATACTTTTTCTCGTTGATTGGGTAACCTAAGCTCTAATATCAATGTAACAACCTACCCCGAAACCGGCCTAAATTCCCACCTAGAAAAGGCTCATCGAAACTTAGACTCATTCCAAAACTGGCTATTGGTCGATAAAAAGAACATTACATAGCTATTTATCTATTCATTCAAAACTCACAGCGGAGGGATAAAATATAATAGCGTTAGCAAAAAAACTGGTCACTAACACCCTTGAATAGAATTGTGTAGAGAGATTAATGAAGAAAGTAAATTAAAGCAGAGAAGTAACATAGTTGAATGCAAAAGGAATAACAAAAACAAGAACACCAGATTTATAGTGGTTCAACATAATTGCCTACGTCCACTTTGAATATAATCTTCATTACTTTTCCAATCACTTGAGTATAGATACAATCCGTAAACAAACAACTTGAGTACAAATTTTAATAGAAAAGAAGTAAGTACAGAAAATGGCAGAGTATCCCTGGAGTTCTCGAAAAAAGAGGCCCCTTCAACTGTAACCCCTGCCCCTCTATTTATAGACGAAGATAGGCCGGTTTCCCTGTGCAGGCCCATGACCAAGGTAGCTCGGCCCACAAGTGTTAATTAAAATTGACCGACCCAGGCAATGCCGAACCACGTTGGCTGAACCACGTGTTGCCGACCCTTTATGGCCGAACCGGAGTCGTCTCGTAGCTGACTCGAAGCAAGCTCTCAAGGGACCCGGATCAACTTGTGGTGTATCTCGAAGCAAAACAATGCCGATCGCATCACCTTGCTATAGACCCCAAAAATATGCTAACTTCCTTGTTGTGCACCGAACCAGGTATGTCGATCCATATGTGCCGACCCACTAAGGCCAAACCATAACTGGCCGACCCACCTTCACTTTTCTACCATGACTGAACGATACATGCCGACCCACATAAGCTGAACCACTTACAACCGATCCACAAATCCGACCTCTCCAAGGCCTAACCATCCAAATCGAACCTCCTAAACATGCCGATCACATCAAGGCCGACCCCAATGTAGTCTTTCATTATAGCCGACCTACTTTGACCAAACCATTGTTGCTGACTCGACCTAGTGCATATAACCGATCGAGAATAACCGATCGAGAACAGCCGAACCGTACTCCAAGTATCGACCCATCATCCATCACACATCGACCCCTATTCATCGAGGCCGACTCAGAATAATCGCCATTATGACTCGAAGTGGACCAATCCTTGACGTTACGCTCACTTACGTTCAATTATAGCTTCTTCATCCTCCGTTTTGTAGCTAGGCCAAAGTGCCGGGTAACATTCGCCCCCCAAAGTACGTCTTGTTGCATACATGACGTGCTTTGAATCAAAGCAAGTTAAATCTCCCTAAAGAAATCCATCATGTTCCATGAATATTCGTTATCCTTCAATTTCATCCTCCCAAAGTGTCGTATCCCTCTTTGGTTGTCTTGACGCTTGGTCGATTCTCAATAGTATAAATCCGGGATTGCATTCCATCAGTGGCTATCCGTGTCTGGTTCTACATGACTAGTAAGCTTTGGCTGTCTGATCAAGTCTTTTCTTTAATAACTCCATGTGAAAAATCAATTTCTATCGATTTCAAGAAACCAAATTTTTTGAATATACACGTGCACGTTTGGGTACATGTTTTTGCCATTGGTTCCCGGATGCGTTTTACATGCTCATGAGTCGTCATAGATTTCTTCTAGTGTGATTGCAATTCGATTGCAATTCCTTGTTTATATTTTCTGTGAAATAAGGGTTGTAATCAACCACTCGATGAGAGGGACTCCAAGTTCTTCATGGATGACGACCTTGGAGCCGTAAGTAAGGGTGAATAGAGTATGGCAAGTTGCAGACTCACAGTGGTTCTACAAGCCAATAATGCTACTGGTAGCTTATTCACCCATTTACCTCTAGCCTTTTCTAAACCTCTTTTCAAAATAGACTTTATGATTTTGTTCACAGCTTCAACCTATCCATTTGCTTGAGGGCGAGCAAATACCGCAAATTTCTTTTCAATATGATGCCGACAGTAGAAGTTTTGAAATTTAGATTGTCGAATTGGGCTTCATTACCAGTTATAATTGTTCATGGAAGGTCATAATGATAGATGACATTCCAGATAATGAATTTGATTATTTTCTTTGTCTTGTTCGTGGTTAAAAGTTTTACTTATGCCCATTTGGTGAAGTAATCAACTACTACGATGGCGTATCTCGCAGCACTTTTAGGATCGGCAAGAAGATGATGATGTCAATGCACCCAAGTGGCGAATGGCTATGGACTAGCCATTTGAGTAATTTCCATCGACGGGGCTCTCGGATTTTTTGCAAACATCTTGCACTCGTCGCATTGTCTAGCATTATCAACTGCATCTTGATTGATAGTTGGCCAGTAATACCCGTAGTAGAGTATTTTCTTTGTCAGGGTTTGCCCCTTGATGTAATTGCCACATTCTTCTTCATAGACTTCGCTCAAGACTCATTTGATATCATCATAGGTGATACACTGAAGCATGGGAATGGATAAACTCCTTTCTACACATGACTTCTTCTTGGATGATTTGGCATGAAGCTTTGAGGAGGATCTATCATTTTCCATTCCTCCATTCAGTAAGAATTCCTCATTGTAGATAGTCTTTGATAGGAGTCAACTATGGCCCCTTTTCTGGCTCTGCCTCCAAGATCTAGCCGATATCCATCCATCAATGCTTGGAATATTAAGTATTTCAACCGAAACAAAGTATGTCCGCTGCACGTCCCTGATACTGGCCAGCTTGGCCAGTGACTTGACTCTTTTCATTTCGTTCGTTGAGAATGTGTGTAATGATGTAATACGTGAAGTCGGTTTGTAAATCTTGGACCCGGCCGAGATAAGGAGCAAGATAATGCCCCCGGAAAGATTAACTTCCTTAACTTTGCATACTACCAATCAAGAATCACAAAAGATATGTAAAGTTTCCACTCCAAGTTCTCTAGCAAGTTTGAGGTTGACGGTCGAGGCTTCATACTAAGCATCGTTGTTTGTTACAAGGAAATCGTCTTTCAGGACGTAGTAGATCGATCATTCCTCAGGAGTCATTAACACGACTCCAGCACCATAACACTGATCATTGGATGCTCCATTCACGTACATTTTCCATCTATTGGTTGGTTCTCCACTACTCTTTGAGTAGTCGTCTGATGCAGTGAATTCAGATATGAGGTCTGCTAATTTCCGTCCTCGGATAGCTCTTCGAGAGAAATAAGTGATATCAAATTGGCTTAGTTCAATATTCTATTTAAGTAGTCTTTCAAATGTCTCAGGTCGTTGTATGACCTATCATAATGGCTGTTAGGGCATAGACGTTAATGGGGCGAGCCTAAAAGTAAGAGCAGAGATTTCATGATGAAATCAATAGACATTACACTAGCTTTTGTAGCTTCGGGTCGATATTCAATGCATGGCTCACGATAGTCGGTGAAATCAAACACGCATGTCATAATGGGTCCAAGGAAACATATCATCATTTATTCAGAGAAACCCAACTAATTCTTTTATCATCATTGCACTGAGCCGTGATCTGATCGTCAGTACCCGTGAAGGGTCGCCATGGTTGACTGTAATGTCAACTGTCAGCTTAGCGGGTGGAATCTCAGATTCTTTGAGTTCAAATGTAACTATTTTGCGTAACATTCAATGTGAAATATAGTTGGGACGGTCAATGTTGATGGTTACTATGGTCGAATCCTAGAGTCTTGTCATGAGTTATTAAGTCTGATAGTAAAGGGCTTTGAATGCTCTGATCGATTATCTGCAAATGGCCAAAGATCAGGCTTAGAAGCACGTTGAAGAAAATGTCGAGTAGGGGTCAGCCTCGAGTTGCGTGAAGCTGCATAGCTGGATCTTGCTTTGAGCTTGAATTTGCTTGTATATTCGAGTAACGCGCTTTCCATTCAACGCATTCATGATCCTTTACCCATCCTTTGGGTTGGAGTGATAGTCAGTTGCCCACGAGCTTAGGCATCGATTTAATGATTCTATCTCTAGGCATTCTTTCGGTCGTAGCCTTGATTAGTCGTAAACACTATATATAAGTTTCAATATTGATCAATCACAGCTAGTCTTTGGATGATCACGCTTCTGCTCCCTGTCTCGGGTTGATAAATATACTACGTGGATGGTTGAGTCTCGCCCTAGCTATGTTTATATTCCCACCTAAACTCCAAAGACATAGAGTTGATCGGTGAATAGTCGGTTCACATTCATCCTGCTTCTTACTCGTGCCCCCAAGTCTGGGGCATATACCGATAAGTAGGAAGGCCAGCCATGCCCACTTTAGCTCTACTCTCTTTCCCGTTGAATCGTGGAATCAGGTCAGTTGATGGGAGGCTGAGTCTCGCCTATCCTGGATTGTATTGTGGTTTTTCATTCCAAGGGGAATACTTCGATGCCTCTTCAGTTTCTGGGCGTAAGTTAGGTACTGGACGGTCAGCCACGTCCACTTTGGTTCACGTTCTGTACTCAGATCTCGGGGCAAAGTTGGCTCAAGTGCAGTCGAGTCATGCTCATCCAGTTTCATACTCCTCCTGACGGATCGAAGGAGGGTGCTGGAGAATTAATGACCAAGTCTTCATGGTTTACTCTCCTTTCCACACTCTGGTGGTCATAGTTTTTCAAGGGACATTCGGGTCACATTCGTATGTGCTTGGTGCGGATCGATATTGACCCTCGATCTAAGGTATGATATAGTCGGTCGCCCGTAGCTTTGAGTGCCATTTTGATTGGTTCTGTATTGAGGCCTCCTTGCAGTCGTTGCCTTAAGTTGTAAAGAACGCCAAGCTAGAGCTATAATGAGCTGTCGTGTTCAGCTTTTAGTGATTTGTACTCCTACTCCCAACATTGATTTGGCTAGGCCACAAGTCGGATGGTCGAATTCCATCCATAGTGAGTTAATACTCCCCCTGTCGATTTCAGGCCGAAGTTTGCGGGCTAGAGAATGGTCGGAATCCACTCATCTATTTATCGATGTTTATATGCCACTCTGCATTCTAGTGACTTAGAGTTATTCTTCCCCCGGTCGACTTGCACCTAATTTGTGTTCATGCTTCAGTCCACGCTTCGGGGACTTAGAGATTTGTCGAACTGTTTGTGCTCTAGTCCACAGTTTGAGACGTAGAGATTTTCATCAAGTCGTTTATACTCTAGTCCGCGCTCTAGGGACTCAGAGTACTCTAGTCCGCTTCAGGGACTTAGAGGTTTTTCTCAAATCGTTTATACTCTAGTCTGCTTCAGGGACTTAGAGATTTTTCTCAAGTCATTTATACTCTAGTTCGCGCTCTGAGGACTCAGAGTGATCTAGTCCGCTTCAAGGACTTAGAGATTTTGTCAATTCATTTATACTCTAGTCTGCGCCTTAGGGACTCAGAGTACTCTAGTCCGCTTCAGGGACTTAGAGATTTTTCTCAAGTCGTTTATACTCTAATCCATGCTCTGGGGACTCAAAGTACTCTAGTCCGCTTCAAGGACTTAGAGATTTTCGTCAAGTCATTTATACTCTAGTCCACGCTTCGGGGACTCAGAGTACTCTAGTCCGCTTCAGGGACTTAGAGATTTTTGTCAATTCATTTATACTCCAGTCCGCACTCTGGGGACTCAGAGTACTCTAGTCCGCTTCAGGGACTTAGAGATTTTCGTCAATTCGTTTTTACTCTAGTCCGTGCTCTGGGGACTCACAATACTCTAGTCTACTTCAGGGACTTAGAGATTTTTCTCAAATCATTTATACTCTAGTCCGTGTTCTGGGGACTCAGAGTACTCTAGTCCACTTCAACGACTTAGAGATTTTTCTCAAGTTGTTTATACTCTAGTCCGCGCTTTAGGGAGTCAGAGTACTCTAGTCCGCTTCAGGGACTTAGAGATTTTTCTTAAGTCGTTTATACTCTAGTTCGCACTCCGGGGACTCAAAGTGCTCTAGTCCGCACTCTGGGGACTCAAAGTACTCTAGTCCGCACTCTGGGGACTCAAAGTACTCTAGTCCGCTTTAGGGACTTAGAGATTTTTCTCAAGTCTTTTATACTCTAGTCCGCACTCTGGGGACTCAGAGTACTCTAGTCCGCTTCAGGGACTTAGAGATTTTTCACAAGTCATTTATACTCTAGTCCGCGCTCTGGGGACTCATAGTACTCTAGTCCGCTTCAGGGACTTAGAGATTTTTCTCAAGTCGTTGATACTCTAGTTCACGCTCCGGGGACTCAGAGTGCTCTAGTCCGCTTCAGGGACTTAGAGATTTTTGTCAATTCATTTATACTCTAATCTTCTTCAAGGACTTAGAAATTTTTCTCAAGTCGTTTATACTCTAGTCTGCGCTTTGGAGACTCAGAGTACTCTAGTTCGCTTCAGGGACGTAGAGATGTTCGTCAAGTTTATACTCTAGTCCGCGCTCCGGGGACTCAGAGTACTCTAGTCCGCTTCAGGGACTTAGAGATTTTTCTTAAGTCGTTTATACTCTAGTCCGCGCTCCGGGGACTCAGAGTACTCTAGTTCACTTTAGGGACTTAGAGATTTTTCTCAAGTCGTTTTTACTCTAGTCCGCGTTATGGGGACTCCGAGTACTCTAGTCCACTTCAGGGACTTAGAGATTTTCGTTAAGTCATTTATACTCTAGTCTGCGCTCTGGAGACTCAAAGTACTCTAGTCCACTTCAGAGACTTAGATATTTTTCTCATGTCATTTATACTCTAGTCCATGCTCCGGGGACTCAGAGTACTCTAGTCCGCTTCAGGGACTTAGAGATTTTTCTTAAATCGTTTATACTCTAGTCCGCGCTCTGGGGACTCAGAGTACTCTAGTCCGCTTTAGGGACTTAGAGATTTTCGTCAAGTCATTTATACTCTAATCCGCGCTCTGGGGACTCAGAGTACTGTAGCCCGCTTCAAGGACTTAGAGTTTTTTCTCAAGTCATTTATACTCTAGTCCACGCTCCGAGGACTCAGAGTACTCTAATCTGCACTTTGGGATTTGGAGATTTATTGTCGAGAGCAGTCGTATTTCCACCCGTTTAATTTCTACTTTATTTACTATCTCGAGGCTAATGTTGTCGAATGAATGGTTGAACCACGTTTGCTCATGGAATGGGATTCTATCCCCAGCATCAAGGATGAAACTTGAAAAATGGATGATCGATTCTCGTTCGCTTGGTGATTGTAGCTCTTCCAATCAAGTCAAGGAAGGAGGTATATGATAGATGGTTAATCACATCCATGCCGGAGTTGGATAATCAAGTGTTGCACAATTTGCTTCGTTTCTCTTTCTAGAAAACAAGGATAATGGATTAGTGAGAAGACAAATTAAGTCGCATATGTTTCAGGATGCATTCGTGTCCATGTATTGAGAGCGGTTGTTGACGAGTAGGTAGTCCATCACAGCCACTTCAAATCGGGCTTTCGAAGTGCTTCTTATATTCAGGGCATGAGTTGATGTGTAGATGATAAAATCACGTCCACTCTGGTTAGATCCCGGCATCACTGAGCTTCATGAGAGGCATATGTATTTTGTCGAACTTTGTTTTATGACTCGATTTGAGTGGATGATCGGGCCATATTCATTCCAAGCCTTGCTTAGGTCCCCAAGTCAAATGTGGAGGTCGATGAATGGATGGTCGGTCATGTTCGCTTTGTATTGGGCTCTGACCGTGACGACCTTTTCAACCTCTAGTCCTTGGCCCCAAATCAAAGGCACATGGTTGATGATGAGCGATCGAATCATGCTCGTCTTGATGAAACTCCACAGGTCTGATCAAGGTCTGCGTGGATTGGTTGGCGGCCAATTCTGAGTACTTGGTCACCTGCATCGTGGATTGGTGGACTCTCTCGAAGTTGGTTTTCAGTACCACTCTGAGTCACGAGTCTCCAAGTAGAGGCTATCGATTGAATCTTTCAAAGAGCATATGGGTCGAATTTTGAGATCTTGTTTTGTCTACTAGAATCAGAGTCCTTAGCCAACGAGCCTGCATTGTTATTTTTCCTAGCCTACTCCACTCCTGCACACTTTGGTTTTGATTCATTTTGTAACAAAAACGATCCATGGTCGTAGGAGGCTCTCCAGCTAACTAGTTGTCAAATTATAGCTAGAGGTCGACTCCCTTCAAACGTGATCAATATGATATCCTTGTTAGCATTTGGAACAAATTTTTTGGAGTCAAACTTTGGTTTGTTTGGAGTCACTAAATTCGAAGTGCTGGGTCAGTGAAGAATGGTGCTTGGAGTCATCTTGGCATTTTCCTAGAGTCATATCATCTATGTTCTCCAACCTTTGGGAGTATCGTTTGAGTAGCGGCTGCTTGTCCGTTTCCTTGTTGCCATTTAGAAGCTGCCGCTTGATCCTCTATGCCCTGGTCGGTCATAGGATGTAAGGGAAGTGGATAGAATGTTCCTTCATTAGGTTGAGTTTTGAATTCATTATGCGGAGGCACTGCGCTGCGGCTAGTGTCAGATGGTTTTTTGAGAGAGGGATCGGTATACAGTAGAGGGATTGGTATACACTGGATGGATCGATATACATGCGATCGATAACACCAGGTCGGTAACGCCGGGTCGGTATACACTCTGGGTCGGTAACACTGGGTCGGTAGCACTGGGTCGGTATACTCTAGGTCGGTATACACTGGGTCGGTATACTATGGGTCGGTATACATTGGGTTAGTAGCACTGGTCGGTATACTCTGGGTCAGTATACACTGGGTCGGTATACTCTAGGTCGGTATACACTAGGTCGGTAACACTGGGTCGGTTTACTCTAGGTCTGTATACACTAGGTCAGTAACACTGGGTCGGTATACTCTGGGTTGGTATACACAGGGTCGGTATACTCTGAGTCGGTATACACTGGGTCGGTAACACTGGGTCAGTATACTTTGGGTCGGTAACATTGGGTCGGTGTACTCTGGGTCGGTAACACTGGGTCGGTGCATGTGGTTCTTGAAGCGATCGGTGCATACGGTTTTTGGAGCGAACATGACATATGGTTTTTGGAGCGATTGGTATACAAGCTTTTCAAAGGGATCGGTATGTAAGCTTTTTTATGAGGGGTTGGATATCTGCATTGAGAGAGAGGTCGGCTATATGAGAGATTGGCTGAATTGCCTTTAGAGAGGGGTCGGCCTTCATATAACTCCAGTGCAAACTTCAACATCCAATCCCAATAACTTGCGTACATTAGTGAATCCAATCCCATGGTTAATAGCTTCCTTTAGATATCTTTCAAATCTGAGTAGAATAGGAACTTTGATAGTAAACAACTAGATCTATCTCGCAAATATGGAAATCCACTAGTAGATGATGAGATCCAATCAAGCTGAGAATTCAATTCTCGGTGAAAGCCCAAAATGTTAGCACCAAAATTGGTCACTAACACCCTTGAATAGAATTGTGTAGAGAGATTAATGAAGAAAGTAAATTAAAGCAGAGAAGTAACACAGTTGAATGCAAAAAGAATAACAAAAACAAGAATACCAGATTTATAGTGGTTCAACATAATTGCCTACGTCCACTTTGAATATAATCTTCATTACTTTTCCAATCACTTGAGTACAAATACAATCCGTAAACAGACAACTTGAGTACTTTTAACAGCAAAGAAGTGAGTACAGAAAATGGTAAAGTATCCCTGGAGTTCTCGAAAAAAAGGTCCTTTCAACTGTGACCCCTACTCTATTTATAGACGAAGATAGGTAGGTTCCCCTGTGCAGGCCCATGACCAAGGTAGCTCGGTCCACAAGCGTTAATTCAAATTGACCGACCCAGGCAATGCCGAACCACTTTAGCTGAACCACATGTTGCCGACCCTCTATGGCCGAACCGGGGTTGTCTCGTAGCTGACTCGAAGCAAGCTCTCAAGGGACCCGGAGTAACTTGTGGTGTATCTCGAAGCAAAACAATGCCGATCGCAACACCTTGTTGTAGACCCCAAAAATATGCTAACTCCCTTGTTGTGCACCAAACCAGGTATGCCGATCCATATGAGCCGACCCATTAAGGCTGAACCATATCTGGCCGACCCACCTTAACTTTTCTACCATGACCGAACGATACATGCCGACCCACATAAGCCGAACCACTTACAGCCGATCCACATGATTTGACCTCTCCAAGGCCGAACATCCAAACCGAACCTCCTAAACATGCCGATCACATCAAGGATGACCCCAATGTAGTCTTTCATTATAGTCTACCTACTTTGACCGAACCATTGTTGCTGACTCGACCTAGTGCATATAACCGATTGAGAATAACCGACCAAGAACAGCCGAACCGCACTCCAAGTACCAACCCATCATCCATCACACATCGACCCCTATTCATCGAGGCCGACTCAGAATAATCGCCATTATGACTCGAAGTGGACCAATACTTGACGTTACGCTCGCTTACGTTCAATTATAATTTCTGCAGCCTCTGTTTTGTAGCTGGGCCAATATGCCGGGTAACAAATAGCATAAACAATACCCATTTTATTTCAAGCTTCAAATGTCACAAAATAAAACTATAACATAATGTCAACAATAACTATTACATCACTTTGTTCAAAAATACATATTTAACTTCAAATGTGTACTTCAGAAAATAGCATAAATAGATAGATAGACTAGTGCCACAAACTCCTCTCATCGTCATCTCCATCTTGATTAGTGCCTTCTTCCCTAACCTATGTTGTTAGGAGGAGGGAGTCTGTAACGACCTGTATTCTACATATTAAAGGATCGTATAATATTTATATTATTTTCATATGAGCTCATATGGTTCTAATATTTTGAGAAATGACTCATAGGGATATTTTCCACATCCATGATTTTTTGCGAATTTCTATGTGACCATTTTGACCCTATAAATCTTGTATGGAGTAGCTTTTGATAGGAGCCAAGTTAGGGTCTGAAACTAATTAGGTCATTTTACACCCTAAATGATGTTTTAAAATTAATTAAAAATACTAACAATATTTTTAGACCATATTACACCAGATATATGAATTTTAGATGATTTGGACTTGATTTGCAAAAATGTGTTCTTATGGATCCATAACCTTTACCTTAGATTTAGTTCTTAATTTAAGATGGTTTGGCTATGTGATTGTTACTGAATGTTATATGTATTGATTGCTTACTTATGCCATGCTTGAAAACGCCGATCGAATGACGACTATAGTTCTTTTTAGGGAATTCTGGGTTCTGCAGCATGGATTGGTATTGATCCATGATACTTTATCTAATGGAGACACGATCAAGGTGGGGTGGCAAGGAAGGCCCCATGATGTCATGCTTTAAGTTTCACACCGTTTGGACTTCATATGTTTGAGTTGTGGATGGACCGGTGGTTGTTGGAAGGGATGGATCAGTAAGGTTTCAAAGAATGGATCAATGAGGCTCAATAACATGGAACAATAGAGTGGCTTAGGCATGGGTCGGAGCATGGAAACGAAGTGGAGCCAAAATCATACGAATTTGGCTAAGTATGGGTTCGACCCATAGATCAGTTTTAATCCAGGGGGTTAGCCCATTAGACTCGCAACTTGTTCTAAAGCATCGGGGAGCGTGTTGGAGTGTAAATATGAAGTGTAGGATCGGTTCCTATGAATCGGTACCGATCCATGGAGATTGATCCTTTCAAGGCACAATCCATGGTGGAGCATGAGGAGCCATGCTGGAGCTTATGTGTGATGTGTAGGATCGGTAGTGATGGTTCAGTGACCATGGATTAGTGTGGATGGTTCGGTCTTCATTGATCGGTACCTGTAAAAGGGTTTTGTTCCAAACTTGACGAGATTGATATGGGGTGATAAGAAAGGCCTTATAAGGCTACACTCCAAGTTTCAGATCGTTTGGAGTTCGTATGCTCGAGTTATGGTCATTTGACGACAGATAGCTATACTTCGAGGGGCAGAGTAGGCGACGCCAAGTCGGATTGAGGGGACTGTTGGAGGCAGGTTACGGGATGCACGATGACACTCTATGACGTATGATGGTTGTCTAAAGTAGTTCCCAACCTAGACGACTTCATATGGGAGTTGTAAGTACGGTTCTGGGATGAACTCTGCTGCGGGTGATGTGTGCAAATAGATCGTTGATATTCATAGGTTTTGAAGTGTACTCGTGAAGCAAGGGTATGTAACGACACTCACTTGGGTTACGATGTGCCCTGGATCAAACGATGACCTAATCCATTTACCCTGGAATATTAGATGGGTAGTCTGGTTCTTGGTTTTCTAAGTGGCATGGATTCGAGTACCAAGAAACCGGGACGTTGACTAGTCCTTGATTATACGATGGGGTCATACGAGTATCATATATCCAACTCAGTAAGCGAGTGAATATGAGGATGGATGATGGATGCTATGTTTGTTTGATCGTTTCTATCATTTGAGGGATGTCACACGATGTAGATATTACTGATGCTGATATCTTGACACCCTTAGTACCTTGATACACAGTATACCCATGATGACTATCATAGTGTAGTGTATATCCCTTATATGCGCTAACTCTGTGGATGAAGGGATATGTCATGTATGATTTTCCATACCATTTGTCCTAGTTTATTGCCTTTATAGTATTTGATATTTCTACCGCTCACACTAGACTGTTGTCTGACCTGGAGTTTTATGCTTTTCTTCCTATTACTCTGGGTACTCCTAAATGAGTAGATTAAGGATATTAGGTTTGGTAAGCACGTGGAGCTGGATAGGTGGCGAGTAGGAGGTTGTTCTCTGATATTATTATATGTACTCATTTGCTATTCCGCTACACAGCACTATGGAGCTTGCTAGTGCCTTACTATTTAGAGATAGTTTTTATGAGTTATTATTTGATGTATAACTCTATTACTTATGCTATTTACTGTATGGATTTATATACTCTAATCCTGTAATTTATTCAGTTATTTACTATCTCGCCAGATTTATATCTGAGATATAAACTATTATATTTTATCTGATGTGTTGTGAGATATATGACATGTTCTATGTTGTTGATTTACTTTACAACCATTGATGATCGCACCACATCAACCAAGCACTGCTGCAGCGCACTATAGAGGTATATTGGGTGTCGATGGTGTATGGTGGTTGTCACATTTGGTATCAGAGCTTAGGTTGTGTTGTTTAACCTAAGTGATACCAGGATCCAGTAGAGATAAGGTAGTAGTTCTCACCTTAGACTAGATCGAGAGTGTGTATATACACACACACATGAGAGCGCTTACTTGTTATATATTTTGGTTTTCGGAACTATATAGTAGTTTATATAGTATATAAGTCGCACTGCACATACGAGTACTACTTAAGCAGAATTCCTAATAGAGAGACTGATCGTCCTTATTACAGATTGAACGATGAGTCACCAAACAAGGAACGCTGCTAGGAACTCCATCTCTGGAGTCAAGGAGGGAGCTGGCTTGGGAGCTGCTAATCTTGATTTGCAGACCATATTTAATACTATGATGAGGAACATGCAACAAAATGCTCAAGGAGGGAGCTGGCTTGGGAGCTGCTAATCTTGATTTGCAGACCATATTTAATACTATGATGAGGAACATGCAACAAAATGCTCAAGTAGCCACTCCAAATGTTGCTATTGATGGCGGTTCTCTAGTGCAAGCGCCCAAAGTCGATTTCGCTAAGCTGATCAAGGACTTTGCTAGTCTTGATGGCAAACTGTTCCAAGGAACAAAATCAGCAATAGAAGTGTAGGATTGGCATAATACCTACAAAAGGATTTTTGATGACTAGAGCCGGATGATGCTATGAAAAGGCGATTGGCTTCCTGACATCTTCAAGGGCAAGCCATGAATTGGTGGAATGCAGTGAGGGCTGTCACTCCCAAGGATCAGCACACCTAGGACCAGTTCAAAGCTAGATTTGAAGAGAAATTTATTCCTGCAGCTCAGAAGTCGGCTCTATTCTGTAAGTTTGTGGATCTAAAGCAAGGGGATATGACTGTTTTCGAAAAAATTGCTGAGTTCGATGCTCTGTCAAAATATTTGATGTCCTTCATTGACACTCCATTAAAGAAGAATAGGAAATTTATCATTGGATTAGACGACTGATTGGGAGAGCGGTTCATGGGTGAATTGAGGAGACCTTTGAGAGAATAGTCGAGAAGGCCCCAAGGCATGAAAGTCTATATCTGAAACCAAAAGCCATTGTTCCTAAAGAAGAACTAAAGCTGCAATCAACCGTAGAGGTAAGAAGATAGGGAACAACAAGAAGAAGCAGTTTCAGAACAAAGATGTCTAAAGAAGAAAGTCAAGGCAAGACTGATTTTCTACAACTGCAAAGAGAAAGGTCACTATGTACGAGACTGCAAAGCTAAGGGGAAAAATGCTACAACTGCAACAAGCTTGGACATATTAAGAAGGAATGTCCCGAGTTGCCTAAGAAAAAGCAAGTGGTGAAAGCATATGCTGTCAATGCTGTTCCGACTTCGTGGAATGCTCCATCGATGAAAGAGAAGGGGAAAGGCATCATTATGCAAGGTATGCTTTCCATTTATGATGTTCCTATACGATTTTTTTGATACCTGGGTTTCACATTCCATCATATCCAGTGACTTAATAGATAGATGAGGATTAAGACCCAAAATAGTTGACCAACCTTTGATTATGACGAACCCTGTTAGAGGCTCCACTAGCCTATGTATGGTTTATCATGGTTTGGTCTTATCGAGTCATGAATGCTCTTTTTATTATGATTGTTTCATTTTGGGTTTCATTGGGTTTGGTATCATTTTGGGATAGACTGGCTTCATAGATACGTAGCAGTGTTGGATTGTGAGAAGTCATTAGTGACGGTAGCGTTAGATGACAGGCGGACGGTAGTGTTAGGCTCCTAGATGATGATGTGATGGTTAGTTTTTTATATTCGCTCGATATCTCACATGACAAGTTGTCATCAGTGCCTATTACTAGAGAGTATCCTGATATATTTAAGAAAGTGACCGGACTTCCGCCATACAGAGAGATCGAGTTCTGTATTGATTTTTTTAAAGATGCCAGACCGATAGTGATGCCTCTAAGGAGGATGGAACCTGGAGAGCAGAGAGAGATTAAGGTGCAGGTGAATGACCTTTTGCAAAGAGGATTCATTCAAAGAAGTATATCTAAGTGGGGGCGCCAGTAGTATTCGCCATGAAGGCGAACGACTCTCTTAGATTATGTGTTGATTACCATGAGTTGAATAAAGTGACAAAGAAGAAAAAGTACCCACTCCCACATATTGATGATTTGTTCGATTAGGTTCATGGTGCTAGAGTATTTTCTTAGTTGGATCTTGCGATGGGATTTCACCAACTAAGAGTGGCGAAGGAGAGTGTGCCGATTACCGTGTTCCATACGCCGTCTAGTTTCTATGAGTGGTCGGTTATGTCGTTTGGGCTAACCAATGCATCGACATACTTTATTGATCTCATGAACCTTGTCCTCAAGGGTCTGCTAAATAAATTCGTGCTTGTGTTCATCGACGATATTCTTGTCTATTCACGAATAGAGGAAGAACACAAGACATTGAGGATTGTATTAGAGGTGTTGAGAGAGCACCGACTGAAGGCGAAGTTTTCTAAATGTGACTTCTAAAGGAGAGAAGTGCGATTCTTGGGTCACGTTATTTCTGAGCATGACATTGTCGTTGATCTTGCAAAAGTTGCCGCAGTCTGAGGTTGGATTAGACCCAAAAATGCTACGGATATGATATGCTTCTTAGGGTTGGCTGGATATTATAGACGATTCATCCAGGACTTCTCTAAGGTAGCAACACCGTTGACTCACTTGACGAAAAAGAATCAGACTTTTACTTGAAATGCAAAATTTGAACATGCATTTGTGAGTCTGAAGGAGAAGTTGACGAGTACACCAGTATTGACTATTCTGTGCGGGAATGAGGAGATGATGGTATACACTGATGCTTGTGGTACCAGATTGGATGCGGTATTGATACAGAAAGGCAAGGTTATTGATATGCTAGTCGACAGCTGAAGCGACATGAAAAGAAATACTTGACCCCGACCCATGATTTAGAGTTAGCAGCGATTGTGTTTGTGTTGAAGGTTTGGAGGCACTATCTTTTAGGAGAGAGGTTCGAGTCATTCACCGACCACAAATCATTGAAGTGCCTCTTTTCGCAAAAGGATCTTAACCTTCATCAACAGTGATGATTAGAGTTCCTGGCCTCCTATAACTTTGATATTGCATATACACCCAGGAAAGGTAATGCAGTTGCTGATGCCTTAAGTAGGAGACATGCCAACTTGGGAGCTATGTTCCTAAAGTGGACGCGGTTAGAGTATATTGTTGATTATGATTTTCGACCAAGATGTGAGCTAGGGCTAGATATGTTGGCGAACTTGACTATCGAACCTACTCTAATTGAGCAAATTGGTACTAGTTAGAGGCGCGATGCTAGATTAACTAAGATCATTTCTAAGTTTGAAGCAGGAGTAGAGTCTAAGGACATGAGACAGTACAGACTCGACCGAGACATTTGGCTACGTAAAGATAGGAGATTGTTTGTTCTCGATGTTGATGAGTTAAGGGATAAGGTGCTCAGAGAGTGCCATCATTTGAGATTGATTATTCATCTAGGTGGTAATATGATGTACCGCGATATGAAGTAGACCTACTATTGGGAAGGGATAAAGAAAGACGTTGGGAAAGTCATCTCGAAATGCATAATCGCCAGTTGGTTAAGGCAGAGCAAAGGAAGCCCAATGGTCTGATGCAACCACTAGAAATTCCCGAGTGGAAATGGGAACAAGTATCGATGGATTTCATTAATGGACTGCTAAGGACTTGAGCAGGGTATGACAACATTTGGGTCATACTCGATCGATTAACCAAGAGTGCCAGATTTATACCCGTTAAGTCAAGTAGAATGGCAACCAAATTAGTCCAACTGTATGTGAAATGGATAGTGTGATTCCGCGATGTGCCAAAGAGCATTGTGAGTGACCGAGACCCATTTTTCACTAGTAGGTTTTGGAAGAGCTTACAGGAGGCGTTAAGGACATAGCTGCACCTCAGCACAACTTACCACCCTCAAACCGACGGCCAAACTGAGAGAGTGAATCATATCTTATAAGATCTCTTACGTGCTTGCATACTCGACTTTAGAGGCTCATGGGATGATCACTTACATTTTTTTGAATTCACATACAACAACAGTTATTAGTCTAGCATCGATATGGCACCATTCGAGGCATTATATGGCCGACTGTGCAGCGTTCCTTCGTATTTATGGGAAGCGGGCGATAAACTAATACTAGGGTTAGATATGGTTAGAGAAACATCAAAGAAGATCGAGATCATTCAGCAATGGATGAAAGTTGTCCAAGACAGGTAGAAAAGCTACGCTGATAAGAGACGTCAAGATTTTGAGTTCTCTGTTTGTGACATGGTATTTGTCAAGATCTCTCCATTGAAGAATGCCATTTGGTTGAGCAGTAGATGGAAGTTGGTATCGAGATTTGTTGGTCCTTTTTCGATATTAGAGAGGATTAGGAACTTTGCTTACAAGTTGACTTATCTCAAATAATGGTGGGAGTGCACAATATCTTCATGGCTCTCATTTGTGAAAATTTATGCATGACTCAAGCGTAACTATCGCACCGGATCAGCTAGATGATAATGAGATTGAACTAGAGGCTTCCAGACCTCGTAGGCCAATTCATATCGTTGGAGGTGATATGAAGCAGCTTAGGAGGAAGATGGTGAAATTGGTAAAGGTTCAATGGAGTGATAGTGAAAGTGCTTACACTTAGGAGACCGAGGAGAGTATAAGGACAACATATCCAAAGCTCTTTACTTGATGAAATTTTTTATTCATTTCTTTTACTTTCACTTATGATATCATGAAATGTACCATGGCATAGTATCCTACATGCTAGGATAGGCGTAGATATTTTCTTTTTCACTTGTTGCTATGTATGCATGTTTGATGTGTAATGGTTGCTTATGCTTGTATGTGATTATTAGGCATACGAGATGACCCTATTGACTTGATTATGAATTTTGGGGGCGAAATCCCTAAAGGGGGGGGAGTGTAACGACCCGTGTTCTACATATAGGAGGATCGTAAAATATTTATATTATTTTCAAATGAGGTTGTAAGGTTCTAATATTTTGGAAAATGGCTCTTAGGGTCAATTCCCACATCCATGATTTTTGGCTAATTTCTATGTGACCGTTTTGACTCTATAAATCTTATATGGGCTATAACTTTTGATCGGAACCAAGTGAGGGTCTTAAAGCATATCCATTGGATCCAGATGATGGTTTACCTTTCCGTAGAGTGGTTATTTTAAGAAAACAAACTTACCGTTTTCGAGGTAGGGCTGTTTGAAGTTCTCCTTGATTTTGAGCAGCTTAAGTGGGTAATTAGGGTCATTAGCTTTGAGGTCCATAACCCATTTCAATTTTTGGGTCAATGGAGTCTGATGGGACCTCATCCTCATCATTTCACAACTCCTAAAAATAGTTAAAAACCTCCATTAACCATCATTAGCCAAAAAGTAACCCTAAAACATACTTTAGTTTGACAAATTACGCCATTAAGAAGAGATTAGCATGGTTAGCACTTGGGATTAGAGATTTTCTGTTAGAGGAGCATTGGATTTCATGCCTTTTACTGTTCATTGGAGGATTTAGGTTTTACTTTGGATTGAGGTGAGTATTAGATCTCTCGCTTACTAATTAGGCTATTTTACACCCAAAATGTTGTTTTAAAATTAATTAAAAATACCAAAAATATTTTTAGACCATATTACACCAGATATGTGAATTTTAGATGATTTGGACTTGATTTGCAAAAATGTTTTCTTCTGGATCCCTAACCTTTACCTTAGATTTAGGTCTTAATTTGAGATGAGCTGGCTATATGTTCATTACTGAGTGTTATATGTATCGATTGCTTATTTATGCCATGCTTGAATGGTTGAAACGCCGATCGAATGGCGACTATAGTTCTTTCTTGGGAATTCTGGGTTCTACATCATGGATTGGTACCGATCCATGATACTCTACCCATTGGAGGTGTGATCGAGGTGGGGTGGCAAGGAAGGCCCCATGATGCCGTGTTTTAAGTTTCACATCGTTTGGACTTCATATGTTCGAGTTGTGGATGGATTGGTGGTTGTTGGAATGGATGGATCAGTGAGACTTCAATGCATGGATCGGTGAGACTCAATAGTGTGGGTCGGTATGGTGTCTTGGGCATGGATCGGACATGGAAACGAAGTGGGACCAAGATCATACAAATTTGGCTAAGTATGGGTTCGACCCCATGTACGATATCGATCTATAGGGGTTATCCCATTAAACCCGCGACTTGTTTTGGAGCATGTGGGAGCATGTTGGAATGTAAATATGAAGTGTAGGATCGGTACTGATCCATAGGGAATGACCTAATTAAGGCATGATCCATAGAGGAGCATGGGGAGGTGTGTTGGAGCTTATGAGTGAAGTGTGGGATTGGTAGCGATGGTTCGATGGCCATGGATTGATGAGGATTGTTCGGTTTTCATAGATCGGTACCTATCCATTGGTTTTGTTCCAAATTTGATGAGATCGATATGGGGTGACAAGGAAGGCCCCATAAGGCTACACTCCGAGTTTTAGATCATTTAGAGTTCGTATGCTCGAGTTATGGTCATTTGGCATTGGATAGCTATACTTTGAGTGGCAGAGTAGGCGATGACGATTTGAATTGAGGGAACTATTGGAGGTGGGTTACAGAACGCACGGTGATACTATATGACTTATGATGGTTGTCTAGAGTAGTCCCCAACTGCAATGACTTCAGACTGGAGTTATAAGGACAGTTTGGGGATGAGCTCTACTGTGGATGATGTGTGCAAAGGGACCGTGGATATTCGTAGGTTTCGTAGTGTACTCGTATAGAGGGGGTATGTGAGGTCGCTCACTAAGGTTACAATGTGCCTTGGATCAAACAATGACCTGATCCATTTACTCTAGACTATTAGATGGGTAGTCTAGTTCCTGGCCTTCCAAGCGGCATGGATTCGAGTACCAAGAAACCAGAATGTTGAGTAGTCCTTGACTATACGATGGGGTCATATGAGTATCATATATCCAACGCATTGAGCAAGTGAATGTGAGGATGGATGCTATGTTGGTTTGAAATTTTCTATCACTTTATGGATGTCACACGATGAAGATATTGCCGATGCCGATATCTAGACACCCTTAGTACCTTGATATATAGTACACCCATGATAACTATCATAAAGTAGCATATATCCCTTATATGTGCTAACTCTGTGGATGCAGGGACAAGTCAGATATGATTTTCCATACCATTTGTCATGCTTTATTACCTTTATAGTATTTGAGATTTCTACTGCTCACACAAGACTGTTGTCGGACCTAGTGTTTTGTGCTTCGCTTCCTATTAATATGGGTACTCTTAATTGAGTATATTAGGGATATCAGGTTTGGTGAGCACGTGGGGTGGATAGGTGGCGAGCAAGAGGCTATTCTCTCGTATTATTATATATCTACTCATTTGCTATTCCGATGCACAATGCTATAGAGCTTGCTAGTGCCTTACTATTTAGAGACAGTTTTTATGAGTTATTATTTGATGTATAACTCTATTACTTTTGTTATTTACTGTATGGATCTATATACTCTGATGCCGTGATTCATTGTCTCGCCTGTTTTGTAGCTGAGATCTTTACTATTATATTTTATTCGATGCGTTGTGAGATATTTGACAGGTTCTATGCTGTTTATTACTTTACAACCATTGATGATGGCCCCATATCAACCAAGCACCGCTATAGCACCCCATATAGGTATATTGGATGTCGACGGTGTTGGGTGGTCGTCATAGAGTCAGAACAACAATATTTGGTGAAAGAAAATCTCGAGCCTTCCTATATCAGTAGTTGGGTAGTATAATTTAAATAAGGATGTGTCTTTTGCATTTAAACTATTTTCAAAACCATTTAATACTTCATACAAAGGGAGGAGGCATGCCCTCAAACAATCACCTAATACCTTCAATCCCCGAAGTAGGTTCTCTCATAATGAATTACCCATAATCATCGTTATTAATATCTATCAATGCAAAAGATAGAACCCAAGCCACATAATACCTATTAATGGAAAATAGGCAGACTTTGACCATTTAAGACCTTAATTTAGGTAGACCCCCCATCATTTAATATCTATTCCCAAGGCGAATCCACACAGGTCTCTATCTAGCTAACATTGCACAGAAATCTCTTCAGACACTTAATACTTTCTATTAAAGCAGACCTTCCCGAGATATCCTTAATCGCGCCTAAACCCAATCCCGACAATTTAATACTTCATATAAGGGAAAGAGGTGGGCCCTCAAACAATCACATAATACCTTCAATTCTCTGAAGAACGTCCTTCCTATTTTGACTCATACCCTATGGAGACGTCTCATATTAGTCTAACTATTCGTAGGAACTTGTAGTCAGATTAGCTGGGCAGATTTATCCTATAGAATTAGGACTATCAGCTTATCAATCGTGGTTACTTATTTTAGGTGATGTCTCGCATCAGCCCCAAAGTCACACTACTGGTAGCTAGATTAGCTGGGTAGACTTCTACATGCTTTTGACTGACCTCGTATCCCTATAACTTAGTCATATTTCATAACGCTCTCTAAGTGTATTATCACTCGTCACCATATTCATTAATTAGGCCTTATAAGAAATCCTTCTTTTTTCGCCTAATTAATTATTTTCCTAAAGGGGATTTAAACGACAATTATTAGCATAATTAAGTATGCAATTAATACATTACAATTATATGTTTTTACTCTAATTTATATGCATATAAGTACGCATTTATTAGACGTGCAGAGATTACGCCCTAAACTAACGTTTTAAATGTTAAAGCTTTCAATGTTATACAAGTCTTATTTTCATAATAGCATTATTAGAATTTTTACCATAAATCCAATATTCCAAAATCAAATCAGTAGACTTATACTTAGAAACCAATTCCAACTTATTTTATATTAAAACAAGGTGGAATTAATTTAAAGGACAAAAATTTGTATATTTTTAGCATCAAGGACACGACCTCAATATTTTAACCACAAGGACAAACATTCTCCTAAAAATTATTCATAAGGACAAACATTCTTTCAAAATTATTCATAAGGACAAACATTTTTTCAAAACTGCTACCGAACTAAAAACTGATACCTAAAAACTGCTACCGATAACTACAAATTGATACCTAAAAACTTAAAAACTGATACTTAAATAAAGTTGTCCTTCAGGCTAAAATAGCGAAGGTCCATCCTTGAGGCAAAAATGCTGAGAAATTTTGTCCTTGACAATAATTTCCTGTTAAAACAATGGAATACAACAATAATTATAGAAACTTTCAAATTTATAGGTTTTACGCTCTATTCATCTTTTTTTTACATAAAATTAGACAAAGTAGTTTTTAGTAAATTTGTAGAAATAGGCCGTGTAAACTACGAGTAAGAATTTATTTCTTACACACCATTTCTAAATCAAATCCCTTAATCAAATCTAAAGAAAAAGGATAAGAAATGGAATAGAAGGTAACACATATATTGCAAAATCCACTCCATTATTTTAATACAAAGCAATTAAGTTGACATTTTGATTTGGGGAAATTTTATGGATTTTTAATGTGATGTCTTTGTAATCCAAAACTCCCCAGGGCATATATCAAATTCAAACTACACTATTCAATTACTAAAATAGGAAAACCAAGGTTTCCACTCATATAGTTCCTTAGCCTTGCCTTCTCTTTGATTTGACATGCCTTCAATAAACCCTTTTAGATCTCTTCTTTTTGATATATGCAGCAAGGGATTTGTATATACGTTAGATTCAGAAAATTAGAGGTTTGGAGGAGAAGAAGTTTAGAAAATAAACAATAAACAAAGATTGATATGTAGGAATTTTTACCTGAAACCCTAATGGAGTTTTCTGAATCTATGAAGAGATGAACAGATAAGCTTTGCTATATTCCTAAAATATTTTGTGAATAAAAGTAAGGGGAGTAGGTTCTTATTTATAGTGGTTGGAATGGACCAGAACCGTCGGATTTAAGTCGGTTTAAAACTATAAAATTCGGACGTTCATTATTGAAAACCCTAGTCGCCACCCTTTGTCCACTGGTCGACCGCTAGTGGTCGACCGATCATGTGTCACAGGTCGACCGGTGATATTTTGATAACGTTAATTTATTTGTTTCCGTTGTCTATTTTATTTCCTTCCTTAATTGCAATTTAACATTAATATTAATTTTAACGTTTACTTAACCCACCAAGTCTAATTGCCGTTGCTTTTGAATTTCAAATTTGTAAATTAATTATTTATTTGAATTTGAATTCTATTTAAATTATTTTAAACCCAAAAACTTCAAATGCTCATAAATGCCACGTCTGGGCTCCGTTTTCAACATATTATGTATGGAAATTGATCAAAATTTTGCCACGAACGTAACAGTATAACTTTCATGGTGAAATTCTAGCTTTTGTAAAATTTCAATTTTTAACTCTATCTTATATAAATTTGTTTATCAAATTTATTTATTTATGGTTGATTTTATGGGTTGTTACAAATGTCTTAGAACTCACCCTTATAATTATGCTCTATAATGTTTTTAAAAACTCAACAGCTCGTATTTCTTGGCATGACGCAAGTCCGAAAGTCATATTAGGCTTTGTATCAGTGTGTCCAGAAGTGCGAGTTTTTGCACTTGCTCCTTACCTGACAAAGGCACTGAAACTATTGGATGATGTAGATCATTACATGATTACACACATCCCCTGAGTGGAAAATGTGAAGGCTGATTCGTTGGCTAAGAAAACTAGTTCTGGGAAGGCATGGGTGATGGATTTGGTTTTGCTGAAGGTTTTGACTACTTCGAGTATCGACCAATTGGATGTCGAATGGATTTTGTAGACTTTAGAAGAAGAGGAGTCATGAATGACTCTCCTCAAGGATTATTTTCTCATGGGAACTCTCCCAAGAGAGAGGAATGAAGGGAAGAAACTCCTTTGAAAAGCACCATGGTTCATGATGCAAGAAGAAGTGCTTTACAGGAGAGGATTCTCTACCACCTTGCTTAGGTGTGTAACCAAGGATGACGCTAGGAAAATCTTCATGTGGCGATCACACCGATGGCAGACATTAGCAAAAAAGGCACTTCGCTAAATATATTTCTAGCCAACGATAAATGGAGATCCGACTAGTTACAACCTATGATGCGACCGCTTCCAGTGATTTGTGAAAATTCAAAGAGCCCCATCAACATAGCTTACGTAAATTGTTAGCCCATGTCCATTTCCTATTCAGGAAATTGATTTAATTGGTGTGTTACCAATGGCAAAAGGAGGAGCTAGGCACGCTATAGTTGCAGTGGATTACTTCACGAAGTGGGATGCAGCAGAACCGTTTGCCACAATCATAACAAAAATGATAAGCAACTTTGTGATGAAAAACATCATCTGTAGGTTTGGAGTACCTCAGAAGATTATAACGGATAGTGGAGCTCAGTTCGATAGTACTGAGTTCAAAGATTTCTACAACCGATACAAGATTAAGAAAAGCTTTTCAGCAGTAGCACACCCATAGGAGAATGGACAAGTGGAGGCGGTGAATAAAATCATCAAGTCCACTTTGAAGAAATAGTTAACTAAAGCCAAGGGCAACTGGGTCAATGAGCTTCCACTAGCATTGTGGGCTTACAGGATGACTATGATGAGCGCCTACACCACCGGCCACCAATATACCGGTATAATGCATTGTAGCGATGCCCGATCGATGCAAGAGAACCGTCAAGGGTTGTAAAGAAAATAAAACAACATAGAACCTATCATATATCACACAACACATCGAATGAAATATAATAATAAACATCTCAGATATAAAGGCATTAGCAAGCTCCATAGTGCCATGCAGCGGAATAGAAAATAAGTAAATGTAGTAATACAAGATAATAGCCTCTCGCTTGCCACTTATCCAGCTTTACGCGCTCACCTGACCTAATATCCCTAATCTACTCATTTAAGAGTACCTAAAGTAAGATGAAGCAAAGCATAAAACCCTTAGTCAGAGAACATTCCAGTGTGAGTGGTAGTAAATCTTTAAATACTAATATACCACTAAAATAAAACAAATGATATGAAGGACCGCACCTAACTTGTCCCTGAATCCAAAGAGCTACTCTACATCATAATCATCATGGGTGTACTATACATCAAAGTACTAGAGGTTTCTAAATACATATATCAATAATATCGAAATTAGGTGACATTCCTAGGGTGATAAACAATCAAATAAACAAAGCAACCATCATCCATCCTCACGTTCACTCACTGAATGCGTTGGATATAAAATCACTTGTCGATCCATCACGGTCAAGGATTAGACTATCCGTCATGATAGCCTGCATCCTGGTTCCTCGACACTCAAATCCATGCACTCAGTCGGGCAAGAAATAGACTAACCTGCATGTCAGTCTAGGGTAAACAAACGTTATATCTAGAGTAAGGAGCCATCATGCTTTAGGAACCACCTCATGATTACCCTACGAACTCTTGAATTTCAACTATCCAATTGCAAATGTCATCTATAGAACTGATCTCACGACTCCCACCATGAATTCACTGTTGTCGGGGCGCTTCTCTACAGTCATCATCAATCATAGAATACCATCGTACATCCTGTAGTCATCATCTAACAGTTCCCTCAATACGACTCACGGTCTTCTACTCTGCATCTTGAAGTATAGCTATCCTTCATCGAAGCCATCACTTCACATCATGGAATCATCATCGTCGTGTCATAAGTCGTCATCGTTGAAAATCATCAAAAAAGTCATTGAAAAACTCAACTTAGAATTTTCCTAGGTTCGAGCCCAAAGCAGAACTCGAGAATTACTAGATTTGGCCCAAAGCAAACCTTGGCCCGAAGTCATCCCAAAGTAATTTCAGAAAAATGCCCAAAGCATGTCCTGTATTGATTGAATTTTATAGTCCAACACTGATCCATGAGCTGGGATCGGTATCGATCCATAACTTAACTCACTTTTCCCGTGCCTTCACCGATCTGAGAATGCCCTAAGTCAAGCCCGAAGTTTCTGCCTTGTTGTCCCGAAGCATATGCAACACTGATCCATGAATTAACACATTTTTCTCTTGCCTTCACCATTATGAAAATGCTATAAGTCAAGCCTAAAGTTTCCGCCTTGTTGGCCCAAAACATTCCTTAAAGCAATCTGAAACCGATCCATACACCCAAAGTCACCATTGGTCCATCAATATCTTGAGCATACGCACTTAAGACGACTTAAAATTTGAAACATAGCTTTAAGGGGTCCTTCTTGACCTAGCCTATGGATCGCATGTCATTTGGAAAATGTGACCTTTATGGGTCATCACTGATCCATCAACATCGATTCGTCTTCAATCGTCCATAACTCGAGCAAATGAACTCCAAACGACTTGAAATTTAAAACATAGCCTTATGGGGCCTTCCTTTTCCCCTATATCGATCGCACATGATTTAACTTAATATTTATGGATTAGCACCGCCCCCTATAAATCGATGCCTAACATGTTTCTAAAGATAAATCGCTATTCGATCGGCGTTTTCAACCATTCAACAAACATATATTCAAGAAAGCATCATATATAGTCTAAGGGCAGTATCCATAAGAACAAAGGAGATCCATAAGAACACGAATTTACAAAACTTATCCAAGTTATTTGAAATTTACATATGTTATTTAAAAGGGTTTAAAACGTGTTTTAGAGTTTGAAAATCACTTAAAAAGATCATTAAGCGTCTAATAATGTCTAATTAGTGAGCAGAGGCTTAAAACAACTCACCAAAGGCCTAAGAAATCCAATCCAAGCCGAAATATGCATGAATCCAAGAGTGAACAACAACTCCAAGGTGATCTCTAGCAGCAAATCTCCAATCCAAGGTACTAATCTCGCTAATCACCTTCTAATGACGTATTTAGGCTAATTAAAGTAAGGATTAAGGTAACTTTTTGGCTAAGAGAATGTTAATGGGGTTTTTTCTTTATTTTTAGGAAGTATGAAATGATGGAAGAGAGCCCAATCAGCCCTAACTCCATGCTAATTCCGAAACGGGCTTTGGGTCTACCCATTAATGTACTAATTACCCATTAAGTTGTATAAAATCGAGTGGAATTTCAAACAGCCATATATCCCTAATGGTAAGTCTGTTTTCCTACTACGACTACTCTATGGAAAGAGAAACCATTATCCCGGTCTAATGGAAGTGGTTTCAGACCCTAACTCGGCTTTTATCAAAAATTACCAAACAAGGTTTTCAGGGTCAACACCATCCAATAAGAATTATAGGGATGGAAATTGGCTCCAATAGTCATTTTCCAAAATCATAGAATCGTATAACCTTACATAAAAATAATATTAATATCCAACGATCCTCTGATACGTAGAATACGGGGCATTATAGCGACCCATAAGTCTGTAACTGGACATACGTAGTTCGCTTTGGCCTACAGATTAGAGGCCATGATCCCAATAGAATTGGAGGTCCCTTCTCATCATAAAATGCATTAAGATCCAAAGGTAAATGATGAACTCTTTCTTAAGTCCCTTGATTTGGTTGATGAGAAGAGAGAGGAAGCAAAATTAAGGGTAGGTGCTCAACAGAAAAGAGTAGCACGAAACTTTAACACCAAGGTCTGAAGCCATTCCATAGAGATGCGGGATCTTGTTCTGAAATGAGTTTCTCTTGAGTATGGGGGCACTTGGCTCGAATTGGGAAGGTCCTTATATGATCGAAAAAAAGCTTGCAGATGGATATTTCAAGCTAGCTACCGTTGATGGAATCCCAATCCACGAGCATGGATTAACAACTTGTTACAATATTTTTTTACTTAGTTTGATCTAGTTTATTTTCAGTAAATAAGCCACCCAAGGAATCTGGGGGGAATGTAATAAGGCAAGACTTGCCACATTTTTTATTTATAAATAAAGTTAGCTTCTTGAGCCTATGGAACCGTGTTCTTGTAACAACCCAAAAATTTGAGCTATAATAATTAAGTAACAAATTAATTAAATAATAAAGTAGGTTTGTGAATTGGTCAGAATCGAGCTACGGGAGTTGCACCATTGGGTCCGTGGCAATTTCCTGATCAATTTCCATATATAACTTGTCGAAATCCGAGTCAGTATGGAGAAGATACGAAAGAAACAAGAAATCAACTAAAAATGAAAAAGAAAAAAATAATATTACAAATGCATAGGTTGACCCCCAAAGGGGTCAGGTCGACCATAGGATCAACCCCCAAAGAAGCTAGGTCGACCGGCCTATGTTATTGGATGTAGATTCATCCAGATACGAAGCAAACACGTCACAATCTCATTTTCGTTCAATCCTGTGCGTTCATGCTTCCATCCGAGGGTCCCTAGTGAATCTATGGCGTGGTTGCACCAGATTTAATCTTCAAATCCAACGGTCTGAGATCCCTAAGTCACTCTATAAATAAGACCCTAGACCTAGCTATTTTTCTCATTCAGATTATCTCCCAACTGGGTTCATTGCCTGAGGCTGGATCCTAAATAGAAATTTTTTCTAGGGAGGAGATCTTTTTGATAAAAATATTCTACGCCCTAGAAGTGTATCCGGGAAGGCCAATGAGTAGAGCTAAGGACCACAGTGAGCGTTTTGTAATTATTTTAGATTTTTAAGTAATTTAAAATAATAGGGTTCTCAATAGTAGTAGTTTTTCTACAATTTTGAGAAAGTTTTTATATAAGTTATTTACAGTTAGTTTTTTAAGTCAATTTTAGAAGTTCTTTTGAGTTTATTTTATTCAGCTATTTTTATTCATTTATTTTATTCAGTTATTTATAGCTATTTACAGTTATTTACATTTATTTATATCTATTTTAAGTTGGAATTTAGCCTGTAAATGTTTGTCTCTTTTTGTTTCCTTTTACGTGAATAAAATATTAAAAAGAAGAAGAATTTGCAAATATGGGTTAAAATAGAAAAACACTAAATTTACAGAAATTAGATGTAAAATAAGAAGAACTGTAATAAGATGAAGATGGACCAAAATAGGCAAATTTGAGATATTTGAAAGCATAATTATAATAAGTGATTATAACTAAGAAAAAAGAGAAAATAGAAGAGTTAATAGAGTTCTTGAGGATGTGCATTCTTGATTTTGGAGGAACTTGGGAGGAGCACCTTCCTTCAATGGAGTTCGCATACAATAATAGTTTTCAGGCTAGCACTGGGATGGCTCCTTTTGAAGCTCTTTATGGAAGACCTTGCAAGTCGCCTTCATGTTGGTTAGAGTCTATAGAAAGATTGCTACTTGGTCCCGACATGGTTAGAGAGACTTCGAAAAAGATTGATTGGACTAGAAAGAGAATGAAGATGGCCCAAGATAGATAGAAATCCTATATAGATAAGTGAAGAAGGGATATTGAGTTCGAGGTAGATGACTTGGTTTTCATTAAGGTATCTCCGCTAAGAAAGGTAGTGAGGTTGGATCATGTGGGAAACTTGCTCCCAGATTCTAGGACCGTTCCCCATGGTGGAAAGGGTAGGGAAGATGACGTATCGAATAAAGCTACCAGAGAGGCTCGTGGGAGTTCATGATGTTTTTCATGTTTCACACTTGAGAAAGTGCTTACATGATTCAGCAGAAGTAGTGGAACCTAGTCAACTTTAGGAAGTTGAAGTGGAGAGAGAAGCATCGGTTCATCGCATTCCTACCAAGATAGTTGGACACGATATCAAGAAGCTTAGGAATAAGGAAGTCCCATTGGTTAAGGTGTAGTGGGGAGATAGCATTGAGGATGCTACGTGGGAGGCTGAGGAGAAAATACGTATCTCGTATCTGCATCTCTTCGATGGTACGTTTTGAATTTCCTATTTCCATCTTTAGTTTTGAATAGGTTCTTTTCTTTAGTATCCTTTGGGAGGGTAGATCTTAGGATTTAACTTATGGACGGTAGGACTGAATGTAAACATGTCACTAGAACATGTTATGTATGATGGACGCTAGTGGTTGCTAGTGGATGCTAATGGACGCATATACACACACTAAGCACTATTTTCTCTTAGGGATCGGCCTAACTAGGTCACTAAAGCATATGCATATGGATGTGTGTGCACTTGCATTTTTATTTTATTTCATGGTCGCTATAAATGGATGATTATCATATGACTGTTGCATTTGGGTGATGATTGTAGCACGCATATAGAACTATCAGTTATCATTAGGAAATTTGCATTCATTTGGATACATGGCAAGGACATAAACGCATAAAAAAAGGAGGTCGACTGAATTATTAGACCGCCTAATCTTTTGCATTAGTTAGGGACATTGACACTACACTATTGCATATATCATAAATTACATTAGAAAACATAAGGACAATGGATGCAATGGATGATGGTTGAATATTTGGTTGTAGAACTTGGATGAAAATATTTATTTCATTCTTCTATCAGTGGAGATTTCGAGGACGAAATCCTTTAAGGAGGGGAGAATGTAACAACCCAAAAATTTGAGCTATAATAATTAATTAACGAATTAACTAAATAATAAAATAATTTTGTGAAATTGCCAGAATCGAGCTACGGGAGTTACACCATTGGGTCCGTGGCGATTTCTCGATCAATTTCCATATATAACTTGTCGAAATCTAAGTCAGTATGGAGAAGATACGAGAGAAACAAGAAATCAACTAAAAACGAAAAAGAAAAAAATATATATTACAAAGGCATAGGTCAACCCATATTTGGGTTAGGTTGACCTATAGGTCGATCCCCAAAGGGGTCACGTCGACCTTAGGGTCGACCCACATAGAAGCTAGGTCGACCCGCCTATGTTATTAGATGTAGATTCATCCAGATATGAAGCAAACACGTCACATCCCATTTTCGTTCAATCCTATGCATTCGTGCTTTCATCCGAGGGTCCCAGTGAGCCTATGACGTGGTTGCACCAGATTTAATCTTCAAATCCAACGGTCCGAGATCCCTAAGTCACACTATAAATAAGACCCTATGCCTAGCTATTTTTGTCATTCATATTTTCTCCCAATTGGGTTCATTGCCAGAGGCTGGACCTTAAATGGAAAAAATTTCTAGGGAGGAGATCTTTTTGATAAAAATATTCTATGCCCTAGAAGTGGATCCGGGAAGGCCAAGGACTAGAGCTATGGACCACAGGTGAGTGTTTTGTAATTATTTTTGATTTTTAAGTAATTTAAAATAATAGGGTTCTCAATAGTTGTAGTTTTTCTACAATTTTGAGACAGTTTTTATACAAGTTATTTACAGTAACTTTTTAAGTAAATTTCAAAAGTTCTTTTTAGTCTATTTTATTCAGCTATTTTTATTCAGTTATTTTATTCAGTTATTTATAGTTATTTACATTTATTTACATCTGTTTTAAGTTGGAATTTAGCCTGTAAATGTTTGTTTCTTTTTTTTCCTTTTTACGTGAATAAAATATTAAAAAGAAGAATAATTCGCAAATATGGATTAAAATAGAAAAGCACTAAATTTACAGAAATCAGATGTAAAATAAGAAGAACTGTAATAAGATGGAGATAGACTGAAATAGGAAAATTTGAGATATTTGCAAGCATAATTATAACAAGTGATTATCACTCAGAAAAAAGAGAAAATAGAAGAGTAACAAAAGAGGCTTATTTTATAACTTAGATCTTGGATTAAGTTAATAAGCAAAAGAACAGTTATAACACATAGGTTATAGTTAAAAAGAAAGAAATAACAGAAGAGGCTTATTTTAAAACTTAGAATAAGTTAATAAGCAAACACAGAAGTAGTGGTCTGTACCGGCAGCATTCCCTTTCAGATCTAGGACTGATGGTCTCACAATAGCAAGTGAGGCTGGGACACGCTTATGTTGATTAGGGTAAATAAGTGGCCAATAGATAGAAGCTCAATCTGGGGATTTGGGAAAGGGGTGCAAACTAGAATTTGTTTGTTAGGACCAGTACCGGCAACATTCCCTTTCAGGACTAGGACTGATGGTCTCACAACAGCTAGGTGAGGCTGGGCAGCATTCCCTTTCAGGTCTAGGACCGATGGTCTCACAGCAGTTAGGTGAGGCTGGACACGCTTATGCTGATTAGGGTAAATAAGAGGTCACAACAGGGGGCAACAGTTAGTGTGTACCGGCAATGATGTAATGATCCTGAAATCGGCCTTCGAAAATCGGCACCCGTACTTCACTTGTACTCGAATGTCGTAGATTCAAACGCCGAATCTAGTTCACCGGAGCTTATAACACAGAAAGTATAACAACACAGCAGAAGAAAGAAAACAATGATATCATATACAACCCCAATGAATACAATATCCAGAATGATATACAACAATGATATCAATATGATACAACAATATCAGAGATAAATAATGATACAGCGGAAATAACAGAAGTGATAACTCCAAATGTTCCTCAAAAGAGAATGAATCCAACTTCTCCAACATCAAGCTCGAAACACCAACCAATGCACCAAGATAAGCAGGTGCAGTCTTGAACTCCAAGAACTGAACTAGCTCCAGATAATCTACTAAACCTGAATATCTGAGAAACCTAACTCTAGACTGCCCGTGTGGAAAATGGTGGGCACCCAGAGTTTAGGAAGGGAACAATAAACTCCGGGTCAGTCGTGGGACTGGTGTGAGCAACAAAAACAGTTTATCTTTAACAAACAACAAAAGAATTTTAAACATTGAAACCCGCAATGCTTTTGGAAAATGAAACTACCATAAGACCTCCCGACACACACACAATGCAATCGCAAACTTGGAGGAGATTTCTTCTTATGATAGTCAAAAATGCTTACTACGCAAAAGAAAACTCTTTAGATATTATTACTAGTGCATAGTGTGAAAATCCTTTCGGAAATACAATATAAATCTTAGCCAGCATACAACCATTATTGTATGCCTACTATAGCTACCATCTAAACAGTGGTGACCACCATTAGTAAATGGCAGGTTCTACAACTAAAACCGTACTGGGTTCGTATTGTTTCTTTGGATTTCCAACAAATGATCAGGCTAAGGAACTTCCTTACCGAAATGGAAACGCCTCTGGGAAGACGCCTCGAGAGTCAACCTGCTCTCTGCAAACACAAGGCCGACGCTACCTCACGCTTTAACCAAGCTGTAACTAGGTAACTAACACATGAGCTATGTCATCCCCCGGTCGTTACCGACCTTTATCGGAGACGTCTCGATCACAAAGCAACAACCACAAAGTATAATAAATTTGCAGCATCAACATAGGTAAAATATCTGGGCTCCATACCATGATATCACCTTTTATCCAGAAGGAAATGACATACTCTAGGGGCGCTACCCCTAAAAACCTTTGTCGCAACATTCCTGTTTCGACCATTACCGGGTTGTGAGGCTCGACGAAGTCTCGTCCACAAAGCTACGCTTTTTCACAAAGCCACGCTTTTTCACAAAGCCATGCTTTTTCACAAAGCCACGCTTTTTTCACAAAGCCACGCTTTGATCAACAAATGGTCAACAGCACTTCGTATGCCACATTACCAAATTGGGAATGTATCACTAGTAACCATCAACTACATAACCTCTGAGCTCGTACATCTTAGAGAAGGGTGTTAAGCTAAGAGAATAAATTCTCCGCCACTAACAGAAATGTATTTGATAGAAACCATCTTTACATCTCAAAGTGTAATGTCAGACACACATCCATACAAGTCCGTTCGGGGATCGAACGGAACCGAAGGCACTTCCAAAGAAGCCCTTGCAAATCCGAATAATTTCTAATCACGTCCGGACTTCCCATCACTTAAGGTGCTAAAATCTCTATACCGGGGATCAGCCGATGCAGAGACAATCAATGGTAATCCTTTCGTTTTCGAAAGTATCCGGTCTTCACCACCGGTCTTCAAATGCTATCCATATACGTCGAATCATTATTCGGAATGGGTCGTATGACACAAAGGTCCTCTCCCGGCTAAACCGAATAACGAGCGCAATTAAAAATCATATGGATACTGGGGTCTCAGTTAAATCACAACTTAAAGCCCAAAACTTTTCATTCGAATGGTTAAAACAAATTACCATTTCCAATCTTTTTAAACAAAAAGATTCATTTCAAAAACCTTTAATGGTTTAAACAATTTCCACACTTTTAATCTTTTAAACAAAAAGATTCAATTCACAAAGTTCACCCCGTTCACAAAGATTCATTCATGGATTTCAAAACAATTTCCATTTCACTTGGATTAACTCGTTAAATCTTTAAGTCAAGATTTAACTTATAGCTTTTAAAATTCGTTTCCAAAGATTCATTTATAGCCTTTCAAAACAATTCCATTTCAATTTGGATTAACTCGTCCGGTCTTTGAATTAAAGACTCATTTCATAGTTTTCAAAACATTTCAATTCCATTTCAAACTTGAAACCTTTCAACACAATTTGAAAATCCTTTCTTAAAATGAAAGCTATTATTATTTGAAAACAAGTAGTTTTCATTTCGGAAAAATCCAGTTATATTTACACGAGTTAAAACCCTTGAATTAAATTCAAATTCCCAAATCAATACCTTTAAAATGGTTTATCCCATATATAACTTATACAGCATCTTTAATCCCTAGTTTCAAATCATAGAATTCAATTTCAAACTTGAATTCAAATTTAAATCAAATTATTTAAATTTCAAGATATCCAAAATATCTTTAAAACTCCTTTCAAAAGCTTTTCATATTAAACCCCAATTTTCCAATTTCAAAATCAATTGAAATTAAAATTTCAATTTCAAAAACATCAAATTTAAATCATCTGTGACTTAACCGATTTCCACGTGAAATCCATATTTGTGTGTGTAAAAGTGTGGTCCAGGGGTTTTACACAGTAGTGCAATATCATTCAATCATCACAGATTCAATCATATCAATATCGATAAGCGGTATAATCTATAACACTTATCTATACACACAGAATCACAGGTAAACAATATAAATTCATCGCAGATAAATAAGTTACATCACAGATGAATAAATTACATCACAGTTCACAGCTTAAATCAGAATAATTCATAAAGCATCATATATCAGGAATATCAAACAATCAAATCATCCAATCGAATCCAAATATTCATATTAAAAAATTAATTTAATTATCTGATAAATTTAAATCAGATTAATTACTTATGAATTACTAATCCTGGTTAATTAACATTAATTAATTAATTACAAATCATTCTGATTAATTATCCTTTAATCATTTATTAATTTACCTTTAATTATTAATAAATTAATTAACCTTTAATTATAATTCATCAACCTCAATTATTAAATAATTAACCTTTAATTATTTAATTCATCATTTAATTAATTATCTTTAATTAATTACTTTAATTAATTATTCCTCAATTAATTATCATTCCTTAATCACCCTTTTTTACCACATTTAGTAATTAACTATCTTTAAGTAATTTATTTAAAAATATACTTTAAACCTTTAAACTTGTTTAAACATTTTGATTTTTATAAAACTTTATTTATTTCAAAACTAGGATACCAAAAATGTATTTTTTAACCCATACTTAAAAACTTGATTTAAAACACTATCAAACTAAATACTAAAATCTGGGAATCATTATACTTCACAAAAACAGATTCATACTTAGTTTTGAAACCTGGATTCTGTTTTTAATTTAAATTTAAAAACCTGAACAAAGTTTTCTTCAAAAAAAAATCTTGAAAACTGGAACAAACCAAATGACCCGAGCAAAACTGCAAAAACCCCGAGCTTTACTTCGAGTTTTCCCTCGCCTCACTCGTCTTCGAGTCAACACACGTATAACTTCGAGACATACCCGGAAAACTGCTTCTTCCCCAAATTATATATACGAGCCAATATATAGTGATACTCGTGCACGTGCACGATGGCTCAGCCTCGCTCCGACCAACGTTGACCACCCTCCCACATCGGCAATCTTCCCTCAGTCCTACTCCGGTTATCAGATCGATGATGAAATCATCGAAACAAAATCGAGCTGTTCGATCACTTGCTTCCCAGACCCGGTCACCTACAAACACCACGTCCCATCGCCTCAAGCCATCAGAATTGTCGAAACTCCGGCCAGAGCTTCGTCTAACCCTCCTCTTTTGATCGCCATGGGTGCGATCGATTCCGGCGCTACGACGTTGACGAAATCGTCACAGGAACCACCTCAACCAAAACTACGTGCAAAATCCTACATCGTCGTTGATCGGTCGCCACGACCACCTGAAAACCTTCCCACTATTTTTCTGACAATCTACATCCTCCGAACTACCCTCGACATCAATCACGACCACAGTGATCAACGATAATACCAAATCCGGTCAACTCACGAATTCACGACATATACTAACTTTAAAATCATAAAATAGTTATCAAAAATCATGAATTTGCAGTGCGAATCTGATGGTAAAACCCAACCATGATTTCCAGATATTCAAATTTTTTACTTGTATTTGATTTTCTCTGTAACTATATTATTTTTGAAATAATCTCTGAATTTAAAATCTTGATGTCATTTTTAAAAATAATGTTATCTTGTTTTAAACAATTTTTCTTCAGACATCATGGTCTAAATGTTATTAGTTGAAGAAATATGAATTTTCTTGAATTGATTTTAAAATCTGAGACTTTAAAAACAAAGGCATATGCCTGTAAACAGACATATATGTATCCACATCATATATACTCATTCAGGCATGCTAACATATTCCTCAAGCAACCATCTAACACTGATCACATACAAATCAAAGTACATATGGTTTTAAGAGTTTGCTCACCTTGTTTTTTTTCAGAAGAATAAACAGAGCTTTCTTTATTTTGAAACAGGCTTGTGAAAATTGCAAGCTGAAATCTCCCTCCATTCTCTGGTTTTGATTTATATTGTTTGTTTAAATTGAAGTTTTGTTTGAGTTTTAATGATATTTGCTTCAGTATATTTTTTCTTCTTCTTTAGCTTGGAATGGACGAAGCAAAATAAATAGAGGAGTTTGATAAACATGGGTTTACAGGTGATAAACCTTTGTACTGGGTGATAATAAAATTTGTACAAGTGATATTTTTTTTCTTCCAGTATAGACATACGCAGAGATTTTTTCTCATTTTGGAGGCTGGTATCTTGCTTTTGTGCTAGTATTAATTGCCAAGGTACTTTATACCTTTTATATGTTTACTTGTTTTGTATTTAAATGATTTGTTTACTTCAGCCTACATACTTACTTTATTTGCTTGTTCATAGAGTTATATATTTGTTTTCTTGCTTTGACCATGCTGAGATAAATCTCGGCTGATATGATTTGTACTATGCATGCTAAGATATTGGCATTAACTCCTTTGGTACAATCTACATATACTTATCTTTTTTTATCTTTTCTTTTTATATTGCCTGACCTTGCTTTGTTTCGGCTCTTCATTTATTTATATCTTTTGTATGTTTGGATGTGAGCTGGAATGATATGGTGATGGATTGTATTACTTGTTGTTGTACAAATTTATATATATTTATCTATATGCTAATATCTTCCCTTGCAAGCTAATACATATATATGTTTTTGTTCACTTGTTTCATATTTGAATATATTATATACTAGTGTCTTCTTTTTCCTTTGCTTTGTCTTCATACTTATATATCTTATTGTCTTCATTTTGCAAGCTTGTGCCAGTGATGTTATGATTTGTACAAATACATAGATTTTTGTTTTAATGGGAGGCTGAAGTGGTGTTTATTTTGGTGGCCGATAGAATACAATTTAGGCTAACATTTATTACTTTGTACAATTCTTTACCTTTATAAGTGTTCATACTTATCCTTTTGTTCATATGTGAATGTATTTTTCTTTTGTTATTTTTGTTTGTCTGTTCATTTTCTTCTTATGTCTTGTAACATAAATGAAGTATATTTTTAACTTGTTTCATATTTATGTGTATAACTTGAATGTATATGGTTCTTGTTCCCCTTTCTTTTTGCCTTGACTTCTTGCTTGTATATCTAAATGAGATTCTCTAGTCAATACGCTGTTGGAATTTGTCAAATTATTTCTAACTTTAAATATTTATTTTATCTTGCATACAAATTGTCTTGTATTTTTCTATTTAATATGTTGTTATAATTTATTTATTGTGTTATAATTTATTTATGTATTTATTTTATTTTAGTTTATAATTTATACTTTTGTAATATAAATGAATTCCTAATTTAATATATTGTTATATTTAACTAAATTGGTTTACTATATATAATTTCATTTCTAAACCATTTCTTCATGATTTAAATTCATATACAAAATTTAAATTTAAACGATTTATACAGAGTTTATTTTACTTCGGGGAAACTCGCATCACTAAAATCAATTGATTTTACAGATTTTATTCAAAGACTAAATAAATTATCAATTTAAATTCATATAAAATTCAGGGTCGTTACAGACTTCCCCCCTTAAAAGAATTTCGTCCTCGAAATTTGCCAAGGAGACACAAAGATAGATGAAAAATATTTCATCAAATCAAATCGAATATCTATTCTGCATTTGGCTTACCAAATCAGAATATCAATAATAGATACAAGAACGAATCTATTTAACACTTCACAAAATACTCGGGTTATCAAGATCTACGAAATATATAGTGGCATCGGTTAGTTCAAAGGGATAACTAACCATTCGTAGAACATATCGGGACCCAAAGAATAGATAGATATATGGATACAAATTCAAAACTTTCAGTTTAGAAACTAAAGTATACCTATCAACCATAGCAAACAAAGCAACCAATTCATCCAAATAAACAATTCTGACCCATTTGAAGTTTATATCCCGTTTTTATATATCGAATTTCTTCCTGGATCTACCAGGAACTATCGAAGAATTGAGAAGAGATGTTGAACAAAAGAGATTGATAGAGAAAAGATTGTTTCCTTGTTGTTACAGGGTATTGACCATTTATAGTCGTATTCCCCTGTCCCCTATCTCATCCTCTTCTTGCCCTTATACTTACTATCAGTGGATAGCAAGAGAATTTACTGAGGCACACAGATGGATATCTTAGAGATGCTCATTCTAGGGTATACTTCACCCTATCTCTAATGAGCTACTTAATGTGTTATACTCTTGAGCTAAAGTTCAACCTTAGCTCTGATACCAAATGTAATGATCCTGAAATCGGCCTTCGAAAATTGGCACCCGTACTTCACTTGTACTCGAATGTCGTAGATTCAAACGCCGAATCTGGTTCACCGGAGCTTATAACACAGTAAGTATAACAACACAACGAAAGAAAGAAAACAATGATATCATATACAACCCCAACGAATACAATATCCAGAATGATATACAACAATGATATCAATATGATACAATAATATTAGAGATAAATAATGATACAGCGGAAATAACAGAAGTGATAACTCCAAATGATCCTCAAAAGAGAATGAATCCAACCTCTCCAACATCAAGCTCGAAACACCAACCAATGCACCAAGATAAGCAGGTGCAGTCCTGAACTCCAAGAACTGAACTAGCTCCAGATAATCTACTATGTTGAGTCACGGATTCTATGAAGTTTTGATTTCTGACAAAGAAATAAAGGCAATCGACAAAACGAAGACATCATGGCTATAAAGAGGCACAAAAGAGCTACATATGGTACTCTAGATTATAGGTTGATTATTTGATGTTGTAATAGTGTTAAACTTGTTAAAATCTATCCTCAAATAATCATGCACCTCAATATAATCAATATATATACACGTTTGAATGGCATTGCACATTCATTGTGCAATTTTACAGGGACCGGTCGACCGGTAATAAACCATGCGGTCGACCGTTTCTGTGTAAAATGCACAATGAACGTACACACATGCACATAACGTCTATATATTTGAAATCCTGTCTACCGGCCATTTTTGACCTGTCAACCATTTTTAAACAGAGAGCAACCTTTCCCAAAAGACACTTCTTTCTCCAATGGTTGCATCTCTTACCTTTCATCAATGATCATATCTATTAATGGCTACTCTTCACAAAGAGTTACAACCATTATTCTCTATATAAACACGTCTAAATCATTGATTCTAAACTAATGATATTAAATTCTTGCTCTAATTTCTGATCTTACTTTCTAAATACTCTTGCATTCTAAGAGCTCTCAAATATTTCAATTGCTTATTGAATCATTGAAATTATTTCATATCTTTTGATTCAATAAGTAATATACTTCCTTCAATCTTCACAAAAATCATTCACACATTTTGAGGATAAGATTATAGGAAGGGTGTACTACAAGTGACAAATCCGTGTTATCAAGAGCACAATTTGTCAACGACAATTGTATTTGTTTTTGTTGAAGTCCTCGGTGTTGTAAGAGGCACGAAATCCCGTTCGGCTGTTCGGGTGTTGTAAACCTGTTCCTCCGGGTGAAGCGAGGTAGTTGGTAGTGCAAATCCAGATAGAAGTCTGGGACTGGACGTAGGACGGTGCTTCGAACCAGTATAAAAATCTCTGGTGTGATTTTTACAGTTTACTGCATGTACTATTCTATATCTGTGAATTGCTATATAGTTAGTTTATTGAATATTTACTTGTATAGCAATTGTAAATAACATTCCGCATATATTGTTAGTCCATATTACACGATCCATAATTAGTGTGCACAAGCGTACACTGATTTTCATTTGGTATTAGAGCACGGTCATCATATAACCGTAACACCGTTATTTGATATATTCTTGTAGTATCGCAAATAACGCAAGCACTAGCACTAACACTTACACGGAAGGTCAATCAACACAAAGACCTCCATTCTTTAATGGTCTCAACTATAGCTATTGGGCAACACGTATGTCATTTTTTATGCAATCAAATAGCTATGATGCTTGGAATGCTACCCAAAAAGAAATAGTTAATCCAACAACTGAATATTCAGAATGGACAGCGGCTGAGAAAACGGCAGCAGCCGTAAATGCAAAGGCAATAAATATGTTGTTTTGTGCATTAGACCAAAATGAATATAACCGTGTTAGTATCTGCACTACTGCATATCAAATTTGGCAAACACTGAAAACCACTCATGAAGGTACTAACAAGGTTAAACAAGCCAAAATAGCCATGCTGAAAAGTCAGTTTCAAAATTTCAAAATGAAACCGAATGAGACAATCAATGATATGTATTCAAGGTTTCAAACCATTCATCATGCACTTATCGGATTAAGGAAAAAATATTCAAATTTTGATGTTGTTTCAACAGTCCTACATTCTCTGACTAGTGAATGGGAAGGAAAAGTATTAGCAATTGAAGAAGCTAATGACCTTTCCGTCATGAAGCCAGATGAATTGATAGGAAATCTAATGTCCTATGAAGCAAATTTGCAGGCTAGAAAAGAATAGAAAGAAGAAAAGAAAAATATAGCATTTCATGCTGAGAAAGATGAAAATGAATCAGATTCTGAAGATGAAGATCTGGCATTCATTGCAAAAGGATTCAAAAAATTCCTAAAATATCGAAAAGCCAGTCGTTACAACAAAAGGAAACTTGGTTTAAATAAACCATCTTCATCCGCTATAGAATGTTTTAACTGCTATAAAAAGGGGCACATGCAGAAGGATTGTCCAGAACAAAAGAAGAAGTCAGAAAATGACAAATTCAAATATAAGAAGGACAAGTCAAAGAAATGAGCATTCTCAGTAACATGGGATGATTCAGACTCATCTTCATCAGAAAGTGAAAATGATTCGGAGAATGAACAAGCTAATGTTTGTTTTATGGCAACAGAAGATGAGGTACAAATTCCTACATTTGATGAATTACTTGATATTAATGCTGAATTGATAGTCAAATATAAAGACATAAAACGTCAATTAAAAGTAGTCAAAGCAGATTTAAGTAGAGCAGAGTTTGAACGAGATATGTTAAAAGATGAGAATAAAATATTAGAAGAAGAACTTGAAAAAATTCAAGAATCATCATCTAATGTTGACTCTCAACTATCTCTTTTGAGTCGAGAAATAAAAGCTCAAAAAGAGAAAAATAATGCTCTCACTACTGAAAATCATGAGCTTAAGGCAAAAGTCAAAATTCTAGACCTAGAAAAAGCTAGTTTACAAACAAAGTTTGATGACATTACTCAAAATGTTTCTAACTTTAACAAAGGTCGAGAAAATTTGACAAAAATCATTGAAAATTCACAATATGCATCAAATAAACAAGGTTTGGGATATAAGAAACAAGAAATCAAGAAACATCTTGATAATAAAAGAAAGAAGAAAGTACAAAAGACTGAAGTTAAGAAAAATCTTAGTTTATTATATTCCAAACCAAAGCCAGTTGTGAAATTTCAAAAGAAAAATACAAAGACTATCAAAATATGGGTTCCTAAAACAAATAACAATTTGATTAGGAACAAATACATTCAGCAATTCATGAATACTGTGCATTATAATTCTAATTATGTATATAAAGGGGATACCGGACCCGTATGGGTTTGGATTCCTAATATCTAACTCTTAGGACCCCATAAAAAGTGGGTACCATGGTCTTAATTATATTTTTTGCAGGTCCCACTTAAGAAAAGAGGAGACAGCATCTGACTCATCCTAGATTCTGTTTTCTATCTCTATATTTTGGTTTAGTACTTTAAACATCATTCGACACTTGTACTAAATAGTTCGTTACTTTTATTCGTATGATTTTATGGTGTGTATGATACTTTGGTTTGCTTGGATATGTTATGTTTTGCTATGCATGGATATTCTGGTTGATACATTCCTATATTATTCCATTATCTATTACTCCTTTTTGTCGATGACAAAGGGGGAGAAAGTGCTAACAATTATTTGCAAGAATATATATATATATATATATATATAAAGAATACAGACAAAATCTCAGGGGGAGATCACATATTCAGGGGGAGATTCAGAACTTCAGATATATGTTGTCATCAATCAAAAAGGGGGAGAATGTTGAGTCACAGATTCTATGAATTTTTGATTTCTGACAAAGAAATAAAGGCGATCGATAAAACGAAGACATCATGGCTATAAAGAGGCACAAAAGAGCTACATATGGTACTCTAGATTATAGGTTGATTATTTGATGTTGTAATAGTGTTAAACTTGTTAAAATCTATCCTCAAATAATCATGCACCTCAATATAATCAATATATATACGTTTGAATGGCATTGCACATTCATTGTGCAATTTTACAGGGACCGGTCGATCGGTAATAAACCATGCAGTCGACCGTTTCTATGTAAAATGCACAATGAACGTACACACATGCACATAACGTCTATATATTTGAAATCCTGTCTACCGGCCATTTTTGACCTGTCGACCGTTTTTAAATAGAGAGCAACCTTTCCCAAAAGACACTTCTTTCTCCAATGGTTGCATCTCTTACCTTTCATCAATGATCATATCTATTAATGGCTACTCTTCACAAAGAGTTACAACCATTTATTCTCTATATAAACACGTCTAAATCATTGATTCTAAACTAATGATATTAAATTCTTGCTCTAATTTATGATCTTACTTTCTAAATACTCTTGCATTTTAAGAGCTCTCAAATATTTCAATTGCTTATTGAATCATTGAAATTATTTCATATCTTTTGATTCAATAAGTAATATACTTCCTTCAATCTTCACAAACATCATTCACACATTTTGAGGATAAGATTATAGGAAGGGTGTACTACAAGTGACAAATCCGTGTTATCAAGAGCACAAGTTGTCAACGGCAATTGTATTTGTTTTTGTTGAAGTCCTTGGTGTTGTAAGAGGCACGAAATCCTGTTCGGCTGTTCGGGTGTTGTAAACCTGTTCCTCCGGGTGAAGCGAGGTAGTTGGTAGTGCAAATCCAGATAGAAGTCTGGGACTGGACGTAGGACGGTGCTCCGAACCAGTATAAAAATCTCTGGTGTGATTTTTACAGTTTACTGCATTTACTATTCTATATCCGTGAATTGCTATATAGTTAGTTTATTGAATATTTACTTGTATAGCAATTGTAAATAACATTCCGCATATATTGTTAGTCCATATTACACGATCCATAATTAGTGTGCACAAGCGTACACTGATTTTCATACTAAACCTGAATATCTGAGAAACCCAACTCTAGACTGCCCGTGTGGAAAATGGTGGGCACCCAGAGTTTAGGAAGGGAACAATAAACTCCGGGTCAGTCGTGGGACTGGTGTGAGCAATAAAAACAGTTTATCTTTAACAAACAACAAAAGAATTTTAAACATTGAAACCCGCAATGCTTTTGGAAAATGAAACTACCATAAGACCTCCCGCCACACACACAATGCAATCGCAGACTTGGAGGAGATTTCTTCTTATGATAGTCCAACATGCTTACTACGCAAAAGAAAACTCTTTTGATATTATTACTAGTGCATAGTGTGAAAATCCTTTCGGAAATACAATATAAATCTTAGCCAGCATACAACCATTATTGTATGCCTACTATAGCTACCATCTAAACAGTGGTGACCACCATTAGTAAATGGCAGGTTCTACAACTAAAACCGTACTGGGTTCATATTGTTTCTTTGGATTTCCAACAAATGATCAGGCTAAGGAACTTCCTTACCAAAATGGGAACGCCTATGGATAGACGCCCCGAGAGTCAACCTGCTCTCTGCAAACACAAGGCCGACGCTACCTCACGCTTTAACCAAGCTGTAACTAGGTAACTAACACACGAGCTATGTCATCCCCCGGTCGTTACCGACCTTTATCCGAGACGTCTCGATCACAAAGCAACAACCACAAAGTATAATAAATTTGTAGCATCAACATAGGTAAAATATCTGGGCTCCATACCATGATATCACCTTTTATCCAGAAGGAAATGACATAACCTAGGGGCGCTACCCCTAAACACCTTTGTCGCAACATTCCTATTTCGACCATTACTGGGTTGTGAGGCTCGACGAAGTCTCGTCCACAAAGCTACGCTTTTTCACAAAGCCACGCTTTTTCACAAAGCCATGCTTTTTCACAAAGCCACGCTTTTTCACAAAGCCACGCTTTTTCACAAAGCCATGCTTTTTCACAAAGCCATGCTTTTTCACAAAGCCACGCTTTTTCACAAAGCCACGCTTTTTCACAAAGCCACGCTTTTTTCACAAAGCCACGCTTTGATCAACTAATGATCAACAGCACTTCGTATGCCACATTACCAAATTGGGAATGTATCACTAGTAACCATCAACTACATAACCTCTGAGCTCGTACGTCTCAGAGAAGGGTGTTAAGCTAAGAGAATAAATTCTCCACCACCAACAGAAATGTATTTGATAGAAACCAGCTTTACATCTCAAAGTGTAATGTCAGACACACATCAATACAAGTCCGTTCCGGGATCGAATGGAACCGAAGGCACTTCCAAAGAAGCCCTTGCAAATCCGGATAATTTCTAATCATGTCCGGACTTCCCATCACTTAGGGTGCTAAAATCTCTATACCGGGGATCAGCCGATGCAGAGACAATCAATGGTAATCCTTTCGTTTTCGAAAGTATCTGGTCTTCACCACCGGTCTTCAAATGCTATCCATATACGTCGTATCATTATTCGGAATGGGTCGTATGACACAAAGGTCCTCTCCCGGCTAAACCGAATAACGAGCGCAATTAAAAATCATATGGATACTGGGGTCTCAGTTAAATCATAGCTTAAAGCCCAAAACTTTTCATTCGAATGGTTAAAACAAATTACCATTTCCAATCTTTTTAAACAAAAAGATTCATTTCAAAAACCTTCAATGGTTTAAACAATTTCCACACTTTTAATCTTTTAAACAAAAAGATTCAATTCACAAAGTTCACCCCGTTCACAAAGATTCATTCATGGATTTCAAAACAATTTCCATTTCACTTGGATTAACTCATTAAATCTTTAAGTCAAGATTTAACTTATAGCTTTTAAAATTCGTTTCCAAAGATTCATTTATAGCCTTTCAAAACAATTCCATTTCAAGTTGGATTAACTCGTTCGGTCTTTGAATTAAAGAAACATTTCATAGTTTTCAAAACATTCCAATTCCATTTCAAACTTGAAACCTTTCAACACAATTTGAAAATCTTTTCTTAAAATGAAAGCTATTATTATTTGAAAACAAGTAGTTTTCGTTTCGGAAAAATCCAATTATATTTACACGAGTTAAAACCCTTGAATTAAATTCAAATTCCCAAATCAATACCTTTAAAATGGTTTAACCCATATATAACTTGTATAGCATCTTTAATCCCTAGTTTCAAATCATAGAATTCAATTTCAAACTTGAATTCAAATTTAAATCAAATTATTTAAATTTCAAGATATCCAAAATATCTTTAAAATTCCTTTCAAAAGCTTTTCATATTAAACCCCAATTTTCCAATTTCAAAATCAATTGAAATTAAAATTTCAATTTCAAAAACATCAAATTTAAATCATCTGTGACTTAACCGATTTCCACATGAAATCCATATTTGTGTGTGTAAAAGTGTGGTCCAGAGGTTTTATACAGTAGTGCAACATCATTCAATCATCACAGATTCAATCATATCAATATCGATAAGCGGTATAATCTATAACGCTTATCTATACACACAGAATCACAGGTAAACAATATAAATTCATCGCAGATAAATAAGTTACATCACATATGAATAAATTACATCACAGTTCACAGCTTAAATCAGAATAATTCATAAAGCATCATATATCAGGAATATCAAACAATCAAATCATCCAATCGAATCCAAATATTCATAAGTAAAAAATTAATTTAATTATCTGATAAATTTAAATCAGATTAATTACTTATGAATTACTAATCCTGGTTAATTAACACTAATTAATTAATTACAAATCATTCTGATTAATTATCCTTTAATCATTTATTAATTTACCTTTAATTATTAATAAATTAATTAACCTTTATTTATAATTCATCAACCTCAATTATTAAATAATTAACCTTTAATTATTTAATTCATCATTTAATTAATTATCTTTAATTAATTACTTTAATTAATTATTCCTCAATTAATTATCATTCCTTAATCACCCTTTTTTTTTTACCATATATAGTAATTAACTATCTTTAAGTAATTTATTTAAAAATATACTTTAAACCTTTAAACTTGTTTAAACATTTTGATTTTTATAAAACTTTATTTATTTCAAAACTAGGATACCAAAAATGTATTTTTTAACCCATACTTAAAAACTTGATTTAAAACTGTATCAAACTAAATACTAAAATCTGGGAATCATTATACTTCACAAAAACACATTCATACTTAGTTTTGAAACCTGGATTCTGTTTTTAATTTAAATTTAAAAACCTGAACAAAGTTTTCTTCAAAAAAAAATCTTGAAAACTGGAACAAACCAAATGACCCGAGCAAAACTGCAAAAACCCCGAGCTTTACTTCGAGTTTTCCCTCGCCTCACTCGTCTTTGAGTCAACACACGTATAACTTCGAGACATACCCGGAAAACTGCTTCTTCCCCAAATTATATATACGAGCCAATATACAGTGATACTCGTGCACGTGCACGATGGCTCAGCCTCGCTCCGACCAACGTTGACCACCCTCCCACATCGGCGATCTTCCCTCAGTCCTACTCCGGTTATCAGATCGATGATGAAATCATCGAAACAAAATCGAGCTATTCGATCACTTGCTTCCCAGACCCGGTCAACTACAAACACCACGTCCCATCGCCTCAGGCCATCAGAATTGTCGAAACTCCGGCCAGAGCTTCGTCTAACCCTCCTCTTTTGATCGCCATGGGTGCGATCGATTCCGGCGCTACGACATTGACGAAATCGTCACAGGAACCACCTCAACCAAAACTACGTGCAAAACCCTACATCGTCGTTGATCGGTCGCCACGACCACCTGAAAACCTTCCCACTATTTTTCTGACAATCTACATCCTCCGAACTACCCTCGACATCAATCACGACCACTATCACCTTGCCAATCGTCAGTGATCAACGATAATACCAAATCCGGTCAACTCACGAATTCACGACATATACTAACTTTAAAATCATAAAATAGTTATCAAAAATCATGAATTTGCGATGCGAATCTGATGGTAAAACCCAACCATGATTTCCAGATATTCAAATTTTTTACTTGCATTTGATTTTCTCTGTAACTATATTATTTTTGAAATAATCTCTGAATTTAAAATCTTGATGTCATTTTTAAAAATAATGTTATCTTGTTTTAAACAATTTTTCTTTAGACATCATGGTCTAAATGTTATTAGTTGAAGAAATATGAATTTTTCTTGAATTCAGTTTAAAACCTGAGACTTTAAAAACAAAGGAATATGCCTGTAAACAGACATATATGTATCCACATCGTATATACTCATTCAGGCATGCTAACATATTCCTCAAGCAACCATCTAACACTGATAACATACAAATCAAAGTACATATGGTTTTAAGAGTTTGCTCACCTTGTTTTTTTTTCAGAAGAATAAACAGAGCTTTGTTTATTTTGAAACAGGCTTGTGAAAATTGCAAGCTGAAATCTCCCTCCATTCTCTGGTTTTGATTTATATTGTTTGTTTAAATTGAAGTTTTGTTTGAGTTTTAATGATATTTTATTCAGTATATTTTTTCTTCTTCTTTAGCTTGGAATGGACGAAGCAAAATAAATGGAGGAGTTTGATAAACATGGGTTTACAGGTGATAAACCTTTGTACTGGGTGATAATAAAATTTGTACAAGTGATATTTTTTTTCTTCCAGTACAAACATACGCAGAGATTTTTTCTCATTTTGGAGGCTGGTATCTTGCTTTTGTGCTAGTATTAATTGCCAAGGTACTTTATACCTTTTATATGTTTACTTGTTTTGTATTTAAATGATTTGTTTACTTCAGCCTACATACTTACTTTATTTGCTTGTTCATAGAGTTATATATTTGTTTTCTTGCTTTGACCATGCTGAGATAAAATCTCGGCTGATATGATTTGTACTATGCATGCTAAGATATTGGCATTAACTCCTTTGGTACAATCTACATATACTTATCTTTTTTTATCTTTTTTTTTATATTGCCTGAACTTACTTTGTTTTGGCTCTTCATTTATTTATATTTTTATATGTTTGGATGTAAGCTGAAATGATATGGTGATGGCTTGTATTACTTGTTGTTGTACAAATTTATATATATTTATCTATATGCTAATATCTTCCCTTGCAAGCTAATACATATATATGTTTTTGTTCACTTGTTTCATATTTGAATATATTATATACTAGTGTCTTCTTTTTCCTTTGCTTTGTCTTCATACTTATATATCTTATTGTCTTCATTTTGCAAGCTTGTACCAGTGATGTTATGATTTGTACAAATACAGAGATTTTTGTTTTAATGGGAGGCTGAAGTGGTGTTTATTTTGGTGGCTGATAGAATACAATTTAGGCTAACATTTATTACTTTGTACAATTCTTTACTTTTATAAGTGTTCATACTTATCCTTTTGTTCATATGTGAATGTATTTTTCTTTTGTTATTTTTGTTTGTCTGTTCATTTTCTTCTTATGTCTTGTAACATAAATGAAGTATAATTTTAACTTGTTTCATATTTATGTGTATAACTTGAATGTATATGGTTCTTGTTCCCCTTTCTTTTTGCCTTGACTTCTTGCTTGTATATCTAAATGAGATTCTCTAGTCAATATGCTGTTGGAATTTGTCAAATTATTTCTAACTTTAAATATTTATTTTATCTTGCATACAAATTGTCTTGTATTTTCCTATTTAATATGTTGTTATAATTTATTTATTGTGTTATAATTTATTTATGTATTTATTTTATTTTAGTTTATAATTTATACTTTTGTAATATAAATGAATTCCTAATTTAATATATTGTTATATTTAACTAAATTGGTTTACTATATATAATTTCATTTCTAAACCATTTCTTCATGATTTAAATTCATATACAAAATTTAAATTTAAACGATTTATACAGAATTTATTTTACTTCGGGGAAACTCGCATCACTAAAATCAATTGATTTTACAGATTTTATTCAAAGACTAAATAAATTATCAATTTAAATTCATATAAAATTCAGGGTCGTTACACCGAGCGTGTGGCATCGATTAGGGTAAATAATTCGCTACTGCGTTCCAAGCGCTAAGAGGTGTCTTTTGCTATGACCAACAGGATTGGTTCACAGTGGCATAACAGAGATAGAAGGCCGATCAACGGGTAGAATTAGGATTTCAGTCCAATCAAATTAGCAACTGAAATAGGATTAGGGTTTCAGCCTAATCACAGCAGTTAAGATAAGTGCAAACAATCGAAACAATCAAAGCAAACAGTCAAACAAAATCAGAAATAGTATTTTACCCCAGTTTTATCTTTTCAGTATTTCTTTCCATACTAGAACTATTGCTTAGTCTATTAATTGCTTTCACTCACCAGACTTATTGTCCGACTCACTCCTCTATTTCTCCTTTTCTCCCCCATAGGCCAGCAGAGTCGGGGACAGTAGATTCAGATTTCTTAAAGATACATTCCTAGAGTTCTTCATGTATTCTTCTTCTTTTCATTTTTCTTTTCATTTGGCTTTTGATGTACTGGTACTTATGAGAGGGATGATTATTAATATTTATGTACTTTATGATGTGAGACTAAGATATATTTTTCATAAGACATGAGAATTTTGGTTTTTAGACATATTCTGTTTTTATGACTTATTGATGAAGTTTAATTCTGAATAATGAATTACTATTTAAATGTTTCCGCTGTTTTTACCTATTTGTCTTGTGAATATTAGTATTTGTGATGTTTTAGCTATACCTATAACGCATCACATTCTTTAGTGTGTCATTTTTGGGTATACTAAGGGGTGTGGGGTGTTTCAGTTCTTGTAAGAAAAACCCTATGGTGTGAGATTAGTAGTTAGGTACCCAGAGATAAGTACCGACTCATTTAGTCCAGAATTAGGACAAGGGAGTATAATCACAAGGGTTGATTGGATAATTCGACCCTATCCCTCAGGTATTGACTACTGCCTTGAAATAGGCAAGGTTAATAAGAAATATTTGGAGTCAAAAAGTAGAAAGCGCCAAATTCTAGATATATAAATTAGTGCATGGATGGAAATCTAATGACCATGCTTGTGGCCTAGTAGGACATGCTAGGCCAATGATAAGCAAGGACGGTCAATGGATACTCTCGGTTAACACCTGATCATAGGTGATACTGATGGTGAATGCCCAGTGATAGGCATCTAAAGCACCAGTTCGCAATGACTGGACTGGTGTATGGCCAGGATATTCACGGCTGCGCTTGTGGCCCAATTGGACATGCTCGGTCGAGGATAATAATGGATGGTTGTTGAATGCTCTTGACCAGCGCCTGGAGAAAAGTGAGATCAAAAGTTGGTACTCAAAAACAGGTACTGTCGGACTCTATCAGTCCAGGATCATGACTGGGAGACTGGTGGCAATCAAATAATTTACCCTATGCTATTAACCTTTGACCAATGTTCAAAGGTAGAACTGATTAAAGATGATGCTCAGAGTTTGGCATCTGGAATGCCAATTCTCGAAGATAGGACCTAGTTTGTGACCAAATTACAAAGGAAAGGATAACTCTCACGGCATAGCAGGACTGCTTGGCCAAGATTGAGTAGTGGAAATCAATGTATAATACCAATTACACCTATCTATTAGCAAGATCGACGATGTCAAGATGTGGACGTTCAAATTGCTATTTCCCGGAGATAGGAAACAACATGGAACATAGTTTATTTATAACTAGTTATTGGTTGAAGAAAACTTGACCAAAGATAAGCCTAAATAACCATAAAATTAGTCAACTATTAGTTCTGTATAGCCAAACAAAAACACTTCAGCAATGATAAAATAGAGCTAAACAATAAAATATAAGTAAAGCAATCATAGGAATTTTATTTATATGCATAGAGTTGCACTGAATAGAAGCACAACATAGAAACATACATGTATAATATGGATAAAATGTAGTACACGTAGTTATATTATATATGCAGGCTGTTGTATATAGGCAGGATATAGTATATAGTTTGAAAATGTATATGGAATAAACATTGAAACTAAAAAACAGTCTTTCATTCCATTTAAGCTTTATACAAAATGAATGCGGGGGACTGGTCCCACAAAAACATAACCTATGTACAATGAACTGGAAAAAAACTACAAGCTAAAAGGAGGCAAATAGAAATTGTCTCGTAGTCACTGGATGATTCCTGAGGAGCCTACTTCTAGTGACCCTTCTTCTTTTTCTTTCTGGCTTTGCTGCCTGAACCATCGTCGTTCCTCTTATGGCCTTTTTATCTTTTGGTATTCTGCCTCTAAAAGGGGTGGTGTTGCCTGAAGTGTTAATGGTAGAAAGATCTTCAAGACGGTCGACGGGGAGGTCAGAAGACTCTGTGATGACGTTTGCGGTACTAACCTTCAAAGGCTTTTAATAGTGATAGGAAGAAGTAGAGAAGAAGGTTTCACCTTCTTAATACCTGCAGGCTTTTGGAGTCCAGGCTCGATCTTAATCTTGACTTTGGAAGCATTAATCTTTAACTTCTCCACCATGAAAATAGGCCCAGTCGGGCCTGAGGCAATGTAATGGAGAGGTCTTCCCCATGGGAATGGAAGGTGTCGTCCAATCCCTCCAAAGCTGCGATCCTCTTTGGATCATGACTCGGAATAGAGTGGAGGGAAGGCTCGAAACGACTAGTCCAGCGGTCCTAGAGATTGACTTGGTTGTAATGCAGTAGTGCCCAAGCCTTGAGTAATTGGCGGCGGAGGAGGTGGAAGAGAAGGTTGACCTACAAGGTCATTAACAGAGTAGTAAAGGATGGGTGGAGAGATGGAAACCGGAATATATGGTTCAACCAAAGTAATAGCCATGGAAGCTAGAATAACTTAAGTGGTCTTGAAGCCAGCCCCATCAATTGTAGGGATATTTGCTGCAATCTTTTGGAACTTAGGAGTAGATGATTCTGCCTGATCTAATGCACATGGATCAGCATGAGCTTCAACAACAGATTCAGCAGTAGTTTTAGCGGTAGCGTCTTCCATAGCCAGGATAGTTCTTCCCTCTTCAAGTTTTTCTACATCTTCAGCATAAAGGTACTTAGCTTTCATCTCATCTTCGGTGAGGCCTTCACCGGATGCCTCTGCACAGCATAACACCTGTTCCTAGGCACCGGCGAGAGTAGTGACGTATGTACTTCCAACCACTTCAAGTTCTTATTGAATGACATTAGCAAAGAACAACTGAAAGATGGTGTTCAATTCTTCTCTTTCCTTGGTCTTTGGTCATTCGCTCAGTTAGATCATACACAACTATAGTGTAGTCGACTTGAGCCTCCAGTGTCTCAGTTTTCGACATGAGTAAGGCAGAATCGAGCTTTTCATTATCCGTGTGCAGCTTTTGGATCTCATCTTCTTTTGTCGTAAGTGCCTCGTTCTTTTCTAATATGAACTTATCCTTCTCCAAAAGGGCAAGTCCTTGATAGGAACGTCTTAAGTTCAACACTGTCTTTATGGGCGGTCTTTAACATGTCTTTCATCACGATCTTGACCTATTTATAAGATTTTGTTATCGCTACAACCAACCTTTTAGCCTTTCTCTTGGATTCCATAACCGCTTCTTTCTCCATCTTCTCCAAATCCATCTTATTCCCCTTTATGAGGCTGTCATAAGTTTTCTTTTAGATTTAAATGATTGGACGTTCATTTGGTTGATTCAATTGCCATTGGGGAAATCATAACAAAGCTTCTTCCACTCGTATCCTTAGTCAACAAGCTTCTAAACCCATCCGACCTTACGATCCACCCCTTCCTTCAAAATATTTTTTATGTCACGGTCAAACATGACACAAATTACGTAGAGATTAGGGAAGGCAGCCTACATGCGAATTGATAGGGCTGGAAGAGGAATTGAAGGAACAGAAACATATTTGGATTGGGGAAGAGGAGGAAATGTGGTAGATAGAGAGCGTGATGCTGGAGTCTTTTGCTGCGAAGGAAGCTGAGGTTGAGAACAAGGCATGGGAATGCCAAATGAGGAACCACGGTGGTTATATGAATCTTTGTGCATCTTTCTATGGTCCAAGGGCTACCTTTCTTCGCATTCCTCTTCTTTCGATCCCTCTCAGCTTGGCGGTCTCTTTCCACTTCTTGCTTTCCATCTTTTCTTCAAGATCTCTCCTTTTCAGTTTCCTGCTCCTTGCGATAGCTGGAGTGAGGTAGGTATGGATCAAGAGTGTGCTTTTTCTCTTAAAAAATACCATACTAAAGATAACTGAATTGATCTTAGCCCATTATTCATGAAACAAAAGAATTATATTAGTTTTGAAGTATCGGAATGCATGTGAATGCAGGAAGTATGTGTACGTGATCCTAGAACAGTGTAGGTGCCAATGACCCCTAAGTACTCTACGGACCATGCTCAAAAGGAAGTAAGGATGGAGTCTCGCCTCCTTTGGCAAGGAGGCCCTCGAAAGGGAAGCTAAAACCTGAGGAGGACTCCTTGAGAAGATTGGGGATTGGAATGTCAGAATCACTCAACTAGCCAAATATGCAACTAAGGGACCGGTTGGAGGAGTAACCTTGGCTATCGGTGTCATGCTCGGTTCTGTGATTTTCTTTGAAGTCTTGATGACTATGTGCTTTGGATGCAGCAACGTAGGAAGTTCAGTGCCTTCGGGTTACGTTTCTCTGTATGACTCATCTCCATCTAGGCCGACATTATCATCACCATCGCTTCTTCCATCGCTGCCTTCTTTTTCTTTATCTTCTTCTTCCTCTCTTTCTTCTTCCCTATCTCCTTCTTCTTGAATCATTCCTATCTCGACTCTTTCTTCTTCCAGTGGTACCTAGTCAACAACCTGTTCTTATGCTGCTCTGTCCACAAGTTTATAAACGATTTCCATGCTAGATGGGTCTTTAACTTCCCCTTGGAGATTGTCTCCAGAGCCACGAATGTGAGTAGAAGACCCAGTAGGCATTTTGGAACTACCTGAAGGAGCAACGAAAGGAATAGCAAAGTGTTTGGGATATAGGAGATTGCAGTGATGAAGGGTTTAGTTTGTCAAAAGATAAGCAGTGGTGCGACGTCGAATGCTAATTCTCTAGAGAGCTTTTACAGTTTAACGTGCTCTTTGCTCGTGTTTGGAGCAAGAATATCTGCAAATGCAGGAGATAACAAGTTAAATATTAGTAAGATGAAAGTTGAAGCATGAAGAAATATGAAAAGGAAAGGATCTTACTGCTAGAGAGCCAAGGTCCATTGAAGCCATACGGGCATCGAAAAAGAAATACTCGTTCTTGAAATATGAACGTTTGTTATGAAATGCCTCAATGACCTTGCTTCGGTACCGACTTTGATGATCATATAAGGCAGTGATTTATGTCGTTACTTGAAGCTTAGGACATGTGTTAGCTCTTTAAAATTTGGAGGTCATTGAAACTGATTCATGAAAAAGACATATAAGGAGCTTAGCAAAGCGTATCCATTGGGTTGAACTTGAGTTGGAGCAAGCCCGAGTTCCTGAAGGAATAGATGTTAGAATGGATTGAAAGGTGGTATAGTGTCACCTAAGCACATGAATTTGTTACAAACTGTGTAGCTGATATGAGGATTATGTGCCCATTAGCCCTATGTAGGAAGCAAGATCCCGCTTTCAAGAATCTCGCTTTATTGGTAGATGGTCCAAAGTGTTTTAGGAGTTAGAACCGTCGATATGTGTATGGGAAAATCATCCAGAACTCTTAAGAAGATGTGTTTATTTAAAGGAGGAGGCTGGTTTAAACCGACTCTATTAGTACAATCATTCTCTACACCTCGGCAATAATCGAGCTTTTGTAGACTCGGCTTTGGGAGGAGTTGATAGCCTAGCGTCAATGTTGAATCTTGGAGAATGGCATGTCATTTTGGATAGGAAAACTTGGTGTTTAACACGGTTAGGTAAGTTTATTTTGGAATTCTATTTTAAATGTAAACTTGCATGGTCGTTGCCCAGAATCCAACAGATGATGATGTGTGTTGAGCAATCGGATTTTGAATGTTGACTGAAGCAATTGGAAGTGTTAATCGAGCCCTGTGTCCTGCATATGCTAAACAAACTATTCTATGTGGATAGCCTTCTCATGTTCGAAAGTGAGCCACGTCGCACGATGGAATTATGCATCAGATTTTACCTGTTATCGTTAGATAATCGATAATGGAACCGTTAACTAGAGCGACATAGAGGTTTCTTTTGCAAAAATACAGAAAGTGCAATGACTAGAAATGCTATGTAATGGAGTCATTTAAATGACGAAACTTGTTAAGTGGGACGCTCCTTGGAAGAAAATCGTCTCACCAAACTGGAGAACGATAATTGTAATCGACCGATTGTTAACTAAAGTGAGTTCATGTATTTAAAATGGATAAAAATATGATGGCCTTGCAAAATCATGAACAACGCGAATTGACCCAAAGTAAGACATGTCAGAACATGAGATTGGCTTGGAGTTGGGGTTGGAATTCTCAAAACTCGGGTAAGTTTCATATTTGCTTCGGGTTCAACTCGGGACAGGGCTTAGGAAGTCATAGATTTGGCAAGACTCATGGTTTAAAGGCTTAATCGATCATAAGTTAAAGCTCCAAACCACCTTCATTGGCCATAGGAAAATTCTAGTCGTGGATGGCGGCAACTCGACACGTAAGATAGTGCAACACATGCCACCATGATAAGAAACTCGATGACCCACCTTGGGAAAATGGATTCAAATCTGGAGTGGAGTGGAGCTCGAGTCTAAATTATTTTTGAAAGGCAGCGATGATCAAAACGATGATCTAGTGCTAGCAACGACTAAAGGGTATGGCGGCGGCAATTTGGTCGATGATGGTCGATGTGGATAAAGGAATATATCTCGCAAGTATTCAACAGTAGGGATGTTATCGAGCATGAGAACTACAAGAAAATATGGAAGGAGAATAGTTTAAGTGTTAGCTTATAGTACAACCAAAATGAATAAGTGATTCTACTTGATACCGATCAGAACAGAGTGGTACTAAGATGAATTTTGGACCCAATTACAAAAGAGGAAGAGGGAAAAGTAGCGTAAAGGTAGTACATATGTAACACCCTACGTTTTACGCTAATTAATTAAAATGAATTTAATAAATAAGTAGTAATGCTGAAAAGAGAATTTTTACAAACTTTAGAATTCGGTTACGAAACTTATAACATTAGGTTCATGGCGATTTTCTGATTAATTTTCATATATAAAGTTTTCCAATCGAAGTTCAAATGAAAAAGTTATTAACATCTGATTTTTTGGAGCCTAAAGTAATTATATATATAATTAAGGAAACAAACCAATTAACTAATATTGACGGAAATCAATCTCATGAGATGTATATATAGTGCAAGTAAATTATCTCAGGGGAATGAATTGGAAAGTAAATTAGAGCAATCAACTAAATAAGGAAGAAAATTAACAAATCAACACGCTGTCAAATTAATGCAGGAAATAATTCACATGTCGACCCAAGATATCTCTAGGTCGACTGGTAGCGGTCAACCATAAGGCATAAGCAGTTGACCCGTGTTGATGTTAAAACGTGATTATTAAATGACAGATGGATGATGGTGAAGCACTCAAATATTTTGCTTACGTGCAAGTAATTGAGGCACCTTCATGATTAAAATAAAGATTTCCTAGGATAGATCTAAAGCTCCAAATCAATCCCTAATCTCTGTAAATTAACAACTAACATAACCATAATTCATCTAGAAAATCTACTACATACTGAAACTCTGCCATTTTCTCTTCTCCTCCAAATTCTAAAAAATAGTAAAACTATTACAGTATATATATATATATATAGAAGAAATCGAAGAATAAGAGAAGAGAAGAATATGATCTATTCAGAGCGTGTAAATAAAATCTTAAACTCTAATCTAAATTCAATTCAATCATTTCCCCTGATTTGTAATTTTGATAGATGTATACCCTTTTTATTATTTGATTTGAAGTAAGCGAGAGTCAAATAAAATGGGAATGGGCTTAGATCTGGAGAATTGGAAACCCAAAGCAAGGTGAGTAAGAAAATTACATGTTTTGTAACAAGATTAGATTCATATCGTTATGATCTATTTATTCCTATTTATAATCGATTTTAATATTTAATTGTAAGTGCGCAATGATTAGATATAAATCTTAGTTTGGATAATTTATTGTTTATGCGTAATGAATTAATGTAAATAATGAATTGAATAATGATTTGTATATGCATAATGATTATGGGTTAGATCTAATAAAATTGATTATGGAATAGATCTAATGAAATTGATTATGGTATAGATTTAATGGAAATGGAAAACTTGCTTGCATGTTCTTCACAATAACTTGTTATGAATTTATTAATAATAAACCGGTAATTGAACGACAGATAAATATGTAAAATAAAGAAAATTTATTAAGATATAGGGGTTCAAATGATATTTTAAGTCGTTGGAAGTTGGGGTGTTGCAAGTAGATTTCTATGCATTGTAAGTCTAAAATAAATATAAGTGCGATGTTTGAAATGACAAGTAATAGAAAAAAAGAAAAAACGTACAAAATAAGGATATTCACCATATTTTGTACCGTCTATTTCAAATAATAAAAAGATGGTTCCTTGTAATTTCAAACACCGCATAAATCTCTCTTTTTGAATAAGATATGAAAATTTACGATGTTAACACTTTTATGATAGAAATATAGTTCAACGCATTAAAAATGCAATAAACCCCAAGAGTTAAATAGGAAAGAATGGACAAGGTAAGAATATCCTAAAAAGATAAAATCCAAAATACCAATAAAGGTGGAAAGTAGATGAAAAGAAATTATGAAAGATAGACAAGAAGAAATGAGATAAAATGAGAATAGAGATGGAAAATAAAAAAACAGATAGAAATGATGGGTAACGATATTATGAATTTGATAAGAGGAAAGCGGTAGATAAACTTAAAAGTGAAGAAAAAGGCGAAACACATAATTAAATGGAGACCCAGGGTCACCAATAAACTTTAAAGACATGTTAATTAAGTAAGCATGAATGAATATACTTATAGGAGATATATATATATATATAAGTAGCTTCTAATATGCATTTATGAAGGGTGTGAATTATCATAGTTAAAGAGTAGTTAAATGAATGATATGATAGATGGTCATTAGAGTAGGTTAGAATGTGAGGTTAGTAGTGTTACACAAAAGAAGTCTGCCCACCGCAAGGGGCTGTCAATAGTTGTGAAACATTATACCGATTTGGGACATATCCAACAATGTAACTCGTGGAGAGCATACACTATGTACAGATAAAGGAATATGCCCAATAGGTAGAGTGGTCTCCTTCAAATATAAATTAGAGTAGGGTATTGCCTTGATTGCATTAGGCAATCTAAATGGGATGATGGGCGAGATCGGGCATTATGCAGCACGGTTGTTACATATGGTATCACAAAAATACACACAATATTACGATCATCCGTCAGGGGTAGGGTTGCATAGGGTGATATGCCATCAGTCCTTAGTGGTCAATGAGAAAGACAGGGTTACACCTAACTGGTCTTCACCTCCTACTAAGGTAGACGTGGTAGGGTTAAGCACCGCCATAGTTGTTTGCTAGTTTGTTTGTTATGGCAAGGCAAGTTAACCCAAAGAGAGTTCTTTCATAACGATTAGGGTGGTCCATAGAACCAAGTCCACAATAGGAAGCAGACAAAGTAATAAATCCCTAAAGTGACATAGGATATGGTAAAATATTATGAAAATTCGTTATTGGCACTTCTGGAGTCCTTCGAGTTATACAGTGATTTAATCGTGACATGGTGAGGGCTGAAGATCCTAACGGGAGTGCTGATAGAGAGATACTAGTAGGGATAGTATCTAGGTCCATTGGGGGACCATGGTACATATATTTATATATATTTACATAGCTATGATTCTATAGAGGGTAGATGGAAATGGATCATAAGCGAACGTGGAGTTGGGATGACTAATTGAAATGTAAACATACATAACATGAGATAGAGAACAATCAACATAAACTAGTGTTATGTACAAAGTATATAATTTACCGGTCACCAAAACTTTGTTCTGACCCCCTCCTCATTACAACCCATAGGATATTTTGAAGGGCGGGTACTCGTGCTTGGTGTGTTCAGTGCTGACAAGGACAACTGACTTGAAAGTGTCAAATCTTGGTTAGTAGTTATGTGACTTATTATATTTTGTTATTCCACTATAAGTTATATCATTAGTGCTCTGATATGCATTCTCTTGTTTTATTTGCAGGATACCAAACAAACGATCCATACATTTGTGGATTTAGGTTTTTAATTTAATGAAAATTCAGGGCCATTGGGTTATGGGTTGTTACATTTGGTATTAGAGCTTAGGTTAGTCGATCTTGAAAAATTAGGAAACGTTGAGTGAACATATTTGTATTTTTGCCCATAAATATAAATATATTATACGCGAAAGAATTCCAACTATAAGTAGTTGCATATGGAAAGCCGCTGAAGCTGGATGATCAGTGACTCCCTAGCCAGGCCTTGATAGCCCAATGACAGTAGATCCTTGTATGATTGCCGTTTGATGATGTAAAGTAGGTCCAGATAAGGGGAAGGTAAGAGTCCATATGCTGTAGCTAATGGAAGTAATGGGGTTCTCGAAGGAAGGTGTGAAACAGTTACCCTAAGGCAATAGCTAGATTTTCAATATTGGCAAGAAGGGAAGTCCAAACGAAGGACGAATAGGAATCCATTCTAAGTCCAACCCAATTGAAAATAGTTTTAAAAGTTGAGAAAAATGTAAAATTTATATATTTGAAAAAGTAAATAAGTAATTATTGGATTTTAGGAAAATACTGAAATAATAAAAGTTTTGTTGGATATATATATATATATATATATATATATATATATCTAAATTGAAAAGTTTCCATAAAATGGTTTTATAAAAGCAATTCATTTGAAAAAGTTAGAGTATATATAGCTCGCTGGTTTCTATGTGAACAAAGAAAATTGTAAAATATAAAGCTCTAGTAAAAATTAAAATTTGTTGAAATCTAAAATTTAAGTAAAGGAAATTCTGTAAAAAGCTATTTATTTTGAAAGAAAAATAGTAGAGCAATATAGCTTATGGGTTTTCTACAATAAAAATTTTAAGTTGTAATGTAAAATTTTAGGGGTGTACAATACGAAGTGGTATAAGTTTGAAATGAAGTAAATCCACAAAAAAAGAGATTTAGAACCCGAAATAAAGCAGTAGGCGAATGCACGGCATTGGTTCAACTAAGAAGACGGTGAATTGAGAGGAAAACTATATACATAGAAACTATTCAAATAAGGGCAGTTTAAGTAAAGAGAGTTAAATCATAGAAATATTTTGAGATATGATTAGAAACAAGGTCAGAAACTTTAGTAAAATGATATTAGGAATTTTTATATAAAATAATGATAGTAATTAGAATCAATAGTAGCAACCTAATTAGAAGCCGTTGAATCATGAGTTTTGATTCATAACAAAAAGCTTAAACGATCGGTGATGAGACTATACGATCAAGCGACAAAAAGAGAATGAGATATGCAAGCTATTAAACTAAAAATGAGATGAGACTACAAATCTAAGTATAGTATGTTTATTTACTGTAGTTTTAATCTTAGATATGGTTCATAATTGTTAAAATCTATCCTCAAGTAGTTTGCACATACTCAAAATAGTTCTAAAGTACAAATTCTTTAAAAAATGTGCAAAATGTGCACTGACAACCAGGTCAGTCGACTGACCGAAAATGACCAGTCGACTGAACCTGTTCATTGCACAGATATGCACCGTTTTACACTATCTTTAAATATTCAGTTGACTGGTCGATTTTGCTCAGTCGACTGACCGGCTCTAACGGCTATTTTTCCTGAAGAGACTTCTATTTGCGAAGAGTTACGATCCAAATTGAAGAGATATGGCTGCACCTTTTGGTTAAAACTCTTTGTGAATAGTTTTAACTATTTGTCTACTATATAAACACATTAGAATCATTTCTCAAATTACTGAATTATATTTTGATTTCTTGCTATATTCTCTACTATCTATCTCTGCAATCTAAAAGCAATCACAATCTATATATTGCTTGAATCTTTGAATTAATTAATATATTCTTCGATTCTAAGCAATATCTCCCTTTCATATCTTCACACACACAATATATATACTTGAGGATTTGATTATAGGAAGGGTGTACTATTAAAGACATGTCTGTGTTATTCAGAACACAAGTGTCAACTATTTACTTGTATCTATAAGAAGTCCTGTTCGGTTGTTCAGGCGGTAAAAGTCCTCTTCGATTGTTTGAGGCGGAAAAATCCTGTTTGGCTGCTCAGGTGTTGTATATCTATTCCTCCGGGTTAAGAGAGGGGTTATAGAGTTTAAATCCATAGTGTAGTCTGGGACTGGACGTAGAACGGGAAGTTCGAACCAGTATAAAAAGTTCTGGTGTGCTTATCTTATTACTATTATCTATTATCTAGTTTATATTTCCACACTATTATAATATTCCATATTACACGATCCTAAGTGTTAACTAGCCACATCTTACACACTTTCATTTGGTATCAGAGCACGGACATCCTATAACTGTAACATAGTTATTTGATATATTTAGTAATATGGAAAATAACACCAACTCTAGCATTAACATTAGTTTCACTAAAGGACAGTCAACTGCACGACCACCACTATTTAATGGTCTTAACTATAATTACTGGTCTACTAGAATGAGAATATATATGCAAGCTAATGGTTTTGAAACCTGGAATATTACAAAAGAATATACCATGCCAACATAAGACTTTTCAACTTGGACTGCTGCACAAAAAACCGATGCTACTTCAAATGCTAAAGCTTTGAACATGTTATTCTGTGCATTAGATAAAAATGAGTTTAATAGAGTTAGTATGTGTACAACTGCTTATGATATATGGAGAACTCTAAAAGTAACTCATGAAGGAACTAACAAAGTCAAACAAAGCAAAATCTCTATGTTGAAAAATCAGTTCCAGAATTTCAAAATGAAACCAAACGAAACTATAAATGACATGTACTCTAGATTTCAAGATATATATCACCCATTATTGGCACTAGATCAATAAATTTCTGATTTTGATATTGTTACAAAAATCCTCAATTCTTTAACGGATGATTGGGAACGAAAAGTTTTAGCAATTGAAGAAGCTAATGATTTATAAACCATGAAACCAGAAGAATTGATAGGAAATCTAATGTTATATGAAGTGAATTTGCAGGCAAAGAAAGTACATGCACAAGACAAGAAGAATCTAGCATTTCAACCAGAAAAAGATGATTCAGACTCAGATGAAGAGGATATGGCACTTATTGCTAAAAATTTCAAAAAGTTTTTGAAATTCAAAAAGAATAACAAATTCAGGAGTTACAAAAATAACTCCAGCAACAACAACAATAGCAATAAACCATCATCCTCTGTCATGGAATGTTACGAATGTCATAAAAAGAGTCATATGAAGAAAGATTGTCCAGAGAAAAAGAAAAACAAATTCAAGACGGGCAAATTCAAGAAGAAAGCATTTTCAGTAACATGGGATGACTCAGATTCTACATCATCATCAGATAGTGATAGGGACACAGAGCAAGCAAATGTATGCTTCATGGCTACAAGTGATGATGTAAATGAGTTAAGTTTTGAAGATCTTGTTGAAATTAATTCAAAACTAGTAGACTTAGTAAAACAAATTAAAAAGCAAAATAAAGAGTTACAAGGAAAACTGAATAGATCTGAATTAGAAGTTAGTATGCTAAGATATGAAAAGAAAATTTTAGAAGAAGAACTTGAAATGACTCAAGGATCTAATTCTAACTTAACATCTCAACTTTCTATGATAACTCAAGAATTAGAAATTCAGAAAAATAAAAATGATGATCTATCGGTAGAGATTAATGATTTAAAATCTAACACTAAAGTATAAGAGTTAGAAAATTCAAGTCTCAAAACCAAGTTAGAAAATATTAATAAAAATATTTCTAACTTCAATAAAGGATGAGAGAATCTTTCTACAATAATAGAAAATTATCAGTCTACTTCAAACAAAATGGGACTAGGATATAAGAAAATTGAAAATCCAAAGAAATCTGGAAGTTTAAAAATGAGATTAAAAACAAAATTAAGAAAGATATTAAGAAGACAGTTTCTAAAGATATTAAAACTATTAAGATATGGATTCTTAAAACAAATAACAATTTAATTAGGAATAGACATATTAAAACATTTATGGAAACTATTCATAAAAATAAGAATTATATTTATAAAGGGAATTCTGAACCCGCTTGGGTTTGGTTTCTAAGGCCTAACTCTTAGGACCCTAAACGAAAAGTGGGTACCAACTTAATCTTTATTTTTTGCAGGTACCACTTAAAAAGAGAGGAAAATGGATCTTAGATAGCGGTTGCTCAAAACACATGACTGGTAATAAGGACATGTTAACTAACATTGTCTACTCAAATGGAGGATCGGTCACTTTTGGAGATAATTCAAAAGGTTATATCATCGGCAAAGGCGATGTGAGCAATAACGATATCTCTAACTTACCTCTCATTTCTGATGTTTTATTAGTTAAAAACTAAAAACATAATTTATTGAGCATAAGTCAATTATGTGATAAAGGTTTTAATATATCTTTTTCAGAAAATAAATGCAATATTTCTGATAAAAATCAAAATTTAATTTTTGAAGGTATAAGAGGAAATATTTATATTTTGAATATGAATGTAAATCATAACACAAACATGTGTTTAGTAGCTACAAAAAATGATTCTTGCCTATGGCACAAAAGATTGTGTCATATAAATATTAGTACTATTAATAAAATAGCTAAAAATAAACTTGTTAAAGGACTACCTGATATGAAATTCAAAGTTGATAATATTTGTGATGCATGTCAGTTAGGAAAATTAACAAAATCTTCTTTTAAATCTAAGAAAATCATATCTACAACACAACCACTTGAACTACTACATATGGATCTCTTTGGACCTACTCAAGTTCAACCTATTAATCACAATAGATATGTGTTTGTTATTATAGATGGTTTTTCAAGATATACATGGACTATTTTCATGAAACATAAAAGTGATACTTTTGAAATTCTGCGGGACATCTACATCCGACGTTCATTAACCCACAACGTCTTCCTATCGGAATCCATGGGATCAGTCACCACAACATCCTCTTGTGTTTCCAAATTCGTTGGAGCATGGAAATCACTGGTCTCCATTGAAACCATGCAAAGAGAAGACTAAAGTTGAACTGGAAGATTGCAAGACTCCGCATTCATCTACTTCTTCTTCATCCAAATAATTTTTTTTATTTTTTTTATTTCAATCTACTATGTATAAATTCTATGTTTAATATATTACATATATTTTTTGTGATTGTTATTTAATATGCTATTAGTTCACAATGCTATGTGATAACATATTATATGGTTGTTTATTTCCTTTTTGTCGATGACAAAGGGGGAGAAATTTGTATGACTAACCAACTTTTGCAGGATTAGATATGTCGCCACATATTCAGGGGGAGAAATATATATCTTCTAGTATATAATTCTTAATATATAGCATCATCAAAACCAGGTTGTCATCAATCAGAAAGGGGGAGAATGTTGAATCATGAGTTTTGATTCAGGACAAAAGGCTTAAATGATCAGTGATGAGACTATACGATCAAGCGACAAAAAGAGAATGAGATATGCAAGCTATTAAACTACAAAGGAGATGAGACTAGAAATCTAAGTATAGTATGTTTATTTACTGTAGCTTTAGTCTTAGATATGGTTCATAATTGTTAAAATCTATTCTTAAGTAGTTTGCACATACTCAAAATAGTTCTAAAGTTCAAATTCTTTAAAAAATGTGCAAACTGTGCACTGACAACCAGGTCAGTCGACTGACCGAAAATGACCAGTCGACTGAACCTGTTCAGTTCATAGATATGCACCATTTTACACTGTCTTTAAATATTCAGTTGACTGGTCGACTTTGCTCAGTCGACTGACCGGCTCTAACGGCTATTTTTCCTGAAGAGACGCTTCTATTTGTGAAGAGTTACGATCCAAATTGAAGAGATATGGCTGCACCTTTTGGTTAAAACTCTTTGTGAATAGTTGTAACTATTTGTCTACTATATAAACACATTAGAATCACTTCTCAAATTAATGAATTATATTTTGATTTCTTGCTATATTCTCTACTATCTATCTTTGCAATCTAAAAGCAATCACAATCTATATATTGCTTGAATCTCTGAATTAATTAATATATTCTTCGACTCTAAGAAATATTTCATTTCATATCTTCACACACACAATATATACTTGAGGATTTGATTATAGGAAGGGTGTACTATTAAAGACATATCTGTGTTATTCAGAATACAAGCGTCAACTATTTACTTGTATTTGTAAGAAGTCCTGTTCGGTTGTTCAGGCGGTAAAAGTCCTCTTCGGTTGTTTGAGGCGGAAAAATCCTGTTCGGCTGCTCAGGTGTTGTATATCTATTCCTCCGGGTTAAGAGAGGGGTTATAGAGTTTAAATCCAGAGTGTAGTTTGGGACTGGACGTAGAACGGGAAGTTCGAACCAGTATAAAAAGTTCTAGTGTGCTTATCTTATTACTATTATCTATTATCTAGTTTATATTTCCGCACTATTATAATATTCCATATTACATGATCCTAAGTGTTAACTAGCCACAGCTTACACACTTTCATAAGCAACATAAGAAATTAAAGGTAAAACAAAGGAAAATGGACATTTTCCATTGTTGTGTGCATTTATTTCAAGTATCTTTTAAAAGTACCCCTTACATGATATAAGACACTCCGCCAAGAATTGCAAGTAGAGATAGTATGAGTAGTAAGAAAATATTAGAATGAGAGTTGTTCTTGTCTTCTTTATTTTTGTTGTTCAAGATTATAAAAAGATGTTTTAAAAACAGTGTAAATTATATTTTTGAAAGAAATGGTTTGTTGCAACGAATAAATTTTTAAAAGGAAAAACTTAATAAAAAATTTAAACTAAAAATCCTAATTTTTAAGAAGTAAAAGTTAAAAAGAACTTTAAATGAAAACGTTAATTTGAAGTAAAAGGAAAGAAACTTTTCAAACAAATTTAATTTGCTAACATTTTCTTTTAGATTCAACGAATAAATTAAATTCAATTTTTTTATATTTTTAGTTTTAAAAGGTTAAGACACTAAATATTTTTTAATTTAATAAAAGGTTTCAAAGCTATGCTTTATAAAGAGAAAGGTTTTGAAATTAAGTATTTGAAATTTTTGATGTTTTTAAATTTCGAAAAAAATGGTGAAGACCAAAACTATAACAACCCACCATTAAATGGGCCTCAATTCCGACCTAAAAAAGGACCATCAAAACTTAAAACAATTTCAAAGCTGGCTGTTGCTTGGTAAAGAGAACAATACAGTGCTATTTATCTACACATTCAAAATTTCATAGCTGAAGGATAAAATATTATAATAATAGCATTACCCATTTTATTCAAATTTCAAATTGTCATTCAAAACCATAACAAAATATCCATAATACCAAGATCCAAAAATAGTCGTAACATATCCATGATATAATATTCCAAAATTACAACATTTTTTTATATTTCATGGGTACATAAAAACTATAGAAAATAACAAGTAAATAAGTAGACTACTGCCATAAGTTTCATCATCATCTCTGCCTTCAGCATCGCCCTTCCTAAGCTGTGTTGTAATGAGGAGGGAGTCAGAATAACATATGTTTGGTGAATAAAAAAATTTCGAGCCTTAATATATTATTACTTGGGCAATATAATTCAAATCGGAATATGTCTTATGTCTTCTACCTAGATCACAAGTCTTTTCAAATATAAGCCCAAAGGCTTTTCTCAAACATAAATAAAAGGGCTTTCTAAATATAAGCCCATAGCCAACTTGCTACCAACCCAATAACCGATATCTATCGTCCAGAATGCCCTATAAATGTAAGAGATAGTACTCAAGTCACTAAATGTCCTTTAATAGGAATTAGGTAGAATATGACCATTTAATACCTTATTTAAGGCTGGTCCATGTCATTTACTACCTATAATCCCAAGGTGGACTTCTCACTAGTAACTATCTAGTTGACATTGCATGAAATCTATTCGGCCACTTACTACTTCCTATTGAAGCGGGCCCTTTTCCGAGATATCCTCTACTATGCCCAACCCATAATCCCGACCATTTACTACTTCCTACATAAAGAAGAGGCGGACCCCACACAACCACTTAATACTTTCAATCTCTGATGCAGATCCTTCGTATAATAATCTGTACCCCACGGTGACGTCTCACATTAGCCCGACTATTAGTTGGTACTGATAGCCAGATTAGCTGGCAAATTTATCCTATAGAATTTGGGACCAACCTCGCATCATCGTAGTTATTTATACGTTAGTTACACACACACACACACAGACACACACACACACACACAACAAACACACACACACACATATATGTATACACACACACACACATACGCGCCTAGTAATTTCAAAGCGTGCAGAATTTATGTCCTAAACTAGCGTTTAAATGCCAACTCTTTCAACTATTATACAAGTATTATCCTATATTATCAACAATACCAAATTCCAATATTCATATCCAAAAATTCCAATCAATAGGGTTGTAGACAATAAATTTTTTAATTCAACTTATTATGTCAAAATAATGGAATGTATTGATAGTAGAAACTCACAGTTCCAATTATTACGCTCCATTCAACCTTTTTTACATAAAAATAAACAAAGGAATTTCTGTTTAATTCAAGGGAATAAATAGTACAAACTACCAATAAAATTCGTATGTTATTCACTTTTCCTAAATCAAAATCCTTTAATCAATTCAAAGAAAAAGAATAAGGAGTGGAATAGAAGGTAAAATTATCAAAACTGCAAATCTACACAATCTCCATTATTTTGACACAAACAATCTGAGATTTCAACCTAGAATTGACATTTCGGATTGAAGGAGTTTTAGGGGTTTATAATATAATATTTTCGCAAACCAAAACTCCCCATGGCATATTCAAAATCAAACTTTGATTTGCCTCCTTTGGATTTGACATGCTAAGATTTCCACTCACAGTATTACCCTTATCTTTGCCTCCTTTGGATTTGACGCGCCTTTAACAATCTTTATCAAATCTCTTCTTTTTGATATATACACAGCAAGGAATTTGTATGTGTAGATTAGATTCAGAAACTAAGGGATCAGAGGAGAATAGATTAGGAAAATAAATAATAAACAAAAATAGTTGTATAGGATTTCTTACCTGAAACCCTAATGGAATTTTTATGAATCTAGAAGAGACAAACTGACAGAGCTTCGCTAATGTTCCCAAAATATTTGCAAATAAAAGTAAGGGGTCTAGGGCCTTATTTATAGTGGTTGAAATGCACCGGAACTGTTGGATGAAGGTCAGTTGGAAATTATAAAATCTAGAATGTTCAAATTTACAAACCCTAACGGCCGCTTGACAATCAACGGTCGACTGCCCTACCCTACTGGTCGACCAATGACGTTTGTTTTTGGAAGTTTTTTGTGCTATTGTTTTTTTTATTTAGTTTTTTCCTTAATTATCATTTAACATTAATGTTATTTTTAATGTTTACTTAACCCCAAGGCTAATCACTGTTAACTTTCAAATTTTAAAATTAATTATTCATTTGAATTTGAATTCTATTTAAATCATTTTAAACCCGAAAACTTCAAACATCCATAACTTTTCCATTTGATCTCTAGTTTCAACATATTATATATGACAATTGATCAGAATTTCATCATAAATGAAATGGCATAACTTCTGTGGTCAAATTCCAACTTTTGAAAAAAATTCATTTTTATCCCTATCTTGTTTAATTTATTTTTTCCAATTTATTTATAGTTGATTTTACATAGTGTTACAAAACTAAAATTTAAAATATAGAGTAGATAGAAATGAGTGCCTAGCTAAGACGGGGTGAGGGGTAAGGCTATGAAGAAGATAACAATGATTACTCATGGTGTAGTAATAAGGAACCCTTGTAGAGTGTAAAGAATAATGGTAAGAACCTAGGAATATTTTGTTAGACATATGTGCAGGCCATATGAAGAACCCGTAAAAGAAATAAATACCAAGATTTGAGAAAAACATCAAGGAATTTGGATTAAAAGAAGATGGTAACAGAGGGTTATGAGGTGGCGAACACACCTGGAGAATATTGGCAAACTCAAGTTAAAAATATGAGGATTGTGGATGGATGTCATGATTGTATGGTTCATTCAAGTCAAAAGTGGTAGAGCCATATCATTGTTAGTGTAAGTTGATTTTGAAGACTAGCCTCCAACGGTTGTTCTTTCTAGGTTGGGTTGCAAGCATTAGTTGTCTTTACTGGAGGTAAATGCGAACGATATTATAGGAAATGTTCTTTCTTATATGTTTTCTTTGTGGACTGCTATGTTATGGGAAAACAATAAAGATAAGGAAATTTCAGAAAAGAAAATCAACTAATGCAAAAGAAAATAAAATAGTAGAGGCTGGAAGTTAATAAATAAATTAAGAAAATTTATTTAATTGACTACTAAAATAGAAATGAAATAAGATTATAAGTCCAGCAAAATTCAGAAAATAAATTTCAGTGAGCGGAGGATAGGGGAAGGATGTTGCATAGCCACGGGTCAATGTCCCTGTACCTCAAAAGCTGAAATCTATAAACTTATACCATTAGGTTCGTGATGATTTTCTGATCAATTTTCATATATAAAGTTTTCCGATCGGAGTTCAAACGAAAAAGTTATTAACATTTAAAGTTTTAGAGTCGGAAATAATTATATATGTCGTAAAGAAAATAAATCAAATAACCAATGTTAATGGAAATCAAATCTCACAAAATGTATATATAGTGCAAGTAAATTATCTTCGGGGAAAGAAGTGGGAAACAAATTAGAGCAATCATCTAAATAAGGAAGAAAATCAACAAATTTACACGCTATCAAATTAACGCAAGAAACAAATCACTGGTTGACCCAAGATGTAACTAGATCGATCGATAGCGGTCGACCATAGGGCTTGGGTGATCGACACTTGTTCGATGTTAAAACATGAATTATTAAATAACAGATGGACAATGGTGATGCACTCAAATATTTTGCTTGAGTGCAAAGTAATTGAGGAGCGTTCAGAATTAAACTAAAGATTTCCTAGGGTAGATCTAACACTAATCAATCCCTAACCTATATAAATTAATAGCTAACCTAACCTTAATTCATTTAGAAAATCTATTGCATACTGAAACTCTGCCATTTTCTCTTCTCCATCAAATTCTAAAAATAGAACTATTATAATATATATATATATATATATAAGAAGAATAAGAGAAGAGAAGAATAGGATCAATTCAGAGTGTGGAAATAAAGGTAAAACATGAATCTTAAACTTTAATCTAAATTCAATTCAATCCTTTCCTCGAATCTGTAATTTTAATAGATGTATTCCCTTTTTATTATTTGATTTGAAGTAAGAGGGAGTCAAATAAAAAGGGAATGGGTCCGGATCTAGAGAATTGGAAAGCAAAGCAAAGTGCGTTTATACTAAAATAATTCATTTGAAAATAGTTTCAAAGTCAAACCGATTCAATTCCCAATTTCCCCATTCAAATCAATTCCAATTTCCATTTCGATTTAATCGATTCAATTCCAATTTCAAGTCGAATTTTACTTCGATTCAAAATTAATTTGAATTTCAATTCCAAATTTTATTTCAAATCAATTCTCAAATTTAAACCATTTTGATTTATATCAATTCCGAGTTCGATTTCCAAAATATCGATTCAAACACTTTAATCAAATTTTCCTTTAATATCCCATTCAAAAATCCAAACCTTCAAATATAATTAAATTTCTGAGCTCAATTTCAAAATATAGTTTTATATCACTTTTACTTAGCAATATTCAAAATTCAAATAAAAGTCTAATCTTTCAAAACAAATCAATTTCGAAAAATTCAAATCATATTCTGATTATAACTTAAAATCTCAACTTCGATTGATTAAACAATTTCGTTTCAAATTTAAATTTCAGCATTCTGAGTTCCAATTCGAAAATAATTTGATTTCCATAAATTTGATTTTTATTTCTAAAACCAGATCATTTAAATAATTTCAAATAAAAATTTTAAACAATTTAATTTAACCAATCCGGTGTCCGTATATAATTCTCTATCCTATGGCCAAGTGAATCAATTATTTCAATTTAATTCAGGGATATATATATATATATATATATCATTTCAATTCAAAATAAATGCCATAGGTATATATCATATCAACCTATTCTTAAGAAATAATTCAATTTATAGTTTTTATATACTGTAAATAATATACAGAATGATAACATGATATATCAAACATAAATAAACATCCAAACATCCAAATATTAATCAAATTTCATCCATCACAATCCATCATCCAAACAGTCAATAATCACAACAATCAACCAATTATCGATAAATTGGGGATTTTACTAGTAGTTAAATTCTAATTCAATTTTGGCTGTCAATTTAAATTCTATCAATTTATTCAGATGTCAATTAAATGTCAATTAAAATTTTATCCAAAAACCATCAATAAATTTAAATTACTTCACGATATAAATTTTACTAACACAAAATATAATAGTCAAACATGAGCGTATAAAACACTCACCCTTATTTGTTTCGGTTTCAAATAATTTCCAACTCGATTCCTATTGTAGGCGACATCGATATGAACCCTTAGCAACTTGTTCCACACGAAATGGACCTCGTATGCACAAATTATGAATTTATAAATATCGATATAATTAAACAAAATCATTAACGTAAATAAATAAAACAAAACGTATCACACTCACCCTCTCATTCGAGCTCCAGGCCATCGCGCCTCAAGCCCTAGCCACTGTCGACTTGCATCCCGCCTCCACCGAGTGCCAGTAGACGCGGTTTATCCATTCGTCATTCTTTTTTATTTATCTATCAAACGCGATCGCCCAAGCCTAGGTCTTCAACCAGAAACCACCGCCCGCTAGTGACACATCTTCCAATCACCATCGCACGCGAACCCTAGCAGCTCAAAACCCAAAACATCGCAGTCGAGCCATCCTCAACCCTTGCGCATGGCCCCATTCCTTCGACCATCACCCAGCCGCGTACATGCCTCCGATCAGTTGCGACAACGCCGATCGATCGTGCTCCTTTTTTTTAATCCCATTCGATTTTATTTTATAATTTGATGGAGGCTGTGATTTTTAGCTGTTGATTTGAAATAAAAGGAAAGGGAAAGGAACGAGTATGAGTTTGACAAAATATAGGGCTTGGGTGACGTAAAATTAGAAGGAGTGAAATAATATTTATTATTTAATACGAAAATGTCTCGTCCGATTGGCGCGCGTAAATCCAAACTCCAAATGAAGCATGCCGTGTAACAACTCGTAAATTTAACCGGTTTTAATAACGTTGTTAATTGGAATTTTGTGGGATTTTAAAACGATAAAATTTTGAAATATAAATTTAATATTTGGAATGCGTCTAGTTAAACATAGCAACTGGTAAATTTTCGTCCGAAAATATGAAAGTTTATTTCGCGCGTAAATTTACTTCAATTTAATCAGTTAAAAAGTGATGAAAATAAAATATTTTCGGAACCTAAATATTTTTACATAGAAAAATTCTAAATCATCTTCTGAGCAAGATGTCAGTTTGTCGTTTTTCCAAATTCGGACATCTTTGGCTCCGTCGATCTTATTTTTCAGTGTTTTTCTTGCATTTTCCGCTATTAGAAAATTCGAATTTTTATAATTCAAATCATACCACTAATATCCATATACCGTTTTGATCGTCTCGTCGTGTTGATCTCTGCGGTATATTCAATTCTGTATTTTGAAGTCCGGTTTAGTGCGGAATCCACGAAAACGGTAATCGTATCGGTATCGGTTTTGTAACTTTTGGTTTTGTGACCTTTTGAATCCATTGTCTATTCATTTTCCACCGTACAAAATCAATGGCCACTAGCCATCATTATTTTCAGAATTTGAATAGGCTTTTGCTTTTCTACACTGGTTCCAACATATATTGGTTCTGGCCATTCGTTCATTTCCCCATTACCTTTTCTCTATTCCCAACAGTCACTTTTTATATTACCCAAAACGATACATATCAGTGTGCTGTTCACCTTCCACTGCAAACCCATCTTTTTATCCTTTTTTTTTACTCAGTGTTCTTTCTTCCACCCACATCAAAACATTTCTTCCACCTCTTCTAAAAAAAAAACGACCCACCAACGCAACCGAGCAACATGCATCTCCTCCAAGCTTGCTTCCATGTGCATCTCCATCTCCCTTACTCGGCCTTACCACAGCGAGCAAACACTCCATACCCCGACCAGATCCGGCCCCAACAAGTGTAGCCGTTCTCTCGCATCAGCTTACCCGTCACTTGTCACTTCAATTCGATACCTCCATCGTTGGTCGGGTCTCGCCTTTATCATTCCAAGCTCGGTGCCGACTTCCACTGAACCTCATGCAACCCCGATCTCCTTTGCCACTACAACCAAGCTCGGCCCCACCTTCAAACCCAGCTGCCTTGGCCGAGGTAGTCTTCGCTGCTTTTCCGCCTACAACCATTGTCTCCCTCCTCTCTTTATTTTATGTACAGGTAATATACATATAAAGCTTGTCGCTTTACATATATTGTATGTTGATTTGTATAGATACAACTTTACAGTATTTATTTTATATGGTGATAGATGTAATAATGTAAATAGTAATATTGTTTATATTGTATAATATCTAACTATATGTTGCAAAGATATATATTATTCATATATATGGTTAAGCATGATTTTATGTAAAGGTTTGGTTGTATATTTACAAAAATATATATTTATATATATATATATCAACTATTGTTATTTTAAAGATATGCTTTGTGGCAGCACACATATATGCTTTTCTCCATCAGTTTTGTTTCGTGTATAAAAAAATCATTATATTTTGTATACGAATTATATTTATGCTGTAAATATATAATTATACACGAGTTGGTTTACTGATGTACTTTGTTTGGCCTCTAAGTATATATATAATAAAATGAAGTTCATCTATCTGCAATATTGCATATGTATACAAGTGCTTCTATATATATATATATTATAATATAAGGATGTATATAAGAAGTTGTTTTGGCTTGACAATATTTGTTGTAATTGTCTCTTTAAAAGTATATTTCTTTACATATATCTACGTATGGTTATAAGTGTTGTTTTAATATATATCAGTTTATACAGTTTCCCTGTTGATTTTATACATATATATATATATACTGTTTATATATAAAGATTTATAAGTAGAGGGTCTGTTGATAATTATATCATTTATATTAGAGTATAAAGTGATGGTCTATATTTTATTTATAACAGCAATATATATCATTGCAACAGTTTAAGTGTTGGTTCATATAGTTGACTCCATTGTTTTGTTTTGGTCGGTTTGTTTTATACATGAATTTATACAAGTTCATATCATTTCATTGTCTGCATACATTTGTTGTTTCATGTTTTGCATGGTTGAAAAGGGAGTTACACATATAACTGGTTAAAATTTTTATTTTATATAATATAGGTGGTAGGTGATATAATAGGTATAAGTATATGTTATTTATTATTTGTCTGGAATTTAAATTATTTATTTTAAGGAAATTATAATAATAAAATATGCATTCTCTGTTTCTATCAAACCGATTGATTTGTTCTCATCAATCACTTTTATCAGCTCTATCCGTCAAATTTGTGCCAATCTAGCTTTGATTTGGAATTCGTGCTTGGATCCGTAACCCAATTCATCGTCTACCCTCTCTAGCCTCGAAAGGTGAGCACTCACTCACGATTAACGTTCTTTTATTTATTAAATTTGATTTCAATTGAAACGACAATTGAAATATGCTGCTATCAGTTATTTACACTGTTATATGGATGCTATTACCTGTATCAGTTCACCTGTGACATCTGACACCATTATCTGTTAATTATTTATGCGATGATAATACAGTTGGCTGATAATTGATTGATTGTTGATGTTTATATTGGACGTTAAATTGTTAATGTTAAAATGATAAATAGTATGCAATTGAACTTGATATAGGATAGTTAAATGTTAAATTTGATTAAATGACATTTGTATAATATGACCCCTTTAACTGTTAAATTTATTGACATGTAGGATTTGTTTAATTACACCTTGAACCACTGAATGTATGATGTTAAATTGATGATGTATGAAATTGTAATAGATGACAAGTGAAAACCGTAATGTAATAATCTTTAATCTACATGAAATGATAGTGTAGATTCTAGAAATAATTATATTAATTCGTACAAATAACAATGCGAATTAATACGATTATTTCGGGATTATTTGAATTGATTATTGGATTGATATTGGTTGTTGTTATTGCTTGTTTATTTACTTTGACACCATCCCAGTTATCACACTGCAAGTTCCCTTTGCTATGCTTTGATTTAGAATTGAATTGGAATCGGGTTGAAATGATAAATACCTAAATTTAACTTTGACCTAGGATAGAGAATTAAATAAAACCCGATTGGTCAATAATTTGATTTAAAATAAAACGAAGATTTTATTTGAATAAATAATATGGTTTTGAAATGAGGTTGGAATTTAAATTTTGATGAAAGGAAAATGTTAATATTTAAAAATATGAAATAAAATATTAACAATGTAATTGATGAAAGAATGTTGTTTAATTTGAGAAATGATTGAATTAAGTTTGAAATGATTTAATAATTAAGTTTGAAATTATAATTAAGTTTGAAATTATTAAACTTTGAAATGATTTAATAATTAAGTTTGAAATTATAATTAAGTTTGAAATTATTAAACTTTGAAATTATTTAATAATTAAGTTTTGAATTATTTAATAATGAATTATTTAATGATTAAATTGAATTGAATTCTTTAATAAGTAAAATTGAACTTTTGAATAAGTGAATTTTACTTCGTAAATAATTGAAATTGAGTTTTCTTTATTAATTAAGTTTTGGAAAATAATTTAAGTAAGTAAATAAGTGAAATTGAATTTCTTTAACAAGAAATAAAATGCAATTTATTGAAATTAATGTAAGACTTGAAATTTAAAGAATTTGGTTTGATGGATTTAATTTAATTAAATTTGTAAGTTTTGATATAATGAAGTTGAATTTAAATAATGGATTTAATGAATTGGAAATTTAATAGAAATTGTTTTGAATGGCAAATTTACTTAATGAATATTGAATGAAATCGATAAATGAATTTAAATCGATTTGAACGTAAATTAAGTTAAATGAATTTGGAATGAACTTATATACGAAATTAAATGGATATTCGAATTGTTTTAAATTTGAAACTTTGAAATTAAATTATAGAAATTTTGAAATTAATTTGGAAGTTTTGAAACGTAAATTATGGAAATTGGTTTAGAAAGACAAATGAAATGTTGATTTATAAACTTTGATTGAAATTGAAATTGATTTGGTTTTGAAATAAATAAATGACCAATCGGTGTTATAATCACGAAGGTTATTAAAGGAACCGGAATCGGTTATGGACATACTCTCTGTCTAAACCGAAAACCACTTTAATAACTATACGCGGAGTGTGATCTAGAATGAAGTGGTTGGAATGATGTACGTGATGACTGAAGAAAGAGAACGATAATGGATAGCCTTGACACTTGTGTCAAATTGGAAATGACTAAAACAGGAGCCGTGCCGGGCCAATGGAGGCCAGCTACCTCAAGTGAACACACTTCTTCGAACTACTCATTATTTGTTGTCGATTGGTGCACACTTGATTTTGGGAGTGTTGTTTCACGGTGTTGCGATCGCTGCGGCGATGCGTTCTCACCAGTCCGGATCAGGCAAACGGTAGTATCACTACCTTGGATATTTCCTCATGTGCCTTGTCATACTTGTATTCCCTATTTGCGACCACTACGAATCTATTTTGTACCTTTAGTATATGGATTGCCCTCTGGTGACTTCCGGTTTTGGGGAAACTACGGTCTTGTATATGCTTTTGGGAATAAAAATGTGTTAAGGGTGGAATGGGCCATGACTTAACACTATTTTGATATCTTTATATTACTGATAGACATTATCTACTTATCGTACACTACTACATAGTAGATAGTTTAACGGATCCTTAAAGGATGGTTATTCCAAACATCCTTTGAGTTACTTGTATTTCATTTGCTATTTCACTTGAGTTGGATTTATTAATATAAGAATGTTAATCCTGACTCGAGTGTCTTGTGTTTTTCTTTACGCTCGGGTCAGACTGAGTGTACCAGTATTCGAGACTCACTTTGAAGTTGGAGCTTTGCTTGAAGATCCAGCCATCTATTCTGCTTTCAGTATTCGATGATTCCAGTGATGTATTCTGATTTGTATCTGATGTATCGTATTACTCTTCCATTGTATCTGGTTTAACTCTGATGTATCTTATACATTTATATAGTAGCTTCATGAACTACTATTTCTTTTATTTCCGCTGCACTTATTACTCTGTGTCTGTGATCTGTGATTATTTATTTACTGTATATGTTCAGTTTTGCCAAATTTAAATTAACAACGCGGTATTTTGAGCAATTCAATTCCGGCGTGAGTGTCTACCTATACACTTATAATGGATGCGAATGGTCCAAAATATCGGGTCGTTACATGCCGCTAGGCGTTCATAATGTTTTACCCTCATTCCGAACACAATGAAACTAGTTTCGACAGCTAATTCGATCGTATGTGGAAGATAGCTTTTCAAAGTCAATTATTTTAATCAAATTCCGAAATTAAATTTCTATGCATTTCAAGCTCGCATGGCCAAACGACAAGTCCGAACGCTACGAAACTTGAAATCCTACAGTAATTCACTATTACGGATTTGATGAAACTGGTTTCGTTGAAATCCGAGACAGTGGCCAAAATGGATATTTTTACTTGTCAATTATAGTATAAAATTTCCAATTTCTAATTATTCACTTTTACGTCCAATTTTATATATTAAAAATCTTTTATTCATAGTTAAACAAAATTTGAATCAATTTCCTATACCATTTTAATCAAATTAAATCCATAATTCAATTATTTAAATAATCTCCAATATTAATTTAAACAAAATTAATTTATCTAATAAATTTATATTAACAAATCATTATATTTTATTTTTTCCCATATTTATCCAATAATTTCATTATATTTAATAACTTACAATAGTCAAAAGTACGGGTCGTTACATACTCTCCCACTCAAAACTTTTCGTCCTCGAAAAGGCGTTATGTTAAAAATTTAACATACAATATATTTTTTCCAAAATAGTCAACTTATAAAACATAAGCATCTAATTTGCAAAACTATTACTACGCTTCTACTATGCCACTCCGACCGGCTTACGAAATTTACAAGTTAGTTATCAAAACAGGTTATAAAATTTTAAAACTTCAAAATTTTTCTAACTCCCGGATTTATGGAAAATTTCGACAGAGTCTCCTTTGCACAGCTCGATTGGAATTTTTTTACAATATCAATATATAACACAAATATACCCAATAGATATCAAATATACATCTCATCTCAATGATGAGGCATCCTGAAGGGCAAAATATAAAATCCCGGTAAGTAATCCGAGATGCGTACCTTATTATCGATAATACGAGCGAGTTCGCTTGTATTAAGCAAGCAAAAGCACATAAAAACCCGCGTATACGTCCAAACGTCTTCGTATGTGCCTATCTCAACTTAATTTAAGATATTAGTTGCATATAAAAATATAGAAGCATGTATAAGTCTAATATAACCATATAACATGGATTTTGAATCCAAACAATAAATACAAGCACAAATACGCAATATACAACAATCATATGCAATCAAAACAGTAATAACAATGGTTTGTAATAAAAGAAACCATCCAACCATCAATATCCATCCAATTAATTCATAACTTAATGAATTTACATTATCCAATGTCAAATTTTTTTAATTTATACCCTTCATTTCTTATTAACATTCATTTCATTAACATTTTAATTGATTCATTTCAATTTATTTGCATTCAACCAACTTTTATTCAATTAGATTCACGTTCAACTGATTTTTCATTCGATTTTTTTTTACTTCCAATTGATTTGCATGCACTTATCAACATTAATGAATTCACATTCTATTAATTTACACTCGTTTAGAGTTACATTCATTTTTTTTCTTCACTTCCATTATTTGATTTCAATAATTCATATAATTAATTACACTTAAGTAATTTAATTCCATACCACATTCCATATATTTTAAATTGACTCACATTCACTAATTAATATTCATTTCGTTAATCATACAACGTATTTATATTTAATTCATTTGCTTTTAGTTGATTTACATTCAACTAATTTGGTTTCAATCCATTTTTATTCAATCAACCAATATTCATTGCATTCACATTTGATTGATTACAATTTAATGTATTTGCATTCAATCGATTTGTTTCAATTATTTACATTTGTTTCATCCACATTTAATTGGTTTACAATCCATTGATTTCTTTCAATTTATTAACATTGTTACAAATTCATTATATTCAATTTTATTCAATTCAATTTGTGAAATTCCAATTGTTTCACTTTTTTGTCTAACCTATTTCATATAAATTTAGGTGAATCATTTATAAAATTATTCCACTTAATCTTGCTTAAGTTAAATTTGTTTTATTTCCACTTAGTATATCCTCCTTTTAATTATACTAACATCATTTATAAATTATCTAAGTTTATTATAAATATTTTATACAACACAACTCACGTTTATTATTACTACTTCGTATCTTAAGTTATTATTATTAATTCATCGGTTCACTTCATCTATTCAAATTCATATTATTAATTTACTAAAGTAATTATTTTATATCTCAATTCATATTAATAAATTCTTTTTTTCACAATCAATTCATTCAACTTCTCTTAAGTTTACTTCAATTTAACATTTTATAATAACTTATTCCATATTATATTAGTTAACATTCAATTTTTATTGAAACTCATTCCATTTGCATTTAATTTTTCTTTATCCAATTTTAAATCCAATCCAACTACTCATACTAATTGTACTTACCCGCATTTATTTTTATTCAATTTCTTACACACTTAAATTACATTTCACTCTAAAAATTCATATTCGTATTCATTTTATTAATTCATTTTATAGTTTAAGTGGAAATTATTCACTTTACTAATTTATCTAGTTTCATTTAGTATCCAATTCAATTTTTTTAATATTAAGTTAAACTTCATTTCATTTTAATCTATTACTCATTTTATTTAGTCTTATTCAAGTTAAATTTTCTCATCATTCACATTCAACAAATTTAAATTTGTTTTTAGTTTGCTAATTCTCAAATCTATAAGTTATACAATTTATCCATTCAAAATTTCATTTTATTACTTTATCTACTTCATTTCAAATGCAATTCATTTTTATTTAAGCTTTCACGAGTTAAACTATATTTTATTTACTTCATTTCACTAACTCAATCAATTTAACATTTCTTAAGTCAATTATTTTACTTCGTATCTCAAATTCAATTTTTTCTTTATTTGCTTAACCAAAAATTTAACCGTTTTAAATTTGGTTTTTATTTTCCTATTCAAATTTATAATTTACAAACTTATTTTTCATCCATACTATTTTAAATTCATAAGTTTAAAACTATTTTCATAAATTTATTAAATCATACTTGGAATATTTTTCACAAACAAAACTTCTTTAACTGGAAATAAATTTCCTTTGGTAGCAATTCTCACTCAGAGACTCGAAAATGAATACTGGCGATGCTGTAGTCATCTCCAGAATTATTTCCCATCGACCAAAGCGAGTTTAATACTTTTATTTTATTCAAAAATCTTTTCAAAATTTTTTCTACTCAAAACTCTTTCAAATATTATTATTATTAATTTTGAAGTCTTCGAAAACAATTTTGAAAACAAAAGGATTTTAAATTCTAAAATTCTCAATTTTTAAAATCATTTCTATATATGAGCTATATTATAAATATACTTATACAAATTTCCTTACCTAATTAACAAAATATTCCATTAATTTACAACTTGATCATTTTAACCAATTCTTATTTTAATTGATGTCAATTCAATTCAATCATCAAATGCTTCATAAAATAAAATCCATTAAATTTTTGTTTTATTTTAATTCAACCAATAATCGATGATAATAAATATTATCATCACCTAACAACTAGCATTCATTAATAATTAACATTATATATATAATATAATTTAGGTAAAATTATTTAATTTACCCAATTTTAAAACAATATTATGTCGACTTTCCTCGTTTAAGTGTTTAGAAACACTATCAATAACACGGCATCCCACGTGTCGACCAAAATTCAGAAACAACTCAACAGATAAGTAAACACAATATAAAACATTTTATAACACTAACAAGTACGCTCTCTCATATATATACACTCAAACAGACTCATTCTAGGATATTACTACCCTATCTCTAATGAGTCTAACCCCCACAAAACCAAGGTTATCGCTAAACCTCGCTCTGATACCAACTGTGATGACCCACATTTCGAAAGGTTCAAATTGACAGCAATCCACACATGTCCAACTTAAACAATCCGGAATGTAGATAATCAATGAGGTTAATTAAGAAAAAAATAAGAAAAGAAGAAGAAAACAAAACAGAATCTCATAGCGGAACGATAAAATATAATAATCAAATAACAGTTCATGAAGCTGTTTACAGTACATTCGATTATAATCTATACAACATTATCAGAGTTATATATGTACATCAGGGATAAATAATCAATACAGAAGAATAGCATGATGCAGGGGATAATAATAATAGTAATATACCACATCTTTGTCTTTGTCTTCCAAAGAATAAACTTCAATACGCAGAAAAACTTAGGATTGACCCGAGCGTAATGAAAAGGCAAAACACTCGATTCAGGACTAAAATACTTAATGTAAGTCAAACCAATTTCATGAAATATGAGTGCAATAACTTAAGAGATGTTACGGGGTTTTCCATCTCCTAAGGATCCGTCAAACTATCTATATATAATAGTGTACGCTATAATAGATAACGTCTATCAGTAAAATAAATATCGAAATAGCGTTAAGGCTTTACATTATCCCCCTTAACACATTTTTATAGTTCTAAACGAAAGTCGTAATGGGCTCGTATATGGATAAATATGACAAGGCACGTGAGGCAATGCCCAAGGTAGGATTCTACCCGTTTACCCTTTCTGACTGGTTGTACACCATACGTAGTCGACCGTGATAATCAATCCAAACGAAAAAGGTGCACCCATCGAATATGAAATCATAATAGTAATATGAGAGATCAACGTCACTACAGGTAGCTAACCTCAATGGCTAGACATAGGCTCCTGTTTTAGTCATTATAATTATGACACGAGTGCCGAAGCTATCCATCATCGTTCTCTTACTTCATTCCAGTAAGCGTTCGCCAATTCAACCACTACATTATGGATATCATCCACCGTGTACACAGTTTTCAAAGTGGTTCCAATATTGACAAAGAGTATGCCAATAAGAGGCCCCGGTCTCTTTAACAACCAATCGTCATTTTACACACCGGTTGGTACTTTTATATTTTGAAAACCAATTCGTACTTGATATCAAAATATCATATTCATTTCAAAAAAATCAAATCCATTTCAAAATCATCATATTCGATTATAAAATCAAATCCATTTCAAAATCATCATATTCGTTTCAAAAATCAAATCCATTTCAAAATCATCATATTCGTTTCAAAATCATATTTTATTTCAAAATATCAATTTAGTTCGATATATTGATTTCACTTCAAAATTTGATTCGAATTTCAATTTTGGTTATAACTTCACTCTAACCCAATTCGCATTTAAATCCAAGATTTAAATATAACATTCCACCCTTTTGACCGGTTTGAATTTTAGAAAATAATTTAAATAGTTAAAATAGTTTATAGAAAATAGTTTGAGTAATAAAAATGGTTTATATAGTAAAATAGTTTGGAAAAACAAGATAATTTGAATATTAAAAGAATATAGATTTTAAACCATTTATACTAAAATAATTCATTTGAAAATAGTTTCAAAGTCAAACCGATTCAATTCCCAATTTCCCAATTCAAGTCAATTCTAATTTCCATTTCGATTTAATCAATTCAATTCCAATTTCAAGTCGAATTTTACTTCGATTCCAAATTAATTTCAGTTTCAATTCCAAATTTTATTTCAACTCAATTCTCAAATTTAAACCATTTTGATTTATATCAATTCCGAGTTCGATTTCCAAAATATCGATTCAAACACTTTAATTAAATTTTCCTTTAATATCCAATTCAAAAATCCAAACCTTCAAATATAATTAAATTTCCGAGCTCAATTTCAAAATATAGTTCTATATCACTTTTACTTAGCAATATTCAAAATTCAAATAAAAGTCTAATCTTTCAAAACAAATCAATTTCCAAAAAATCAAATCATATTCCGATTATAACTTCAAATCTCAACTTCGATTAATTAAACGATTTTGTTTCAAATTTAAATTTCAACATTCCGAGTTCCAATTCGAAAATAATTTGATTTCCATAAATTCAATTTTTATTTCTAAAACCAAAACATTTAAATAATTTCAAATCAAAATTTTAAACAATTTAATTTAACCAATCTGGTGTTCGTATATAATTCTCTATCCTATGGCCAAGTGAATCAATTATTTCAATTTAATTCAGGGATGGATATATATCATTTTAATCCAAAATAAATGACATAGGTATATATCATTTCAACCTAATTCTTAATTTATTCAAAATAATTCAATTTACAGTTTTTATATACTGTAAATAATATACAGAATGATAACATGATATATCAAACATAAATAAACATCCAAACATCAATCAAATTTAATCCATCACAATCCATCATCCAAACAATCAATAATCACAACAATCAACCAATTATCAATAAATTGGGGATTTTACTAGCAGTTAAATTCTAATTCAATTTTGACCGTCAATTAAATTTTTTTCAATTTATTCAGATGTAAATTAAATGTCAATTTAAATTTTATCCAACAACCATCAATAAATTTAAATTACTTCACGATATAAATTTTACTAACACAAAATATAATGGTCAAACGTGAGCGTATAAAACACTCACCTTTATTTGTTTTAGTTTCAAATAATTTCCAGCTCGATTCCATATCGTAGACGACATCGATATGAACCCTCAGCAAATCGTTCCACATGAAATGGACCTCGTATGCACAAATTACGAATTTATAAATATCGATATAATTAAACAAAATAAAACAAAACGTATCACACTCACCCTCTCATTCGAGCTCCAGGCCATCGCGCCTCAAGCCCTAGCCACTGTCGACCTTACAGCCCGCCTCCACCGAGTGCCAGTAGATGCAGTTCATCCATTCGTCATTCATTTTTTTACCTATCAAACGCGATCGCCCAAGCCCAGGTCTTCGACCAGAAACCGCCGCTCGCCAGTGACGCACCTTCCAGCCACCATCGCATGTGAACCCTAGCAGCTCAAAACCTAAAGCATCATAGTTAAGCCAACCTCAACCCTCGCATGCGGCCACCTTCCTTCGACCATCACCCAGCCGCGTACACGCCTTCGATCAGTCGCGACATCGCCGATCGATTGTGCTCCTTTTTTTTATCTCGTTCGATTTTATTTTATAATTTGATAGAGGCTGCGATTTTTAGCTGTTGATTCGAAATAAAAGGAAAGGAACGAGTACAGGTTTGACAAAATATAGGGTGTGGGTGACGTAAAATTAGAAGGAGTGAAATAATATTTATTATTTAGTACGAAAATATCTCGCCCGATTGGCCCGCGTAAATCTGAACTCCAAACGAAGCGTGCCGCTAGGTTTTCATAATGTTTTACCCCCATTTCGAACACAATGGAACTAATTTTGAGGGCTAATTCGTTGTATGCGAAAGATAGCTTTTCAAAGTCAATTATTTTAATCAAATTCCAAAATTAAATTTCTACGAGTTTTAAGCTCGCACGGCCAAACGACAAGTTCGAACGCTATAAAACTTGAAATCCTACAATAATTCACTATTACAGATCTGATGAAACTAGCTTCGTCGAAATCTGAGACAGTGACCAAAATGGCTATTTTTACTTGTCAATTATAATATAAAATTTCCAATTTCTAATTATTCACTTTTACATCCAATTTTATATGTTAAAAATATTTATTTATACTTAAACAAAATTTGAATCAATTTCCTATACCATTTTAATCATATTAAATCCATAATTCAATTATTTAAATAATCTCTAATATTAATTTAAACAAAATTAAATTATCCAATAAATTTATATTAACAAATCATTATATTTTATTTTTTTCCCATATTTATCCAATAATTTCATTATATTTAATAACTTACAATAGTCAAAAGTACGGGTCGTTACAAGCTGCCAGAGGGATACAGTCATCGTATCTTTACGGCATTGGATGCGGTCGAGGTACAATTCTAACTAAAAGATAACTACCCATTAAATAATATTTATTAGATAGATATGTGATATTGTAAAGTGCCTTACTTAGTTGTTTGAATTTAAATTGTACAATAATACCGAACAACCGTTTAATTTTTTAGTCCCAGTACGTTAGCTATCGTGGTAGTTGGGCGAAGTGTAGAGCGTAACAGTATGACACACTACCCCAGGTTTTTGTAGATAGGCTGTAGACTAGTCCTTTTGCACAGTTCTTACAGATTAGGTCGCCACCGTCTTTTGATCGTCCACTTATAGCAGCCCCAGTTGAGAGATAGTGGCCTATGACACATACTTTTCATTTATCGGATTTTGAGCTCGGCATTACGCCCGCCGACTTTTATATGTTGACTGAGATTGAGATTGGAGGCTCTGAAAGGATACCATTTCCTTTTGACCATACGTTTGAGAGCCCTGAGGTCTTCACTATTTACCTACCCCAGTTTGAGGAGGGTCATGTTGCCTTTGAGGCGGTCCCCCTTACATATCTACAGGCGTACATTATAGTGGTGATTGACACCGAGGCTATGATTGACGCCGTGCTTAGAGCATTTCCGCTGTACTTATTTGGTCCGACTTTCTTTTCGAACCAAAAGAGTACCATTAGATTAGGTTACCTTGCACTGGTAGCTGATTTAGATCAGCTGCACATTATAGACTAGGTTCCGCTATACTCAGATATTTGTACACCGCTCTTGATTCTTTTGCATTGGGGGAGGTTAGACAGATGTTTGGGTTTTGGTACATTCCGCTGTGCTGGTACTACGAGTACATGACGAACATGCATCCACGTATTGTTGAGACTGCCAGTCATGCTCCAGAGACATATTTTCCACGCATGAGACGGTGGGAGCGTGTTCAGTTCGTTTCTCAGGTGCCTATAGGGGTGAGACATGATTTGATGGAGGATCGTACACAGATTGATATGAGGTGCAGGAGCAATATATTCCGGGCACCGTGGGCTGCATATTGGATTTCCATCACACATGCGGGCCTGATGCGCAATGCTCATCCACTATATATTTTGTATCACTTGGGCATGTGGAGGATGATCTTACTCCCACCGGAGTTTCTTCCTATTTAGTACTTGGGGGAGCGATGCTGGTTTCAGACTACTGGGGAGTTACATATCCTTGGAGATCCATTATCTTGCGAAGACATGTTTGACAGACGTCGGACCATTAGATCGCAGTATATACAGGGATTGAGGCAGACTAGTTGGGTAGATGCTTCTACATTTTTTTAACGGTGAGAGACTATGACAGCTGCTGGGGTTAGAGTTGCTCCTCGATGATATATTTTACCTAACTATGCTCGAGGAGTGAATTTTGACCATATAGGCCCACACATTGCCAGCGGTAGAGTTCAGGCACCTCCATTTTCTTTTGATCCCACTCCATCCCAGTATTCTCAGCAGCCCATGCACTTCGGGTTCAATGCCTCTTATAGAGCATATGATCTTACCGGTACTCTTATCAAGCAGCCGGTAGTTTATCCCCCAGATCATGATATTGGTTGTGTCCCCACTGTTGGACTATAACCGCCTCATAAGGTAATCCATTGTATTAATATTTAATTGTACAGTATTAGTTAATCAATATAATATTGATATATTATACGTAATTACAGTATGCATGTAGGTTGGACGAGCATAGGCATTATATTGCCGCCATTCAGCATATGACACTAGTTTATACCCAGGCTCTCAGTCTTCAGGCTCAGGCGATGCAAGCCCAGATTGATGATTTGCAGGCTCAGCTGGCCGCAGTTTAGCTTGGTTATGGTGGTCCTACTCATGACGACGACGCGGACGATGACGAAGGCGACGACGGATACGACGAGGACGAGGATGGCGGCGACGACAACGACGATGGCGGCGACGACGACGACGATGATGCTGTTGACTTAGGATGATCATGTTGTGTACTGTTACATTTATTTTACCGTTGATTGTATATATTGATGGACTACTGTATTATATTGAGGACATGCATTACTGTTTATTTGTTGCGTTATATAGTTTTTTTACATTTACATTGAGGACATGTATTGTATTGAGGACATGTATTGAGGACTTGTACTGTATTGAGGACATGTATTGTATTGCACTGCTTTTGATGTTTGCATAGCTTTATTGGCAGTGTGTGTCATGTCATATCGAGCACTGTTTGCATGTTGCACTTCTTTTGATGTTGGTATAGATTTATTTATAGTACATTTGTATTGCATAGCTTTATTTGCAGTGTCACATCATATCGAGCACTGTTTGCATGTTGCACTTCTTTTAATGTTTGCTAGACTTAGCACTTTAGACTTATTAGAACACTGTACCCACGTTGCATAGTTTTTGCCATAGGACATCTTCTTCCTGCTATATATTCTTGGCAAATCGTTTTGAATTCATCTCATCCTATTAAGCAAAAAATGGTGGATTATAGCCATATTTCCTTGCCAGAATCATACTCGTACGAGGGTCCTTTAAGTCACGAGAATGCACCTAATCCGTCTTACCCCAAAGAACCAATCGGTTGGTACGTTAAGATGGAGGAAAGACATTATGAAGATGTGAGAGAGCATGAGAGAACTTTACAAGAGCATAGGTTTTTGGAGGATGGAAGAAGGCAAAGGGGGGAACGAAGAAGCAATAATGGGAGAAGGCAAAGAGGGCTTGAAATACGGGCTCAACAACCTCAACGAGAACAAGAGGTTGATTCTGGAGAAATATACTGCAATTGTGGAGTTAATGTTTTGTATTCCGTCATAAGAAACGGATCATACATAGGTCGACGCCACTATAAATGCCACAATTTTCCTGATGGATGTGGACTATGGCAATGGTTGGACGATCCTTTACCTCACCATGCAGTAGTGTATGCAACTGAACTTAAACAAGAAATTGAAACTCTCAAGAGGGCACTTGGTTCAGTTATCACGTGATCGAAGATAGATTTTAAATCATTTGGTTTGTATTTGTTTTAGATCTTATTTGCATCGTTTTAATTATTAGTTTGGTACCACTGTATTGATTTATTTCAAAGTTGGTTGTCCTTTCTATTTCAGTCTTTTTCAATGTTGTTTGTAATATTACATACTCCGTAGATATTGAAAGTGTCAAATGCATGGAACTTATAAAAAACATACATTGAACTTATAGAAAATACATGGAACCGAATCCTAATACATTCGATTGTAACAAAATACATAGAACTGAAACAGAAATAAATAAAATTTCATTCGAACTGTCTAATATAGCTAACCCATAGATCATATGCAGCATGTCCAAAAAGATTAGTACGATACTCCCAAAGATAGCGTGAGTCATACGTAGCTCATGTTAACTGAAATAAGTCTTCTTCCTTCACTGTGTTTATAACGCTTCTATAACGTTGACAAGCTCTGGTAAAAATGACATAAGTACTACGAGTATCCAAAATCCATCAAATTAATCTACAATAAGAATGATTATTAAAGGCTTCGTTTAGAGTAACCTAGAAATCTTACTCGATCTCTTCTTCCATATGATTTGTATCGGCTTCTATGTATGCTTTGATTAGCACTAAATAATCCTGTGGAGTCCAACTTTCATTTTCCATGGAATTTTTTGTACATTACAACTACGAAATTTTCACTTAAATAGGCAATTCTAACTAGTCGTTATGCAGATCAATAATGTATGCCACATGCTAAATTGGATTTGACTACACTATGCAGTATTTGTCCGCCACTTGCTAAAGTTGATTTGACTACACACTGAATTATTTGTCTGCCACTTGCTATAGTAGATTTGACTACACTATGCATTTTTTGTCTACCACTTGGTAGAGTTGATTTTACTACACACTACATTTTTTGTCTACTGCTTGATACAGTTGATTTGACTACACTCTGCGTTTGTTGGTCTGCCACTTGCTAAAGTTGATTTGACTACACTCTGCATTTTTATCCGCCACTTGCTGAAGTAGAATTGACAACACTCTGCGGTTTTTGTCTGCCGCTTCCCACTTGCCATTGTCTACATATCGTATCACTTCTATATAAGGACTTCAACTACCATTCCATGAATCACACTTAACATCTTATTTCATTCTCTCCTAGCATTAACTAAATACAACAATGGATACTTCATCTTCCCTCAAATGTGTTATGACGTTCGATAGTGATTCCGATGAAGAAGAGATACTCCAAGAGGAAGCTGAAGAATTGCAAGAAATAACTAACGTATGCCGTGAAGCTTATGGCTCCACATCCCGAACACGGGGGGTTGGTCGTGGGTCACAAACATGTAAACCGTAATCAATTTACCTTCCACAAAACTCTGATGCAAGACTACTTCAACCCAAATTGCAATTATGGACCTGATATGTTCATGAGAAGATACATAATGAGAAGATATCTATTTTAGGAATTTTAATAGGTATTCAAAACAATGACAAATTTTTATTCAAAAACTAAATGCTTCAAAAACACAGGTGCTTAGCGGTGAACAAAAAATGACCGCTGCACTGAGGATGTTAGCTTTTGACACCCCTGCAGATGCATTGGATGATGCATATTGAATCGTAGAGACGACCACGTTAGAAACTCTCAGCAAATTCTGTCAATCTGTGGTGGATGTTTTCGGGACTAAGTACCTTAGATCGCCAAATGAGGATGATGTGGTGCGGATTCGAGAAATGCACGAGAGCAGAGGATGGCCTGGAATGCTTGGAAGTCTGGACTGTATGCATTGGGAATGGAAGAACTGCCCCAAAGCATACGAGGGAGCTTACAATGGTAAAGAAAGAAAACCAACTATTATTTTGGAAGGCGTTGCTTCATATGATTTACGGATATGGCATGCTTTATTTGGAATGCTTGGATCTAACAATGATCTAAATGTTATTGAGAGGTCACACTTGTTTAATGTTTTGGCACTTGATCGAACTCCAGTGTCGTTCACTCTTGGGCAAAACACTTACGAGCATGGATATTATCTTGATGATGGAATTTATCCAAAATGGAGCACCATTGTGAAGACATGTCCAAACCCAATAATAGCAAAGCAAGCTAAGTTTGCTACGATGCAAGAGGGACAAAGAAAAGATGTAGAAAGAGCTTTTGGCATTCTACAATCCAGATTTGCTATGATTAGCAATCCATGTAGACTTTGGTCTTGGGAAAAAAATGTCCAGAATCATGTTTGCATGTATTGTTATGCATAATATGATTATTGAAGACGAAAAGGATATGGACGAACAACAACGTCACTACGAATATGATGGTGCATGGCAAATGCCAGAAGTATTCCAATATGATGTTCTTATAACAGAAGAAGCATTCAACGTTCACGTGGAACGACAACTTTCATACCGCGATGCACAACTTCACAACCGGCTCCAAAAAAGATCTTATGAATCACATTTGGAATTACTTTGGTGATTGTTAGATCAATATTACATTAGATCTGTCATGTATATACACGTTTGCGTTGTAATGGTATTTAAGTTGTCTTATTACTATGTATGTATGCCATTTCCTTCAACATGTTATTCTGTTTGGTTATCGACTTTGTCTAAATGGAATTAAGAATGGTACAACAATAATTTATAACAAAATATAGCAGATTTAAATAAAAGATACATTACACCAAAAGTAGTACAACTTAAACGAGTCTAAGACTAAAACAAACTACTTTGAGGGAACTTGGAAATAATTATTTGTCTTTTGCGCTCCATCCAATACTACTTTTGCATGTCATCCATCCCCGTCAGATCTTTATCCAATGATCATTTGTTCTTCTCTTCTCCTTTCTGTATCCAGCATTTGTTGCTCAATTTCTGCAAACTTGCACATCACATCGATCTTCTCCTGCGCTTGCCTGCTTCTTTCTTGATGCCATCTTTCGTGAATTTCAAGAGCGGCATTCACTTTAGCGTCCACTACGACATCAACTTTATTTTTTCTCTTTGCTGCTTTTGCCCCAATTGGTCTATAACTTTCATCCGGTCTCTGGTTGAGCGCATCCGACTTATTTTTTCCTTGAAATTGACTTTCTAAAGATGAATCTCCCTGGCTTGACAAGTATGAAGATTTCATTGCTTTGTTCTTCCCCTTCCCCTTCGTTTGAAAGTCTCGAAGGCTCTTAGCGTTATCGGAGTTCCACTTCAGTGTGCTCGTCAATAACTCGTAACAGTTAGCAAATTGGTAATAATGCGCATTTTTAGCTCCATTTTCCCTTGGAAAAAGCTTTATGAATTCCTCATTCGCCATTTTTTTCTATAAATCCAAATAGAAAAAAAATTACTAATCATATTTACATTGCAAAATACTAGTAAAAACAAGAAACATACCAAATGCTCTTCGCCTCCCATTCCACTAGGGTTTGCTTTCTTTATTTTATAAATTGTGATTCATAAAACTGAGTTTGTCAATTGATTTTGCCGAATCGACCTTGAATCGCCGACAAAGAACGAGTATTTTCGGGATGCTTAAGGTTGAAGGTATGCATTATTTTCTTCCAAAACTTATCGCCGCTCTGATCGTTGCCTCTTATCGAGTCATTCGTATAGTGACAGTAAATGTTGCATAAGTCGTAGTCCTCGTCACTTCTCCATGGATTGGACAAATGTCGTGTGGGAGGAGTGCTTGGTTGCATCTGGCTGTCATCGAATAGTAGTATTGAGACTGAGAAGGATGTGTGAAGTCTCCAAAAGGTAAAGTCATTTTCAGTTAATAAAGGTTGTAGAAGAAATGATTGAAGATGTTTGCATAGATAGGATGAGTAAAGAGAGTGAATTTATAGAGAAGGCAGAAAATGGCCATTGGAACTAGCCGTTAGAGGATGGAAAATGGCCGTTGGAACTAGCCGTTGGAGGGGGAGCCGTTGCAAGCGCTGATTTAATCAGCGCCCAGTATTGGGCGCTAATTAAATTAGCGCCTAGAGCCAATTCAGAATACTGAATTGGCCCCTGAATATTAGTCTTAATATTAAGGATAATATTCGCTGTTGGAGTGCAAAAAAAAATGCATGCCTTAATATTAAGCCTGAATCAGAGGTTGTTGGAGATGCTCTTAGAACCTCTATTGTTGGATTTTAATGACAAGAACTATACAATTATGCCAAAGAACCTTGAAGCTAACTTGCAGGTACATAAGTATCAAAAAAAGACAAACAAATAAGTTATACATGAAGATACACAGTGAAAAAGAAGATAAAAGTATATACATAGAGATACAAGAAGAGATATACACGATAGAGACAAGATGAAGGTGGCAAACAAAGTATTATTAGTCATAGAGTGTCATGTCTAGAGTATACAGATGTTAAAATCTTCTCAAAGTGGTATACACACATATACATACACATTCGAAACATTTTATAAAAGCAATAAAAGTTCTTTTTTTAATAATGATAATAATAATAATAATAACATATGAAGCAAGAATCGATTCGGGTCATTGGTGAAATCATATTTTAAATGAAAATCAAGTTTTCAAAAATGCATAGAGTGAGACTCGAACCCGGGTCACTAGTTTAGAAAGCAAGTGTTTTAACCAACTAAGCTAAGGCAATTTTTATTCATCAAAAGAATTCAGTCGACTGAACAAGATCATTCAGCCAACTAAATCTGTGTACATGCACTATTAATTTTTGAATATTCAGCCCGCTGACTGATAATATTCAGTCAGTTGAAAATAGGCTAAAATAAGTTGTTTTCTTGCTGTTTTAAAAAATTGTTGATTCAAAAGGCTGCCAAATTTTATTCAGCCGACTGAGTCTGTATAACGGCTAGTTTTCTAAAAGGGTACGTTTTCATCATGAAGAGAATCAAGAGATACATCTCTTAAATTAAGAGTTGCAGTCATAACTTTTTACCGTTTCATTTCACAAATGATTGCAACTATTAAACTCTATATAAAGCAATTCATTTCATTGTTTCAATATCGAATTCTACTTATAATTCTTTTTATCTTTTCTATTGAATTCTCAAGCATTCAATTCCAAACTGCTTTATATTTTTTGATCACACGATCTTTCAAGAATATTATCTTGTGATCAAAATTACTTCCTTTCTTCACAAACTACATGATATACCACAAAAGAGAAGATTATAGGAAGGGTGTACATTATTGACGTATCAATGCTATTCAAGAGCATACTCAGTCAAATACTTTCTGCTATTTATTGTTGAAGTCTTGTTGTAGTATCCTTAAGCGGTTGAAGTCCTATTCGGTTGTCTAGGCTGTTGAAGTCCTATTCAGTTGCTCAGGCAGTGTAATACCTGTTCCTCTGGGTTAAGTGAGGGTATCAATTAAATCTAGAAGGAGTCTGGGACTAGACGTAGAACAGGAAGGTCGAACTAGTATAAAAATCTCTGGTGTCATTTACTTTACTACTTTATTTTTGTACTTACATTCTATACAAGTAGATAGATTGTTTAATGTTCCATATTATACGATCCATAGTCACTTTCAGTTACATCTAACTGGTTTTCACCTCCTAACAAGGGAGATCAAGTTGGGTTATGCATCGCCATAGTTGTTTGCTAGTTTGTTTGTTAGGGAAAGGCTAGTTGACCCAAAGAGAGTTCTTTCATAATGATTTGGATGGTCCATGGAACCGAGTTCGCAATAGGAAGCATACAAATTAGTAAATCCCCAAAGAGATATAGGATATGACATATTTTGAGAAGCCATTATTTGTCACTTCCGGAGTCCCTCGAGTTATATGGTGCTTAAATCGTGACACGGCGAGGGTGGAAGATCCTGATGGGGGTGCTGATAGAGAGATACTAGCAGGGCTAGTATCTAGGCCCATTGAGGGACCATGGTACTTATATTTATATATATGTACGTAGCTATGATTCTATAAAGGGTAGATGGAAACAGATCGTATGCGAATGCGGAGTCAGGAAGACTAATTAAAATGTAAAAAGACGTAACATGAGATAGAGAACAATTGGCATAAACTAGTGTTATGTATAAAGTATATAATTTACCAATCACTAGAATATTATTCTGACCCTCGCCTCATTACAAACAACATGATGGTTTGAATGGTAGGTACTGGTGCTTGGCATGTTGGTACTAACAAGGACAGTTGGCTTTGAAAGTGTCAAACCTTGGTCAGTAGTTATGTGACTTATTATATTTTGTTATTCCATTATAAGTTATATCGTTAGTGCTCTTACATGCATTCTCTTATTTTATTTGCAGGATTACAAACCAACGATCCATACTTTGGTGGACTTGGAATTTTGATTTAGAAAAAATTCAAACCCATTGAGGTGCAGGTTGTTACAACATACCTGATTAGAAGCATGGGGTGATTCCCAAAGTGTTGATCTTGTCCTTAGTACGGAGAATGGTACTTCTACTATATAAAGCAGTCAGACGGATGTCCATAGAATAGAGAAAATACTTTGAAGCAACTCTTGGATAACCAACCAACACAAAGGGATAATGATATATGCTTATCTTATTCTAGAGCATGCTTTGTTTCTAATAGAAGCATACTCCGAGGGCTAGTGTTATCTGACTTTTTAACCAAGTGGCTTTCAAATGAGTATGGGCATTAGGATGAGGAAGAAACGATTCAAGGTCCTAGAAACATGCTTGGAAAGGCATTGGGAATTATCTCAAGAAGTTAGAGCACCATCAAAGTAGAGGAGAGAGGCAGGTATCGAGCTCATTTTATAGGCCCGGAATGGTTCTACGGCCAAGACTTGTGGAATATTGGCTTGGATGATTGCCTTAAGGTGCACTTCAAAAGGAGTAGGCGAACAACTCCAAGGAAGTTCTGAAGGAAAGAAGACACATGGTAGAGATATCAGAATCTCTCAAAAACAGCACGACTTCTAAGGAAAATTGCTCGAAATACAATGGATTGAATGTAGATGACGATGGGAAGGAAGATGGAGCAACCTTCCCTTAAAAAATTGGATCAATAACGACCACTTTAGGTCATTATCGAGTTGATTTTGTTGCTCTGAGAATTCCGTCTTCCTCTCTTGCATTCTCGGATTTGAAATTAGACCCGGTATATTGATATCTGGCGACTCTACTGGGCGATTTTCCTATAAATACAGCACCTATGGTATTTGAGAAAGGATTTTTGGCACTTGCTTTCTTCATCTTCTATCTCTACTCACCCCTAGCCACTAGAGAAGTTATTCTTAGTGGTTCTAGGCTGTTAAACCAGTCAAACCTTTGTACTTGTGACTGGAATCCAAAATCTATAAAAATACAGTGGACTTAGGCCATAGATTTGTTGAACCGCTTTAAAACTCTTTATTTTATTTACTATTTCTGCTAAATCTCTATATTTTACTTTTTTTGGTGTTGTCATTTTCCGGCTCAACAGGGGTAAATATGGAAATTTTTTTAAAGAATGAATTAAGCAATGAAATTTGTACCACTGTGAAGATTGAATTTTTTTTGATCAAGTTGCACTATAAGAATGTATAATAGTGGGACTAAGTGTTATAACCTAATTTTTAATAATGTTTAAATTGGGCTAAGTTGGTGTCGAAAATCTCTAGTTCAAGTGGTTAGGGGTGTGGCGCTTTAGACAGAGGTACCAAAAGTCATGGGTTCAAGCCTCTTAGACATAAAAAAGAGTGCTTTGCTTAATAAAGTATCACTTGTGTTATAAAAAGAATTGTGCTAACTTGGGGTCTTAGGCCCATTAGCACATAATTTGGTATAATATGATTTTCTAACATAAGAAAAGTACATACGTTTCATTTCTCATTCTCTTTTCATCTTCCCAAATGAACGTGACTATCAACCCAAACATAGATCTAAAATTACTAAAGTAATTTTCCACTAAATTCAATAACTTTTGGAGCTAAGGATATCAGAATGAAAAAGCTATAAGCAGATAACAATCTCAAACTAATTTATAGAGTTTGAACCTAGGGCAAGGTCCAAATATCGAAGGAGGACAGGCTTCCAATTGAATTTGGGGTTTTCTCGGATCATTTATGAGTGTGAATTTGTTTATTATGATACATAACATCATATATGTTTTTATTTCATTATTTATAGCCTAAGCAGGTTAATGGCCATGTTGAATGTGATACGGATGTTAGTATACATTTAGTTATATAGAAACTGATATGGAAAATGGGTGTATGGCCATTAGAAATGAATTACATGGTGGAGCAGGTCCATTTGGCAATGGGTAAATTAGGTAGATTTCAAAAAAAAATCCCTTAACAGATCATTGTTAGGTTTATATAAATAATTTAATTTTAAATCAAATTTAATATTAATTTATTTATTTTCATTGAAGTAGTTATGTACATAGATGTGCATTACATATACATCAATGTATACAGACAACAACAAATATAATAACATACATGTATAAAGTATGTATACATACATATGTTATTTGGATTTATACCTAATATGCATATATATATATATATATATAAACAGACATATGCATACACACACACACATATATATATATATATATGAGGTCCTTTGTATACATATGGGTGTAATATATATACATATAAATATATACATATAAGTATGTATAGTAATATATACATATGGTTTTATATGCATGTATATATAATATCATATGTGTGTGTATAATCGCTATTTCAGCCATATATATATTTGTATGCGTGTGTGTGTAATATATTCAAGGATCACTAGCTCAAGTGGTGGTGACATGATGCTCTAGGCTGAGGTCCTAAAGGTCATGGGTTCGAACCCTCGAGATATCAAAATGAGTGCTCTACTCAAAAAAAGTAACAATCTTACTGTTAAAAAATTTAAATATAATCTGTAACTTAAAATAATTAGTTTATATTGCAAACATATTATTATATGTGTGTATGTCAATATAAATGTATATGCTTTATAAATTTTATAAACGCATAACAACATAATTTAATACTTTAATGTATTTATAACAAAAATTTACATACATATATAATAAAAGTCAAATGTACAAATGTGTGTGTGTGTATCTCATGTATTTGTAATAAAATATATAACTTGATTAATTTATGTGTATATTTATAATTTGGAATTCTTTTACCAAAATAAATTTTACCTTAAGATCATAATAATTCCAAATATACACAAATAACATTTTAAATAATGTTATATTAAAATACACTTATTGGTAAACATATGCATATATGTATCAACCGTGACCAAAATATATTATTTTAAAGCCAAATTTTTTAAACATGTATACGTTTAATGTATATTTGTATTCTTTGAATAAGTTATATGTATGCATGCATGCATGCATGTATGTATAAATAACCTCTTACATGATATTATATTACATATATATATATATATATATATATATATATATATTATAATAAATATTATAGCGTACGATCATGAGCAATGTATGTTTTTTAATTCGAATATTTAGTCATACATTTAAATAAATAAATAATTGTCAAATCTACACGTTTAATATTCATGTTGTCATAAAACACATTAATGGCTAAAGTGAATATGATTTCAAGTTAGAGAATTTTATTAAATATAAATAAAATTATTACCTTTTGATTTCCTGTTAATCATATCCTAAACTAGTAATCTCTTCTTCGAAAATTTTAATTTCGGTAGCTGGTGTTTGTAAAATTCTAGTTCATTCATTAGGGAGGCTTATAAAATTAGGGATATGAATTTGGCAGAGAACTAAGGATTTTCTATGTCATTGGATGAAGAGGAAGAGATCTATTCATTGGCACTTTGGGCCATAGATAAATAGATCACTTTCCTTTATTCTCTCTAATCAACAACCGATTCTCGCTAAACAAAAATTGATGCTTAATCAATCAAATCTTCTCTCCTCCTTTCCCTTTTGTATGGCCTACCATATATATATATATGCATAATTAAAACATTTTTAGTTATTTACTTAGCATTAAATCATTACTTACTAATACAAGCTTTATAATTAATTAAATACATATATAACTATTATATATGTAAGTATGTATTTAAATAATTTATAAAGGCTAGCAAAATTTCTAAAGACCACCATATTTACTACATACACTCACCATAATTAATATAAAATTTATGTTAATTAATTTAATTTAATTAATTCATAACACTTATAAATAAATTATATTATATTTTACTTAAGTCATTAATAATATTCGGTTGTGCGACTCACATGTGAAAATTTGTTCAGTAGTTAACAATGAACATTTTGAATATTACAGTTCACATGTTACCTTACCCGATAGTTTGACATTATAACCAAATTTATCGCTTATTAATTGTCAAGGTAAAGTCATATTTTAAATCTTTTAAGCAACACCCTTATGCAATGATGTTATACTCATATTCTCTTTATCATCACTATATCACTTTAGATATCTAGAGCTTGGATATGGTTAAAACTTTAATAATATCCATATACAACTATAAAGTCCAACTCCAAAGTTCTTAGTTCAGCAATAATAATAATTACTAACCGATGTACTTTGGTTAGAGATTTTCACTTTGAGTTAAATACGTTTGACCATGATACCTACCCCTTATAATAGAAAAGATGAATTCTCTACTGAATAGTGTTTCACTTTAAACGCTTCAACTCAGATGCAACTATAGTTGTATCACGAATGATGTGATATGATTTGACTATAATCAAAGTGGAGTCTCAACATTTAAGTTCGGCGGTATTCTCAAGTCACACTACTAGAACACTTGTTATTTACCTACTTTGCATTACCGATGCCCCGCCTACACCATTATTTATGGCATTGGTGTGGCCTTGGTAAGTCATAGGTAACTTATTACCTACACAATATTATCAATGCCCATGATAAAGCGTCAGTGGGGCGTCGACATGGTTTTTCCCCTCTTCATAACCACCCATTCGTCGTTCCTCTTCCCCATTTGCAACCGAATCCAAAAAAACCCTCACGTCTCCCCCTCACCTCCCCCTCGACCACACAATTCCCCTCTCCCATGCAAGCCTCCTGCCCTCAAGCACCAGCCCGTAAGCCTCCCCTCCTCCATGCAAGCCTCAATCCCTCAAGCACCAGCCGTAAGCCTCCCCTCCCCTACACAATCCTCATCTTCCTCTATCATGCCTCTCCTCGGCTAACCCCTACCAGCCCTAACCCAATCCCCCACTAGCCCGCAACCGAAGGTAACCTGCAACTGCAAGCATCCTGCCTCCGTCGGTATGATTAAATGCTCTCATTCATTTTTTGTTCAATATGCTATGATTTTTCATAGATTTGTTGCTACAAATTTGTTGGAAAATGGTAGTTGATATAGATCTTCTAGTATGACCATTCATATATAATTTGACCTTTGGTATTGTTATGAAATTGGTAGATAAAGTCATTGTTATCGATATTGTATTATTAATGAAACACCATAGACGTTTAATTTGGCCCCATTTGACAGGTACCGTATATGATCGTTATATAGAATTCTTATTTTAAATAATATGAAAATCATATTCATCTGATATGTTATTTGTTGGATTTATTTTAGTATTGGACAAGTTATAAGCGCAATGGTATTAATGTTTTGTAAATCAATATTTTAAATCGAACGGTTTATGAAATTTTGATGACATTTCCTTCTTGTTTCCAGTGTATGCTCTTTTACATGTGATATAAGGAATAAGAGGAAGTGCTGCCAAAATTATGTTAATCATTCGATTTGAAATCATTTACGAAACGTAAATACCATTACATTTATAATGGAAGTAAGATGGCCAACCATCTATTTAAAATGTATAGAAATCTCTATGTTATATAGATTTGAAATTATTTGTGAATTCCACTATTTTATAATAAAATTAATAATGTTATTGACATTAATAACAAATTTAATAATGTTATTGAATGTATTAATTAGTTAATGGAAGTATATAATAATAAAATTAATAATGTTATTTAAATTAAGAACAAAATTAATAATGTTATGTAAATTATTCATAAAAATAAATGTTATTTAAATTAAGAACAAAATGAATAATGTTATTTAAATTATTCATAAAACTAATAATATTATTTAAACTTAGAACAAAAATAATGTTATTTAAACCTAGAACAAAATTAATAGTGTTATTTAAAGTAACGATAAAACTAATAATGTTATTTAATTTGAGTTAATAGTAAAACTATGTGAAAGATAATGAAAATTTTGTTTACGTGCAGAGTATAAAAGATAAATTATTTGAAAGATCGAAGTTGGATGTACATGAGAGGTAAAAATAAAGGAATGATCCCATTGCATTTTAGAAATGGTGTGGATGCATTCATGAAAAGTGGCATCAAGTAATAAAACTAATATGAAAGAAGTCTGATGTCCATGTTCGAAATATTGTTGCGTGAAACTTATAGAGTAGTATACTATGATATTACATTTACACCAATATGATTTTATGCCTGACTATCATGTATAGAAATAACACGAAGAAAATATCATGTGGTACAAGAGGAGATTGTAAATATGGATGTGGATCAACGAACCCCTTATTGAAGAAAATGTTGATATAGAAAATAGAATGATTGAAGTGGTTTATGATGTTGCCAGTCCGAGTATGTGGATCGAAGAACTAGATTTGAAGGAAGAACTTGACTCGAAAGTGGAAATGTCTTTCAGATTGTTAGAAGCATCGAATCGACCACTCTATAAAAGTTGTAGAATGATATACTTGGAAACAACATCTAGGTTAATCGCTATAAAATCTGAATAATGCATCAGAAAACCTAATGAACACAATTCTTAGCTTGCGTAAAGAAATGCTTCCCTGATAATTTATTGGCATAGAATGGTGCTCCCTTAAAAGAGAGGTCTCTGCCTTTGGATTGTCTTATGTAAAAATTGACACATGTCCAGGTTGATGCATGATTTATTAGAAGGGAGATAAAGATTTGGCATTGTGTAAATTTTGTAAACAACCAAAATATAAATCGATGAAAACCAATGGTAAGGCCTTACCTTTCACCAGAATGCATTATTTTCCTACTACACCAAGAATACAAAGGTTATATGCATCTGCTGCTATATCAAAACACATGCAGTGATATAGTAAATGATAATAAGATGAAGGTGTTTTATGTCATCATTTAGACGGTGAAGCTTGGAAACATTTCGATAGGACATATCCTGATTTTGCTTAAGAATCACGTAATGTTAGACGTGGTTTGTATATGGATGGTTTTGCCTCATTTGCTTTGTTTGGTAAGCCTTACTCGACATGGCCAATTATTTTAATACCTTACAATCTCCCTCCTTGGATGTGTATGAAAAATCCATACATGTTTCTAATTGTTATTATTCCTGGTCTTAAAAATCCAAAAAATGGGATAGACATGTACTTGCATCCTATGGTTGATGAGTTGAAAAAATTATGGATTGAGGGTATTGTTACATATGACATCTCAAATAAAAAGAAATTTAGATTATTTGGTTCTTTGTTGTGGACGATAAGAGATTTTTCCGTGTATGAGATGCTTTCTGAATGGATATTAGTGGCAAATTCGCTTGTCCTATTTGCATGGGTTGGACAGAATCATTTAGACTTACACATGTTGGCAAAAAGTGTTGGTGAGATCGACATCGTCATTTTTAGACTCAAACGATCATTTTAGATTTAATAAAAATATTCAGACGAAACACAACTATTACTTTAGAGCCACCATCCATTATGAGTAGTGAAGAAGTGTATGATCTAGTGCAAGATTATCCCAAAATACACGAGATAGGAAAAGTGCCCAAAATTCCAAATAAAGGAGAGCATCGCAATTGGCGTAAACAAAGTATATTTTGAGAGTTACTCTATTGGAAAAATTATAAACTTTGACACAATATAGTTGTAATGCATAACGAGAAAAATGCATTTGAGAACTTCTTTAGCATAATAATGAATGTGAAAGGGAAAAAGGATGTTTTGAAGTCAAGAAAATATATCGCGTTATACTGTAATCGTTTTGAGTTTAAAATTGATAGCAAACGACCAAATTTCAAATGGCTTGCTTGTTACGAGTTGGAAAATATGCTTGATAAAAACTATTAGAGTGGGTTTAAAATTTGATATTTCTAGATGGAATTGCTTCTAACATGAGAAGTGTGTTGATTTGAAGGATCTTTAACTGTCAGGATTGAAGAATCACGATTATCATATTTTTTTAGAGACCCTTTTCCCTATAGTATTCAAGGAGCTTTTGCCGTCAAAGGTATGGACCGAACTTAGTGCATTCTATAAAGAGTTGTGCTCAACCACACTTAATAAAAGTATTTTGAAAAGACTAGAAATAGTTATAACCAAATTATAATGTAAATTGGAGAAAATATTCCCTCATGGAGTATCCAACTACATGGAACATCTACCCGTACATCTATGAACCGAAACTTTAATGCGAGGACCAGTGTAGTGCGAATAGATGTATCATTTTGAGAGGTACGTAAAATACAACTAGGAGTTATATATTCATTTTCAAAATCAAAATAGTTAATGTATAATTTATAACCTTTTGATATGAAGGTACCTGGGTCACCTTAAATAAATTGAAACAAAAAGCATACGTTGAAGGTTTAATATGTCAAACATACATTGTTGAAGAAGCCTTTGAAAGTATATATGGATCGATAATATAGTTAAACTACGACTAGTAAGTGCGGAAATATAAATAATAGTAAATGGCAGTAATAAAAATGACACCAGGGATTTTTATACTGGTTCGAACTTTCCCGTTCTACGTCCAGTCCCAGACTCCTTCTGGAATTTCTCTAACAATCCTCACTTAACCCGGAGGAACAGGTATTACACCGCCTAAGCAACCGAACAGGACTTTTCCGCCTAAGCAACCGAATAGGACTTCAAATACAATTTGATAAATTGTTTCTTGACTTGTGTGTTCTTTGAATAACACGAATATAGTCAATGTAGTACACCCTTCCTATAATCTTCTTGATATGATGATTTGAATGTGCAAAGATAGGAAGTATAGATTGAAAATCACTTGTGATTATGATAATACAAAGCAAGTATAGATAGAAAGAATTAGTAATTCAAATAGTGAATTTTCATCTTTATTTATAGTATTGAATAGTCTTAATTTAATAGTTGCAACTATTAGAAGAAGTGCAACTCTTGGTGAAGAAGACAACTCTTCAGATTTTGATATTTTATGAAGAGATGCTTCAGTTCGTCAAGTTCAGATGTCTGAGAGAAAAGTGACAGATGTCTGAATAAAGTTTGAAATTCAAAAAATAAAAGAAAGAAAAAAACAGTCATTTCAGACGTTTGTCTTTTAATTCAAACGTCTGTCTAGGATGACAGACGTCTATTTCATATAGAAATAGAAGCACTAATACGTAGAGTTCAGACGTATGTTATATTACCTTTAGACGTCTGATATTGATGTCAGACGTTTGAATTAAGATACAGACGTCTAATTCTGTACTGTTTTGTTCCTTCCTTTATTTTAGCACTTTTGAACTTGAGATATTATATAATTTTGAAAATACCTTTTTATATCTTTTAAATAATTAAAGATATTTATTTTAAAGCATGATTTTCAAAAGTATATTTGTGTGTGTGTGTGTGTTATCATCATATCAGAGATTGTACAAAGATATCTAAATAGAATTTTGAGAACTTTAATCTTGTTGATGATATGATAATAGCTTCTCTTGTAGATTCCTGCAAGAATATTTGACATTATAGTATATAGATTGAAATATATAGTTGTCGCATTAAAATCGAGGAAGGCAAGGTTCCAACATTCTCCCCCTTTTTGATGATGACAACTATATAATTCAACGGTTAGTATAACCATACCTTTTGCTCCCCCTGTCAATATGACCATATTATATAGTAGAAATGTTATTATTTCTCCCCCTTTGTCATTAACAAAAAGAGTTGTTGGGGGTGTTTAGATAAAAAGAAATAACAAAGCTGTGAATAACAAAAATAATTAAGAAATGTAAACAAACCAAGCATGTACCAAAATGATAATAACAAATCAATGTTTAAGACAAAGCATTTGTTTACCCAACACAGTGGACTAAGAGAGACAGATAAAATTATACAATCAACTTAGTAGTTTTAAACATCACAAAAAAAACAGAATTTTTTATGAAAGTGAAGTTTGTTTGAACCAAAAGACAAACCAAAAGAAAACCATCTTCATTCACCATTCTCCCCAAGTTGGAGAAGAAGGAGGAGAAGATCCATGAGACTTTTTCCATAATTGATGAAGAATTGTCTTGACATTTTTCAATTCTCGTGCATTCTCTTCGACTTTGGCATCTAAATTATCGAATCTAGAATTGATGGAAGAAAAGCCTTGTGCAATTTGTTGAGAGATTTTCTTTTGATTTTTAGAGATGGTGATGTCAGACTTGAGTTTTTCATTTTTAGTATAAGAGCGTGAAGTACCAGAAATTAGTTCAATCTCGTAATTTTCCGGGTTTGGGCTGTGGATAAAAGCTTGCTCAAAAGCTTCGTCTTCTCCTTCTTCATCTTCATCATCCCTTTTTTGTTCAGTAACTCCTTCATCTCCATCATTTCCGGAACTGGCTACTTTTGTTTTTCCTTTTTCTTTTTGTAAAGCTAGTTGTTCCGCTTTATAATCATTATATGTTGGAAACGTCGGAGGAGATTCCGGTAATCCCATCAAACTAAAGAAGCGAATGTTGGATACCTTAATCTTTTCAAATTCAATTGACGGACTTTGAATAGACAGGTCAGTTAAAATTCGAGTAATATAAGGAGCAAGGACAATTGAACGTTTCTTCGAGTCGTGATAAGTACGAAATGCATCATAAAAATATTGTGCCCAATTGATTTGTGTATTTAATAATATTGATTGAAGCGCCTTATCTTCATCATCATAAATGACCTCATGGCTTCCTTGCCGGGGAAAATTTGTTTTTATAAGCATTCTAAGCAATAATCGAGGTCGAGGACGAAGATGATTTGACCTATCTGTGGACTTTCCTGGTTCAAAAAGATAATATTCAATTTGTTTAAGTTCCTCTCCTTCTAACTTAAAATCATCTAAGTCAATCCCATCCGAGCTACATTTTAAAATTCGTCCAATGTCAGCAGGAGTTATTTGAAGAATGTTTCCAAATACGCTTGTCCAAAGCGTTCCTTTATCTCGATGAAGTCTAATTTTTGGATTGTTAACATTTGCAAGAAATAATAGGATACTAAGTCTACAAATGTTGACTTGATTGTCTTTGAAATCAATAAGACTAGTAATCTGAGATTTATCAGTATAGAGCCTAAGTTTGTACGTAGGAAAATGATCAAGATCATGAAAAATACCATGAAATGATGGTAGAGAAGATAGATGTTTGTAACGAGCCATACTTCGGGGTTCATGGTATAGCCAAGCTGCAATTTGATCTTCCGAAGGGAGAATATGAGGAGCTTGTTGAGAAGAATCTCCTTTTTGTTTCTTTGATTTGGGCGCCATTGTTTAATTTGAAGAAGACTAGGGTTTTGAATTTTGATTTTGAAAAAATAGACGTGATGAAGAAGAGAAACCGCTGGAAGGGTTTATATTGTTTTCTTTCGAACAGGATTTCAGACGTCTAAAAAATATACAGACGTCTGAGGTTCTGTAGATAAGAAACAATTAAGTGAAGTTTAGACGTCTAAATTTTTATAACAGACGGCTAAGAAGCATGACAGACGTCTAAAAAAAAAGTAACAGACGGCTCAGTAGGTTCAAAATGAAACAGAGAGTAAAAAACATTTTGAACTAAAATCAGACGTCTGGAAATTTTATGTTAGACGTCTATATTGAAGAACAGACGTCTGTTATTTTCAAACAGACGGCTAATTTTATACCAGAAAAATTGAAATTTTTTAAACTTAATTTAGACGTCTGTGATAAATGATTCAGACGTCTGTGTGGCTGAGAACAGTAAAAGAAGGTTTTTTACAGACGTCTGTTGTAAAAGAATAGACGTCTGTATGTCTGATGTTGAATATTTTTGCTTAGTTTAACGATAATAAAAAAAATTCAAATAATTATTTATTTTGAAAATACAAAGCAAACATGAATAACCAAATCAACATACAATCATATATATATTATCTACTTAGGAGTCTTTGGAGTTTTTGGAGACTTCGGAGACTTCCCTTTGGATGATTCGTGTTGATTTTGTTCATCAGACTGTTTAATGGGAGACCATTGAGGCTGTCGATCCCATGAATTTGGGGAAACATGAGGACGTTGAGGTGAAAGAATATGTGCATTTGTGTTGATCGGAGATGAACCACATATTTTTGCAGCACAACGTTCAAGAAAGCTGAGTCGTCTACCATGACTCTTTTGCTCAAAATACATTTCACGCTGAAGATTAAGTGTTTCCCTCTGATAGTGATGTAAGTCATCTATCTTTTCCTTAGTAGTTGGAGATGGAAATAAATTTCTTCGCGTGCGTTTATTTTCTGGCGTATACCCCGTATGATGACTTTGTGGTGGACATATCGGAATATAAGCTGGAGTTGGAGTTGGAAGTTCGGAAGACCCAGAACTAGGTGTTTCAAAATTAATTGACGAATATTCAGATGAATAGGAAGGCTCATCTGAAGATGAACCAGCCATGGTATATATGAATAATGCAAAGTTAAAAAACATAATTGAATTTTTGCTTTCACTGTTGTAAAAAGATAAGCTGAATGACAATTTTCTTCGGAAAGAAAGGATTTATAAAGAACTGAAGGCTAAATAATGAATGGTTAAGATTAAAAAAAAAAATTTAATTTTAACCAGAAACAATATGTGTGGATAGAAACAAGTTTTTATATTAACCTTTAAATAAAAACAGAATTGAGTTGAAGTAAACTTCATAAATTTTTGAAAGAGATAATTCCAAGTTCTCGTCTCAATTTTACAAAAGTGTTTTCATTTAATGGTTTGGTAAAAATATATGCTAATTGATTTTCTGAAGATACGAATTCTAGATTGATTATATCTTTTTCAATATTATCACGAAGAAAATGATGACGAATATCAATATGTTTTGTTCGTGAATGATTTACTGGATTTTTAGATAAATTAATAGCACTAGAATTATCACAGAAAATTATAGATTTAGATAAATTAAAACCAAAATCTTGAAGAGTTTGTTGCATATAAATTACTTGAGCACATGCCAAAGCTGCAGATATATATTCTGCTTCACAAGTAGAAAGTGATACGCAATTTTGTTTCTTACTGAACCAAGATACTAGAGACCGTCCAATGAAGTGACAAGTCCCACTTGTACTTTTTCTATCCGTCCGACTTCCTCCAAAATCAGCATCACTATATGACACTAATTCAAAAGGACATTCTTTCGGATAAAATAGTCCAAAATCTTTGGTTTTGTTGAGATAACGTAAAATACGTTTCACTGCTCTAATATGTGATTCTTTAGGATCGGCTTGAAATCGTGCACACAAACAAACGCTCATCATTAAATCGGGTCTACTAGCGGTTAAATATAATAATGATCCAATCATACTTCGATATAATTTTTGGTCTACACTCTTGCCATTTTCATCTTTTTCAAGATGTATGGTTGTACTCATAGGAGTTGGTTTGGCAGAAGTATTTTCCATACCAAAGCGTTTGATTAAATTATTACAATATTTTTCTTGATTTATAAAAATGCCATTATTAACTTGTTTAATTTGAAGTCCAAGAAAATATGTTAATTCTCCCATGTGAGACATTTCAAATTCATTTGTCATTATTTTAGAAAATTCTTGACATAATTTATCATTAGTTGATCCAAAAATAATATCATCTACATAAATTTGAATAATTAAAATATCATGTTTCTTTTTCTTAATAAAAAGAGTTTGATCAACCTTTCCAATTTCAAAACCAGAGTCGATTAAATAATTTTTTAGACGATCATACCAAGCACGAGGTGCTTGTTTTAAACCGTATAAAGCCTTTTTAAGTTTATAAACATGGTCTAGAAATTGTTCGTGTATAAACAAGGGAGGTTGTTCAACATAAACATTTTCTTTAATAAATCCGTTTAAAAATGCACTTTTAACATCCATTTGATATAATTTGAAATCATGAAAGCAAGCATAGGCTAATAGGATTCGTATTGCTTCTAATCTTGCGACAGGAGCAAACGTTTCTTCATAGTCAATTTCTTCTTCCTGATTATATCCTTGTGCAACTAATCTAGCTTTATTTCTAGTGATATTACCATTTTCATCAGCTTTATTTTTAAAAACCCATTTAGTGCCAATAACTGATTGATCATTCGGTCGTGGAACTAAATCCCAAACGTTATTTCTTTCGAATTGGTTTAGTTCTTCTTGCATCGCAATAATCCAATAATCATCAGTTGAGGCTTCCCTAATATTTTTAGGTTCTATATTAGAAAGAAAAGCTATATGACCCATTTGATTTAGTTGATTCCTTGTTTTAACTCTTTCATCAATTTCTCCTATTATATTTTGAATTGGATGATCTTTTAAAATTCTTGGTGGGGATTTTAATTCAGTTTCAATTTGATTTAGAGAAGAGGTATTGTCAGGCACAATGTTGTCAAAAGTAGAGTTTGAATTTATTACAATGTCTTCATCATCATTTGTTTTAATTTTGAAATTTTCATCAAATGATACATGAAGTGTTTCTTCAATAGATTTAGTTCTTATATTATAGATTCTATATGCTTTGCTTCGTTCTGAATATCCGATGAATATACATTCATCCGATTTTGGATCAAATTTTCCTAATTGATCTTTCGTATTTAAGGCAAAACATTTAGAACCAAAAACTTTAAAGTAAGATATATTAGGTTTTCTACCGATGAAGAGTTCATATGGAGTATGTTTAGTTAAAGGTCGAATAGAGACACGATTTAGGACATAACAAGCAGTAGCAACGGCTTCTGCCCAAAGTTTTTTTTGGAAGAGTGGTTCCATTCAATAAAGTCCTAGCACATTCTTGAAGTGTTCTATTTTTACGTTCAACAACTCCATTTTGTTGAGGCGTTCTTGGAAATGAAAAGTTATGAAATATTCCTTTCTTATTACAAAACTTCTCAAACATTTCATTTTCAAATTCACCTCCATGATCACTTCTAATGTTTTTAATTTTTAGATTTTTAATATTTTGAATCCGTTTAGCAAAGATTTTGAAATTTTCAAATGTATCACTTTTGTTTTTCATAAATAAAGTCCAAGTATATCTAGAGAAGTCATCAACTATTACAAAAACATATCTATTGTGATTAATAGAATGAGTCTGAGTTGGTCCAAATAAGTCTAGATGTAACAACTCAAGAGGTTGTAATCTTGAGATGATCTTCTTAGATTTAAAAGAAGATTTAGTTAGCTTTCCTAGTTGACAAGCATCACAAATGCTATTTACCTTAAAATTCATTTTAGGTAATCCTTTTACCAAATTGTTTTTGGATAATTTATTAATAGCTTTGAAATTTATATGACAAAATCTTTTATGCCATAGCCAAGGATCATTTTCTTTGACTAATAAGCACATATTTGTATTATGATTTATTTTCATATTCAAAATATAAATATTACGATCTCTTACTCCTTCGAAAATAATATTTTTGTTATGATAAAAAATATTGCATTTATTTTCAGAAAATACTATGTTAAAACCTTTATCACATAATTGACTGATACTTAGTAAGTTATGTTTTAAATTTTTAACTAATAAGACATTTGTAATAAGAGGTAAATTAGATGTACCGTCATTGCTCACATCGCCTTTGCCGATGATGTAACCTTTGGAATTATCTCCAAAAGTGACAGATCCTCCATCTGAGTAGATAATGTTAGTTAACATATTTTTGTCGCCTGTCATGTGTTTTGAGCAACCACTATCTAGAATCCATTTTCCTCTTTTCTTAATCGGTACCTGCAAAAAATATTGAAATTCTATTGGTACCCACTTCCTCTGTTAGGGTCCTAAGGGTTAAATCTTAGGAAGCCAAACCCAGTTGGGTTTAGAGTTCCCTTTAAAAATAAAATTTTCATTCTTATGTACAGACATAATGAAAGATTTAATGTTGTTTTTCCTAATCAAATTATTATTAGTTTTTGAAACCCAAATCATAATTGATTTTGGATGAATAACTTTTGAAGGAGCTTTTTGAATAGATATAGATTCCTTTTTCTTGAAATTAGTATATAAAGAATCATTATGTTTAGAATACTTTTGTATTGGTTTTTTATATCCTAACTCCTTTTTATTTGAATAGGTTTGAGAGTTCTCAATTATTTTAGAGAGACTCTCTCTTCCACTGTTAAATTTAGAAACGTTTTTAGAAATATTTTCCAGTTTTGTTTTAAGATTTGATACTTCTATATCAAGTGTTTTAATATTAGAGTTTAAATCATAATTCTCTTTTGCTAATTTAACATTCTCATATTTCTGTCTTTCTATTTCACTACTTAAATCAGTGAATTGAGATGTTATATTAACATAAGATTCTTGAGATTTTACTAACTCTTCCTCTAATATTTTCTTTTCATCTTTTAACATGTCAGTTTCTATTTCAGTTCTAGTTAATTTTCCTAAAGCATCTTTATATTTACTCTTTAGGATTCTAAGTTTATCTAACAATTCAGAGTTTATTTCTATTAAATCGTCAGAAGTTAGATCACTTACATCATCATTTGTTGCCATAAAACAAACGTTGGCTTGTTCTGAATCACTGTCATTATCACTGTCTGATGAAGAAGATTCTGTATCATCCCATGTAGCTGAGAAGGCTTGTTTCTTTTTATATTTGTCCTTTTTGAGATTATTTTCTTTCTTCCGATCAGGACAATCTTTCTTTATGTGGCCCTTCTTGTGACATTCGTAGCATTCAAGAGATGAGCTTGATGGCTTATTAAAACCCTTGTTATTTCCAATTTTATTACCCTTTTTGAATTTTAAAAACTTTTTGAAATTCTTAGCTATAAATGCCATATCGTCTTCTGATTCAGAGTCTTCTTTTTCTGCTTGAAAAGCGATAGTTTTCTTGTCCTGTGCTTGTGCTCGTCTTGCCTGTAAATTTACTTCATAGGACATTAGATTTCCTATTAACTCTTCTGTTTTTATGGTTGAAATATCATTAGCTTCCTCGATAGCTAAGACTTTTCGTCCCATTCATCAGTTAAAGAGTTAAGGATTTTTGATACAACATCAGATTCAGTAAAAGTAACTTCTAAAGCTAAAAGAGAGTGATAAATATCCTGGAATCTAGAGTACATTTCACTAATACTTTCTCCTTGTTTCATTCTAAATTTTGAAATTGGTTTTTAAGCATAGAAATCTTGCTTTGTTTTACTTTATTTGTACCTTCGTGTGTAACCTTAAGAGTATTCCAAATTTCATATCCAGTTTTACAAATACTAACTCGATTGAATTCATTTTTGTCTAATGCGCAAAATAACATGTTCATTGCTTTTGCGTTTGCAGTAGCATCTAGTTTTTGTGTATTAGACCAAGCAGCATACCCTGTAGTAGGAATAGTATATTCAGTTTGAATGATATTCCAGGTTTCAAATCCACTAGCTTGCATAAAAATTCTCATTCTAGTTGACCAATAACTATAATTTAATCCGTTAAACAATGGTGGTCGTGTAGTGGCTTGTCCCTCAGTAAAACTGTTGTTAGTGTTATTGTCCATATTATTTAAATATCAGATAACTGTGTTATAGTTATGTGATGACCTTGCTCTGATACCAAATGAAAGTATATATGGATCGATAATATAGTTAAACTACGACTAGCAAGTGCGGAAATATAAATAATAGTAAATGGCAGTAATAAAAATGACACCAGGGATTTTTATACTGGTTCGAACTTTCCCGTTCTACGTCCAGTCCCAGACTCCTTCTGGAATTTCTCTAACAATCCTCACTTAACCCGGAGGAACAGGTATTACACCGCCTGAGCAACCGAACAGGACTTTTCCGCCTAAGCAACCGAATAGGACTTCAAATACAATTTGATAAATTGTTTCTTGACTTGTGTATTCTTTGAATAACACGAATATAGTCAATGTCGTACACCCTTCCTATAATCTTCTTGATATGATGATTTGAATGTGCAAAGATAGGAAGTATAGATTGAAAATCACTTGTGATTATGATAATACAAAGCAAGTATAGATAGAAAGAATTAGTAATTCAAATAGTGAATTTTCAACTTTATTTATAGTATTGAATAGTCTTAATTTAATAGTTGCAACTATTAGAAGAAGTGCAACTCTTGGTGAAGAAGACAACTCTTCAGATTTTGATATTTTATGAAGAGATGCTTCAGTTCGTCAAGTTCAGATGTCTAAGAGAAAAGTGACAGATGTCTGAATAAAGTTTGAGATTCAAAAAATAAAAGAAAGAAAAAAACAGTCATTTCAGACGTCTGTCTTTTAATTCAGACGTCTGTCTAGGATGACAGACGTCTGTTATTAAATTGACAGACGTCTATTTCATATAGAAATAGAAGCACTAATACGTAGAGTTCAGACGTCTGTTATATTACCTTTAGACGTCTGATATTGATGTCAGACGTCTGAATTAAGATACAGACGTCTAATTCTGTACTGTTTTGTTCCTTCCTTTATTTTAGCACTTTTGAACTTGAGATATTATATAATTTTGAAAATACCTTTTTATATCTTTTAAATAATTAAAGATATTTATTTTAAAGCATGATTTTCAAAAGTATATTTGTGTGTGTGTGTGTTATCATCATATCAGAGATTGTACAAAGATATCTAAATAGAATTTTGAGAACTTTAATCTTGTTGATGATATGATAATAGCTTCTCTTGTAGATTCCTGCAAGAATATTTGACATTATAGTATATAGATTGAAATATATAGTTGTCGCATTAAAATTTCAACTGTTTTAATAACGTAATTAGTTAAAATTTTGTGAAATTTTAAACGATAAAATTTTAAAATAAAAATTTAATATTTGGAATACTCTAGTTAAACATAGCAACTGGTAAATTTTCGTCCGAAAATACGGAAGTTTATTTCGCGCGTAAATTTACTTCAATTTAATCTGTTAGAAAGCGATGAAAATAAAACGTTTTCGAAGCATAAATATTTTTACATAGAAAAATTCTAAACCATCTTCTGAGCAAGATGTCAGTTTGTCGTTTTTCCAAATTCGGACATCTTTGGCTCCGTCGATCTTATTTTTCAGCGTTTTTCTTGCATTTTCCACAGTAGAAATTTCGAATTTTGATAATCAAATCAAACCACTGATATCTGTATACCGTTTTGGTCGTCTTGTCGTGCTGATATCTATGGTATGTTCATTCATACGTTTTGGAGTCCAGTACGCGGCGGAATCTGCGTAAACGGTAACCGTATCGGTACCCGTATCGATGTCTGTTAGATTCCAGTGCCCATTCAAATTTACCTACGGTTGAAAATCAAATAGTGATTTGCATTGATTACTTCCCGAATTCCCATGCATAGCCTTTTTACTATTCCCAGAATTTATTTGTGTTGACTGTTACCATTTCCATTCGTTTCATATTTTTGGCCTTTCTACTTTACCTTTACATTTTCATTTGTTTCATATTTTGCCTGTTCAAAACTGTACCATTTCCTCCTCTTTCCCCATCCTACGCCTTCCATCTCTCATTTGAAGCACGCAAGCCCAATGCTCCTCCTCCACCTCGTCCCGGCTCCCCTCCACTCTACAAACGTGCCTCTTGTCCATGGCAGCCACCGCGCAACCCAAAGCTCTCGGCCCAAACACCTACCCTCCGTCCGACCACCATTCAACGACAGCCTCGCCGCCAACCTTCCACCCTCATTGTCTCTACCTTTACCATGCTAAGCTCCATCATCCATCACCGCATCCTCTCTCACCGCTGGTGGCAGCCGATCTCCTATCTCTGTTTGTTGGCGTAAGTATGTATATATATATATACTTTGTTACTGGGACGGTTTGCATATTGGTTTCTTTAGCTTAGTTTTATATTTGCATAGGTATTGCTTGAATAATAGTTTGGTCAGGAAAATTTTGGGGCTTCCAGCTGAAATTGTGAACTTGCGTTTATAAAAAGTATACATAAATGTATAACAGTGTGTGTATATATATTTGCCATTCTATTTATGTACAAAGGTATACGTGTTTTATATATAGTTTGCAAATATATTACAAGTTTAAATATATTTATATATATCAAAGGTTACTTATTTGGGTTGCGTTAGTATTTTGAACAAGTTTTAACACCTATATAAATACTATGTTTTCCAACGAAGTCTTGTTTGCATATTTATAGTCTGGGTACAAATATACATATTATTTTGTAGTGTGTAGGCATTAAATGCAGCTGCATCCATGCTGAGTAGCGAGCATGTACCGTGTTCATCAGTTATAGTATTGTACATATATTGTTTTATATTTTCATGCATGGCCTATAAATTTGTGTATACTAATGCATCCTGTTTTTTTTGTATACAGGTTTAGATATTATTTTTTAATTTACAAATACGTATGTTTATAAAAATAATAAAAAATAAAAATGTCAAGTGCAGTATGATGTTGTTTATATTCGCCATCGTATTAGTGTATGGTTGTCCTTCATCCAGAAATGGTTTTGCACACGTTAGCACAGAAATTAAGAGTTGTAGTGCCGCTTTATGCCATTTGGTCCTTCTACCTATCTAGCACAGTACATTGCATATAGTTTAGCATAGTACCTGGCATACAATTTAGCACAGTATGCCGTTTAGCGCAGTTTGTTGCATATGGTCTAGCGTAGTACTTGATTCGAAAAAAATATGTGTGTTGATATATATATATATATATAATTATATTATGCTATGGGTAAATTTGCAGTCTACAGTCAGGTTATTTTATCTGTCTTTATATATATAGTTATATTTATAATCATATGTAAGTTCACTTGTATCAATCATCTGCATCGATCCAGTTCTGATTTGATTCCGCCTATTTCTGTTATCAGCTTTATTCGTCGAATTCGTATCGATTTTTGTTTGCCTGCAATCGCAATTCAAATTCTGTATCCGTATCAGAGTGCGTATCTGCGTCATCTTCTCGTTCATCATCTAGCCTCGAAAGGTGAGCACTCACTCACGATTAACGTTCTTTTATTTATTAAATTTGATTTCAATTGAAACGACAATTGAAATATGCTGCTGTTTGATATTTACACTGTTATTACCTGTATCAGTTCACCTGTGACATCTGACACCATTATCTGTTATATAGGCAATGATAATCCAGTTTGGTTGTTAAATGATTGATTGTTTGATGTTTATATTGGACGTTAAATTGTTAATGATGTAAGTGAATAATTTGAAATTGAAATTGACGTAGGATAGTTAGATCTGATATATGTGTTAAATTTGATTAAATGACATTTGTATAATATGACCCCTTTAATTGTTAAATTTATGGACACGTAGGATTTGGTTAATTACACCTTGAATCTTTTAATGTTTGTTGTTTAAATTGATAATGTATGAAATTGTAAATAGATGACAAGTGAAAACCGTAACGTAATAATCTTTAATCTACATGAAATGATAGTGTAGATTCTAGAAATAATTATATTAATTCGTACAAATAACAATGCGAATTAATACGGTTATTTCGGGATTATTCGAATTGATTATTGGATTGTTATTGTTTGTTGTTATTGCTTGTTTATTTACTTTGACACCATCCCTGTTATCACACTGCAAGTTCCCTTTGTTATGTTTTAATTTTTGAATTGAATTGGAATCGGGTTGAAATGTTAAATACCCAAATTGAACTTTGACCTAGGATAGGAAATTTAATAAAACCCGATTGGTCAATAATTTGGTTTTAAAATAAAACGAAGATTTTATTTGAATAAATAATATGGTTTTGAAATGAAGTTGAAATTTGAATTTTAATGAAAGGAAAATGTTAATATATAATAATCTGAAACAAAATATTAACAATGTAATTGATGAAAAATGTTGTTTAATTTGAGAAATTATATAATTAAGTTTGAAATTATAGTTAAGTTTGAAATTATTAAACTTTGAAATTATTTAATAATTAAGTTTTGAATTATTTAATAATTAATAAGGTTGAATTATTTAATGATTAAATTGAATTGAATTCTTTAATAAGTAAAATTGAACTTTTGAATAAGTAAATTTTTACTTCGTAAATAATTGAAATTGAGTTTCTTTATTAATTAAGTTTTGGAAAATTATTTAAGTAAGTAAATAAGTGAAATTGAATTTCTTTAACAAGAAATAAAATGTAATTTATTGAAATTAATGTAAGACTTGAAAATTAAAGGATTTGATTTGATGAATTTAATTTAATTCAAATTGTAAGTTTTGAAAAAAGGAAGTTGAATTTAAATAATGGATGTAATGAATTGGAAATTAAACAGAAATTGTTTTAAATGAAAATTTACTTAACGAACATTGAATGAAATTGATAAATGGATTTAAATTGATTTGAATGTTAAATTAATTTAAATGATTTCGGAATGGAACTTATATACGAATTTGAATCAATATTTGAATTGTTTTAAATGGAAATTGAAATTGAATTATAAGATTTTGATATTGTGAATTTGGAAGTTTTGAAACGAAAATTTTGGAAATTGATTTCGAAAGACAAATGAAATGTTGGTTTATAAATTCTAATTGGAATTGTAATTGATTTGGTTTTGAAATATATAAACGACCAATCGGTGTAATAATTTCGAAGGTTATTAAAGAGACCGGAATCGGTTATGGATATACTCTCTATCTAAACCGAAAACCACTTTAATAACTATACGCGAAGTGATGTTCCAGAATGAAGTGGTTGGAATGATGTACGTGTTGACTGAAGAAAGAGAACGATAATGGATAGCCTTGACACTTGTGTCAAATTGGAAATGACTAAAACAGGAGCTGTGCCGGGCCAATGGAGGATTAGCTACCTCAAGTGGACACACTTCTTCGAACTACTTATACTTGTTGTCGATTGGTGCACCCTTGATTTTGGGAGTGTTGTTTCACGGTGTTGCGGGCGCTGCGGCGTTGCGTTCTCACCAGTCCGGATCAGGCGAACGGTAGTATCACTACCTTGGGTATTGCCTCATGTGCCTTGTCATACTTGTATTCCATTTATGCGCGACCACTACGATTTTGATTTGTACCTTTAGTATATGGATTGCCCTCTGGTGACTTCCGGTTTTGGGGAAACTACGGTCTTGTATATGCTTTTGGGAATAAAAATGTGTTAAGGGTGGAATGGGCCATGACTTAACGCTATTTTGATATCTTTTTATATTACTGATAGACATTATCTACTTATCGTACACTACTACATAGTAGATAGTTTAACGGATCCTTAAAGGATGGTTATTCCAAACATCCTTTGAGTTACTTGTATTTCAATTGCTATTTCACTTGAGTTGGATTTATTAATATAAGAATGTTAATCCTGACTCGAGTGTTTTGTATTTTGCTTTACGCTCGGGTCAGACTGAGTGTACCAGTATTCGAGACTCACCTTTGGAGTTGGAGCTTTGCTTGAAGATCCAGCCATCTATTCTGCTTTCAGTATTCGATGATTCCAGTGATGTATTTTGATTTGTATCTGATGTATCGTATTACTCTTCTGTTGTAAACTCTGATGTATCTTATACATTTATATAGTAGCTTCATGAACTACTATTTCTTTTATTTCCGCTGCACTTATTACTCTGTGTCTGTGATCTGTGATTATTTATTTACTGTATATGTTCAGTTTTGTCAAAATTTAAATTAACAACGCGGTATTTTGAGCAATTCAATTCCGGCATGAGTGTCTACCTATACACTTATAATGGATGCGAATGGTCCAAAATGGCGGTCGTTACAGTTGGTATCAGAGCTTTGGTAGCTCTAGGCAAAACTTAACATATAGGGTAAATGTATTTACAGAATCACTCTCATTCGAGTTTCAATCTCTTCTTTTTGACTCAATTCCTTTGAATTTATGGAACGTTCCCCTCGGTTCCGAAATTCATTCGTGTCCTTCTCTATTCGTCTTCTTCCAATTCCGGAGTATCCCATAACTCCACTTCGAATGATCTTTATAATGAATCGGCGGCCTCGCCAAACTTCGAATGATGTATAAAGGGGGTGAAACTCCTTTACAATAAGACATTGATTTACCGGAGATTCCTGTATCCTCGGTTTACGATGCTATCTATCTCCTGCTATACCCGAATTCTATTTCGTGAGATCGAATGTCGATTTACCTCGGAATTCTACACCGATCTCATTCTTGAAGTCACGGTCGATCCGGTTAAGGTTGCCCGCGATTTATATAAACTTATCAATCTTCCTACTTTGTTATTAATCATCATATCTTGTTTCGAACTTATCTTCGAATCAAATTTCTCTTTGATTTAAGTCCATCAAATTTGAAACCCTATCCTTATTGTGAAAATTCATTCCTGTATCGTCGAGCGAAGAAGTGTATTTGTAAATTAATATTTAAAATATTGTTTTAATATATACTGTGTTGTTTGAGTTGTTGATGTTGATTTGGGTTTCCGATCGATTCGTCTGATCAACGCTATCGATAGGACTTCCAAAACACTTGAACAGAGCAAACTGACACAATATTATTTTCAAATTTGGAAAATGAAATATATTTGTTTGATTATATTGTGAAAATATAAGTAAAATTTTCTGAGATTTAATAGGTTAATTAAATTGTTTGTTTGAGATGATAATATTTGATTATCATTTATTGTTCTAAATAAATGAATTTATAAACTCGGTTATAAATTGATTTGGAATTTGAAATGAATTTAATTCAGAAATTTGAGAATTTAATTTCCAGTGATTTCAAACTTTGGTTTTAAATTTTTAAAGTATATATTATTGAAGTATTTCGAATAGAAATCGTTTTCAAAGAATTTTTAAAAATGTTGAAATCAGTGCTCTTCTCTTTGTCGCTGGAAAATAATTTCGGTGATGGCGGCCGCATCATCGACATTCATTTCGAGTTTCGAAGTGGAGATACCATTCTGTAGCTTTGCCACGGTTTTGTTTTGAAAAAAAATATTTTGATTTGAATTTCTTCAGTATAAATTGATTTATATATATATTGGTATCTTATTTTAAAATTTAATTTGATTTGATATGATATAAATATATTATATATATCTCTAAATTGTTTAAAGTTAATTGGAAATCTAATTCTTAAATGTTGTTAAAGGATGATTTTAATTATAAATAAAACCAAAATTTGGAATATTTAAACTTGAATAATTGAATTGAGAAAATTTTATTTGTATATTGTTCAACTGCATTCTAATACAACTTACCTAAATCATTCAGAAGTTGAATATGTAATTGGATAATATATAAGATAAATTGAATTTATAAATAAAATTTGAGTGTTTATAATAAATGTTATACACTAAACTTTGATTATAAAGATGTTAATAGAGTTAGATAGGATAATAAGTAAACTCATTTAATAATGAAATAAATCTATTTTGAAAGAATTAATAAATTGAAATTTGATCAACTTATGAAATACCTTGAATTTAAAAGCAATTAGTAAATATAAATTAATTTAGATCGAAACTTTTATGTTTTAAATTAATTTATATGGGTTAAATATATGTGATTAGATATATTAAGGAGAATAAATTTAACAATAATTTGGAATAAAGAAGAATTTAAATTGTTGAAAATAAAATATGATTATAATTAAAGACTATTCAAATTTATGGTTTTAGAAATTGTAAATTGAAGAAAATGAGATAATAAGATAATGAATTTAGAAATAGTTGAGATTGATTTTAGTGAAATCAAATGGATTAAATCAATTATTGAATATCAATTAATTTAAATTTGAATTTACATGGTTTAAATTAATTTTTATTTTTTATTTTAAATCTGTTTTCCTTTCTGGTTGTTTCTATTCTCCAACCTCGTTCCTTTTCGGGGACGAAAAGTTTTGAGTGGGGGAGAGTGTAACGACCCGTAAATTTCAACTGTTTTAATAACGTAATTAGTTAAAATTTTGTGAAATTTTAAACGATAAAATTTTGAAATAAAAATTTAATATTTGGAATACGTCTCGTTAAACATAGCAACTGGTAAATTTTCGTCCGAAAATACGGAAGTTTATTTCGTGCGTAAATTTACTTCAATTTAATCTGTTAGAAAGCGATGAAAATAAAACGTTTTCGAAACATAAATATTTTTACATAGAAAAATTCTAAACCATCTTCTGAGCAAGATGTCAGTTTGTCGTTTTTCCAAATTCGGACATCTTTGGCTCCGTCGATCTTATTTTTCAGCGTTTTTCTTGCATTTTCCACAGTAGAAATTTCGAATTTTGATAATCAAATCAAACCATTGATATCTGTATACCGTTTTGGTCGTCTTGTCGTGCTGATATCTATGGTATGTTCATTCATACGTTTCAGAGTCCAGTACGCGGCGGAATCTGCGTAAACGGTAACCGTATCGGTACCCGTATCGATGTCTGTTAGGTTCCAATGCCCATTCAAATTTACCTACGGTTGAAAATCAAATAGTGATTTGCATTGATTTCTTCCCGAATTCCCATGCATAGCCTTTTTACTATTCCCAGAATTTATTTGTGTTGACTGTTACCATTTCCATTCGTTTCATATTTTTGGCCTTTCTACTTTACCTTTACATTTTCATTTGTTTCATATTTTGCCTGTTCAAAACTGTACCATTTCCTCCTCTTTCCCCATCCTACGCCTTCCATCTCTCATTTGAAGCACGCAAGCCCAGTGCTCCTCCTCCACCTCGTCCCGGCTCCCCTCCACTCTACAAACGTGCCTCTTGTCCATGGCAGCCACCGCGCAACCCAAAGCTCTCGGCCCAAACACCTACCCTCCGTCCGACCACCATTCAACGACAGCCTCGCCGCCAACCTTCCACCCTCATTGTCTCTACCTTTACCGTGTTAAGCTCCATCATCCATCACCGCATCCTCTCTCACCGCTGGTGGCAGCCGATCTCCTATCTCTGTTTGTTGGCGTAAGTATGTATATATATATACTTTGTTACTGGGACGGTTTGCATATTGGTTTCTTTAGCTTAGTTTTATATTTGCATAGGTATTGCTTGAATAATAGTTTGGTCAGGAAAATTTTGGGGCTTCCAGCTGAAATTGTGAACTTGCGTTTATAAAAAGTATACATAAATGTATAACAGTGTGTGTATATATATTTGCCATTCTATTTATGTACAAAGGTATACGTGTTTTATATATAGTTTGCAAATATATTACAAGTTTAAATATATTTATATATATCAAAGGTTACTTATTTGGGTTGCGTTAGTATTTTGAACAAGTTTTAACACCTATATAAATACTATGTTTTCCAGCAAAGTCTTGTTTGCATATTTATAGTCTGGGTACAAATATACATATTATTTTGTAGTGTGTAGGCATTAAATGCAGCTGCATCCATGCTGAGTAGCGAGCATGTACCATGTTCACCAGTTATAGTATTGTACATATATTGTTTTATATTTTCATGCATGGCCTATAAATTTGTGTATACTAATGCATCCTGTTTTTTTTTGTATACAGGTTTAGATATTATTTTTTAATTTACAAATACGTATGTTTATAAAAATAATAAAAAATAAAAATGTCAAGTGCAGTATGATGTTGTTTATATTCGCCATCGTATTAGTGTATGGTTGTCCTTCATCCAGAAATGGTTTTGCACACGTTAGCATAGAAATTAAGAGTTGTAGTGCCGCTTTATGCCATTTGGTCCTTCTACCTATCTAGCACAGTACATTGCATATAGTTTAGCATAGTACCTGGCATACAATTTAGCACAGTATGCCATTTAGCGCAGTTTGTTGCATATGGTCTAGCGTAGTACTTGATTCGAAAAAAATATGTGTGTTGATATATATATATATATAATTATATTATGCTATGGGTAAATTTGCAGTCTACAGTCAGGTTATTTTATCTGTCTTTATATATATAGTTATATTTATAATCATATGTAAGTTCACTTGTATCAATCATCTGCATCGATCCAGTTCTGATTTGATTCCGCCTATTTCTGTTATCAGCTTTATTCGTCGAATTCGTATCGATTTTTGTTTGCCTGCAATCGCAATTCAAATTCTGTATCCGTATCAGAGTGCGTATCTGCGTCATCTTCTCGTTCATCATCTAGCCTCGAAAGGTGAGCACTCACTCACGATTAACGTTCTTTTATTTATTAAATTTGATTTCAATTGAAACGACAATTGAAATATGCTGCTGTTTGATATTTACACTGTTATTACCTGTATCAGTTCACCTGTTAGTATGAAATAGTTTAATTATTATGTATATCGATGTGCAATAGGTTGTTGATAACAAAATATGTGATATTTGTTATAAAACTCTTACGTTTGGTCTAATGACAAAATACAGAAAATGTAACAAACCAAAATTTGAGCTACAATAATTAATTAACGAATTAACAAAATAATAAAATAAGTTTGTGAAATTGTCAAAATCGAGCTACGGGAGTTGCACCATTGAATCCGTGGCGATTTTCTAATCAATTTCCATATATAACTTGTCAAAATCCGAGCTTGTATGGAGAAGTTACGAGTGAAACAAGAATTCAGAATTTAATAAATTAAAATAAAAAAAAGAAACGGCCTATGGGGTCGACCCTCACCAGGGTCGGGTCAACCTATAGGTCGACCCATAAAAATCCGTGGACGTGAAAACGTCCAGGTACGAGCCGAACACTATATTTTTATTTTTGGGCAAATCTTGTGCGTCCGTAGCTACATCCGAGGGTCCCTAGTAAGCCTATGTCGTGGTTGCACCAGATTCAATCTTCAAATCCAACGTCCTGAGATCCCTAAGCCACACTATAAATATGACCCTAGACCTAGCTATTTTTCTCATTAGGATTTTCTCCCAATTGAGTTCATTGCCTGAGGCTGAATCCTAAATAGAAATTTTTTCTAAGGAGAAGATCTTTTTAATAAAAATATTCTAAGCCCTAGAAGTGGATCAAGGAAGGCCAAGGACTAGAACTAAGGACCACAGGTGAGTGTTTTGTAATTATTTTAGATTTTTAAGTAATTTAAAATAATAGGGTTCTCAATAGTTGTAGTTTTTCTACAATTTTGAGATAGTTTTTATATAAGTTATTTACAGTTAATTTTGAAGTAAATTTCAGAAGTTCTTTTCAGTCTATTTTATTCAGCTAATTTTATTCAGCTATTTTATTCGATTATTCACAGTTATTTACAGTTATTTACATTTATTTACATCTGTTTTAAAGTTAGAATTTAGCCTGTAAATGTTAGTTTCTTTTTATAGAGATTTAATTCTTTTTTACGCGAGTAAGATAATAGAAGAGAAGAATTTGCTAATTTAGATTAAAATAGAAAAACACTAAATTTACAGATATCAGATGTAAAAATAAGAAGAACTGAAATAAAAATAGAGATGGACTGAAATAGGCAAATTTAAGATATTTGTAAGCATAATTATAACAAGTGGTTATAACTAAAAAGAGTTAATAGAAGAGTAACAATTATAACACAGGTTATAATTAGAAAGAAAGAGATAACAGAAGAGGTTTATTTTAAAATTTAGATCTTGGATTAAGTTAATAAGCAAATATAACAGAAATAACAGAAGAGGCTTATTTTCAAACTTAGATTAAGTTAATAAAAAAAGGTAGAAGTTGGGTCGTACTGAGAGCATTCCCTTTCAGGTCTAGGACTAATGGTCTCACCATAGTAGGTGAGGCTGGGACACACTTATGCTGATTTGTGTAAATAAGTGGCCAATTGATAGAGGCTCAAATCTGGGGATTTGGGCAAGGGGCGCAAAACTAGAAGATTGTTTGTTAGAACCAGTACCGGCAGCATTCACTTTTAGGTCTAGGACTGATGGTCTTACAACAGTTAGGTGAGGCTGGGCAGCATTCCCTTTCAGGACTAGGACTGATGGTCTCAGAATAGTTAGGTGAGACTGGGCACGCTTATGCTGATTAGGGTAAATAAAGGGTCAAGTAGGGGGCAACAGTTAGTGTGTACCGGCGATGACCGAGCATGCGACATCGATTAGGGTAAATAATTCGCTACTGTGTCCTACGCGCTAAAGAGGTGTCTTTTGCTGTGACCAACAGTATTGGTTCACGGTGGCACAACAGAGATAGAATAGGCCGATCAAAGGGTAGAATTAGGATTTCAGCCTAATCAAAGCAGTTTAAGACAAGTGCAAACAATCGAAACAATCAAAGCAAATAATCAAAGCAAACAGTCAAACAGTACTCTATGCGAGTTTTATCTTTCCTTTATTTCCTTTTAAACTAGAACTGTTGCTTAGTCTATTATCTTTATCTTGCTTAGAAACGCTAGTAATTACTTTCACTCACCAGACCTATTGTCTGACCCAATCCTCTATTTCCCCTTTTCCCCCATAGGCCAGCTGAGTTGAGGACAGTAGATTCAGATTGCTTGGAGATATATTCTCGGAGTTTTTCATGTATTCTTCTTCTTTTCATTTTTCTTTTCATTTGGCTTTTGATGTACTGGCACTTATGAGAGGGATGATTGTTATTATTTTTGTACTCTGATTCTGAGACTGAGATGTATTTTTCATAAGACGTGAGTATTTGGTTTTTGAGACATATTCTACTTTTATGACTTATTTTATGAAGTTTATTTCTGAATAATGAGTTACTACTTAAATGTTTTCCTCTGTTTTTACTTAATTGTCTTGTGAATCTTAGTCTCCGTGATGCTTTAGCTATACCTATAACGCAGCACATCCTTTGGTGTGTCCTTTTTGGGAATACTAAGGGGTGTGGGATGTTTCATTTGGTATTAGAGCCTAAGGTTACAGGATTCATAAAAACTTGTTTTAAAAGTAAAGTATTCTGAAAGGATACATATTTTCAAAGTATTTTTCAGAAAGAAACTATTAGTACAGAAATAGTTTTCAAGTATAAAAGATTTTTTATAAAAATCCCCTCAAAGTCCAGTTCAACCTTCTTTCGATTCTTTCGAGCCTAAATTTTCTTTTCTTTGCATAGTGCGGCGGATGCCCCAAATCTTCCAGAGGGTGTCCAAGTCGCTGCCTGGTTCCGTGGATACCTCCAAGCTACGGTACCAGAGGTGCAAGTGTAAGCGCCCAATACAGCACCAGCGGGTGGAGATCCCATTAATCCACCTGCAACAACCAATTTTTCTAAGCTATGTAAGGACTTCGCTAATCTAGGCGACAGAAAGTTTTCTGGCACAGAGGATTTCATGGAGGCACGAACTTGGTTGAGGAATACAGAGCGGATATTTGGGCTGTTAGGATTGGAGGATCGATAGAGAGTTCAGCTTGCATCTTGGCAGCTGAAGGGAGAGGCTTCTTACTGGTGGGAAATTATAGAGATGGAAGGTAGAGACATTGGTTGGTTTGGATTTCTGGAAAGGTTTGAGAGAAAGTTCTTGTCACAAGCCGAGGAAAGCATGTAGTTGGAGAAGTTCATTAGTCTGAAGCAAGGTAGTCTTTCGGTGAAAGAGTATATAAATCAGTTTAATGAGTTATCGAGGTTCGGGATGGAGCTTGTTAATACACCGCATAAGAAGGCCATCAAGTTTGCTAAGGGTTTGAACCAGCCCCTCCATGGGTTGGCATTGACACATGTACCTATGGGAGCGACGTATGTGTCACTTGTGGAAATGGCTCTCATGATAGATGCTGCTATGGAAGAAGAGGTTAAGGATCTGAAAACTCTAAGAAGCAGTGGTGGAAGAGCAAAAAGGATAAGGATAAGAAGAAAGGAGGAGGACCTCAAAAGGGATAGATCAAGAAAGGCGAGAAATGTCATAGTTGTGGATTGGTTGGGCATTTCACAAAGGACTATAAGAAGGACACGATGAAGGGGAGGTGTTACAACTGTAGGCAGCTTGGACACCTTAGTAGAGCTTGTCCTTAAAAGGCTGAGCAGAGAGTAGGCGCACCTATGGCGCAAGTACAGGCTTTGGATGCAGCACCTTCTAGTAGTGGACTGGATCAAGGTAGGAAAGTCTTTGTAGAAGGTTTGATCTCTATTTCAGATTTTGTTATTCGAACTCTTTTTGACTCCGGAGCATCACATTCTTTCATTTCTAGATCCTTGGTTGATTGTTTGCACTTAGTTATTTCTCTAGTTGTAGACCCTATAGTTGTTTCAAACATCATAGAAGGATTGGCACATTTATCCATGATTTGTAGGGGTTTGAAAATTTTTATAATAGGCGTAGAGTTTGATTGTGACGCCTATGTACTGGGATTTTTGGGATATGGGATGATTTTGGGGATGGACTGGTTATCCACTTATGGTGCAATATTGGACTGGGAGAGGAGATTTATTAGACTAGAGACATGTAGCGGACGGACTCTCGAGGTTTCTTGCGACCCACAAGGGTCAGTCATGTTGAGTTTCCTTTATTCCCTTGATTCATCACTAGGAGAGTTAGATTCAGTTCCAGTTGTTAGAGATTTCCCAGACATTTTTGAGGAGGCTAGGGGACTACCCCCTAAGAGAAAGATCGACTTTAGGATCTATCTGAATGACAATGCTAAGCCAGTGGCATTGTCCGTGAGACATATGGCTCCTAGGGAGAGGAAGGAGTTAAGTATGAAGATTGGTGAGCTACTAGAGAAAGGCTTCATCAAACGGAGCATATCTAAGTGGGGGGGGCATTGGTCTTCGCTACAAAGGAGGATGGTTCCCTTCGACTTTAAGTAGACTATAAAGAGTTGAATAAGCTCACGAAGAAGAACCGTTACCCACTTCCTAGGATAGACGATCTTTTCGATCAGTTGGTTGGCTCTTCAGTATTTTCTCAGCTTGACTTAGCCACTGGATTTCATCAGCTTAGGGTCGTTGACAATAGCATCGATAAGACAACATTTAGAACACCCGATGGATTCTTTGAGTGGTTGGTTATGCCATTTGGGCTGACCAATGCCCCAGCCTATTTTGTATATCTAATGAGCCGTGTTTTCGAGATGTCCTAAATAAGTTCATTGTAGTGTTTGTGGATGACATTATGGTGTTTTCCAAGAGTAAGGAAGATCATGCTATTCATCTTGAGGAGGTTCTTCGTATAGTTCGTGTTCATCAGTTGAAAACAAAGTTCTCGAAGTGTCACTTTTGGCGTAAGGAGGTGCGTTTCTTGGTGCATGTAGTCTCAAGAGAGGGTTTAGCTATGGATTCTGTTAAGATAGTAGCAGTACAAGATTTGAAGACCCCCAAGAACGCTACCAAAGTTAGAAGCTTTTTAGGTTTGGCTGGTTATTATAGGAAGTTTATTAGAGATTTTGCTAAAATTTCAGCATTTAAGGTTAAGCCTACCCTCATAGATCAGATTGGCTCAAGGCAATGAGAGGATTCAGAACATGTGGATATTCTAGATAGGATTAGCAGAGGAGAGTAGACATCTCCAACACTATTCCATCGATAGTAAAGGGTCGATAGTAAAGGGTGGCTAAGGAGAGATGGAAGACTTTGTGTCGCCCGCACTGGTGATTTCATAAGAGCAGTTCAAGTAGAAGCATGCCATTCTTGAATGACTATTCATCCAGGTGGTGATAAGATGTATAGGGACATGAAGAGAGTATTTTATTGGAGTGGCATGAAGATGGATGTAGCAGAGTTTGTAGCCAAGTGTCTTATGTGCCGAAGAGTTAAGGCGGAGCAGTAGAGGCCTGGTGGATTGCTTCAACCACTGGATGTACCTTAATAGAAGTGGGATAGTGTTTCGATGGACTTCATAGATGGTTTACCCTGATCTAGGAAGGGAAATACCAGTATTTGGGTGATTGTAGATCGCTTGACCAAGAGCGCCCACTTCATTCCGGTCAAGAGTAAGAGGACAACACCTTATTTGGCATCCATATACATTCATGAGATAGTCCGACTACATGGTGTCCCCTCTAGCATAGTGAGTGACAGAGACCCTATCTCGACTAGCGAGTTTTGGAGAAGCTTGCAAGAGACTTTAAGGACACAGCTTAGATTGAGTACGGCTTATTACCCTCAAACGGATGGCCAAACGGAGAGAGTTAATAGTGTTCTTGAGGATTTGTTGAGGATGTGCATTTTTTATTTTGGAGGAACTTGGGAGGAGCACCTTCCTTTAGTGGAGTTCACATATAACAATAGTTTTCAGCCTAGCATTGGGATGGCTCCTTTTGAAGCCCTTTATAGAAGACCTTGCAAGTCACCTTCGTGTTGGTTGGAGTCTACATCAAGATTGCTACTTGGTCCCGACATGGTTAGAGAGACTTCGAAAAAGATTGATTTGATTAGAAGAAGAATGAAGATGGCCCAAGATAGACAGAACTCCTATGCAGATAAGCGGAGAAGGGATATTGAGTTTGAGGTAGGAAATTTGGTTTTTATTAAGGTGTCTCCGCTAAGAAAAGCAGTGAGGTTTGGATCAAGTGGGAAACTTGCTCCCAGATTCGTAGGGCCATTCCCAATTGTGAAAAGGGTAGGGAAGATGGCGTGTTGGATAAAGCTACAGGAGAGGCTCGCTGGAGTTCATGATGTTTTTCATGTTTCGCACTTGAGGAAGTGCTTACACGATTCAGCGGAGGTAGTAGAACCTAGCTTACTTGAGGAAGTTGAAGTGGAGAGAGAAGCATCAGTTCATCACATTCCTACCAAGATCGTTGTACATGATATCAAGAAGCTTAGGAATAAGGAAGTTTCTTTGGTTAAGGTGCAGTGGGGAGATAGTATTGAGGATGCTACGTGGGAGGCTAAGGAGAAAATACATACCTCTTATATACATCTTTTTGATAGTACATTTTGAATTTCCTATTTCCATCTTTAGTTTTGAATAGGTTCTTTCCTTTAGTATCCTTTGGGAGGGTAGATCTTATGTTTTAACCTATGGATGGTAGGACTGAATGTAAACATGTTACTAGAACATGTTATGTATGATGGACGCTAGTGGTTGCAAGTGTTTGTTAGTGGATGCTAATGGACACATATACACACACTAGGCACTATTATCTCTTAGGGATCGGCCTAACTAGGCCACTAAAGCATATGCATATGGAAGCGTGTGCACTTGCATTTTTATTTCATGGTTGCTAGGAATGGATGATTATCATATGATCGTTGCATTTGAGTGATGATTGTAGCACGCACATAGAACTATCAGTTGTCATTAGGGGAATTTGCATTCATTTGGATACATGGCACAGACATGAACGCATAAAAAGGAGGTCGACTGAATCAGTAGACTGCCTAATCTTTTGCATTAGTTAGGGACATTGACACTACACTATTGCATATAATATAAATTGCATTAAAAAGCTTAAGGAAAATGGATGTGATGGATGATGGTTGAATATGTCGTTGTAGAATTTGGATGAAAATATTTATTTCATTCTTCTGTCCTTTGAGATTTCGGGGACGAAATCCTTTAAGGAGGAGAGACTGTAACAACCCAAAATTTGAGCTATAACAATTAATTAACGAATTAACTAAATAATAAAATAAGTTTGTGAAATTGTCAGAATTGAGCTACGAGAGTTGCACCATTGGGTCCGTGGCGATTTTCTGATTAATTTCCATATATAACTTGTCGAAATCCGAGCTAGTATGGAGAAGTAACGAGTGAAACAAGAATTCAGAATTTAATAAACTAAAATGAAAAAAAAAGAGAAACCACCCTAGGGGTCGACCCTTACCATGTCGACCTATAAGTCGACCCATAAACCCTCAGGTCGACCCTCCAAAATCCCTGGACGTGAAAACATCCAGGTACGAGCCGAACACTATATTTTTGATTTTTGGGCAAATCTTGTGCGTCCGTAGTTGCATCCGAGGGTTCCTAGTGAGCCTATGACGTGGTTGCACCAGATTCAATCTTCCAATCCAACAGCCTGAGATCCTTAAGCCACACTATAAATAAGACCCTAGACCAAGCTATTTTTCTCATTCAGATTTTCTCCCAATTGGGTTCATTGCTTGAGATGAACCCTAAATAGAAAAAATTTCTGAGGAGAAGATCTTTTTTATAAAAATATTCTACGCCCTAGAAGTGGATATGGGAAGGCCAAGGACTAGAGCTAAGGATTACAAGTGAGTGTTTTGTAATCATTTTAGATTTTTAAGTAATTTGAAATAATAGGGTTCTCAATAGTTATAGTTTTTCTACAATTTTGAGATGGCTTTTATATAAGTTATTCACATTTATTTTTTAAGTAAATTTCAGAAGTTCTTTTCAGTCTATTTTATTCACCTATTTTTATTCAGCTATTTTATTCGGTTATTCACAACTATTTACAGTTATTTACATTTATTTACATCTGTTTTAAAGTTAGAATTTAACCTATAAATGTTAGTTTCTTTTTATAGAGATTTAATCATTTTTGATGCGAATAAGATAATAAAAAGAGAAGAATTCACTGATATGGATTAAAATATAAAAACACTAAATTTACAAAAATCGGATGTAAAAATAAGAAGAACTGAAATAAAAATAGAGATGGACTAAAATAGGAAAATTTAAGATATTTGCAAGCATACTTATAACAAGTGGTTATAACTAAAAAGAGAAAATAGAAGAGTAACAGTTATAACATAGGTTATAATTAGAAAGAAAGAGATAACAGAAGAGGCTTATTTTAAAACTTAGATCTTGGATTAAGTTAATAAGCAAATATAGCAGAAATAACAGAAGAGGCTTATTTTAAAACTTAGATCTTGGATTAAGTTAATGAGAAAATACAACAGAAATAACCGAAGAGGCTTATTTTAAAACTTAGATCTTGGATTAAGTTAATAAGAAAATACAACAGAAATAACAGAAGAGGCTTATTTTAAAACTTAGATTAAGTTAATAAGCAAAGATAGAAGTAGGGTACGTACCGGTACCATTCCCTTTTAGGTCCAGGACTAATGGTCTCACAATAGTAAGTGAGGCTTGGACACACTTATGCTGATTAGGGTAAATAAGTAGCCAATAGATAGAGGCTCAAATCTGGGGATTTGGGCAAGGGGCGCAAAACTAGAAGATTGTTTGTTAGGACTAGTACCGGCATCATTCCATTTCAGGTCTAGGACTGATGGTCTCACAACAGTTAGGTGAGGCTGGGCAGCATTCCCTTTCAGGACTAGGACTGATGGTATCACAACAGTGAGGTGAGGCTGGGCACGCTTATGCTGATTAGGGTAAATAAATTGTCAAATAGGGGGTGATAGTTAGTGTGTAGCGGCGATAACCGAGCGTGCGACATCGATTAGGATAAATAATTTGCTACTGCGTCCTACGCGCTAAAGAGGTGTCTTTTGCTGTAACCAACAGGTTTGGTTCACAGTGGCACAACAGAGATAGAATAGGCCGATCAAAGGGTAGAATTAGGATTTCAGCCTAATCAAAGCAGTTTAAGACAAGTGCAAACAATCGAAATAGTCAAAGCAAATAATCAAAGCAAACAGTCAAACAGTACTCTATGCGAGTTTTATCTTTCCTTTATTTCCTTTGAAACTAGAACTGTTGCTTAGTCTATTATCTTTATCTTGCTTAGAAATGCTAGTAATTACTTTCACTCACCAGACTTATTGTCTGACCCACTCCACTATTTCCCTTTTTCCCCCATAGGCCAGTAGAGTCGAGGACGGTAGATTCAGATTGCTTGGAGATATATTCCCGGAGTTTTTCATGTATTCTTCTTCTTTTCATTCTTCTTTTCATTTGGCTTTTGATGTACTAGCACTTATGAGAGGGATGATTGTTATTATTTTTGTACTCTGATTCTGAGACTGAGATGTATTTTTCATAAGACGTGAATATTTGGTTTTTGAGACATATTCTGCTTTTATGACTTATTTTATGAAGTTTAATTCTGAATAATGAGTTACTACTTAAATGTTTTCCGCTATTTTACTTAATTGTCTTGTGAATCTTAGTCTCTTTGATGCTTTAACTATACCTATAATGCACCACATCCTTTGGTGTGCCATTTTTGGGAATACTAAGAGGTGTGGGGTGTTTCAGAAAATGCCCAATCATGTATGTAAATGAATTTAAATTTCGCACAAAGGAGTTTGGAGCTAGTAAACAACTTACAATAGTGGGGTATGTGTTAAAGGCGATGAACACAGTGATGATTTACAAGATTATTATGGAGTGTTGTAGGAAATATTTAAACTTGCTTATTCTACAATAACGGAGCTTAATTCATTTTTACTCGTATGCGATCGGTTTTATACTACTCCTAATGTAGGAGCACATTTGTATATCTAAAGGTTATCCTCTTATCAAGGTGAATCATAAAAGATGATATAAAGGAAACGATCCACTTGTGCTAGCGACGCAAGCAACACAAGTTTATTATGAGCCTTATCCTGCATGAACAACAACAAGGATGACTAGTGGGTTGTCATTAAAAAACCTAGATGGTCATTCATGGGGGATATGATCATAACCGATAATCAACTATACTAAAATGATCCGGAGGACAATGAAAATACTCCAAATAATAGAAAATGCTGATGATATAGGACCACTTAACAATAAAGTATTTAACGATATTGAATTAGATGAAGATGTCGAAGTAAATGAACATGAATATGATGATGATATTGTAAATGATATATTGATAATGATGCTGACAATCGATGGCTTATGTATAATTTATTGAAAGACTATTTTCTCTATTTGTCGTGCCAAGACTATAATATGAAGATGGATTTATCATTCTTTATCATATTTTATACATCTGTTATATGTATTATTATAACAAATATGTCGAGTCAATGCTGACACATCCATAGTGGCTCATCATTAAGTCAGGGTGGCTCATCATCAGGTCATGGTGGCTCCCACTCATCACAGCATGACATCAACAATGCACATATGATGTCACCATTCATTCAGACTACCGATGCTCAAGATGCTCCTATGGAATATGGTACTGGTCCATCCACTCGTGTGTCTGGGATAGACTCTTCCAAATCCATGGCCCGACTTGATGTCTTCCTTAGAGAACGAGGATTGAGGTGAGTAATTAAATATACACATACACTCACATACAAATTCACATACACATACTCATACATACATATACACTAACACAAACAACAGATACATACATATACACATACACTGATACACACCTACATGTATATATACACTAATACACATATGTTTACAAGTATGACTTCAATAGTAGCGTCGCATCTGATGCCATCCGTGATGGCTTGCTTGCATGAATCATGGCATTTTGGCCGATATTTGGTGGCAATCCCTATGATGTGAAGAAAGACATGTTCGAAGAATTTATGGTAAAATAATTTTATTACATAACAGACGATATAAATATATACCATTTTGTTTATAATATATTCAGTTTGCATTTGTAGAGGAAATTCTCTTGGAAAGAGGGCATTCACGAAGAGCTAATGCATAGGGCTTGATCAGCTACAACATCCAGAAAATACAGTGAGTGGATATATAGTATGCACTGGAGTGGCAAGTAGCATCTAACCCTTGCCTAGAAGATATAAGAGCAATTCTCCCGGCATTGGGAGATAGAGGAATTCTAGAAATTATCAAAACATAATGCCGAAAGCCTGGAGTGTGATGTGAAAGCACCAGCCCTATTAGAATAGGGCAAATATAATAGAAAATAAGAGAAAAGTAAATGACAGACAGGGATTTTATAATGGTTCGGCTGTTAACTAAGCCTACGTCCACTTTATAACTTTTCTTATTGATTTGATCTTGATAGAGTATGATTACAAAGTGATTGTAAGAGAATTAGTCACAAATACAAGTGTTAGATTCTAAGTCCTAGAATTGCCTAAAGGAACTACCTTGGTGACCATGGAGTAGAGAGAGAAAGTTGAAGAAATGATAGGGCTTTCGCACAGTAATGGAAGAAACTGGCCTCTCTCTTAGTTGCTCTTTGGTTTGTATTTATAGTGATGGCAGCCATCTTGGACTAGAAGCCCACTACCAGAGAAGTCCAAGAGGTGACCCAAGATAGCATAAGAAAAATGGTGACCACCCGAATTAAGGCTAAGATTCGGTGCCAAATTAAGACCCTTAAGTCGGTACTGAATCTAGTCCTTGACCTTTGGGTGGCCAAACTCTTCTGTGTTGAGTTCCTTGCTTCATTTAGATGTTCTCTATGTAATTTGGTAGGTTGTTGATGAGATTTGATCATCGCTCATCCATGACTTAGATTATCCTTTCATTTGGACCACTACATCTTCATTCTCGATGACAGGCTTCTAGAAATCTATGAAACTTCACGAATATGGATAGGATGACTAGTAGATCACTTGCCAAAAGTATGAGAACACCACACATAAGCACCTATATTTGGTAACTAATTAAGGTCCTTAATTCGGGCCGAATATAGGACTTAGCCTATTTTTGGTTCATATTTTTATGAGTTCTTCCTTTGGGCCTTATGAGTGTTTTTTCAAAGTTCCAAGTTATTCCATCTTCGTATCGACATTCTAACTCCTAATGATTTTTATTGGGTTAAACGGTTAACATTTTCCTCCCAGAGTATGCTTTCGTTGGAAATAAACTGTGCTATGGAACAAGACAAGATTCATGATTGCTATCCTGTGAATTTCGGTTGATCGTTGAATTCCATCATGAGATGTTGTTTTTCATTATTTCACTTCTAATTAGTTATTCGTTCTGATTTTGGTTTAAATCTCAATTCTTCGTATTGACAATGCAATCTTTGCCCCGAAATTCATATGAGGCTCCAGGTCGGCACGAAACTCCATTGTGATGAGTTTGAGTAGACAAGGGTTGAAGGGGTGTATTCCATACCAAATTAAGGGTACTTAATTCGGCTCGACCTAGGGACTTAACAAATTTTCCAGTGAAAACTTTACCTCTACTTAAATTACATCACCTAGCTTCATACCTTCACTTGCTTTGTTTTCAACCGAGTTAACAAGCCTTCAGCCGATCCGGCCTAACCCTAGTTTCACCGATCCAGTCTACTGCACCACCATCGTTCTACTTTCTGCCCCACCGCTAAGCTCTGCCATCTTCACGCTGTGCTTACCATCGCCTAGAATGATCGCCGCTATTGCTGCCGACACGTGTAGATCTGGTTCAAACTCGATCAAACCTTAGGCCGAATCATCCTTGCGGCTTGACTTGGAGGTTAGCGATGTGTATCTGTACTTTGGTGATGATGGAGACGATGATTAGCTTTGGTTGATTATGATTTTAAAGAAGGAGATGTTGAATTCAAACTTGATTTGCTAGTTTTCCTAGGGTTCGATAGATGTACGGCTTGAAAAACAAAGACATGCCCTAACTTCGGCCATTCTACTCATGGAATCGACTAAAGCTAGATCGCCGAACTGACTCCAATATGACAATTCTCCTTAGATTTGGACATATCAGATAACTTCATTGCATTGCATTTCTACACATCTAGTGTCCCTGAAAAGAAAGAACTTTCCGTGTCGCTCCGGACAACGGATCCATTATCGATTGTTGATCGATAATGGGTAAGTACAGGAAAAATAATTTCAAAGGACAATACAGACCGTTTTTCTACTATGAGCGAGCTATCTACACGAGATGGATTGTTTGTAGTGTTCAAAACATTGGACTCATTCCACATGGATAACACACTACATCTGCATTGGTCAACACTTGGAATCCGATTAGTCAGCACAGGCCGACTACCTTTGGGTCTCAAGTGTTAACCACACGGGAGTTTTTTTAAAATAAAGTGTACTTGACCGTGATCAATGAGTTTTATTATTTAGAATGATGTGCCAGTCGATATGCCGCACATCTATTGATGAATCATCCATGCAATCTGAAGCCGAGTCAACAACTGCCCCTGCTTCTCTATTTATTCCCGTGAGGCCAAGTCAACATGTAGTTTTTGATTCCTATGGCCTACTAGTTCCGATAGGATCTGTACTCGACTAGCTGCCTCCTGGACTGAGAATTCTAACTGATCCTCCAAAGCAAGTGCCCTCAATTCTGACAGCTAAAATGCTTGGGAATATATGCCTACAGCACGCCATCCCTATGGGTGACGTTCGTCTGCCCACTCGAGTTGAATTCACTCATAACCCTTTATAAGGTTTTATCGCATGTAATTGGTACATGTTATCAGGTGGTGCTATACCATCGTTCAACCAGTTCTTGTCTATGATGCTTCATGATTTAGGATTGGCGCTATTTCAAATCCATCCCAACGGTTATGCACTCTTGAATTTTCTATTCATTCTTTTCATGAGCAGACTCGAGCATCCCCCAAGGCTAAGCGAGCTCGCATTTCTTTTACACTTCAGGAGGAGGCAGGACTACCTATCCTTTATAATTATCGAAGCCTGGAGGGGATATAAGCTAATATCCGACCTCCATAACAAACGTTCAGCTTTCAAGAATGATTTTTTCTTTATTAGGCATATAGAGGGTTTCAACCGCTTTTAGCTATCTGGTAACAAGTCTTAATTCCCTAGAGTTTGCTATTTCAATTGGTTTTCCAGTTTTTTTCCTATCGTGTCTTATTGCAGTCATCCCAAAGAGGGAAAGCAACGAAGAGCTTGACAAAATGTTAGAAACCCTCAAGGATGTGAGAGCTCCTAAATGCTCGATGAAGTTTATTTTGATGAATGAGAATCTCCGACAGTTTAGGTTGCTTCATCCTGGTAGATTTGTTGTGGATGACGATCCGTCAACTTCAAGTGGCCCCGGGAGATGCACTCGTTCTTCTCCCCATGCTCATGACTCTGTCAAGGAGGCTCAAGAAGAAGTGGCTAGTCCATTAGAGGAAGCACAGCCTGAAGAGATTCTTGGAGCTGATATAGATTTACCCTCCGGAGAGGATATTATGCGGAATAGAGATGAGACCCACATTATGTCTTCGATCCTCCAAAAAGAGGATGAAATGCTTTAAAGGGGAGATGGGAAGCAATATGTGGTTGAGGAGGGTGAGGAAGAAGGCTCGGATGGTAACGATAGAGAATTTCACATCTTCCTAAAAAGAGATGAATCTTTTGATGAGTCATCGGAAATGAGTACCGATCTTCCTCAACCGCCTTCTCCGGACTTGTTAACTACTAAGACAATAAGCCTCGAACCCCCAATTTCTCCTCCTAAAGAACAACCTGCTATCGAGACTCCATAGTTTGCCACCACGGAAGAAACATCTACTTCTGATTTCACAAGATATGTCGCAATCTACGTCGATGAACACGGGGATGTCTCCATTAGCGAAATGATAGCTGAGATCAGCTTAGAAATCAACATTTCCTCAAGCACGTTTGTGAGCAGTGGTGGAAAGACTCCAACTCTTAACCCATGCTGATACGGTTGGTAGAGTATATAGGGTATCGTCGGCACTATACACTTCACTTTAGGATCACAAGAACACATATCCGCATCGCGTTAAGTTCCTAAGTTCGAGTATTAACTTCATTCTTGTTTTCATTTTAGGTATCGTGGGACATGGATTATATCATTAGTTACGCCAAGATACTAACTCCCGGAAGGCCAAGACTTCTGACCCAGCTTATCACCCTCCTTGCGAGATGGACGAGGAAAGAAGAAAAAGGAAAGAGGATGAAGCTCGCCACATGGGGCGAGAGCGCAAGAGATGAGATAAAGGGAAAAGAGATGATGAGAGTAGTGCCCCCGGCGATGCGCATAAATGCCATAGAGACTCTCATGACCATCGTGGTCCCTTGCAATCAATTATTCCTCCTTGCTCTATTGTCCAGACTGCTAAGATTCAAGCAATTCCACTATCTTGGAAGATGACTGCTGTAGTAGCTCCCACTTCTTCCAACCGAAGGGAAAAGTTTGAACTCCCGCCAGGTCCACCCATGCTTCAAGGTGCTTCTTCGAATCTGTTCTTGAGGGGAGTCAAGTTTGATAAGAAGATAAAACCCTTTAACTGGGCTGGTTCCCTTAGTAATTTGGAGACAGTCCATGAGGACATAGAAGTTGGGTGTGACTTTCAGCATCTCGTAAAAGCCCTATCGGATGTAAACCATATAAACTATCAAGAGATCCTCTCATTTGAGGCCGAAAGGGAAGATCATGCTAAGGCGATTAAAGACCGTGACGACAAGATAACCAAGTTGAAGGTTGAGAGGGATGCAGCCTTGAAGAGCAAGGCTTCTAGCGATAGTATGTTGACCGAGGCGAACCGGGCTCATGATTGAGTGATGATTATGATCATAAATCAGCTTAAGGATGCTCATATTGAATTTGAGAAGTTGAAAGAGTAGGTAACTGAAGTAAAAAATACTATTAAATCTTGAAACCAAACTATCGTTGGACATGCTGATGTGATCGACGATCAGGCTATGGAACTCACTTGGCTTCATGAGGAAAATGAACAGCTGGTAAAAGAAAACGAAGAAGCTACTTCTGGAAAATAGGCAGAGGAGATTAATCACCTAAGTACACGTGCGGAGCTATCGAAGCTCCGAAAAGAGTACGATGATGCGATCGATCAGATGGATGCTAGCATGCTTCACTTATATACTAGCCGCGTAATGAAAAAGGGCAGTCTGAGATGGTTTAGAGAAAACTATCCCTGGACCCTCACTATGGTTTGGGAAGAGGTGCTGGTCAGATCGGAACAAGCCAAGGACATGCGCTCCAAATAGGAGCTAATGGCCGATTATCCAACTGCTGAAGACATTGATTTTCTGGCTACTGGCAAGATTATGCTTTGAGGAGAGAAGAAAAGGAAACCACCGAAGCTATAGCAAGAGCTCTTGTTGGCCAAAGCTCTTCAGGTAAGCATCCAACACTTGTTCATATTTCTTAAGAGCAAGTGGCATCAAATTCAGTATCCACGGCTACTGTTTCTGAAGCCACCCATGCCTAAGTGACATCTAAAGCCTTGGGTGAGTCACATCAGTTTCAACTATAGTGCGACCCTTTGAGATGGGGACTGGTGCTGAAGCTTTTGAAGTTTAAGTTCATGACCAGACTCCTGGCTCAGGTATTTCTCTTGTCTCTTCGATGCTCCAGGCAATTCAATTTACTCCGAAGTTCTCTAAATTGTGCACTTCCCTTTCCAAAATTGTAGGTCAGCCATCTCTCCACCTCCTCCTCTGGTGATGTAGGGCTCAGAAGCCACCACTATCATCACTGCCTCCACCACCATCTCCGCATTGGCTTCTGGAATGATCCTAGTTTTTGGATCTGAGCCTAGGCCCGATTCCGAAAAGATAAGTGCACTGTAGAGTCAAGAGGACGTCTCCACATCCCCTGACGAGGAGGTGGTGATTAATAGCGAGTCAGGACCGACTGGCAAAACAACCATGGTAAAGAGATTGGAGGAGGAAAGGGCTGGAAATAAAGAAGGAAAAGGAGAAGCGAAAATGCAAGACTCCTACTACCATCAAGCTGAAGGTGTCAAAGGGGGTTATTGCGGCTTCCGAAAGGTTTGAGGGGTCAGGTACCCCTACTGAAGGTAAGACCGAGAAGGAAAGGAAAATGTGCCCAATTCGCCCGGGCTAGGGTGGCAAAAGAATTTGTAAAAGGAAGGAAGAAGTGATGGGCTCGAGCATCACTAGAGTTGTGTTTTTGTGGTCTTTTGTTCATGTGTCTTTTGATTTTTTGAGTCTTTTTGTACAAGTATAGATTCTATACTTAGCGTCTTTTCTTTTGCTGTTGTTTCAGTAGAGTCTGTGCTTTTGATTTTTGGTGTCCAAACAGGCCAACATTGTGCGGAACGTTCCCTGCTGTTTGGTATTGTACATAAAGTGATATAAGAAATGAAAATATTAGTATTTCTACTGTAATCACTTTTGTGTAATTTCCAATTTTTATGTACTGTGCCTGTTTATACACCACTTATGACAACCCAATTCGATAATTATTTTGAAACCGGATTTTTATAATAATTTTTGGGATTAATTAAGAGGATTTGAAATTTTTAGTTAAAAGGAATAAGTTAAAAATGGGATTTTTGTGTAATTTAAAAGAGATGATTTGTTTTAGAAAATTTGATTCGAATTAATGTAGAATTTGTGAACTAATAATGTTTCATTAAAACAAGATATAATTCTTATTAAAATATAACTAGTGAAATAAATTTAGTATAATGTTGTAATAAATAATTTTTAAAAGCAGAAAATTCTCTTTCTAGACAAATATATGGATTTTATTGGATATTAGAAAATGAGGATTTAAATTAGAAGAAAATTGGGAAACTTGATTTAAAATGTTAGTAATTTCGTAAAATATGTAGAAATTAGTTATTTTCTTAAGTTGTGATTAATTTGAGATTTTAAAAGATTTTAGAAAAGTGTTAGAAAGCTTTGTTTGTAAAAAGAATGATTAAAGCAATGGTTAAATTGGCAAATTAGTGTTAAGATGACGATTTTGTCTAATTGGGTGAAGCCGATTAGTACTTTGCCAAAATAAGAGAAACAAAAGAAGTATCTTCTCCTCATTCTAAACATCAGCACGTACTTTCATCTCAAAACCAGAAAATGAACAAAATCAAAACCCTCTTCTCCAAATCAATAAAAAAACCCTAGAAATAATTTGAAATAAATTCCTAAAAATTGAGATAGAATCTGGGTATGTATCTCTTATCTATCCCTATCTTATAGAAGCTTCAATTTTAGTTTTTGATTGTTGTAGTGATCACTTTTTGCATGTAATTTACTGATTTTAGGGTTGGAGATAATTAGTGAAGGAGATTGATTTCTAGGCTTGGTTTGGTAGCTAATTTTGGTTTAAAGGTAAGAAACCCTCACAATTATCACTAAATTATCAATTGTGTGTGATTTATTCTCTGATTTGTAGTGGTTTATGATTGCATGTTGATTAGAATTGACTACATGAAGTTAGAATAAAAAGGCAAAAAACTAGAGACACAAAATATGTTTAATTACTTTGATAAATCATGTGTTTGTGATTGCATGATGATTGATGATGTTAGTCAGGTGTAGTACGATGTCTACAGACCCCAAACACCCTAAAACACTGGTCGGAATCGGCAAAGTTTGCCAAAAAAGGAGAACGAATTCCTGGGAGCAGTCACCAGGAATTGTTCGAACCGATCCACCGGTTTACCCCAACCGGTTCACGAATTTCTTGGGCACTACGCCCAGGCAGTTATTTTCCTGTTTTGGTTGTTGTTTTGCCTCATGTTTTGTTTGTTGATTTCTGAAGATGATTAACTGAATAAAAACTGATTTGCAACCTTGTATTGGTTTTGATTAATGAAAGAATGATTTGAATATATATATATATATAGACACACACAAAAATATGGTTTTATATAAAGTATATTGTAGATAGGTTTTTAAAGAAAGGAATTTATATACAATATCTATATAAAATCTATTTTAGCTGTAATAATCATTTTTAACGTATATAAAATCATATTGGTATTTTTAACTATGAAATCTTGGATTTACAAAGAAATATGGTATTTTATTTAATATAAAAGAAACAAATTATTTTAAGATGATTGTTTGGTGTACTATGGAATGAGAATTATGTTTAAATGATAGGGTAATAAATAGTGGTTACGAGACATTAATTATCACCTCATCGCTTAACTATATGACTCGCTTGTGTAGTAATTTGTGGAGTGGAATTTACCAATCACTAGTAAATACATTAGAAAAACCCTGTGATTATGGGCCATGGGGATTTACTTTAGTGCTTACTAGTGAATTAGTAAGTAACATCATAGGATCAATTAGCATCTTTTGAAAGCGATCTAGTCGCTATAATTTGTTAGTGCATTAGTAGCTTGACCTTAGGGCTAGTGTTTAACTAGCAGCTTGACTATAGAGGTCGCTCCCCGAGTCATGATATTCGTTTTGTTTTTAGTGTTAGCCTGATATCACTTAGCAAGCAGTTTGTACCATATGGTTATATTTGATATAATAACTTGTTTCATGTGGCACTGAAAAGTGACTGTGTGTGACGTGAACATTTGGTTATGGATATTTGGTACTTTCGGACTGTAGGAGTTAGCGGATAACTCTTAGGGCATTTGTCTCCCCTTGGAATAGAGCATTTGAGCACTAAGAATATTTGTTGTGTAAAAATGGCTATAGATCCATTAAATTAGTTTGGACTACCTTGTATAGTCACTTAGCTGGTTCATTATGAATCATGTGATTTATATGCTTTGGATGCCATTATTTAATTAATGACTTATGCGTTCATTTCGTGGAAATATGATCACCATATTTAAGTTAATTAATAATATTTGACATGAATTAACTACTGAAGTAAACTGTGAATGGTTAATAATATTGTATATAAGTTCATATATAGATGACATGTTATTATATGCAAACCATTATTGGTGAAACCTGTGGGCATATGTTTATTGAAAAAAGATCACACCTTTTAATATTTAGTGATAATCTGACTCGAGTGTTATTTTCTATAATACTCAAGTCAGACCGAGGCATTCCAGGTAGTGGGACACAGTGATATGGATACTTGTGCTTATTTGGAGCTTGGAGACCTTTTGTATTATGCTACTTGGAGTTACCTTATCATTAGGCTTTATTATATATATATATATATATTTTTAGTGTCTCTCTTAGTTGCTCAACATCCTCTTACGTATTTTTTGGGAGTTCATATGTAGTTGTATATATGTATGTATTTGGGCTAGACCTGTTGGCACTATGTATTTACCGGGCATGTATATTTTGCTTTCCGCTATGGTATCTGTTTTTGTGATTTGTGATATGTATTATATTTATATTTAGAGTCAACGTACCTATTCCTTTGTGCTGAGACTATTCACACATAAATAATATATATATATATATGATTCAAATGAAAAGGTAAAATGTGACAGTGTTAGCCAAAAGCAATAGATATGGATGGTCGGTCCTAACCAGCATTATTCTCTATATTACTCGACAATATTACTTGTAATATTCTTGGGTATTATGGGTATAGAGGTGGGGTGCCACAGCGTGGCATCAGAGCTGCGTTTCAGAACAATATAAAACATGTTCGGATACGAGCGCAATTAGAGACCCGACCTTTAGGTGTTAGAATAGAATTTGTCCTTTTTCCCATTAGGTGGTATAGTGTTTTGTTAAGCAGACTAGGATGGAATGAATTTCTTTGTTTGTTTTCCTTTTATACCATCTTTAGATTTCTACTCTTGTATTCTCCATTTTTGTCTCCTTTGTGGCAGAGTTGCTATGGCTGGCGGAAAGGGAAACCATTCAGATTCTTGACCATCTGGAGGATTGAACCCTGAAGTAGTATTCATGACTACTCAGCAGATTATGGAGCTAGTCAGAAATACCCAGTACTCTAGTACTGATCCGGTAGAGCCTACAGATCCTAGTTCAGCTTTTACTCGGAAGTGTAGTGATTATGCTCATTTAGGAGGAGGAAAATTTAAGGGGACAGAGAGCATCATAGAGATCCAGGCATGGGTGAAGACATATGAGAGGATATTTAGCCCTATGGGACTTTCTGATTTGCATAAGGTGCAAGTGGCATCTAGTCAGCTTCAGGAGAAGGTGTTGGATTGGTATGATTTGCTTATTGTGAAGGTGGATGAGGCCGAGTTGTCTTGGGGAGATTTTAGGAGTAAGTTTGAGATAAAGTTCATGCCAGAAGCAGAAAAGGCAGCTTTGGCCTGGAGATTCATAGATCTCAAGCAGGGAGATTCTTCTGTAGCTGAGTATGTGGCAACGTTTGAAGCATTGTCTAAGTATGTGGCGAGTCTCATTCATATGCTTCATAAGAAGAACCAAAAGTTCGTGTATGGTTTGAGGAGGCCTTTGAAGAGGGCGCTTTTGTCTCAGTTAGATGTTACTTTCGAGAAGTTGGTTGACACGGCTCTTAGGTATGAAGAGTCGGAGAGAGATAGTGATGAGGAGGATCATTCGCAGAAGAAGGTTTTCTTTAATAAGAATAAGAAGCAGTTTGGTAGATTCAAGCCTAACTACCCGAATAAGAAGAATAGGAAGCAGAGTTTGGGAGTGGTGGTCAGAAAAAGGCGCAGGTGGAGTGCTATAAGTGTGGTGTTCAAGGGCATTATTCTCGAGAGTGCCTCTAGTCTTGTCCTTTAGCACAGTTTTTTCTCAGGGATGTTTTTATGGTAAGAAGGAAGAGCATCGGATTACCGATTGTCCAGTTTTGGCTGCTAAGCAGAAGGGGAAGTTGCATGTTATAAAGGCTTCAGGCGGTTCAGGTAAGCGGAGAGGTATATCATCATCTATTCTTGAAGGATCTATCTTATTTCATGATCATTATATTAGAGTTCTTTTCGATCTAGGAGCATCACACTCGTTTGTGTTGAAGGAACTAGTGGATAGTTGTTTCTTGGATGTTACTTGTTTGCTCTCATCTTTGAAGATTACGAGTCCGATTGGTGGTTTCGTAACTCTTAGTTTGCTTTGTAAGGATGTTGAGGTTATTCTTAGTGGGTTTACTTTGTTGACCGACTTGCATGTTATTTCTCACTTGGGTTTCGACATGATATTGGGGTTTTATTCGCTCGATATATATGGAGCTACTATTCTTTGTCCAAGGCATATTATCTATCTTAAGCATCCATCTTCTAGTGATTATATTTCTCTTTCTCTTAAAGAATTCAGTTTGGATCTTTTTTTTCTCTCTTTGCTATTAAATCTCAAGAAGGGGATGACATAGCTCGTATTCCAGTTGTGTGTGATTTTTCTGATATCTTTGAGCCTATTTCGGAATTGCCTCCTCATCGGCCAGTTGAATTCCATATTAATTTGATGCCCGACGCTCAGCCAGTTAGTCATCCTCCTATAAGGATGTCCATAAAGGAAAACGAAGAGCTGAAGAAGCAATTAGTCGAGCTTGAGGCGAAGTAGCTTATCCAGTCTAGTAGTTTGCCATGGGGAGTAGCCATGGTGTTTGTGAGGAAGGTTGATGATACACTTTGGTTGTGTATCGAGTATAGTAATTTGAATGAGATCACTATTAAAAATCATCATTCTTTACCTCGTATTGACGACATGTTTGACCAGTTGAATGGTGTGAAGATCTTTTGTCAACTAGACTTAGCGACCGATTTCTATCAACTTCGTATTGCTAAGGATAGTGTTCCATTGACAACTTTTAAAACCTATTACGGTTCATACGAGTGGATTGTCATGCCATTCGGGTTAACAAATGCGCCTGCTTATTTTGTTGACTTAATGAATCGTGTATTTTAGAAATTTCTTGGTAAATTCATGCTTGTCTTTATTGATGATATCTTGGTTTATTCTCGTTCGGAAGAGGAGCATGAGAAGCATCTTCGTATTGTGTTGGAGACATCTCATAGTCATCAGCTTAAAGATAAATCTTTGAAGTGTCACTTTTGGCAAAAACAAGTGAAGTTTTTAAGCCATGTTGTTTTTAAAGAAGGAATTTATGTCGACCCCACGAAGAATGAATCTGTCCAGAATTGGAAAAGACCAGAAAGTGTGACAGAGATTCGTAGTTTTTTGGTTAATTGGTTACTATATACGATTTATTAAAGATTTCTCTAAAGTCGTTCTTCCGCTTACTAGTTAACTAGAAAAGGAGTGAAGCTTGTTTGGTCAGAGAAGTGTGAGCTTGCTTTTCAGACTTTGAAGGATCTTCTTACCCACGCACCTATTCTCATTATTCCCGAAAGGGAAAAAAGACAGTTGTCTATACAGATGTGTGTGGTTCAAGCCTTGGTGCAGTGCTTATGCTAAGGGATAGAGTGGTTGCTTATGCTTCACAACAGTTGCATTCTAACGAGATTTGTAATGCCACTCATATTCTCGAGCTTGCAGCTGTTGTGTTTGCACTTAAGTTTTGGCATCATTATCTTTAAGGAGAGAGATTTATTCTTTATATCGACCATAAACCATTGACATATCTCTTCTCACAGAAGGAGCTAAATATGCACAAACAGAGGTGGTTAGAGTTTTTTGTGGCTTATGATTTTAAGATTCAGTATACTCCTGGTAAAGGTAATTCCGTGGCTAATGCTCTTAGTCGCATACATTAAGCGATGGTTTCTTTGATGTTGGCAGAATGGAGAGTTCTTGAGGTGATTTCTGGTTGTGATATTAGAGATCATGATTCGAGTTTGAGGCAGGTTATGGTATTATCGAGTTTGGAGAATCGTCCTTCCATATTTGATTATATTGAGAAAGCATAGAGGCGAGATCCCGAATTGTTGGAGCTTTTTTGGAGTCTTTTGAGCGGAGGTGATGTGGATAAGTCGAAGGAGTTTTCTCTTAACACTCGTGGTTGTATTCGGAGAAGGGGTATACTTGTTATGTCCGATATTGATAATCGAAGAGATGTTATGGAGGAGTGTCATTGTTCTCGCTATTCCATCCATCCCGGTAGCAGTAAGATATATGTGGATATGAAGAGGCTTTATTACTAGGAGGGCATGAAGTGGGATATTGCTCAGTTTGTAGGTCGCTATGTTACCTGCCAGTAGGTTAAGGTGGAACACCAGAGGCCTAGTGGTCTTCTCCAACCTTTGGAAATCCCGTTGTGGAAATGCGATTAGGTAAATATGGACTTAGTTATATTTGAGTTCGTATTTACATTTCATCCATTCTTTCTATTGAATGAACCTAATATGGGTCAAATTATCTTTCTTATGTAGGTGCCCATGGATTTCATTGCTGGCTTGCCTCGTTCCAAATCGAGGAATGATAGTTTGTGGGTGATTGTAGATCGATTAATTAAATCAGCTCATTTTATCCCAATCAAGTCTACCGAACTGCGCATCTTTTGGATAAGCTTTATATCAAGGAGGTTGTTAGGTTGCATGGCGTCCCTAGTGCCATTGTGAGTGACTGGGATTCACTGTTCACCAATGGGTTCTAGAAGAGTCTTTGGTCAGCTTTGGGTACTAAGCTTAACTTTAGCACAGCCTACCATCCTCAGTCCGATGGTCAAACTGAACGGGTAAATAAGACTTTGGAGGATTTACTTCGTTCGTGCATTCTTGATTTTAGTGGTAGTTGGGAGGAGCATGTTTATCTTGTGGAGTTTACTTCTAATAATAGTTTCCAGTCAAGCATTGATACAACTCCTTTTGAATCTTTATATGGAAGTCCATGCCATTCGTCATCTTGTTGGTTGGAGTCTGGAGAGAAGTTTGTGTTGGGTTCGGATTTTGTTCGCGAGGCTACAGATAAGATTATCCTTATTTGGAAGAGGATAAAAAAGGCCCAAGATAGGCAGAAGTAGTATGCAGACCATAGGAGGAAGGACTTGGAGTTTTGTGCTAGTGATCTTGTTTTTGTTCGTGTTGCTCTAATAAAGGGAGTGCTACGTTTTAGTCAATTTGGGAAGTTGGCCCCTCGTTTGCAAGCTAGCTTATCGTGTTGTTTTACCTATTCAACTTTTGGGCATACATAATGCTTTCCATGTTTCCCAACTTCGTAAGTGCCTTCGAGATTTTGATTCTGTTCTTAACCCTTGACAGATTGAGAAGCTTGATGTTTCTCCCGATTTGACTTATGTTCATGAGCCTATTCGTATTATTTCTTCGAAAACCAAGCGACTTAGAAGCAAGAACTTTCCTTTTGTCAAAGTCTGATGGTCCGAAAATCCTAAGGATTGTACTTGGGAAACGAGAGTCTATGGAACGGACTCATCCCGAATTATTTTCTAGTACTCGTGAATCGGGTATGTTATCTTTTCCCTAATTTATCATCTTCGTTTGATTATCTAATCACGAGGACGCAATTTCTTAAGAGGGGGAGTTCTATAACAACTCTATTCGATAATTACTTTAAAATTGCATTTCTATAATAATTTTTGGGATTAATTAAGAGGATTTGGAAATTTTTTGTTAAAAGGAATAAGTTAAAAATGAGATTTTTGTGTAATTTAAAAGAGATGATTTGTTTTAGAAAATTTGATTCGAATTAATGGAGAATTTGTGAATTATTAGTATTTCATTAAAACAAGATATAATTCTTATTAAAATATAATTAGTGAAATAAATTTATTATAATGTTGTAAATTGGGAAATTGATTTGAAATGTTAGTAATTTCATAAAATATGTAGAAATTAGTTACTTTCTTAAATTGTGATTAATTTAAGATTTTAAAATATTTTAGAAAAGTGTTAAAAAGCTTTGTTTGTAAAATGAATGAATGAACAATGGTTAAATCGATAAATTAGTGTTAAAATGATGATTTTGTCTGATTGGTCAAGCCCATTAATACTTAGCCAAAATTAGAGAAACAAAAGAAGTATTTCTCCTCATTCTAAACATCAATACATACTTTCATCTCAAAATCGAAAAACAAACAAAATCAAAACCCTCTTCTCCAAATCAATAAAAAACCCTAGAAATAATTTGAAATAAATTCCTACGAATCATGTGATTTGTGTGATTTGGATGCCATTATTTAGTTGATGACTTATGTGTTCATTTCGTGGAAATATGATCACCATGTTTAAGTTAATTAATGATATTTGACGTGAATTAACTATTGAAGTAAATGGTGAATGGTTAGTAATATTGTTTATAAGTTCATCTGCATATGACTTGCTATTATATGCAAACCATTATTGGTGAAACATGTGGGCATATGTTTATTGGAAAAAGATCTCACCTTCTGATATTTAGTGATAATCTGTCTCGAGTGTTATTTTCTGTAATGCTCGGGTCAGACCGAGGCATTCCAGGTAGTGGGACACAGTGATATGCATACTTGTACTTGTTTGGAGCTTGATGACCTTTTGTATTATGCTACTTGGAGTTACCTTACCATTAGGCTTAGTAGGATATATATAGTGTCTGTCTTAGTTGATTAGCATCCTCTTATGTGTATTTTGGGAGTTCAGATGTAGTTGTATATACGTATGTATTTGGGCTAGACCCGTTTTATGACACTATGTATTTGATGGGCATGTATATTTTGCTTTCCGCTATTATATCAGTTTCTATGATTTGTGATATGTATTATATTTGTTCTGATTTGTATTTAGAGCCAACGTACCTATTTCTTTGTTTCGAGACTGATTACATATATATATATATATATATATTTGATTCAAACAAAAAGGTAAAATGTGATAGTGTTAGCCCAAAGCAATAGATATGGATGGTCGCTCCTAACTAGCCTTATTCTCCATATTACTCAACAATATTACTTGTAATATTCTTGGGTAATATGGGTATAGAGTTGGGGCATCACACCACTGCTATGTATACATAATACGATTGCTTATCTCGCGATTTCCATATTCTATACTGCTGTGTTGTGTGGCATACAATTTGTTTATTTACCACAATTCTATGCATGTAAGTAGTGTAAGTAGTGTAACTTGTAGTTATTTAGTTTACTACTTAGCTCCGTTGTGGTTGCCAAAATTCTCTGTTCGACATGACGAAACTGTGGAGTAATTCTCATTTTGACCAACTGTTGGTTCATGTGTGCCCCCTACTCCACGGGGCTGCTTACTCCGAACATTCAATACGAGATTGGGTGCACATGACGACTCTCTGGTTGCCCCCAATCAAAGATGTATTATAGCTCCTATCTCCGGAAACTTGCAGTTTTAACGCTCGACTCCGAGCACATTGTGTCTTGAGTGTGGTTGATTTTGTTCAAGTTCGGTATCGAGGTTCTATCCAGACATCAGTTTTTGTTCCCTGGATCCTATGGAGAGCTCAATCACTTGGACTTTCCTTTAACGTTGTCGATATCTGGGCGATGTTGAGTTTTTGGAAGCGGGGATCGATTTCTACCAATCCTACAACTGATAAATTTCCCAACGTTACCGAAGCAACGCTGGTACTTAGGAAATTTTGAAAAATTGTCAATGCTACCGGAGTAACATTGATGATTCGAAGTGTATTTAAACACGGTTATGTTGGTTCAACCAGTAAAGGAACAAGTGCTTACTTTGGACACAGTTCCATCGGTCCAAGAAGCGAAAGAATGGGGCACACTTGAATGCAGTTCCATTGGTTCATATGGCAAAAGAATGAATGCTTACTTGGACGTGGTTCCATCGGTCCAAGAAGCAAGGAAATAGAGCACACTTGAACATGGTTCCCTCGGTTCAAGTGGAAAAAGAATAGGGCATACTCGAACGTAGTTCCATTACTTCGAGCAGGGAATGAAGGGAGCATATTTGAGTGCGGTTCCACCGACTCAAGCAACAAAGTAGGGCTTATGGATGTACACGGGAATTTGAGCCTTCCTGATATTGTTGGGGCAACATCAATTCTTAGAAGGCATGGACCGATTTCCCTATTGATCCGATGGTTTGGGTCGATTTGCTTCCGTCGACTCATTGGGTTGCTTACACGAACGCGGTTCTATTGGTTCATAAAGCAAATGGATGAGGCATACGTGAACGTGGTTCTACCGGTCCAAGCAGCGAATGAATGGATTTCGAGTCGATATGACCCCCATCAACTCAGCTGGTTGCTTACATGAACGCAGTTCCATTGATTTAAGAAGCTAAATAACTTTATTGATAAAATAAAGAGAGAAAGGCAAATCCTTCCTATTTACAATGCCCCAAGTATTCCTCAATGGCATATTTGAGAAAGTAGGAAATACATAGATAAAGTCGAGCTAAGTTGCATTACGTTCGGATGCTACTTCATTCCTGAGTGACTAGTTAATGACTAGTCTTCAATCAGTTTGCTAGGGTCCCTCTTCACTGGTTCCAGACACTTTCCCTTGAGCAGTTGGATCTAGGGGCCTTGTGGCTCCCTTGCCATTTTGCGGTTTCTTCACGCACTGTTGGTGTTTGTTGTTCCTTATCAACTCCACAATCACGCCATAAGATATCAGCATTCATTGGTGTTATGCCCGTGTGTTTCATGGAAGCGACAGTACTTCCTTGATTGCTTCTGCCACTCAGAGGCTTCCTTCCTGGGCATTTTGTTGTAGCCTCAGTTCCCTGAGTAGTAAGGTAGATATTCTCCAGACAATTGTTTAATGGTGTATAGTCCTTCAGTCTGGATTTCCTTGGGCATTTCACATCTGCGTTTCGCCCATAACCAGAGTTTTGGTCTCTCTTTCTCTGATTTGCATTCTTCCCTATATGTACTGCAGTATCCGCAGAACTGTTCCCATCCTAGTTGAACACTACATTTTTCTGAACCAACTCCATTGGTTGTGGGCCACCGGTCTTGCCTTCTAAAGCGTCTGCCTCATCCAGTCTCAGATACTGGCTCGCTTTCCGATTAAATTTTTTCATGGTAGTTGGTTGTTTCATCTTATCCATCTACCAAAGTCCATATTAGGATGGATGGTCCGTACCAAGGCCAAAAACACCATACCCTCATTTGGATTGCTTACTTCGGTAACAGTAATGTTGAATTGATTCATGAAGGGTTTTAGTGATTCATTGGATCCTTGGAAAAAGCTAGATAGAGACATCACGTCTTTTGGCCGAGCCATGTAAAGTTTAGACCGCTCTATGAATTTCCTTGCCAACTCATCAAAGGTCGAGATGGATCTTGATGGGAGTCTAGTGAACCACATTGAAGCGATTCCTTCTAAGAAGATAGGGAAACATCTGCAACGGACAACGTCCGTTGCCCTAGCTCCATCCATATGCCAAATGTATTTGTACAAATATGGTTTGGGGTCTGTTTTCCCATTATAGGTTGGTATAGTGGGCATAGTAAACCTCTTGGGATATTCTTCCCTTAGGATATTTTCAGTGATGGAGTTCGGCTTGGTGCAGAACCTAGTCATAGCCCTTTCTGCCCTTACTTTCTTCCATCAAGCATTTGATCATGTCCGCTATGTTTTCCTCACTAGCCCGGTAGTCCACAAGTCGATTGTCAAGGGCTATACCAAGCATTTGGCTCTACAAACGGCCTCGGTTCACCAGCTAAAACCTATGCCCTTCGTTCTCTAGGAGGACCACTCCTGCAGATTCTCGTTGGCATGCGGTTGGCCTGGTTGTGGTAGTTTGTACTTCTTTTATGGAATTTTTCCTGTTTATATCAACATTCAATTCTATCCCTTTGTCATCAAGTTGCATGTCATCTTCAGAGTCAGAGAGAAGCATCTAAACATTTCCCAGTAGAGCATTTACTCCAAGGTTCAGGTTCACAGTGTGTTATGCTCCAACATGTGGAGTACTTTCATTTCCTTCAATAACAACTCCGATAGCTCCACCAACTATCTCCTTTTACTTTTGCTTGCCATCCCTCTTATGCAAGCCTGAGACGAAGGAATTTTATTATTCCATAGCAGTGGCAGTTTCCGGCCTAGTCCGTAGAGCAGTTGGTGGTTGTAGCGCCAGTAGAGTGTCCATCTTATCCATAAGAGCTTTTTGGCTATCAGCCATCTTCTGGTTAAGCTGATCAACCATCTGGCTAAATTCTCCTTTAGTCACAGCTTCATACTAAGTGGAAGATTCTAGTGCTTGATTCCTAGTATTAAATCCTGTTGGTAAGTTGGTGGTGCCGTTGACTTCAACCTGCTGGCGGTTTTGTCCATCACCACCAACTGTTGCCCCTGCAGATCTCCCAAAAGTTGTTCTCTTTTTTCCTGCCATTGATCTTCAACTACAAGTCTTCAAACTCTTTTCAAAGTGGAATTTGTGGATCTAACTTCTAGACCTATTCAATCCAAAGTTGAGAGCTGGATCTAAGTCTGGGTTCACTGATTCTCAATAAAAGCACCAAAATGTTAACCCGAAAAATGGATCAACATCCTGGAGTGTGATGTGAAAGCAACAGCCCTATTAGAACAGAGTAAATATAATAGAAAATAAGAGAGAAGTAAATGAGAGATAAATATTTTTATAATGGTTCAGCTGTTAACGAAGCCTACATCCACTTTATAACTTTGGTTGTTGATTTGTTCTTGATATATTATGGTTACAAAGTGATTGAAAGAGACTTAGTTACAAATACAAGTGTTAGACACATTCTAAGTCCTAGAATTGCCTAAAGGAACTACCCCGGTGAGCATGGAGTAGAGAGAGAGAGAGAGTTGAAGAAATGTCAGTGCTTCCTCGTAGTAATGGCAGAAACTTGCCTCTCTCTTAGTTGCTTTTTAGTTTGTATTTATAGTGATAGCAGCCATCTTTGACCAGAGGTCGGTTACCAGAGAAGTCCAGGAAGTGACCCAAGATAGCACAAGGAAAATGGCGACCACTCGAAATAAGGGCTAGATTCGATGCCGAATTAAGACCCTTAATTCGGTACCGAATCTAATCCTTGGCCTTTGGATGGCCAAATTGTTTTGTGGTTAGTTCCTTGCTTTATTTAGATATTCTCCATGTGATTTGGTAGGTTGTTGATGAGGTTTGATCATTGTTCTTCCATGACTTAGATTATCGTTTCATTTGGACCGCCACATCTTCATTCTCGATGATAGGCTTGTAGAAATCTATGAAACTTCATGAATATGCATAGGATGACTAGTAGATCACTTGCCAAAAGTATGAGAACACCACCTATAAGCACCTATATTGGGTATCGAATTAAGGTCCTTAATTCGGGCCGAATATAAGACTTAGCCTATTTTTGGTTCACACTTTTATGAATTCTTCCTTTGGGCCTTCTGAGTGTTTTTGCCAAGTTCCAAGTTATTCCATCTTCGTATCGATGTTCTAACTCCTAATGATTTCTGTTGGGTTAGAAACCCGATTAACATTTTCCCCCAAAGTATGCTTTTGTTGGAAACAAAGTGTGCTCTAGAACAAGATAAGATTTGGATTGCTATCCTGTGAATTTCAGTTGATCGCTGAATTCCATCTCGAGATGTAGTTTTTCATTAGTTCACCTCTAACTAGTTATTCGTTCTGATTTTGGTTTAAATCTCAATTCTTTTAACTGATGGTGCAATTTTTCCTCCAAAATTCATATAAGGCTCTAGGTCGGCACCACTACAAGAAAAAGTATTTTTGTTGGCGCACAAAAAATGCTACCAAAACTTATGGTAGCGTTTTAGTGACGCCGCGATAAAACCTACAACTAAAAATTCATGATTTTTAGTAACATTTATTTCAAGGTCACTATAAATTCCGTTATTGCAGCGTATGTTAAACGCCACATAAATATTTGCTGTAGTGTTTTGAAAATGCCACCAAAAGGCACCAAGTTTTTGATTGTTTTGCAGCATTTTTTCATGCTATTATTTCCTATTGATGGTCTATTTTGTTTCTACTATATCAATCGACAATCATTCACATAATCATCATATTCAAACAATTAAAAAAACACATTAACCATATAAACAAATAAGATATCCATAATCATTCCGATACAATAGTTTTTTGACGAAATTACCAAACTCACAAATAATAACCATTCGTATACAAATTTACACAACTAGTACTAATAAAATGTTATTCCTAACTAGTGCTAACAAAAAGCTTGATTACTCATAATCTTTTCTACATGCACAAGTGAAAGCTAGCACCATAAAAGTACAACCTTGCTCTCTTCGAAAGTCCAATGTCAGCACAAGTGAAAGCACAACATATAGTAAACAATTATGTTAATTCATAGGACTTCAAATCTGATATTAACCATCTACAACATTGTACAAGTATATCATACTATAAATAATGCCATATAAGCAATCAAAGTTATAAACAAAATGAAATAAGTATAGTCCAATCTTACAGTTATAAACGGAAATGACACAAGTGTCAGCCCCTCTTGCCTGAGAGAATATAAAAGTAAAAACAATTTAATCTACGTTACAAATTTAAATCAGTATGATAATTCATTACAACACAGTATGCATCAGACCTTAGATTAGGGCGTCTCTCATTAACCAAGGTCAATGCCTTAGCTATAGAAATGTCTATACTAATTTCCTGCTGCAACTTATCTACATGTAAAATCAAACTGGCTTAACATCTGAAGAGAAGTGACTGTAGCCATTTGATCCTCCCTACACTTAAACTTAAGGAAGTGACTATTTATGGAAAAACTCTATGTATTCACCATAATATGTACATGACAATTTCATGTGAAAATGACTGAATACCAAGAAGAAATGAAATAAATCATCATGGACCACTGCTGGAAAATAAGCAATCATCCAACAAATTTTTTATACAAAATGCACCATACCAATTCAGCAATTCAGTCATCCAGCATCAAACACAGACCAGTCTTGCACTCTTACACACATGCTCGATCCAGTAATTGTATGCCAACTGCAAGTAATTGTGTATGACTGACTCACGTGTCTATTTTCTAGTAGCATGCACTTTTATATGTCCAGATCTCCTTTAATTTCTTAATAATATCAATATATTAACAGTGTAAATATATGATTTCAGCATGCTGTTGATTTATAGTGTAAATATATCTTCAGAACTTTTACGTGTGCATATCTGTTAACATATAAGAAAACAAATTATTTTGACTCGTAATAATGTTTCGCTGAATACTAGCATTATTTTGGACAATTTATTTTAACAGTAACAGTATCATAGTACCATTACTTGGCTTCTATTCTTGCATTTAAAAATATTTTGAATCAACAAAAAAATGATAGTGTGAGAAAAAGTAAACAAAAAAAAGTTTTACCTCCATGCCCACAAGAACAGCTGATGGAATTTCAACCAAGGCTTCCGCATTTCTCTCCTCGCACTTCAAGCCTGTTAAATTTTATCAGCTCTGTGACTTTTACCTATTCACATCTTTAAATGAATACTACTCCGCATCCAGCACCACTCGACAAGCAGCTTAAGATTCTGCATTAATTACTTGACTGGTTCCAGACCCTTCATCTCTCGCTCCACATCCTATTGGCTACACTATTGCTCGTCACTGTACTAACATACTCTCTTTTACTGTAGTTCATTCCAATAGCTGGTCCTACATATTCTAAAATTTGTAAACATATTATGCTTATGCTTCCCGATCAATTAACATTTAACCATGTGATAGTTCAATATACACCTTGTATAATGTTACATGTTTGATTAATATGTTAATTCTATACAAGTTTGACATGTAAAGGAGGAGATCAATCAAAAATTCTATTCCAAAAATAGTGAACAAAAAAGAGCTTCCAAACATGCTTGATAGGTGAAGTGAAGCGTGTATTAATTTTACATTTTAATTAATTATGTGTTAACTTAATATACACAATATATATGTGTGAGCATGCATAGAGAGGAGGGTTATTGAATTCCTCCGTAGCCCATCCATAGTCTTTTGTACACAAGAATTTTGCAAATAAAACAAAATTTCATAGATATAATAATCCATTTGTTATTTAGATCATTCAGATAGAAATTTGATAGTAATAATATCAAAAATGGAGAAACATAACTGTTAACTTAGTAAAAAAAAAATGCATCAAATTTCAGCTTGATCAAAAAAATTCAAATAGTAATAACATGAATCATGGTAAAAACTAATATATTGTTAAAATAGAAAACTAACCGAAAAATGATGCTTGTATAGACGCATTCCCACTATAAATTCCTTTGATATCTATCTCATTTTGATACTTGCATGCCAAATTCTCATAGCGATTCGTTTTCTATTGTAAAAGAAAAGAAGCAATGAAGCAATGAGTCAAAATTGTAAAAAATAAAAAACTTTCAGATTTTTTCCTCTGGGCATGTTTTTTCCGTTTCACATACAGTTGGAGTCAAAAGCCTATCCAGTAATACTGGTAAGCCGACCGTCTATTGTAGATTTAATAGTACAAGAGATCAATAATGCAGACTTTCTATAAATATGTCACTGCAGACTTTCTGCTAAGCCGAGCGTCCATTGCACTATTGATCTCTAATGTTGTTAAATCTACATAAAAATTTGTTGAAACTCTTCCATAATGAAGTAATGCAATAAAGGACTTGGACAAACATGTTCTTCGAGGTAGGTTGCTAAAAAAGCAAGAAAATGAGAACATTATACTGGCAAATGAGATTCCTCATCATCAAAGAGTATACTCTAATACTAGGATGGACACATACATTTTATGTAATGTATAGGCGGAATAAATTAAATAAAAACAATGTGTTTATTATTATTAATTTCAAGATTATGTGGAGAAGGAAGAGAGTATATGAAAAGTAACTTGATCTTTAATTTTTTATATTATCATTGAACTCAATCTTTAGCAATCAAAATTGATGATCAATAAGCAATCAAAATTATAGTTGGATAGTTTACTTAAGCATCAACATCAAATTTCCCTCACTTGATGTTTCTTCATATACTAGTTTAATTACTGGTTATCACTATAAATATTGTCCAATCTTAAAAGATACTATTAGCTTTTATGGGAACAATGGATACTGAAAATCAAAGTCTAGGGTCTTTAAACCCAGCACGTATAAAAGAGGAATACTTAAAGGACATATTGTATATGCTAAGTGACTATACTAAACATTTTAAGTATACAAATCATCTTAATAACTATGTGAAGTACCAAACTCTTACAATGTTATAAGGTTGAACTAATTTTGAGGCTTCATCATCATACTAGCAACAGCGAACAAACATATACATAATTACTTTATACTAGCAGTTTTTGTAGAGTAGACAAACTATATTGTTAGAACTAAGAATTGCAATAATTGAATAAGAAAAGTTACAACAAATAGCCAACTCTTCTAATGTCTAAAACAGATAAAATTGAGCACTGCAATTTTGAAGATGGGTATACTATCGAGATAGCTCAATGAACAAAAATCACCACAAATAGTTTTCCAAATATAATTCATCTAAAATAACACATGATTAATTAATACATTCAAAACTAAATTGAATAGCTTTTAAAAAATTACCAGTGTTGAATTTAGACTCCATCCGAACTTCAAAGGCAGATCGTTACATACATCAAATAAAAGGATTGATTTGCAATTGGGGATTTAGGGTTTGGATTTAATTTCAGGTTTAAACAACTACTCATATGACTAGAGACTGGAGCCTGGAGGTTGGAGGATGAAGTCGGAAATGGAGAACGACATGCTTGTTGGAGAAGCAACCTAACTGTGAGCGAACGATGTTGGCATGTGGCGACCTTCACGGTTGGAGATGCGACGATAGGCACTTATGTGTGCTTGATGATGGGAGAGGCTGGGATGGGATGTGACTGGCATGCTTTAATTTTGATTTGGTGTGGTGCTCACTGTTTTTTTAAGAAGAAGAAGAAAAAAGAACGAAGGAGAAAAAGATTTTGTGCGGCTACTGAAAAAGATTTTGTGCGGCTACTGAAAAAGATTAAGCACTGCATTAAATTTGTTTTCCCTTCATTATTCCACGGGCCCGTTTTTTTATTTTCTATTCTATAAAACTTTCGACCGGTTGCGTTTAAATAACTTTTTGGTTGCACTAGATAACAAATTCTGCTAATAATTGCAACTACGAGCGAGCTATTTACACGGGATGGATTGTTCATGTATTCAGGACACCGGATTCATTTTACATAGATAATACACTGCATCTACCCCAGTTAACACTTGAAATCCAATTGGTTAGCGAACTCTGATTTCCTTTAGGTCTCAAGTGTTAACCACACATGAGTTTTTTTTAAAAAATTAAAATGTACCTGACCGTGATAAATGAGTTTTATTGTTTAGTATGACACGCCACTCGGTACGTCGCAAATCCGTTGATGGAATATACACTGATACACACATACATGTACATATACACTCACACACATATGTTTACAGGTATGACTTCAATAGTGGCATAGCATTTGATGCTATCCGTGATGGCTTGCTTGCACGAATGGTGGCATTTTGGCATATATTTGATGACATTCCCTATGAAAGGAAGAAAGTCATGTTCGAATAATTAATGGTAAACTAATTTATTACATAACACACGATATATATATATATATATATATATATATATATATCATTTTGTTTATTATATAATCAATTTGTATTTTCAAAGGAAATTCTCTTGGAAAGAGGGCATTCACGAAGAGCTAGTGCATAGAGCTTGATTTGCTGCAGCATCTAGAAAATACCGTGAGTGGACGTATAGTATGCGCTGGAGTGGCAAGAAGCATCCAACCCTTATCTAGAAGATATAAGAGCAATTCCTATGGCATTGGGAGATAGAGGAATTCAAGAAATTATTGAAATAGAATGCCGAAAGCAGGAATAGTGTTAACCCAAAAAATGGATCAACACCTTGGAGTATGATGTGAAAGCACTAGCCATGTTAGAACAAATAATAGAAAATAAGATAGAAGTAAATTGGAGACAGAGATTTTTATAGTGGTTCGGTTGTTAACTAAGCCTACGTCCACTTTATAATGTTTCTTATTGATTTGATCTCGATAATGTATGATTACAAAGTGATTAAAAGAGACTTAGTCACAAGTACAAGTGTTAGACACATTCTAAGTCCTAGAATTGCCTAAAGGAACTGCCTTGGTAACCATGGAGTAGAGAGAGAGTTGAAAAAATGACAAGGCTTTCATGTAGTAATGGATGAAACCAGCCTCTCTCTTAGTTGCTCTTTGCTTTGTATTTTTAGTGATAGCAGCCATCCTGGACCAGAAGCCCGCCACCAGAGAAGTCCAGGAAGTGACCCAAGATAGCACGAGGAAAATGGTGACCACCCGAATTAAGGGCTAGATTCGGTGCCAGATTAAGACCCTTAATTAGATATCGAATCTAATCATTGGCCTTTAGGTGGCCAAACTCTTTTCTGTTGAGTTCCTTGCTTCATTAAGATATTCTCCATGTAATTTGGTAGGTTGTTGATGAGGTTTGATCATCGTTCTTCCATAACCTAGATCGTCCTTTCATTTGGACCGCCACATCTTTATTCTCAATGATAAGCTTTTAGAAATCTATGAAACATCACGAATATGGATAGGATGACTAGTAGATCACTTGCCAAGAGTATGAGAACACCACGAATAAGCACCTGTATTGGGTACCGAATTAAGGTCCTTAATTCGGGCCGAACATAGGACTTAGCCTATTTTCGATTTTCACTTTTATGAGTTCTTCCTTTGGGCCTTCTAAGTGTTTTTTCCAAGTTCAAGTTATTCCATCTTCGTATCGACGTTCTAACTGCTAATAATTTCTACCGGGTTAAAAACCTGGTTAACAAATAGAAATCCTAGATTGCATGTCGGTGGCTCCAGATTGTACACATATCATCTGAACGATCTGGTAGGTATTTATTTGTTAAATTTATTTAACATTTAAATAAATTAAAATAGACTTATATGATTGGATACTTAATTCAAATTTCAGTGCGAAGAGCAGCACAGTGAACCTTCGTCTTGGCAACTCTATTGCAGGACTCGCATGATTAGGTCATCAGATGGGTCCACCACCAATAGCTGGGTAGATGATGCTTGCATTGGGTTTGTAGTATGTATACATGTATTTACATAATATTTACGTATATATACATGTACAAAATTCTGATAAATACATAAAATGCAATATAGGTGAAATACAGGGCTAGGAATGAGGAGCTTCAAAATCAAGGGGTAGAGATAATAAGAGAAGTGGACGAAGATGCATTCCACCCACTTATTAGAGGTGTTGTAAAACGGGCGGATCGTAAGCCCAATTACGGGAATATTCCGTGGGCACGTAATAGCCTAAACATTCATTATATTCATAATATGATAATAAGTATATATGTATACAAAACCACATACATACATATAAAAAAAAGGTGGAACCCAGTGCACGAGGCTCCTGCACGATAGCGGGCTTTGGAAGGTCAATAATGTACGCAGTCTTTCTCCCGCATTGCGAAGAGGCTATTTCCGAACTCGAACCTGGGCACTCAGATCACTATGCGGGTGACCTAACCGTTGCGCCAAGGCTCCACCTCACATACATACATACATATATACACACACATATATATGTATGTATGTATGTATGTATGTATGTACATATGTACAGTATACTATATGTATGTATACATTGGTTTTAATCTCAAGAACCATATGTGCGTGCATGTATGTATGTATGTATTTTATATGAATGCTTAATATAATTAAGTTTGAGTTATTTTAAATTCCAAGAACCACATGTATACTATATGTATCCTAAATATTGTCATTTCAAAAATATATTGAGTTGAGTCAAAATATATAAGCTAAGTTACTCAATAAATTTAAAAAAAAAAAATTAGCTTAAATTATAAATTTTGTTTCAAAATTAGATAAGAGATATTGATTTTTTTAAACCATACAATAAATTAAACAAATATATAAATTAAATCACTCAATAAATTTAACTAATGTATATATAATTGAGTTAAATTATAAATTTTGTTTTAATAAATTAAACAAGAGTATGTTTATATAAGTTAAATCACTCAATAAATTATATATATATACATATAATTATGTTGAATTGTAAATTTTGTTATAATAAATTATAAAAAAGTTTATTCGAGGTAAATTATGGATTTTTTTTATATATTAAATTATAGATTTTTTAAATCACATAATAAAATAAACAAAGATATAAGTTAAATAAATGTATATATAATCGAGTTAAAGTATAAATTTTGTTTAAAAATTAATAAGAATATGTTTGTATAAGTTAAATCACTCAATATATACACACATATATAATTAGGTTAAATTATAAATTTTGTTTCAATAAATTATTCAGGAGTTATTCGAGTTAAATTATAGATTTTTTAATCACGTAATAAATTAAACAAATATACAAGTTAAATTACTCAATAAACTAAAAAAATGTATATATAATTGAGTTAGCTTATAAATATTGTTCCAATAAATTAAACAAGTGTTTATTCGAGTTAAATTACCTTTTTTCTAAATCACCCAATAAATTAAACAAATGTATAACTCTAATCACTCAATTATTTAAACAAATACATGGTTAATGCAAAATTGAAATTTTAATTTCAATAAATATAGTAGTTGAAATAAAAAATTACTTGTTATTAATAAATAAATTTTTACCAACGTCATATATCACATCAGCACGACATCGGTAGGGTTTTTACCAATGTCCCATCGACGCCTTTTTGCATTAGTAAATTGCCTTATTTTTATAGTGTTGAAGTATGTCGTATATCTTCATGTTGATATTTCATATTCGACCTACTTATAATCAACAAATAGGCAACTCTCGGTTGAGTCATTCTAAACTAGACTTACACCTTCTCAATTGGTCATCCTAAAGCAGATCGATAAAATGGGCCTTAATGAGTGGATCTATATTATTATATTATATTTGTTCTATCAATCCCACTTCGTCCATTACCTGATAAAGTATTTATCATATGGCAATTATAGATGATGCGTCTTGCCCTTTCACAATTTCTTAATTCCATTTGCAATCTCCATTGCATTACTGATGTCACAGCATATTATTGGACACATAATCGAGGGAATTACTCTTTACTTCACTTATAAATTTGCATATACAATTTTATTACAGCTCTACTTTAGGTGATGAACTCAACCTACTTGAATTTGCTGCAATTTTCACTGAACCATTTCCAACATAGAGCTTAGTTAAGGTTAAATTTTTTTTTTGAAATTTGGTACTCAGACGGTGGTACATTGTTCTACTATAAGTCTTAGGAAGTATGCAGTACTACAAGTCAACATATGTCTACATTTTCAAATCACGTGTTATGTAGAATTCAAACCTATGACTTCATGGACCAAAGCCAAAGCATCTAACAACTAGTACAGTGGTACTGTATAGTTTTACTATGAAGTTTTACTATACTCGATATGACCAATGAAGTTTTACTATGAACAACATTTACAATGATTTTATGATTTTTATAAAACTATTCTCGATATTTCATAAATACCCTAGAATACTTCAACATTCACTGGGTGAAATTCCTATAAATTCAATATACATTTTTCTACTGCATCAAATGCATAAGCAAACCAAATTCATTACATAACATATGTGACGGAATCTAGCCAATGCATAAGGTAACTATCTCACATACCTTATTCCATGAGAATATTTTTTGATATCAAGAGTGGTACTTAATTTTAAATAGAGCACTAATTTAATTTAACCATAAACAAACTTCTTGTTTGGAATTCACATTAAACAACTTTAATATAAGTATAAAGTACTATGATTTCCAATATATCACATATACGCCACATTAGCATCAAGTTTTAGATCAATAATAGCCATGCTATTTATTTATAGTTTTAGCAATGATATTTTATATCTTTTCACCTTTCTTTATCATAAGGACATGCTTCCTTTGCATTCGGCTTCGATCAAACATTTTGATTCTTTTAGTCAAATACATTTTCCAACCTCTATATGTTACATTTAATATTAAAATTAATCTTAAACTCACAAGCTCTTTATTGTTTCCACATCTTGTATGTGACGCAAAAATAGTTTTCTCTAAATTTTCATTCAGATAAACTATCATAATGTACACCCAACAAATGTTCGTATCCAAAGTGTGTGATAACTTGCAAGCGAAGTCTTAACGGAGTTAAGTATAGTGATCAATGAAATTGATTTTTCAACTTCAATATTTGAATTGATTAAATAATTTCCCAACTACTTTGCTTAATAAGACCATAACTTTCTTATTACAACTATATGTAGCTAATGGATCATATCCGTTTGGGTATTATCTCCAAAATCAAATTTTGTCTATACAGATGGACTCCATTTCAGACCTTATCAACATCATGCGAAGTGGAAAATTTACACTGACCATGGCTTGCAGAACTGAGGGGTTGACAATCAAACCACTTTCTCATATTAAGAAAACCATATTTTGTCTTCGACATACAACATTTTCTATTAAACGTTCTAATAAGATGTGTCCTTATTTGGCAAGATCAATTCTGTATTATCTAACCATTAATTTTAGCTTAATTATCATGGATCTTATCTAATTCAACCACATTGTCACCAATCTCTTGGGTTTAAATTTCTCGGTTAAGAGGTGGCATTTCTTGAGATATTGTTTTATTTCTCAATGCGATTGAACAAGCTTTCAATAAGCTATATAATTCATGTGAAAATAAATCATGCTTTGAGTTTATGTAATTCATGTTCTAAACGTATGTCAGAAAGCTTGCATCTTAAACCTTTTAAGATAAAACTTCTCTTGTATCATATCTTATATGATATTAAAAACGTATCTCTAGAAAATACACGATTCAGTATATGTGTTTACTAATAAATACATATCCCTTTAAAAAGATTTAACTCAACTTTACATATCCCTTTAAAAAGGTTCATATTCTATTTTAGGTATTTTTCAAAATCGTATCTAGTATACTCACCTTATTGGATCATATTGAATTATCTTAACTCTTTTGCATGTATTTAATTTTACTTCCATATATACTCTATGAACTTAACTCCGTCTGTGTAGTTATCTATGCAGCTTGTCCCAAGCCAAGATAAAGGAGGAGGGTTGTGATAGGTTTGGCGAGCCAACGTAAAAAGCCCAGCCTCTCTTATGGAAATGGAACCTAATTATATTTCGTTGGGGCGTAACCCTCTTAGCGACGCGCCATATCGAGGCTCGGGTATGGTGAAAAGTGAGCAAGGGCTGGGTCGCCACTCCCTTAGTGGCGCGCCATATCGAGGCTCGGGTATGGTGAAAAGTGAGCAAGGGCTGGGTCGCCACTCCCTTAGTGGCACGCCATATCGAGGCTCGGGTATGGTGAAAAATATGCAAGGGCTGGGTCGTCACTCCCTTAGTGGCGCACTGCATCGACGCCCCGATGTAGTGATAAATGAGCAAGGGTCTTCGCACTTTACTCGGCGGGTGCGAAGGGTAAGGAAGCTAGTCGATGAATGTAGGTTTCAGTTAGGTAGTTGGAATGTAGGATCATTAACAGGAAAGCTAAGAGAGATAGTTGATACTATGACTAGGAGACGTGTAAATATCTTATGCGTTCAGGAGACCAAATGGATGGGCCAAAAGGCGAAGGAGGTGGAGAACACAGGCTTCAAGTTATGGTACATAGGAAAAGAGCGTAACAAGAACGTGGTAGGTATTTTAATTGACAAGAACCTTAGAAACGGAGTGGCCGACGTTAGGAGTCATGGGGACAGGATCATCCTAGTTATGCTGGTAGTGGGTGATATGATTCTGAACGTCATTAGTGATTATGCCCCACAAGTAGGTCTAAGTGAAGCCGTCAAGAGGAATTTCTGGTAAAAGCTAGATATCATGATTAGGGATGTGCCTAGCAGCGAAAAACTTTTCATAGGAGGAGATTTCAATGGCCATGTTGGTACAACTAGTGGGGGGTTTGAGAGAGTGCATGGTGGTTTTGGATATGGCGATGGGAACCAAGAAGGAGAAGAAATGTTGAATTTTGCTATTGCTTATGACCTCATGATAGCTAATACCTTCTTTAGGAAGAGACAGTCACACTTAATTACTTTTAGTAGTGGCCAACACTTTAGCCAGATTGACTTTGTACTTACTAGAAGAGACGACAAACGAGCTTGTGTAGATTGCAAAGTCATACCTGGAGAATGTGTCGTCTCACATCATCAGCTTTTGATATCCGAGTTTCGTCTCCGAATACGTGTTCAACAGGGTAAAGGAGCCAAGAGTAGTCGGACGAAATGGTGGAAGCTCAAAGGAGACGCCTCACGGGTGTTTAAGGATACAGTGATGGTAGAAGGGGTATGGAATATGGAAGGAGAAGCAAATCACATGTGGGATGAGATGGCAAGACGCATTCGAAAAGTGGCTACCGAGGTGTTTGGGATAGCGAAAGGAAATAAACGCGAACCTAAAGATTCTTGGTGGTGGAACATTGATGTGCAAAAGGCTATCAAAGAGAAGAAGGAATGCTATAAGTGCTTACATCATCACAGGAGCGAGGAAAACATGCAAAAGTACAAAGTGGTAAAGAAGAACGCAAAGAGAGCGGTGAGTGAAGCAAGAGGTCGGGCGTATGAAGATCTATATCATAACCTAAGTACGAAAGAAGGTGAAAAAAACATCTATAGGATAGCTAAGCTCCGCGAGAGGAAGACAAGAGACTTCAGCCAAGTTAAATGCATCAAAGATGACAATAATAGACTTTTGGTGAAGGACGAGGAGATAAAAAATAGATGGAGAGATTATTTCAACAAACTATTTAATGAAGAAGGTGATAGCACTACGATCGAGATAGACGACTCTTTTGATGACACTTGCAGACATTTTATTCAGAGAATTCAAGAATCCGAGGTAAAGGAGGCACTAAAACAGATGAAAGTAGGCAAGGCATTGGGGCCTGATGACATCCCCATTGAGGTGTGGAGATGCCTTGGAGATGCAGGGATAACATGGCTAACTAAGTTGTTCAATAATATTTTCAAATCAAACAAGATGCCGGATGAGTGGAGGAAAAGCATACTGGTTCCAATTTTTAAGAATAAAGGAGATATCCAAAGTTGCACAAACTACAGAGGAATTAAGCTTATGAGTCATACAATGAAGCTTTGGGAGAGAGTCATTGAGCATAGACTAAGAAGAATGACAAGTGTTTCAAAAAACCAATTTGGCTTCATGCCTGGGAGGTCGACCACAGAGGCGATTTTCTTGATAAGACAACTTATGGAGAGGTTTAGGGAGCAAAAGAAGGATTTATACATGTTATTATCGATTTGGAGAAAGCTTATGACAAGGTACCGCGAAAGGTGATGTGGTGGGCCCTGGAAAAGAAGAGAGTCCCAACAAAGTATATTACACTTATCAAGGATATGTACGATGATGTTGTGACTAGTGTCAGAGCATGCGATGGTGAAACCGGTGACTTTCCCATTAACATAGGATTACATCAAGGGTCAGCTTTGAGCCCCTACATTTTTGCTCTAGTGATGGATAAGGTTACGAAGGGTATACAAGGTGAGATTCCTTGGTGTATGCTATTTGCTGATGATGTTGTGCTAATTGATGAAAGTAGGATTGGGGTTGATAGACAACTGGAGCTATGGAGACAGACTTTAGAATCAAAGGGTTTTAGGCTTAGCAGAATTAAAACAGAGTATATGAAGTGCAGGTTCAGCGGTGTCAGGTCGGAAGATGGAGATGTCACTCTGGCTGGACAAATAGTTCCCAAGAAGGAATCATTTCGATATCTAGGATCAATGTTGCACTATAATGGTGAGATTGATGAAGATGTTAGTTTTAGAATTCGAGCGGGATGGGTGAAATGGCAACAAGCGTCTGGGATTCTTTGTGACAGGAGGTCCCACAAAAGCTTAAAGGAAAGTTCTACAAAACGGCAATCAGGCCTGCGATGTTGTATGGTGCAGAATGTTGGCCTACTAAAAGCCAACACGTCCAAAAGATAAGCGTAGCAGAGATGCGTATGCTACGATGGAGCTGCGGTCATACAAGAAGAGACCAAATTAGAATGATGATATACGTGATAAACTTGGAGTAGCACCAATTGAGGAGAAGCTAATTCAACATCGCTTAAGATGGTTTGGACATCTTCAATGAAGGCCGCCCGAGGCACCTATGCGTGTTGGAATTATAGGCCGTGTTGAATGCTCAAAGAGAGGTAGAGGTCGACCAAGGTTGACATGGGAGGAAGTAGTAAAAAGGGATTTGAAGGATCGGGGTATATCCGAAGAGCTGGTGACGGATCGGAGCGAGTGGAAGTTAGCGATTCACATACCAGAACCATGAGCGTTGACTTTTATAAGTTTTATATTATAGGACTAGGAAACATGAGCCTAAGACGTAGGTTTGGTCTTTGACCAATATTACTATTAGTATCATTATCACTATTAGTATTATTATTATCATTCCTCTTATATATATACATATATATTTTTATTTTACTTTACTTAGTTATTATTATTAATTTACTTATTTGGCTTTATTTTATTATTGTTATTGCTATTGTTATTATTATAACTTTTAAATTGATTTTTTCATTTAGTTTTGGGTTCCATCTCTAGCCGACCCCAACTTGTTTAGGAATAATGGCTTAGTTGTTGTTGTTGTTGTATATACTCTATGAACTTATCATAAATATTTAACATTATGTATCAATATAAACAAGTATGTATCTTAAACAATCCAACAATGAATAAAAATGAAGTAGGTGGATTTTTTTTTGTGTTTTTACAACAACCCGCCCCTGAAACGAACCTAAATTTTGATCCAGAAAAGGCCCATCGAAACCTAGAACATTCCAAAGCTGGCTGTTGGTTGGTAAAAAGAACAATATAGAGCTATTTATTTACACATTCAGATCTCATAACGGAAGGATAAAATATAATAATAACAATAGTACCCATTTTATTATAAATTAAAAATGACATAAAAACCATAACACAAAAATCAATAATTACCGTTACATATTCATGGTACATCATATTTAGAACATAACAGTTTCCAATGGGTACATATGAAAATAACATGAATAGATAAATAGATAGACTGCTACAAGCTCTCTCCATGCATTTGCTTTCAACATCATCTTTCCTAACCTGTGTTGTAATGAGGAGAGAGTCATAACAACATATGTTTGGTAAATAAAAATCTCGAGCTTTACTATAGTAGTACTTGGGCGGTATAATTTAAATAGGAATATGTCTTTCGCATTTTATCCACATCCTAAATCATTCCAAATATAAGTCAAAAAGGCTTTCCAAAGATAAGCCCATAGCCATCTCGCTTTTAACCCAATAACCCATATCTATCGTTAATAATGTCCTATTAATGTAAGAGATAATACCCAAGTCACTTAATACCTTTTAGTGGGAACTCGGCTGATTCTAACCATTTAATACCTCTTTTAATACAGGTCCCCGTCCTTTAATACCTATCCCAAGGCGGACTTCTCTCAAATAACTATCTAGCTAACATTGCATAGAATCTCTTAAGCCACTTAATACTTCATATTGAAGCAGGCTCTTTGCCGAGATTTCCTCTACCATGCCTAACCTATAACCGCGACCATTTACTACTTCTACATTAGAAAGAGGCGGGCCCTCACACAACCACTTAATATCTTCAATCCCTGAAGCAAGTCCTTCGTATTATGACCTGTACCCCACATTGACATCTCACATTGGTTCGATTATTTGTAGGTACTGGTAGCCATATTAGATGGGTAAATTTATCCTACAGAATTTGGGACTAACCTCACGTCATCTGTAGTAACTTATTATAGACGATGTATCACTTCAGTCTCAATGTCATATTGTTGGTAGCCAGATTAACTGGACATACTTCTGTGTGCTTTTGACTGACCTCGCATTCCTATAACTTAGTCATAATCTATAACACTCTCCACATATATTATCACACATCTCACCGCATTCCATATCAAGGCCTTATAAGAAAACTTTTATTTCGCCTTTATAATTAACTTCTTTCCTAAGGCGGATTTAATAAGAATTAAGAGCCTATTAACTATGCAATTAATACGTTATAATTATATGCCATTTACGCATATAATCTATATATATATATATATATGCACATAGGAATTTCTAAGCGTGTAGAGTTGACGCCCTTAACTAACGTTCAAATGTCAACTCTTTCAAAATTATACAAGTCTCATTTCCATATTATCAATATACCGTAAATCCAATATCCAAAAGCAGCGTTGTATACAAATACAATTAAAATTAAACTTATTATATTAAAACAATGGAATAGGTCAATAAAATTACAATTTTAATTCCTTTTTACGCTCTATTCAACTTCTTTTTACGTGAAATTAGACAAAGGGAATTTCTATTAAAATTTTGGAAATAAGCAATGCAAACCGTGAATAAGAATTCATACCATACACACTATTTCCTAATCAAAACCCTTAACCAAATCCAAAGAAAAAGAATAAGAAGTAGAATAGAAAATAAAAATACTAAAATTGCAAATCTACATAATTCCTGTTATTTTAATATAAACAATTGAGATTCCAACCTAGAATTGACATTTTGCTTTGGGGGAATTTTGGGAATTTTTAATATGATATTTTCGTGAACCAAAACTCCCCAAGGCATAATTCAAATCCAAACTACACTAATAAATTACTCAGATAGAAAGACTAAGATTTCCACTCACTGTAGGTCTTTAGCTTTGCCTTCTTTTGGATTTGACACATCTTCAATGATCTCTTTCAGATCTCTTCTTTCTGATATATACAACAAGGGATTTTTTATGCATTAGATTCAAAAAGTTAGATGTTTGGAGGAGAATAGGTTTAGAAAATAAATAATAAACAAAAGTAAACATATAGGATTTCTTACCTAAAACCCTAAAGAAGTTTTCAGAATCTTGGTAGAGATGAACTAACAGAGCTATGCTAGGATCCTGAAATAATTTATAGATAAAAGTAAAGGGCTAAGCCCTTGTTTATAGTGGTTGAAATGCACCAGAACCGTCGGATTTAAGTCGGTTTGAAGTATAAAAAAATCCAAATGTTCACTGTTACACAAAACCCTAGCTCCATAACTTTCACCAATCGACCGCCACATTCAACCGGTTGACCGCTAGCGGTCGACTGGTCCTAAACGGCGATCGATTGGCCCTTCTATTTCGAGAAGAATTCTATTGGCCATTTTTTTAATTATTTTATTCCTTAATTACCTTTAAACGTTAATGTTAATTTTAAAATTTCTTAACCTCATCTCTACTTTCAAATTTCAAATATAAGAATTATTTAATTACTTGAATTTGAATCCCATTTAAACTATTTTGAATCCAAAAACTTCAAACGTCCATAACTTTTCCATTGAAGCCTGTTTTCAACATATTATCTATGGAAATTGATTAGAATTCCACCATGAACACAACGACATAACTTTCATGATCAAACTCCGACTTTTACAAAGTTTCCAATTTTAACCTTATCTTATTTAATTAATTTATATAATTAATTTATTTTAATTTTTTAGAGGGTGTTACATCTTCCCCTAAAAGAATTTCATCCTCAAAATCATTCCTAGGGACGAACAGCGTAACGTGTACTAAATATCAAGTTATCAACACAATTGTCTACTCATCTAAAAGTGCAATATGATTGTGTGTGTAGGCATACTATAAGTGAGCTTAATCCTAGTGTGAGTGTATGATCGTGACATATAATTATGTATGTAAAATTCCCTAAGCAAGCATAAAATTTCTATATGAGTGTAAAGTGACGATGAAAAGTGTAGCTACCACCTTCTACCATCCAATCGAGCAATCATGATGCAACCCAAACCTAATTTTGGAGAGAGAAGTTTACCAGTGAAAAGCTCAGAATGAGATATTCTCATCTTCTTTTCGGTCTCCCATGTGCTTTCTGCTAAGTTGTCTCTATATTATACATGAACCAACCTATTTTCTTTGTTGCGGGGCTTTCTAGTTCCATACTCCATAATGTGTGCGGTGGCATGGAATGCTACTGGCTCCGTCTTAATGTCCCCTAATTGATCAGGCTCTACCATAGTGACCGTGCTATGAAGGCATTTCCTCAAATGTGAAACGTAAAAAAACGTCATCGACTCCTGCCAATTTATCTGGTAGCTCCACACAATAGCAAGTCTTCCTATTCTTCCTAAAATTGGGAAAGACCCAACAAATTTTGGTACCAATTTTCCCGATTTCCAAATCATATGACCTTCCTAAGAGGGAAAACTTTAACAAATGACTCGTCCCCTACTTCAAACTCTAACTCTTTTCTTTGCTTGTTCGTATAGGATTTCTGATGATCTTATGCGGCCATCGTTTGCTGCCTAATCAATTATACCTGTTTTTGGCACGTCAAATACCTAGTTGCAAATTCAACTACCTTCCTCTTCATCTTTGTCCAATAGAAAATCCTCTTCATATCCCTATTAATCTTATTTCCTCCGAGGTGAATAGTGTCTCTCAGTATGCTAAATTTATTTTTCCCAAAGATATACATAAAAATACATTGCTTTATTATCAAAATGTATTGTCACTTAACTACATACTTTTTTTAACTTTGTTGAACTCCTATAATCTTTCGCAATCCTTTTCTTATCAATTCCAATTTATTTCTCTTTAATTACCATTTTAAATTCAATAATATTTTATTCTTATTCAAACAAATTCTAAATGGAAAATGAATATATAAATTCTCATCCTCACATAAATGCTTTTCCTTATAACATTCATAAAATTATCCCAACTCATTTATTAATTATCATCATTTAATTCCATCCACTTGTTAAAAATTTATTTTCAACAATTCTTCTATAAACTTAAATAATGAAAGGTGGAGTAGACAAAGATAACTTCTATCCTATGAATTTCTAACTAGATTACTGATCCTATTTTATATAAATTTCTAATGTTATTTCTATCAAAATCTCCCAATATTGCCTCTATTTATATTAATCCTAACTAATTGGTTCCTACTTCAGCTGTTAGTCTTTGTATTTTCCTTTTACAGAAATGTTCCTCCTATCCTACTTATTCTTATCATTCTATTCCATATTCCTTAACTTAATTGACTTCCATTTCCATTTATTTACATTTTTTGAAAGAATTAAAAAAAGGAACTTCCAAATTGAAGAAAAATCAGCAAGTCCAACCTACGCTTTATTTTACATTTATTTTAAAAACGAAGAACCCCTTTCTCCAAAAATCGGCAACTTTTTGATTCAACCAATTTTAAACTAGAATATCAAAATTGAAAAGTCTTTTTTTTACCAATAAACTTTTAATCCAAAACATTTGACTCAACAATTTAAAATTACAAGTTTCTATTTTTTTTTTACTTTTTCAAAACAACAACTTCCCGATAAATCCTTTGAAAAACTTATTCAAAACAATTCAAGGAATTTTGCAAAAATCTTTTATCAACTTCTTTCCCATGGGTTTGGATTTAGAAATTGACTTTAATTGTCCTTTGTTTTGAACTTTCTTTTTTTCTTACTCCATCTTTATATAAATCCAATCATCTCATTGTGGTGATTAATGGATACCTTCTTGCGAGAACTTGCTCCACCACATCTTGCTTTACTCTTATCATTACTTACTTTCGAATGTTTACAACACATAGGTTCTTATCTCCCATCTATTTTTATGTATTGCGCTAGGCCCACTAACCTTCACCTGAATAATTAAGGCTACATAATTTACCCTAATGACAATTATACTGCCTCATAATATTTAATTATATTTAATATGTTTAGTTTCTATTTCTATAAATGTCAATTGTCTATAATAAATGATTATTATTCTAATGGACAATTTTTAAAGACATTTTGTAACATCCCCTATCTAGAGGCCCGAAGCTAAGCACTACAGATGCTGCAGTCATCCATGGTATTAACTTTCGGTGACTAAATACGGTAATGTTAATGGTATTCATAATATCAGAAGCACTTGAATATGAAATAAAATCATAGATTTCAAAAACAACATTTTTCATTACTTTTCAAAACAAATTTTCATATCCAAGTTACATAATCCCATGATCGTTTCCTAGGTAAAGATAAAATATAATTATTACATAAATACGCCAAGAGCGACATATGAAGATGCCCTCTTGGTTGACCAGAGTGCTATATAGTCACAACTGACTTAATACAACACAGCGGAATCAAACAAATAAAACAGCGAATCCTAAATAGCTATTCGTTAGCCAACTGCTTATCTCCGAAAGCCTTATTTGCCAACTTACTAAATCCTAAAAACCTTCAATCCTCAGTCTACTCAAATAAATATTTGTGCACCCGAGAGTTTAAGGGGAAAACATAAACTTCGAGTCAGACATAATGCCTGGTGTAAATAATACTATACATCTCGGTTATATATGATATTGAGTGAGACCATGCCGCTTAGCGGAATGGGTTTCCCCTCACTAATATCTCTTTCAAAACATATTTTTTGCAAAGCATAATCCTGCAACCAAACTGGTTAATTAAACTGATTATATCAAAATAGCAATATCCTTTATGCTAAAAGCAGGTAATTTACTGGACTAGTTGTCTGAAACAAATGTAGTTTTGTTTGGCTGACTATTGACCTTTGGCTGACTCGGGCCTACCAGACAAAATAATAAATATGATCTAACAACTGTTAGATAAGTCTTCTGCACGGTCTGTCCCTAACTTACATCTCTCAGGGTCTCCTGATCCTAATGGTTTTGCGGGCTCACCAATTTTTTGTACCAAAATTGGGCACAACACTCTTCGGAAGTCTTTGAAGAGATAAAGTGAAGAAATTAAATGGAAAATGAGGAATTATCTAACAAAAACTCCAAATTTCAGAAATGAGAATAATTAAAGTGCAAGGAGACACAAGAATTTAGAGTGGTTCGGCGTATCGCCTACGTCCACTATGAAGTAGTTTTCTTTATTGATCTTTCTTTTGTGTTTACAAGTGAATTCAATGATTTACAGCAGGCAATTATGATTTGCAGCAATGAATTTCGTGGGTAGCAGCAGCAGTTGAGTTCAGATCTGGATCTGGCGGAGTCCGGGCGTTGGAGATCTCAAAAAGGAAGAAGAACCCCCTTTTCTGTATGCCCTGGGGCTCTATTTATAGGTGTAGGAGGCTGGTATTTCGCTCAGATCTCGGGAGACCCTCTCTGGCACGTGACTAGGCCCGCGCGCCCAAGCCCGTGAAGTTTCGACCCGATCCGTGATCGATACGAATGGATTTTGTATCGATCAAGATTCCATCCAATGGAGTCGAAATTTGGCATGGACATTCTTTATGTTGTACATAAGCTTCTGTGAAAATTTCATAGCATTTGGATTTGTAGATCTCGAGATATGATCGATGCAGGTTGGAGTTTTTCCATCCGCGATCGATACGAACGAATTTCGACTCGGTCAAGACTTGCTCTGATCGAGTCAAAATTTGGCAGGAACATTCTTCATGTTGTACTTAAGTTGCTGTGAAAATTTCATAGCATTTGGACTTGTAGATATGAGATATGATCGATGCAAGTTGGAGTTTTTCCATCCACGATCGATACGAACGAATTTCGACTCGGTCAAGACTTGCTCCGATTGAGTCGAAATTTGGCAGGAACATTCTTCATGTTGTACTTAAGCTGCTGTGAAAATTTCATAGCATTTGGACTTGTAGATCTCGAGATATGATCGATGCAAGTTGGAGTTTTTCCATCCGCGATCGATACGAACGAATTTCGACTCGGTCAAGAATTGCTCCGATTGAGTCGAAATTTGGCAGGAACATTCTTCATGTTGTACATAAGCTTCTGTGAAAATTTCATAGCATTTGGACTTGTAGATCTCGAGATATGATCGATGCAAGTTGGAGTTTTTCCATCCGCGATCGATACGAACGAATTTCGACTCGGTCAAGACTTGCTCCGATTGAGTCGAAATTTGGCAGGAACATTCCTTAGGTTATACTTAAGCTCCTGTTAAAATTTGGTGGCATTTGGACTTGTAGATCTCGAGTTATGATCGATGCAAGTTTGGATTTCTCAACAGTGATCGATCAATATCTTGAGCATACGAACTTTGATTGACTTAAAATTTGGAACGTTGGCTCTCATAGCTTTGCTTGTCAGGTCATATCAATTTTTGCTCGATCCGGGCTCGAAAAAAATTCGTCGACATCCATAGTGAGCCCACGTACAACAGATCTCCAAGATGAACTGCCCTTGGTTTTTAGTCAAGTTCTTGGTGTCACAGCCTTGCCAAAAGGCGGGATAACATTTGCCCCCCAAAGTACGTCTTGTGTGAACATGACGTGCTTTGAAATGCTGCATCCTTCATTCTGAAAAAGTTCTATCTGATTCTTTGAGTAGTTGCTATCTTTTCGTCAAAAGATGTAACCTTTGATTGATTTCCAGTAATATAAATGTTGATTTGTTGACTGCCAATGATTATGTACTGCATTGTTGTAACTGAGTGTCGAGTGCTAGCGATTTGTTGTTCGTTGTTGTAATTGTCATCAGGTGAGCATTCAATTCCTGTAAATTTTGAAAATTGAATGTTAGTCTGTCATACATGCATGTATGTTAGCCTGACTCCCGAGTCCCGTCAATGTTTGCACGTTCACGGGTCGTTGTCAAGTTTTTTTTATCGAGTTTCGTAACGATCCTCTCCTGGATCGATGTGAAATTCAAGTTGTAACAACGTTCGATGGTTGTTTTAAGTCCTTCCTTTGTATCGATTCTCTCCTGGATCGATCTGAGATGTTGGAATGTATGCTCTGTATCGATGGATACGTCATATTGGGTCTCGGACTAGCGGATACAGGAGTAATGCTTTATATCGATGGAGTCGAACGATCGAGACATAATCATGCAGTGATGCTTCACGGAGGATATGCCATTTCTCATTCCTTTATTCAATAAGAATCCCCGATTGTGGATAATCTTTGATAGAAGTCATCCATGACTCTTTTTCTAGATATGTCCCCAAGGTCTAGTTGATCTTCATATGTCAATTCCTGGAATAATAAGCATTTCAACTGAGACAAAGTCTATTTGTCGTGCATCCTCAGAACTGGTTAGCTTGGCGAGTGATTCGGCCTTTTCGTTTTGTTCTCTGAGATTTGTGTAGTGGTGCAATAGTCGAAGTCAGCTAGTAGCTTTTGGACCTGGTTGAGATAAGGAGCAAGACGTTGCCCCCTAGTCAGATAATCTTCCCTGACTTGGCGTACTACTAACCAGTAATAACATAAGACATGTAAAGTTTCCACTCCTAGTTTTCTTTCAAGTTTGAGTGCCAAGGCTTCATACTCAGCTTCGTTATTTGTTGCAGGGAAGTTGAGTTTCAGGGCATAGCAGATTGTTCATTCCTCAAGAGTCATTAACGCAACTTCGATGTTAGAAAGCCGATTATTGGAAGTTCCATCGGTGTACATTCTCCATCGGTTGGACGGTTCTCCACTGTTCTTTGGATAATCGTCCGATGTAGTGAATTCAGATATGAAGTATGTTAATGTTTGACCATGGAGCGCTCTCCGAGGGAGATAAGTGATATCAAATTGGCTTAGCTTGATACTCCATTTGAGTAACTTTTCAGACATCTAAGGTTTCTATTGGACCTATCGTAACGGTTGGTTAATATGGATGTTAACGGGGTGAGCTTGCCAATAGCCAGCCTTCATCATATACGGGTCTTTGGATTCGTTTCTTTTCACATAGCATTGCGACGCTTATGGCATGTGTTGACATGGCCCAATTGATGTATAAGTCTTCACGATCCAAAAGTTTAGGTAAAATGGGAGGTCTCTTTAAGCGATCTATCAGAGCTGCTTGGTTGTCCTCGGTACATGGGTGTCTCTAATTGTCGGAATTTTATAGAAATTAGTCGTGATTCCATGAGAATTGATGATGAAAACAAAGAATCTTTCTGATGTAATGGTGAAAGAGCATTTCGAAGGATTGAGTTTGATCCTGCATTTTCTGGAGAGTACTGAATATCTCTGCCAAGTCATCGATGTGGTTGTTTGATAGTCATGATCTCACGAGCATATTAACCACATCTACCTTTATCGATCGGTCGATCTAATTTTTGAATGATCTGTTAATCGTCCTTTTGTAGGTAGCACAAGTGTCCTTAAGTTTGAATCTATAGATTGCAGCATAGCACTATAGGCCCAGGTTAGTAGAGAAACAGTTTTATTCTTGGTCTGGGACATGCTTCAGTATCTGATTGTATCTGGAGTTTGCATCCATGGATGTGAGTAATTCATGTCTGATGGTCGGGTCCATCAGTTGGTTGATCATTGGAAGTGGAAAGTTGTGCTTTGTCATACCCCATGCAAATCTGAGTAGTTGACGTAGGTCCTCCACTCCCTGTTTGTTTTTCTTATAAGTAAAGGATTGGATACTCATTTTGGTTGGAGGGCATCATGGATAAACCCACTGGTTTTGAGCAGATTCACCTCCTCTTTAAGTGCAACAGATCTCTCCGGATCCATGTCGCATCGCTTTTGTTCACCGAGACATGCCTCGGGTCGACATTTAATGTAGGGTTCTTCATGGCTGGCGAGAGTCCATATATATATATGTGTGTGTGTGAGATCGAGTCCAAGCGAACACATCAAGATTCACCTGAAGTAAAACAGTTGACTCTTTCTTCATCATTGTGCAGAGTTGTGATCTGATCTACAATACTCGTGATGGGTTGTAGGCGCCTCATGTGTTTATTTGCAATGGTAAATGATCAGGCTTATAAGGATGTTGAATCAGAGGATTAGTTGAACTTAGCCTTGTACTGCATGCTGCTACATAGCTGGCTCCAGCTTTGAGATTGAATTTACTTATGTTTCTGAATGATGCGCTTTTCATGCAATGTACCTACGATACATTGCTCATTGGAAGGGTCAGAATGATGATCAGTTGCCCATAAGTCCGGGTATTGATCTGCTGACTCTATCCCTAGGCATCCTTTCGGTCGCAACCTAGAGTTGTTATGAATATCAGGCATGGGTCATAGGTTCAAGTTGTCATAGTCAACTCTCGGATAATTACTCTTTTGCCCCCAGTCTCAGGTTGGCGGATGCATTACGCGGACGGTCTAGTCTCGTCCTAGCTGTGTCTATACTGTAGTTCAAGCTTTAAGAACCAGAGTTGACTGATGAATGGTTGAATCATATTATCTTATCTTCTTGTTCGTGCCCCCAAGTCTGGGGAATATCTCGATAAGTGGTAGGGTAGATAATGTCCGCTTCAATTTTGTATTCTATCCCATTGAACCATGAGATCGAGTTAACCGATGGAAGGCTGAGTCGTGCCTATCCTGTATTATGTTCTAGTTCTTTCCTCTTAGCGGAATACATTGTTATTTTGCCAACATACGGACATAAGCTAGATTCTGGACGGTCAATGACATTCACTTCGCTGCTTAGGTCGTCGTACTTTGGGCAAAAACTGAAGAGTGGATCGTCCAATCAGATCCAATGCAGGTTTGATGCTTCCCTTGTCGAATCCAGGGTAAGAATCAGTGTGCAGATGTTTAGGTTGCACTTGTTTTGAATTGCTCTTTTAGTCGGATCATGGTAAGAGTCAATGAATGAATGGTCGCATTGCATTCATTTGGAGTTGGGTGATCAACCATGTCCATTTCGATTTACGTTCTCCTGTCAGATCTAAGGATAAAGTCAGCTCAAATGCAGTCATGTCATGCTCATTTGGTCTCATGCTCTTCCTGATGGATCGAAGGAAGGCGACGGAGGACGAATGGTCAAGTCACACTCATTTGTGGTTTATTCTTCTATCTGTGCTCTGTTGGTCAAAGGTATTCGATGGACGTTCGGGTCACATCGATTTATAGTCGAAGAGGACCGATATTGACCGCCGATTCAATGGTACAATGTGAAAGGTGTAGATCAATATTGCCCGTCGATCCGGTAGTACGATATAATTGGTTGCCCAGAACTTCGGGCATCATTATGATTGGTTAGCATTAAGGTCTCCTTGTAGTCATTTCCTTAAGTTGTAAAGGATGCTAAGCTGGAGATGTAGCGAGTCACCTTTCTCTTCTTTCGGTGATTTGTACTTCTACCCCCAGTCTTGGGTTAGCAGAGTTAGTTCGTGGATGGTCTAATTGCACCTGTGGTGAGTTTATACTCCTCATGTCGAGTTTAGGCCAGAGTTGGTAAATGAATGGTCGAATCACATTCATCCGTTTGTCTATTCTTGTAGCCCACTGTGGGGATCAAAGTAAGTTGAAGGGCCATTAACCACACCTATTTGATGTTTATACCCCTGTCCACACTCTGGGGACTAAGTTTTTTGTAGAAAATGGTCAGACTGTGTTTTCTTCGGTCAATTCCTCTGCCCCCAGTCAAGGGCAAAAGTCAAAGTGTGGCCGGTCAAATTACAACAACTTTAGTTTGATGCTTCTCCCACTGAACTGTAGGAAGGAATTGATTGGCGGATGGTTATGTCACATTCGTCCATGTTGCATGCACAACCCGTCGGTTCACTGACGAGAGTTAGTAGATGAACGGTCATGCCATGTTTATTTGCGGTTGGATGGTAGTAATATCAATTCAGAATGGGACATCCAGCTAGGTCTGTTTTTCGAATCTACGCCTCCCTATCGAATCAAGAAAGAAATTTTGTCTTGTAGGGTTGGAGTGCATCCCTATAAATTTACGTTATGGGTTCCATGCCGGGGACAAGAGTTGATGCATGGACGGTTGTGTCACGCCCGCTTAGTGCTGGATGGTCGGATCACATCCAATTTTGTGTGTTAAGTGTGCCCTCGTATCAGGGGAAGATTGGAGAGCAGACGGTCAAACCACATCCGCCTTTTGTACTACAGAACTTGATGAGGAACCATAGCCGATAGATGGACAGTCGAATCACATTCCTTTTGGTATTCATATTCCAAACCATGCTTTGAGGACTGGAGTTGGTTGATGTGTTGTTAGTCACACCCATTTGGTGTTTATACTCTAGCCTGTGCTCTCGGGACCGAAGCAAGTTGATGGATGGTCATTCGCATCCAATTGGTGTTTATACTCTAGTCCACACTCTGGGGACTTAGAGTTAGTTGAAGTTTATTCTCCATTTTGCACTCTGGGAATCTGGATTTGCTGATGTTTATACTCCAGTTCGCACTCTGGGAATATGGAGTTAGTTGATGTTTATACTCCAGTTCGCACTTTGGGAATCTGGAGTTGTTGATGTTTATACTCTAGTTCCCACTTTGGGAATCTGGAGTTAGTTGATGTTTATACTCAAGTTCGCACTCTGGGAATCTGGAGTTGTTGATGTTTATACTCCAGTTCGCACTCTGGGAATCTGGAGTTAGTTAATGTTTATACTCCAGTTCGAACTCTGGGAATCTGGAGTTGTTGATGTTTATACTCCAGTTCGCACTTTGGGAATCTGGAGTTAGGTAATGTTTATACTCCAGTTCGCACACTGGGAATCTGGAGTTAGTTGATGTTTATACTCCAATTCGCACATTGGAAATCTGGAGTTAGTTGATGTTTATACTCCAGTTCGCACTCTGGAAATCTGGAGTTGTTGATGTTTATACTCCAGTTCGCACTCTGGGAATCTAGAGTTAGTTGATGTTTATACTCCAGTTCGCACTCTGGGAATCTAGAGTTAATGTTTATACTCCGACTCGCACTCTGGGAGTTCGAAGTTGATGTTTATACTCCGTTTCGCACTCTGGGAATCCGGAGTTGATGTTTATACTCCAGTTCGCACTCTGGGAATCTGGAGTTAGTTGATATTTATACTCCAGTTCGCACTCTGGAAATCTGGAGTTAGTTGATGTTTATACTACAGTTCGCACTCTGGGAATCTGGAGTTAGTTGATGTTTATACTCCGACTCGCACTCTGGGAGTTCGGAGTTGATGTTTAAACTCCGTTTCGCACTCTGGGAATCCGGAGTTGATGTTTACTCCAGTTCGCACTCTGGGAATCTGGTGTTAATGTTTATACTCCGACTCTTACTCTAGGAGTTCGGAGTTGATGTTTATACTCCGTTTCGCACTCTAGGAATCCGGAGTTGATGTTTATACTCCAGTTCGCACTCTGGGAATCTGGAGTTGATGTTTATACTCCAACTCGCACTCTGGGAGTTCGGAGTTGATGTTTATATTCCGTTTCGCACTCTGGGAATCTAGAGTTGATGTTTATACTCCAGTTCGCACTCTAGGAATCTGGAGTTAGTGTTTATACTCCGACTCGCACTCTGGGAGTTCAGAGTTGGTTGATGTTTATACTCCAGTTCGCACTCTGGGAATCTGGAGTTGATGTTTATACTCCGACTCGCACTCTGGGAGTTCGGAGTTGATGTTTATACTCCGTTTCGCACTCTGGAAATCCGGAGTTGATGTTTATACTCCAGTTCGCACTCTGGGAATCTGGAGTTAGTTGATCAGGTACACTGACGGTTGTATCATATCCACCCTGAGTAGGCAAGCGAAGTCGTTAGATGGACGGATCCATCCTCCTCGAGCTTGTAAATATGGAAGGCGAGGTCGTTACATGTACTGATCCATCCTCCTTGGGTTTAGGTTGAACACATGCGAAGTCGTTAGATGGACGGATCCATCCTCCTCGAGCCCATGTCCGTAAGTTTATACTCCAGCTCACACTTTGGGAGCCGGAGTTAGTTAGAGGATTGTCGTGTATCAATCCCTTATTTCCGCAGTGTGATGGCTTGTCCCTGAGCTCGGGGTTTCACTTAGCGAGTGATCGGTGGGATCCCGATTAACTTCCACTTATAGGCCCCTCAACGAAGGATGAGATTTAGTTTATGGATGGTTGGATCACATCCATGTTCGTTTGGATTCCACTTTTGCTAAGCCTAAGGAGTAAGATTAGTGTTCTGGCAAGCTTTGTGCTCGAGCATAGGAAAGGATGGTCGAACTACATCCACTTTGAGTTGTATATTTTCCCTTAAGTCGGGTGCAAGAATTGGAGAGCAGACAGTCGAGTCACGTCCAATTTATACTTTGCATTCTTTCGATCGAGCTAAGGAAGAGAGTTGAAATGATAGCTCGTGATGGTTAGCGAGTAGGCAGTCAATCGTTGATGACTTTAAATTGAGGGTTGGACCTTTAAACATGTGTTCCCTCAAATAATCCCAAATGTCTAATGTAGGATTGGATGAATGGATGGTGACATCACGTCCACCCTTGGTGTGATTTCGATTTTATCGGGCATCAGAAGAAGCATAAGTATTTTGGCGGGCTTCAAACACGAGATGGAGAGTGCATTGTTGGGACATATAACTCCAGGTCTTTCTTAAATCTTCTAATTAAATTACATAGGCGGATGAGGGGATGGACGGTTGCATCCACTTTGTACTAGAGTCCTGACCTTGTCGGTCTCTTCTGCTTTGATGCCTTGCCCCCAGTCAGGGGCATATAGTAGCCGATGAGTGGTTGAATCATGCTCATCACAATGATACCTCAATGATTTGATCATAGTCCACGGAGGTTGTTTTGCACCCAATCTTAAGTACTCGATTACCTGCATCATTTGCAAGTAGTTTAATTCAAGTAGGTCATATTTCGCAACGTAAATGAAATTGAATTAGAAATAATTCAAAAGAGATTAGATCAAATCTCATTGATAAGTGAGGCAGCGTCGTATGCTCGCTATTGCACTTCAGTTTAGCCCTTCTCAGTTGGAAGTCTAACGCAAATGGTTCAATTTGATCAAAGTCCTTGATCGATAGGGGTCGGATGTTCCCGGTCCTTCGTTTTATAAGGCTTGCACATATTGTTGGAGCTATCCTTTTCAGAGCAGCCTTATGGCATTGGAGTTCACGGTAGCCATCTAGAGAAGAGGAGTTTTCTGATCTAGAGTATGGAGTAGGTCCCCTCCTTATCTTGCTATGTTGATCCTTCATCCGATTCATCAACTCAATATTGGCCTAGACATGTTGGTGTAGTCGTCGGCGGCTATCCACCAATTCTCTAATCAAAGTCGTGATTGACGGTCTTCTCTGAGGAATGAGGGAAGACATCTACGTTTGATGGTATTCATCGCCCTTGGAGAAATCCACGCGCCATTCCCACTTCATAAGGTAGTGTCGAGGGTTGTATTTCCATAGTGCACCGACATAGTTAACATGTTGAATTTTCACTGGAAGTTCTGCATGTAGGATGGTTTCAACGAATAGGTCTCGACTGGGAAAGATTCTCCAATCGACATTGTGATCAGGTCCATTTTATTGCTAAGGGGTCTCGTAACACTGGTGAATGATGTATGCACGATTGTCCAATGTTTAAGTAGTTGGTAACGCCGATTGGACGGCGAGTTGGTTAAAATAGGCTAATAGATTGGTGTTTATCCCAAATTTCCATCCAGATAGGAGACCTATATAGGGTATTAAGGAAGTCCTCTTGAGGTTGTATGTCATGCTTTTAGTCATGTGGACGTGGAATGATTAAGATGCGGTCATTTGAAGATGGTTCAATGGTGACTAGTTATGTTTTGAGTTAGTAGAGTAGACAGTGCAGGTGAGTCGTCATATTAGCCATCGTACCATAGCCGTTCCTTGATTGCAATTCAGCATTTGTTTTTGTGATCTCATGTGTCTTGTTCAGTCATGGAACAATCAGAAGCACGGATGGAATGTTCCTTCATTAAATTGAGCTTTGAATCACTATGCGGGTGCTCTGCGCTGCCCGAAAAAAAAAATAGCCTCTTTTTAGGAAATCTGGGTCGTACCCGAAATTTGTTTTTTAAAAATTTCGTATCGATACGAATTGGGCGCAAATGGATCGATACGAACAGCGTGTGAAAATCGATACGAATTGGGATCTTCGGTTGGCTGTTTCGTTCGACTCCCTTATTTCGACTCGGTCCTGTTCGACTCGGTATTGTTCGAAGCGGAGCGAGTCGAACAGGGGCTCACTGAATGATGCGAAGCGGAGCGAGTCAAAATGTGGCTCTCTGATGGATGCAAAGCGGAGCGAGTCGAACAGACACTCTCTGATGGATGCGAAGCGAAGCGAGTCGAACAGAGACTCTCTGACTGATGCGAAGCGGAGCGAGTCGAAATGTGCTCTCTCATGGATGCGAAGCGGAGCGAGTCGAACAGATGTTCTTTGATGGATGCGAAGCGGAGCGAGTCGAACAAATGCTCTTTGATGGATGCGAAGCGGAGCGAGTCGAACAGATGCTCTTTGATGGATGCGAAGCGGAGCGAGTCGAACACATGCTCTTTGATGGTTGTGAAGCGGAGCGAGTCGAACAGATGCTCTCTGATGGATGCAAAGCAGAGCGAGTCGAACAGATGCTCTCTGATGGATGCGAAGCGGAGCGAGTCGAACAGAGGCTCTCTGATGGATGCGAAGCGGAGCGAGTCGAACATAGTCTCTCTGATGGATGCGAAGCAGAGCGAGTCGAATAGAGGCTCTCTGATGGATGCGAAGCAGAGCGAGTCGAACATAGCGATGCGAAGCAGATCGATACGAACAGAGCACTCTTGATCGATACGAACAAGAAAGTGGCGATCGATACGATCAGAGAGATGCGAAGCAGATCGATACGAAATGATGGATACGAAAATGATCATATTTTCTAGATACGAAAACATGGATACGAAATTCATCACATTTTCATGGATACGAAAACATGGATACAAAATTCACCATATTTTCTGGACTCGAAAACATGGATACGAAAATTACCATATTTCATGGATACGAAATGATGGATACGAAAATGATCATACTTTCTGGATATGAAAACATGGATACGAAATTCATCACATTTTCATGGATACGAAAACATGGATACAAAATTCACCATATTTTCTGGATTCGAAAACATGGATACGAAAATTACCATATTTTCATGGATACGAAATGATGGATATGAAAACGATCATATTTTCTGGATACAAAAACATGGATACGAAATTCATCACATTTTCATGGATACGAAAACATGGATACGAAAATCTTGATGAATGCAGTTCCTCTTAGATCTGGAGCAATCTGAATAGAATAGAAGGAACCGCTTGACGACAGATCTGGATCTCCTCCTTAGATTTTAGCAATCCAACTACGGTAGTAGATCCACATAGCAGGAGAAAAGCAAGGTTTTCTCAGTGAAAGCACCAAAGTGTTTGTACGAAAATTGGGCACAACACTCTTCGGAAATCTTTGAAGAGATAAAGTGAAGAAATTAAATGGAAAAAGAGGAATTATCTAACAAAAACTCCAAATTTCAAAAATGAGAATAATTAAAGTGCAAGGAGACATAAGAATTTAGAGTGGTTCGGCGTATCGCCTACGTCCACTATGAAGTAGTTTGCTTTATTGATCTTTCTTTTGTGTTTACAAGTGAATTCAATGATTTACAGCAGGCAATTATGATTTGCAGCAATGAATTTCGTGGGTAGCAGCAGCAGTTGAGTTCAGATCTGGATCTGGCGGAGTCCGGGCGTTGGAGATATCAAAAAGGAAGAAGAACCCCCTTTTCTGTATGCCTTGGGGCTCTATTTATAGGTGTAGGAGGCTGGTATTTCGCTCAGATCTCGGAAGACCCTCTCCGGCACGTGACCAGGCCCGCGCGCCCAAGCCCGTGAAGTTTCGGCCCGATCCGTGATCGATACAAATGGATTTCATATCGATCAAGATTGCGTCCGATGGAGTCAAAATTTGGAGTGGACATTCTTTATGTTGTACATAAGCTTCTGTGAAAATTTCATAGCATTTGGATTTGTAGATCTCGAGATATGATCGATGCAAGTTGGAGTTTTTCCATCCGCGATCGATACAAACGAATTTTGAATCGGTCAAGACTTGCTCCGATCGAGTCGAAATTTAGCAGGAACATTCTTCATGTTGTACTTAAGCTTCTGTGAAAATTTCATAGCATTTGGACTTGTAGATCTCGAAATATGATCGATGCAATTTGGTGTTTTTCCATCCGCGATCGATACGAACGAATTTCGACTCGGTCAAGACTTGCTCCGATTGATTCGAAATTTGGCAAGAACATTCTTCATGTTGTACTTAAGCTGCTGTGAAAATTTCATAGCATTTGGACTTGTAGATCTCGAGATATGATCGATGCAAGTTGGAGTTTTTCCATCCGCGATCGATACGAACAAATTTCGACTCGGTCAAGAGTTGCTCCGATTGAGTCGAAATTTGGCAGGAACATTCCTTAGGTCATACTTAAGCTCCTGTTAAAATTTAGTGGCATTTGGACTTGTAGATCTCGAGTTATGATCGATGCAAGTTTGGATTTCTCAACCGTGATCGATCAATATCTTAAGCATACGAACTTTGATTGACTTGAAATTTGGAACGTTGGCTCTCATAGCTTTGCTTGTCATGTCATATCAATTTTAGCTCGATCTGGGCTCGAAAAAAATTCGTCGACATCCATAGTGAGCCTGCGTACAACCGATCTCCAGGATGAACTGCCCTTGGTTTTTAGGCAAGTTCTTGGTGTCACGGCCTTGCCAAAAGGCGGGATAACACCAATAATTTTTTCTTCTTTGTACATATATTCCTTTCTGTGTGTAACCATCATTTAAGTCTACCTGTGACTAAGCCCTATACACTGAAATTTTTGACTAAATTTAGCTTGAGGCTAAAGCTAATGTATAGGGCGCGACCCTATACCAGTCCTACCTGGTCTTCTATATCTGAGTCATTTTCTTAAGGTTAACTACCCTTTTAATTTTTCCTTAAAAACCTTTTTAAAATGATTTAAACCTTTAAATCATACATATACAAGGAAAATATACTCTTTGATTTACTCTAAGCTATTTGCCATGTTTGATATACTTTTCTCAAAATAATGTTGATGAAATACATTAAGGATTCCCCATCCCTCCAAAATAAGTTAAAACCCTTTTTAACTTAAAACACTTAGGCTATATTTCCAAAAGTAATTTATCCGAAACCTTTGTTTAAAATCTTTAAACAACCCTTTCGAAACCATTGAAAGTACCCCTTTCGTAACCATTGAAAGTACCCCTTTCGATATAAGTGAACTACTTTACTTTATAACCTCAGCCCGGAAGGCCATAACATATACTTCGAAACCATTTTACAAAAGCCTTTTTTGAAAACATTGAATTCTTCTCTTTCGAAAGCCTTCAAATCTTAGACATCCTTTTCAAACCATAAAACTTGCCTTTCGAAAGCAATTGGAAACCTTCCATTAAAAATGCCTTAAATACCTTCCAAAACCATTGGGGGACTCCCCTTCGAAACCATAATTTGTACCTTTCGAAAGCATTAAAGTATACTACTTAAAACAACTGCTTCGAAAGCATTGGGTTTAAGTAAAAGCTTATGGAACATAGTTTCGAAACCTTCAAAACCATTTAAGTTGAAACCTATGGGTTTGTCTTTCAATAGAACTAAGGGTCATAAAACAACCAAGTCAAAAGCTCACTTTCGAAAACATATTTCCTAAGTAAAGAAAGTAGATGGTTTTGACACCGTCCCTTTCAAAAGCATTGAAGAGTGGCCTCTTTAATATAATCGAAAGCATCCCTTTGAAACCATGTTTAAAGGCAACAGCCTCAACTGGGTCGAAAGGTCGAATAGCGGCAACTTTGGTTTCGACACTGTCGAAAACCAATTTAAAAACAAAGGCGACAACCTGAGTCGAAAGCTCTTCTTTAAACCAATTAGGTCGAAAGCCATCTCATTCGAAAGTAAGTAAGCGCATTTTCTTTTTAAAGCCAAAACGTGGTTTCGACCCCTTCGGAACCCCCTGTTTCGACCTCATACCTTTCATCTTTTGTCCAATTCGCTACGTACCAAGTATTGATACCAGGCGCATTGGTTTCGACTGTGATGGAGGCGGAGGAACTTAGTCGAAAGGCGGCTGCCGATTGAGGCGAAACAACAAATGCTTACAAAAACTGCTTTGTTTCCTTTTAAAGTAGTTTTCCAACTAACTTGCTTATTTGTCAAAATCTAATTAGCTGCCAATTTCATTTCTACAAGCTTTTCTAAAAGTGCTGCCGAATTCATATTTTGTTAATTAAAACATTTGCAAAATGCCCCTTTCCTATTTTAAACATATAAAACATTTAAGTCCCATACCTTAAATAATTTTATATACTTAACAAAACACTTAGGAAAATTGTCCAAAAATTCCAGAAAATCCCTTTTAATATGTTTTCTAACATATTTAAATTTCAGACCCAAAGCCGTTATATCTTGGCCGTAAATAATTTTAAACCCAAAATAATACTTTCTTCACTAGAAAATTCATAATAGATCCACCATAATTCAGAAAATTATAAAACTTGAAACCCATTTCCAAAATAACATATCTGACCTCAGATTAAATTCACAAGTCATTTGGATGTCATAACTAGGTTTTCTAAAACAATTCTCATCATAAGATGCTTATAAAATAGCCTAAATCATCAACAAGTGTGTGTGTGTGTGTATCCATTTACCATTCAAAACATGACAAAACATTTTCAAATACTTTCGGAATCATCTAGAACCGAAATAAATCAATAATAAGAGATGTAGTCATTATTCACCTTTGCTTTGATGTTAAGGAGATGAGATTTGATCTTTGATTTAAGTTAATTAGCTTCTTCCTCTTGATTTAGCTTGATTTCCTTTCTTTTCTTCTTAATGGTGGCCGGCCTCTAAGTGTTTGAGTTTTGGTAAATTTTGCAATGAACGTATGAAATGAATGTAGTGAAGGTTTAGGGTATAAGGTTATTGCTTCTACCTATTTTTCCCTTGTCGACTCACCCTAACTTAATTCATATTAATTCTACTTAGTTCATTGATTTACATAAGCACGGCTACCCCTTTATAAATCACCAATCTCACTCTCTTAAAAAATTACATTATGTCATTTAATTTACCTAATTAAATGTTCTAAATAATGTTACTAAAATATGGGGTGTTACAGACTCCCCTACTTAAAGAATTTAGTCCTCGAAATTACGATAAGGCACTCATCAAACAATCAAAAAGGTAAAACATACCATGAAATAAGTTAGGATAAGTATCTCGAATCCTGCTCTCGGTTTCCCAAGTACAGTCTCTCTCTCCGTTACTCTATTGGAATCTGACTAACCTGACTGTCTTGGTTCTTGGTTTCTTTTCATCTCTTGCGACTATACAGACATGCTTCCTAACTATAGTCAAATTCGGCTCTACTGCTAAATCATCTAATGTTGTCGGTGTAATAGTAGTCTCTGGGTCCCGAATATACTTCCTTAGATGAGAAACATGAAAAACATCGTGGACTCTTGCTAAACTATTCGATAACTCTACTCTATATGCGAGTTTCCCGATCTTCCCAACAATAGGAAATGGTCCAACGAATCTCGGTGCTAACTTTCCTGTCTTCCCGAACCTGATAACACATTTCAACGGTGATACTTTGACGAATACATGATCTCCAACTGAGAACTCCAAGTCTTTTCATCTCTTATCAGCGTAACTTTTCTGCTTAGATTGAGCTTCCTTCATTCTCGCTTGAATAAACTCAATCTTCTCTACGGCTTCTGAAACCAAATCTGGGCCAAGAATCAACCTTATCCTCGTTCTCTAACTAACAAACGGGAGATTTGCACGGCCTTCTATATAAAGCTTCAAACTGTGCCATCCCTATACTAGTTTGATAACTGTTGTTACTGAAAACTTGACCAAGTGTAGATGGTCTTCCTATGATCCCCTAAAGCCTAATACACAAGTTCGTAACAAATCTTCTAAGATTTTGTTAACTCTTTCCGTTTTCCCATCTGTCTGTGGATGGTAAGCGGTACTCATCTTGAGCTTGGTACCTAAAGTCTCCTATAGACTTTTCTAGAACTCGCTAGTGAATAAGGAATCTCTATCGCTTACAATACTACTAAGAATTCCATGAAGTCTAAATATGTTCTTCATGAACAACTTCGCCAAAACATGTGCCGTCCTGGTTGACTTAACTGGAATGAAATGGGCACTCTTGGTCAACTTGTCCATTATAACTCATATACTTTCATTTCCTCTATTTGACCTTGGTAACCCGTCTATAAAATCTGTGGATATCAAATCCCATTTCCAAACTAGAATCTCTAAAGGCTGAAGCAACCTACTCAGCTTCTGATGTTCGGTTTTCACTTGAAGTTTGCACACCGCCTAACCCACAAGCCAACATCCCTCTTTATACCATCTCAATAGAAGATCCTCTTCATATCTTGATACACCTTGGTCCCTCCAGGATGAATCATAAACTTGGATCGATGACATTCTCCAAGAACTTCTTTCCTCAAGTCCTCAACAATAGAAACACATAACCGTCCCTTCTTTCTCAACCATCCCCTCTGGTCAAGACTAAAACCTTTTAGATCATCGATCTCTGATCCAACCTCAAGCCTTCTAATATTCTCGGCTAATAATGGGACCCTCCTTCTGCTTAGAAGCAATTTTCTCGATCAACACTGGTCGAACTTTCAAACAGGACACCATGGCAGTACTCTGACTAGAACTAGCATCGATCTTAACTGCACACTACAAGTAGTCATAGCTTTCAAATCCTTCCATTCTGCCAACATAGTTAACACCACATTCTAATGTCTTCTGCTAAGAGCATCCGCTACCTTATTACCTTTCCCTGAGGTATACTCTATACCAAAATCATAAGCAGCCAAAAACTCCAGCCACCTCTATTGTCTCATATTCAACTCCTTCTGGGAGAATACGTATCTTAAAGACTTATTATCGGTGTATAGCTCAAATCTCTCCCCTAAGAGATAATGCCTCCAAACATTCAATGCGAAGATCACCACAACCAACTCCAAATCATGAGTAGGATATCTCATTTCATGCGGTCTAAGCTGTCGTGAAGCGTAGGCAATCACTTTACCCTTCTTCATCAACACAACTCCCAATTTGGTTCCACATGCATCAGTATACACCACCAGCCCTTAGTTTCCGTCTGGAACTACTAACACAGGTGCATTGGTCAAGAAATGCTTTAACTTAAGGAATGCTTCCTCACAATTGTTGGACCAAACAAATAACACCTCCTTTCTAGTTAGCTTGGCCAAAGGCGCTACTATCCATGAGAAATCCTTGATGAATCTTCGGTAATAACCAGCAAGTCCAAGAAAAATTCTAACCTCAATAACTACCTCTGGTCTCTTTTAATTATTAACAGCTTTGATCTTATCAAGATCGACTGACAACCCCTTGTCTGAAACCACGTGACCAAGAAACTTAACCTCTTTCTTCCAAAAATGATACTTGGAAAACTTCGCCTTTACCTAATGCTACCTCAGCGTCTCAAGCACAACCCTAAGATGATCTTCATGCTCTATTTCATCTTTAGAGTATACCAAAATGTCATCTATAAACACCAACACGAGTCTGTCCAGATACTCTCGGAAGACTCGGTTCGTCAAATCTATGAAGAAAGCAAGTGCATTCGTTAATCCGAATGGCATTACTAACCACTCGTACGAATCATACCTAGTCCAAAATGCTGTCAAAGGAATACTATCCCGTGCTACTCTTAACTGATGGAAGCCTGTTGCCGAATCCAATTGGGAAAACACTCTAACTCCACACAACTGATTAAATAGATCATCAATTCTCGACAAAGGATACTTATTCTTCATCGTCCTCTCGTTCAACTTACGATAGTCAATACATCCTCAACGATCCGTACGATTTCTTTACAAAAACTGCGGCTACACCCCAAGGCGAACTTCTTGGTCTAATAAGATTCTTGCCTTCCAAGTCCACCAACTACAACTTTAACTCTTTCATCTCAGTAGGTGTCATCCTGCTTGGCGGTCTACTTACTAGTTCTACTCCTGGTACTAAATCTATCTGAAACTCAATGACACATTTCAGTGGCAATCCAACTACAGGCTCAAAAACATCTGAGAATTCTCTAACCACGAAAACTCGACTTACCACGAAAACTCGACTTATCTTGTCTTCTACCTCCATAACACCCAACAAAGCATTTACCTCACAACTGGAATTTTCTACGGAATATACTATCTGATCTATACAGTCAGGGTGTCTAAGTGATATTTTCCTATCGTGGCAAAATATCCTAGCATCGTATTTACTTACCCAATCCATACCCAATATAATTCCGAACCCTACGAAATCAAACACATGCAAACTGCAAACAAAGGTGTGACCTAGCATGTCAAACTCTAAGTGGTCAGACTTCATCCCAAGTGTAGCATACCTTCTATCGGATTTGCAACCCTTAAGGAAGTAACTAAATATGAGGGTTCTAGGTTAAGCTTATCTACCAAACATCGAGATATAAAAGAATGCGATGCACTAGTATCAAACAGTACACTAATAAACATACCATGCATCAAAAGCGTACCTGCCAACACAGCTTTTCCTTTCTCCTGTGCTGTTGGTCTTGAGGTAGCGGGTTCCAATGCAAATACTTGGCCTTTATCTCCCTTAGCTGGCTCTTTGCACTGGTTCTTGTAGTGCCCAACTTGACCACAGTTGAAACATATAACTCCTTTCTTCTCAGCAGCCTTGTTTCCTTTGTCTGTCCGGCACTCATGCGCATAGTGGCCTTTCTTACCACACTTATAGCAGACCACTTCAGACTTCCCTTTCTTAGCAGCTCCTCCTTTCTGAGCTCCTTTCTTATGGAAGAACTTTCTTTTCTGACCTTGCCCTCCTTGAGCTTCCTTGGCCTTATTCTTTTCCAGCAAAGCCTGCATCTCTTTCTGCCTTAAATCCATTTCTACAACCACATCACTAGGATCTCTGATGTGTGTCAACACAACTCTAGCAAGCTCAAGCTTCAGACCCCTTATGAACTTCTCGTTCCTCTTCATCATAGTGTCTACTATAGGATAACCATACCATGCTAGCTCCTCAAACCTCCTAGCATATTCTAGAACAGTCATCTCTCCCTACTCCAACTCAGCAAACTTTTTGAGCAAGGTAGACTTTGCAGCTTCAAACATGAACCTTCCTTCAAATCTCCTCTTGAATTCGTCCCATGTCAAAGCTTCTTCATTAACTCCGACTGTAACGTTGTTCCACCAATGCAGCGCTGCTCCTTGCAACTATCTTGAAGCAAGTCTTCTCTTTTGCTCGTCATTGAGCCCCATATCTACAAAGATCCTTTCATAGTGCAGTAACCAGTTCTCTACTTTAATAGCATTTTTGGTGCTAATGAATGGCTTTCCTCCTAGCCGAGTATAATCTCTACTCAGAATGACATAGTTGCTTACTACTGTAACTTCCTGGTTTCTTCCTACAGCATTACCTGCAACTACTCTAGAATCAATTCCCGCTTGCACCATGTTTGCGAAGAACTGATACCTTGCTCCCATATCCATTTGCGGGACTCCATCACCCACATTCTCTACTTGTTCCTGACCTGGGTTTCTCCTAGTACTTGGTCTGGCATTTTCGTTTGTCGTGGTGCTTCCTCCACCAATGTCAACTCTTCTAGCTTCCATATCTGCATTCGAGCCTCGTGAGATACAGAAGAATAGCCTAATAAAGATAGGAGACTAGAGATATAGCGTATACTTAGATACACCAAACACAAGTATGTTACTATAGCGTTATCCCATACCCCGATCTTATCACTAATTCCTTAGGATTATGTTCTCAAAAAATCATTTTAGTTTAATTTTTTTCATAAACCTATACTCTAATACCAAGTTGTAACATCCCTTATTTAGAGGCCCAAAGCTAAGGGCTACAGATACTGCAGTCATCCACAGTATTAACTTCCGGTGACCAAATACGGTAATTTTAATGGTATCCATAATATTAGAAGAACTTGAATATGAAATAAAATCGCAGATTTCAAAAACTACATTTTTCATTACGTTTCAAAACAAATTTTCATATCCAAGTTACATAATCCCATAATCGTTTCCTAGGTAAAGATAAAATATAATTATTACATAAATACGCCAAGAGCAACATATGAAGATGCCCCATTGGTTGACCAGAGTACTATATAGTCACAACTGACTTAATACAACACAATAGAATCAAACAAATAAAACAGCGACTCCTAAATTGTTATCCATCAGCCACCTACTCATCTCCGGAATCTTTATTCGCCAACCTACTAAAACCTGAAAACCTTCAACCCTCGGTCTACTCAAATCAAATTTTAAGCACCCGAGAGTTTAAGGGGAAAACATAAACTTTGAGTCAGACATAAAGCCTGGTGTGAAAAATACTTTACATCTCGGTGATATGTGATATTGAGTGAGACCACTGCGCTTAGCGGAACAGGTTTCCCTCACTAATATCTCTTTCAAAACATATCTTTTGCAAAGCATAATCCTGCAACCAAACTGGTTAATCAAACTGATTATATCAAAATAGCGATATCTTTTATGCTAAAAACAGGTAATTTACTGGACCAGCTATTCGAAACAAATGTAGTTTTGTCTGGCTAATTGCTACCTTTTGGCTGACTCCAGCCTACCAAACAAAATAATAAATATGATCTAACAACTGTTAGATAAGTCTTCTAGATGGTCTGTCCTTAGCTTACATCTCTCAGGGTCTCCCGATCCTAATGGTTTTGCGGGCTCACCAATAACCTTTTCCTTTTTGTACATATATTCTTCTCCGTGTGTAACCATCATTTAAGTCTACCTGTGACTAAGTCCTACACATTGGAATTGTGGACTAAAATTAGTTTGGGGCTAAAGCTAATGTATAGGGCACAACCCTACACCAGTCCCATCTGGTGTTCTATATCGAAGTCATTTTCTTAGGGTTAACTACCATTTTAAATTTTCCTTGAAAACCTTTTCAAAATGATTTAAACCTTTAAATCATACATATACAAGGAAAATATACTCTTTGCTTTACTCTAAGCTATTTGCCATGTTATATATACTATACTCAAAATAATTTTAATGAAATACATTAAGGATTCCCCATCCCTCCAAAATAAGTTAAAACCCTTTTTAACTTAAAACATTTAGGCTATATTGCCAAAAGCAATTCATTCAAAACCTTTGTTTAAAACCTTTAAAAAACCCTTTTGAAACCGTTGAAAGTATCCCTTTCGTAACCATTGAAAGTACCCCTTTCGATATAAGTGAACTACTTTACTTTATAACCTCAGGCCGATAGGCTAAAACATAGCTTTCGAAACCATTTTACAAAAGCGCTTTCTGAAAACATTGAATTCTCCACTTTCCAAAGCCTTCAAACCTTAGACATCCTTTTCAAACCATAAAACTTGCCTTTCGAAAGCAATTGGAAACCTTCCATTAAAAATGCCTTAAATACCTTTCGAACCATTGGGGGACTCCCCTTGGAAACCATAATTTATACCTTTCGAAAGCATTAAAGTATACTACTTAAAACAACTCCTTCGAAAGCAATGGGTTTTAGTAAAAGCTTGTGGAACATAGTTTCGAAACCTTCAAAACCATTTAAGTTGAAACCAATGGGTTTATCTTTCAACGGAACTAAGGGTCATAAAACAACCAAGTCGAAACCATCTACTTTCTTTACTTAGGAAAAATGTTTTCGAAAGAGAGTTTTCAATATGGTTGTTTTATGACACTTAGTTCTGTTGAAAGTTAAACCCATGGGTTTCAACTTAAATGGTTTTGAAGATTTTGAAACTATGTTCCACAAGCTTTTACTGAAACGCAATGCTTTCGAAGGAGTTGTTTTAAGTAGTACACCTTAATGCTTTCAAAAGGTATAAATTATAGTTTTGAAGGGGAGTCCCCCAATGGTTTCGAAAGGTAATTAAGGCATTTTAATGGAAGGTTTCCAATTGCGTTCGAAAAGAAAGTTGTATGGTTTGAAAAGGATGTCTGTGGTTTTAAGGCTTTCGAAAGAGAAGAATTCAATGTTTTCAAAAAGGGCTTTTGTAAAATGGTTTCGAAAGCTATGTTTTGGCCTTTCGGCCTAAGGTTATAATGTAAAGTAGTTCACTTATATTGAAAGGGGTACTTTCAATGGTTTTAAAAGGTTGTATAAAATTTTTAAACAAAGGTTTCGAATGAATTGCTTTTGGCAATATAGCCGAAGTATTTTAAGTTTAATAGGTTTTTAACTTATTTTGGAGGGATGGGGAATCCTTAATGTATTTCATCAACATTATTTTGAGTAAAGTAAAAATAACATGACAAATAGCTTTGAGTATAACAAAGAGTATATATTTTTTGTATATGTATGATTTAAAGGTTTAAATCATTTTGAAAAGGTTTTCAAGGAAAATTTAAAATTTTAGTTAACCTTAAGAAAATGACTCGGATATAGAAGACCGGATGGGACTGGTGTAGGATCACGCCCTATACATTAGCTTTAGCACCAAGCTAATTTTAGTCCAAAATTCTAGTGTGTAGTGCTTAGTCACAGGTAGACTTAAATGATGGTTACACACAGAAAGGAATATATGTACAAAGGAGAAAAAGGTTATTGGTGAGCCCGCAAAACCATTAGGATCAGGAGACCCTAAGAGATGTAAGTTTGGGACATACCATTCAGAAGACTTATCTAACAGCCGGAGTTAGCCAAAAGCTAGTAGTCAGCCAGACAAAACTACATTTATTTCGGACTGCTAGTCCAGTAAATTACCTGTTTTTAGCATAAAGAATATTGCTATTTTGATATAAACAGTTTGATTAATCAGTTTGGTTGCAGGATTATGCTTTGCAAAAGATATGTTTTGAAAGAGATATTAGTGAGGGGAAACCCATTCCGCTAAGCGGCGTGGTCTCACTCAATATCATATATAACCGAGATGTATAGTATTATTCACACCAGGCTTTTTGTTTGACTCGAAGTTTATGTTTTCCCCTTAAACTCTCGGGTGCTCAAAAATTGATTTGAGTAGACTGAGGGTTGAAGATTTTCAGGTTTTAGTAGGTTGGCGAATAAAGCTTCTGGAGACGAGCATGTGGCTGACGGATAACTATTTAGGAGTCACTGTTTTATTTGTTTGATTCCATTGTATTGTATTAAGTTAGTTATGACTATATAGTACTCTGGTCAACCAAGGGGCATCTTCATAGGTCGCTCTTGGCGTATTTATATAATAATTATATTTTATCTTTACCTGGGAAACGATTATGAGATTATGTAACTTGGATATGAAAATTTGTTTTGAAATGTAATGAAAAATATTGTTTTTGAAATCTGTGATTTTATTTCATATTCAAGTGCTTCTGATATTATGGATACCATTAACATTACCTTATTTGGTCACCGAAAGTTAATACTATGGATGACTGCAGCATCTGTAGCGCTTAGCTTCGGGCCTCTAGATAGGGGATGTTACGTTATTTATTTATTTAATTTTTTCCTATTATGTCATCCTTATCTCTTTATGATTACCATAATAATCTCTTTACTTTGTCCATTTATATCCTTATTAAATTCTTATAACTGCATATTTATTATCTTATTAACTTTTGGAGTTACAATTTTTTCTTTCTACATATCCTAAGATAGTATTATATGTTGAAGTAAAGATTTGCCTAGTGTTTTTGCGTACGTTTAAAACAAGTGTGTGATATATATATATATATATATATATATATATATATATATATATAGTAGGATTTTTGAGAAACAATTTCAAAAATAACTAGTACGCCTCTAATATGTACATCTATCCCCGTTGATCTGGTAACCTAGGCTCTGATACCAAATGCAACAACCCGTCCTGAAACAGACCTAAATTTTGACCTAGAAAAGGCCATGGAAACTTAGACCCATTCTAATGTTGGTGTTGGTTGATCAAAAGAACAATACAAAGCTACTTATCTACACATTCATATCTCACAACGGAAGGATAAAATATAATAATAACAATAGTACCCATTTTATTATAAATTCAAAATGCTATAAAAACCGTAACACAAAAACCAATAATAACCGTTACATATCCATGGCATATCATATTTAATATACAACAGTTTCCAATGGATAGATATGAAAATAACATGAATAGATAAATAGATAAACTGCTACAAGCACTCTCCACGCCTTTGCTTTCAACATCATCATCTTTCCTAACTTGTGTTGCAATGAGGAGGGAGTCAAAACAACATATGTCTGGTGAGTAAAAATCTTGAGCCTTACTATGGTAGTACTTGGGCGGTATAATTTAAATAGTAATATGTCTTTCGCATTTTATCTACATCCTAAGTCTTTTCAAATATAAGTCAAAAAAGCTTTCCAAATATAAGCCCATAGCCATCTTGCTTTTAACTCAATAACCCATATCTATCATTAATAACGTCCTATCAATGTAAAAGGTAGTACCCAAGTCACTTAATACCATTTAATGGGTACTAGGAAAACTCTCACCATTTAATACCTCTTTTAAAGTTGGTCCCCATTCTTTACTACCTATCCCAAGGCGGACTCCTCTCTAGTAATTATCTAGCTGACATTACATTAATATCTTCAGCCACTTAATACTTCATATCGAAGCAGGCCCTTTCCCAAGATATCCTCTACCGTGCCTAACCCATAACCCCGACCATTTACTACTTCCTACATAGGGAAGAGGCGGGCCTATACACAACCACTTAATACCTTCAATCCCTGAAGAAAGTCCTTCGTATTATGACCCATACCCTACAGTGACGTTTCATATTATTCCGACTACTTGCAGGTACTGGTAGCCAGATTATCTGGGCAGATTTACCCTACAGAATTTGGGACTAACCTCGCATCATCTGTAGTTACTTATTATAAGCGATGTCTCATATCAGTTCCAAAGTCACAATGCTGGTAGCCAGATTAGCTAGGCAGACTTCCATTTGCTTTTGATTGACCTTGCATCCCTATAACTTAGTCATAATCTATAACACTCTCCTTATATATTATCACACATCTCACCGCATTCCATATCAAGGCCTTATAAGAAAACTCTTATTTTGCCTTTATAATTAACTTCTTTCCTAAGGGGGATTTAATAAGAATTAATACCCATTAACTACGCAATTAATACGTTATAATTATACATTATTTATGCAAATATATAAATATATAGGCCTAGGAATTTCTAAGTGTGCGAAGTTTACGCTCTAAACTAATGTTTAAATGTAAACTTTTTCGAAATAATACAACTCTTATTTCCATATCATTAATATACTATAAATCCAATATCCAAAAACCTAATCAATAGACTTGTATACAAATAAAATTCAAACTCAACCCATTATATTAAAATAATGGAATAAATCAATAAACCTACAATTTCAATTCTTTTTTATGCTCTATTCAACTTCTTTTTACGTCAAATTAGAAAAAGGAATTTGTATTAAAATTTTGGAAATAAGCGGTGCAAACTACGAATAAGAATTCGTACCTTACACACCATTTCCTAATCCAGACCCTTAATCAAATCCACAGAAAAAGAAAACAAAGTAGAAATACTAAATTGGAAATCTACACAATTCCCATGATTTTGAAATAAACAATTGAGATTCCAACCTAGAATTGACATTTCTCTTTGGGAGAATTTTAGGGATTTTTAATATGATGTTTTCGTGAACCAAAACTCCTTAAGGCATAATTCAAATCCAAATTACACCAATCAATTACTAAGATATAAAGACTCAAATTTTCATTCATTGTAGGTCCTTAGCTTTGCCTTCTTTTGGATTTGACACACCTTCAATGATCTCTTGCAGATCTCTTCTTTTTTATATATACAGAAATTTGGATTTGTATGTACGTTAGATTCAGAAAATTAGAGGTTTGGAAGAGAATAGGTTTAGAAAAATAAATAATAAATAAAAATATAGGATTTCTTACCTAAAACCTTAAAGAAGTTTTTTGAATCTTGGAAGTGATGAGCTGACAGAGCCATGCTAGGATCTCAAAATAATTCATGAATAAAAGTGAGGGGCTAGAATTTATTTATAGTGGTTGAAATGCATCAGAACCATCACATTTAAGTCGGTTTCAAATAATAAAAATTCGCACATTCATTGTTGTAGAAAATACTAGTTGCCACAACTTTCACCAATCGACCGTCACTTCCCACCGGTCAAACGCTATCGGTTGACCGGTCCTAGAGGAGCAGTTGATTGGTCCTTCTATTTCAAAAAGAATTTTTATTAGTTGTTGTTTTTAATCATTTTTTTCTTAATTACTTTTTAATGTTAACGTTAATTTTAATGATTACTTAACCCTCAAGTCTACTTTCAAATTTCAAATTTCAAATTTATGGATTATTTGAATTCGAATCTCGTTCAAATTATTTTGTATCCAAAAACTTCAAACATCCATAGTTTTTCCGTTTGAGCTCCGTTTTCAACATATTATTTATCGAAATTGATCAGAATTTCACCATTAACAAAACGGTATAACTTTCATGGTCAAATTATGACTTTTTCAAAGTTTCCATTTTAACCTTATCTTATTTAATTAATTTATCTAATTTATTTATTATAAATTTTTATGGGGTGTTAAAATTTTAGACTATGATATCTTTGCTGGTCCATCCCAAACTCCTTTGGGGTGGCCCAACAAGATCCCGTATGAATTCAACAATTTTGATCATGCTCCAACTGAATGAAAGAATTGCTATTGATCATTCGAGACATATTTCATAAGCATAACATGATTCATAATCATGTAAAAGGAAGACATTCGTCACACTTGATGTAATATATATCTTAGTGGTTTATTGTGTAGTCTAAAATTTCCTATTAACACTTAAAATTTTGATGCTTATATAATATCTTTAGCTAACATACCACATAGTCCAGAATACGAAGACTATCAAGACATACCATCACGGTTTTATTTCATATCAAATATTCAAGATATTCATATACAAAAAAATCGTGTTTACTTTCGATCAAATCGAAAATATTTTGTCATTACTATAGTAACATCGACAATGCAAAGTTCTATCACATTTTACAATAGGTTTTCTATCTCATTTATTTTAACTAATTTGCAATCGAGATTTCATTTCCAATACCCAAAGAAATAGAATTCATAAAAGACAATCTTTTATAAGGTTATATTTGAACTTGAAATTGTATTTCATGTTCCTTCCTTAAGCATCTTCTAATATGTAGCATAACTCCAATTTTGGTGTCTCTTCATGAGTATAAGGCGATGTTCACTATCCCTTGATTATAATAGTACCATCATTACAACTATCACTCTAAACTGCATTTTCTTTCCCCAAAGGTCAGGCCTCTAGAAGAAAACTCAACTATGAGATCTTGCCATGATTCTATTACTCAATTGCTTTTGTTCACCCTTAACAAAATAAGGTGATCGATCTTGCAATCAATTAGTTGGATCAATTCGACATCTCAATTAATTGGACCTATCTCTATTTCTAGGTTTGAAATTAGTTCCAATTCAACAAGCGTCATGATACACGTAATCATATTAGGTATATGATCTTAATATGTTCTACTACGTTTTACTTGCTTTATTTAAATGAAATTGTTCTAATTTTGTACATTATGAAATCATATTGTTCACTATACAACTATTGTATAAGATGAAAAATATGGATCGATTATCCGTACTATCGTATTGTCTATAGAGATCATACTCATATACATAATAAGTTATATTAAGCCGATTAAACTTAAAAGTACCTAGATTCTAGACTTTAAATGATGGTTCACTTGGCGTATCATCATCGGCTTTGAAGTGACAACATGCCTATGATTAATTTTAGATGAATATACATTTCTTTATCAATCTTTAATTTAGTTCATCATGTATACTTCAATGAATAAACAATTTATTAACTATATTAATGCAACTTTATCTTAAAATAGATTTTATAAAATTACATATGTTCTTATATTTTTTGATTGATTATTATATTTTTTCAAATAAAGTTCCCATCATATTTTATCCAACTCCCCAAACACTATGAGAGGTATGGAACATTTCAATTTCTCTAATTGGTGTTAGTACCCACATATCATGTGGCATTCGACCTAGACTATGCTCAACAAATCATACCCTAATAAGTGGTGAATAAAATTTATTAGTTATATTATATATAACTCCCAACCGGTTTTATTTGCCCTAATCCCTTAATGACCCATAGTTTGCCCAACAAATCATATATGCATTAGTCACTCTAACCCATCATTTCGTGATAACATTGGGATAATTTACTTACATCTTGAGTTTGCTTAACAAATGTAAGAAATGTACCTATCCATCTATAGACATACTAAGTTGTACTACACATATAATATCGGCTTGAGTTTGCTCGATAACTAATATATATGTAGTCAATCTACTCAATATGTAAATGACAGAGGCCAACATTATTAAATTTCACAAATTTAATTATTAAGATTGATATAAGTTTAAAAGCTTAGGTATATTCCTGAAGAATACCCAAAGTGATACAACCGTCTAAAATATTAGATATCATTTTATATGTACATCATGTATGTATTTATCTCAAAAATCTATATTGGGTTTATTTTTCAGCCACATATACACATTACTTATATATGTACATATAAAATTAATTAATTTATAACTTTTATAATTTTAATTCATTCTTATATTACATATATAAGTTAACATGTATTTGAATTAACTAATTAATATAATTAGTTAATTAATTTGTAATTTGTAATTTGTAATTTCATAAATCTTAAATATTAAAGCAAAATAATTTTGAATTACTATATAATTATGACAATATATATATATATATATGTATGTATGTGTATGTATGTATGTATGTATAACTATGTGCGTGCATGTGTGTGTGTATACATTATAACATTTATAATATACATGTGTGTGTACATGCGCGTGTATTTTAAACTTGTGCAACATTATAACATTTATAATCTATGTATATATGCATATATGTTTATATTGTGAAACACTTCAGTTCAGTTAAATTTCATAAATTTAAATATAACTCAAAACAATTTTGAGCTGTTATATATTTATAACTATTATAATTATATGTTTTAACTATACACATACATAAATTATAACCATTACAATTATATATATATAATTGTAACAATTACAATTATATAAATTTAAACATTTTAATTTCTTTTATAAACTTTATAAAATCTTCATAATTTAAATTCAACTCTTTCAATTCAAATTATACATTGTAATAATTCAAATAAGATATTAAATTAGTTTCAAGGCCCAAAATACTTTCAGGTTTTACACTTGGGCTAACCTTGAAAACCTAACACCAAGTGAGCCAGACTAGAGTCAAGAAGGGGAGTACTGGTTACTCCAAACTCAAGCCCAAACACTCTTTTCTAGATACACTTATATAGAATAGCCTAGAAGTTAGCCTAAATGTTGACTAATTATTAATATAAACCGTACTGGGCTCTGATACCAATGTTGGATCGGGTTCATTGGCATTAGCTAAATTGAATAGATTTAAAACAATTCCCTTAACAATCATTGTTGGGTTCATATAAATAAGTTAATATTATACTAAATCGAATTTTTTTCATTTTAATTGAAGTATAAATGTACACAGATGCGTATCACATATGCATTGATGTAATAAGCCGATGTATATATACAAGAGCAAAAATAATAACACACGTGTATAAAGTATGTATATGTATGTATAGGTATCGAGATTTATGACTATATATATATGCATATAAGGTCTTTCATATACATATGGGTGTCGTATATATACATATAATTATATACATATGTGTATGTACATTAATATATATGCATATGGCTTTGTATGCACATGTATATTATATCATATGTATATAATATATACACACATGTATATATCTATATTATTTAAGATATATATATATATTAAATATAAATTTAAAATCCTTAGTTTATATTACATACATATTATACACACACACACACATACACACACATAAGTAAACGTTTTATAAATAGTATAAACGCATGAAAATATAATTTAATAGTTTAATGTATTTTATAATAAAGTCAAAATATACATATATATAATAAAAGACTAATATTAAAATGTGTGTATATGTATGTGTATCTTACATGTTTGTAATAAAATATACAACTTGATTAATTATTGTATATATTTATAATTTGAAATTCATTTATCGAAATAAAATTTTACTTGAGAATCATAAATAATTCTAAATATACATAACAGCATTTTAAATCATGTTATATTAAAATATACTTCGCAACATACTCACACACATACATACACACACACACACATATATATATATATATATTTGTCTGTATGTGTGTATGTATGGATCGAGTTCAAAATAGTTTTTTTCAAGCCGAAAATATCAAACATGTATATATTTAATTAATATTTGTATTTTTTGAATAAGTTCTATATATATATATATATAAATAACCTCTTATATAGTATTATATACTATATAAAAAAATACTATAACATATAACCATATGTAATATATGTTTTTTTAATTCTAACATTTAATCATACATTTATACAAATAAATAATTATCAAATTTATACATTTAATATAAATTTGTGCTGTTATACAGCACATTAATGACCAAAATAAGTATGATTACAAGTAAAAGAATTTTATTAGATCTAAATAAAATTATTACCTTTTGATTTGCTAATTGATCATGCCTTGGTCTAATAGTCACTTCTTCGAAATTCTTAATTTTGGAAACTGGTGTTTGCAAAACTCTAGTTGATTCATTATTGAGGCTTACAGAATCAAGAGCAACGTTTTGGCAGTGAATTGGATTTCCTATGCCATTATGATGGAGAGGAAGAGATCTATTTAGGCACTTTAGGTCATGGATAAATATATCACTTTCCATTATGCTTTCTAATCAATAATCGATTCCCAATCAATAAAATCTTTTGTCCTCCTTTCCCTTAAGTATGGCTAGCCATATATGTAAATAATTAAAACATTTGTGATTTTTTACTTGATATTAAATCATTATTTGATATTAGTATTGGCTTTCTAAATTAAATAAATACATATATAACTGTCACCAATATATATATATATATATATATAATATGTATCTATATTTAATTAATTACTAAAGGGTACCTAAATTTCAAAGCACTCGCCGTGGTTAATATAATGTTTATATAAATTAATTTAATTAATTCATAACACTTATAAACTAATTAAATTAGGTTTTACTTTACAGACTACTCAAAAACGGTTGTACGATGCATATGTGTTAATTTGGTTAGTGGTTAATATCGAATATTTGGAATATTAAGGTTAACATGTTTTACCTTAGATGATAGTGTGACATTATTGCCAATTTTATTGCTTACAAATTTTCAAGGAAAAGTCATAATTTAAATCTTTTAAGCAACACACTTAAGCAATGAAGTTATACTCACATTCCCTTCGTCGACACTATATTGACATCTAGAGCTTGGTCATGGTCAAAACTCTAATAGTATCCATATACAACTATATAGTCTAACTCCAAAGTCCTTAGTTCAATAATAATATTTATTAATAACTAATGTACTCTAGTCAAAGATTTTGACTTTGAATTGAGTATGGTTGATCATGACACCAACTCCTTATAATAGAGGAGACAAATCCATTTTTGATATTTGTTTCACTTCCAACGCTTCAATTTAGACCTAATTATAGTTGTATCATGAATGATATGCCATAAAATAACTATAATCAAAGTGGACTCTCCATATTTAAGTTTCATGGCATTATCAAGTCAAAAGAATGTCGTATGCCATTAGATTGGGATTTCTTATTTGACCTAGTTATAATCAACCAATTGAAAACTCTTAGTTGAGTCATTCTATAGTTATCCAATAACTACATGTACATAATACCTTGGCACCCTTAGCAGTTATGAGTAATGTACTGCCTATTATTTGGAGAGCATTTTATACATTGGTCCTAACGAATGTATTGATATCTATTTTCTTGAAACATCTTAACCAGAAATCATTTAAAACAAATATTAATTAGTTTACGATTTAATACCCATGGTTACAACATTGTTGCTAATCATATAATATTTATTTAAGGATTTCTAGTTATATATGTTCAATAATTTTAGTCATTAGTTATCCACATATAACAACATATATAATAGGTACAAAACTAGAAGCATACTTCATTTTGAACAGGATTGATTCCAATGTTAGGTTATGTAATAAATTACATGATTGTCCCTAGGATATACCTCCTAAACCTTTCATTACGACCTTTGGTTAAGAAAGAAGAAGAAGATGAATACATATAAAGATAGATAAATGAACAATTAGTCAAAAACTATATGTAGATGGTTAAGGAGAACGTATGATATTAAAAGTAATGTGGTTATACTCAGTTAATGGGATGATAAACTACAATTATATGAATACCCATCATAATGTAATGATAAAGGAAGATCGGGGAAGAAAGTATATGTAATAAAGGTAAGACTATAATTATAATAACACAAGTTGGGTAAGATGGTAAAATGATAAAAATTGATAGTGTAACCATACAAAGTTTCATAATTCACTCATATAATGTATAGTAAGGTATATATATTGTTCCAATGAAATGCACATGAATCCTTAATGCTATCCAGGTTTTTGATTAAGTAGATCTTCGTTGGAATCAGAGCGTCAAGACGAAGATGAAACGGTTCGCGGACTTAGGAGCATGCTTATAAAAGCAATAGGAATGTACTCAAGTAGTTTCAGAAGGATTAGAGAAAAAGAACCACTCTGTACCGAGCCCTACCACTTAGTACCGACCGCTTTTAGTCGCACATGGACCTCCAAAACTCTTTTACTAGGAGCTTTGGCTCGAGTGATTGTCATGAAGTACATTTCCCGAGGAATAGATGAACAACTCTAAGGATTTCTAGAAGAAAGCAAAGAAAGCAGACAAGAAATACCAGAACCCTTTAGAGACAACACAATCTTCAAGGAAAAGTGCACAGAGCACACTAGATTAGAGATAGAAGACCAAATGGAAGAAGGAGGGGAGGTTTTCCCCATAAAAACCAATCGCTGCAGAGTGGTACCACTTGGTATTGAGTGGTTTTTATTGGGGTTTGGGCCTTTATTCTCACTTTTGCATATTTGGACTTGGATTTGGACATGATACTTCATAGGCCCCCAATTCTGCTAGATGATTTCCTTATGAATACAGACCCTCAAGCAACTGGAGGAAGGACTTTTCTAATTTTTTGGATGATCATCTTCTTCATCTTTTATCTCTCTTCCATTAAAATCATAAAGGAAGCTACCATTTGTTATTCTAGGTTTTAGATCGATAAAAACCTTGTATTAGTGACTCTAAATCTCTCCCAAATCTATAATCAATAAAATCTATAATGGATGTAGGCCAGAGATTACCCAACCACTTTAAAAATCTTATTGTTCTTACTATTTTTCATATACTTTTTGCTACATCTCTATTATTCTACAGGCCTTTGGGAGTTGGTCCATTTTTGGCATTAATGTTTTAGTGTTTTCAGTAAGAAATTAATTCTCAGGATTAGATCTAGCTGGCTATCTTGGGATTTGAGAGATCTAGTGGTTAGATCTAAAAGATTTGCTTCAAGGAATCAATGACACCTAGGAAACCTAAAAGATCAACTAGGATAGTTGTTGTTATAGAAGGAGCAGTATCTGTTGGTAATGAAGGAAATTCCCCTCAAATTGAAGTCAATAACGAGCAGGGAATACCAAGATCATTTGCTCAATAGGAGATCGTTACTAGGATTGCGCTTAACAAGATAATGCAACAGCTGAATCAGAAGTTGGTCGACAGTCAGTAACCTTTGTTGGAAAAGATGGATGCTAGCATGACACTGCTGATCCAACAACCACAGAGACCAAGGAGGAGCATGAGGAAAGTTTCACCCACCGGATCTGAGGAAGAGAACTCATTATTTCTAGTCAAAATAGGCGAAATAGTAAGTAAAAACAAAGGAAAGGAGTTGTTGGCGGAAGCTGGATCCAACCAGGCTGGATGATCTATGGGATTTTTGAAGGACTGGAGGGATAGGAAGCTCAGGTTGTGGAATTATCTGATTCGGAGGACGATATGTAGCATGATGGTGATGATTATGAGCAGGATGTTGGGGTTAATGGTGCTAGAGTTTAAATAGCTACAACGGAACCAACTGGGAGTCAAACAGGGACTAAAGGAGTGGTTTTCCTAAAGGCTGGAGAACCTAGACGTTAAAGGGCAAACCAAGATCGTTTGCAGAGCCAGACACTCAGCGTAGCCCATGATAGTTAACCTTCAGAGTATCGTGCCAGCAAGGAATATATAGCAGATATAGTTAAACGGTTGGTTGAGGAAAGCAAAGGTAGAAAGAACGAGGATTGGGGTTCCGCCCCAAGCAGAACCCCGTTAATGGAAAACATTCTGAGGAAGTATATCTCAAGAAGTTTACAATGCCGACAATGCTATCGTATAATGAGAATACTAATCCAAGGCAGCAATTACTAAAGTATGAATGTCATAGGAATGGTGCCAGTGCGATGGATGTTGTTTGGTGTTGGTTTTTTCCTACTTTCTTGAAAGGGTTACATTATTATGGTTTATTAGGCACACGTCGAGATCCATATTGACTTTCGATGAGTTGGCTTGGAAATTTATGGAGCAAATTCGACTTCATGCCGCTCGACCTAAGGACGTGATGTTCTTGTTGAGCCTTTCTCAAGGACCTAAGAATTCGCTAGAGGGGTTCTTGAATCAGTTTGACATTGATGTTACGGTGGTGAGAAATCTAAAGGAAGACTTGGTATTTATGGCTTTGCTGTAGGGCATACATCTAGACCTGCATTTTGGAAAATGGTTGAAGATGAAACAACCAAAGACTATAAAGGAATTCCACTGGAAGGGCAATCAATTCTTGCATTTGGAGGAAGCAAGTCAAGCGACTAAGAAGTTTATGGCGGACAATTGATGGAAGTAATACCAAGTAATATGGTGATGAAGTAGGTAGATGAGAGCTCTGGGAATGCAGTAGTTAATGTTGGAAATTTGAATAATTAGAAGAAACGGAATCAACGCTTTGGCGGTAAGCAGAATGAAAACAAGAGCGCTCGATTCGACAAATATACACCTTTGAACGATACATTGGAGAACATATACCTTGCCTTGTAGGGAACGGAACAGTATAAAAGGCCTCCACTTAGGAAGGAGGCTACTGAAGAGAAAAGGCACTCAGGAAATTTCAGCCATTTCCATGAAACTCATAGACATAACATGAGTGAGTGTCGACATTTGAGGGATGTCATCAAGGAACTGATAAGGAAAAAAAGTCTCAACAATACATGAGAGAACCATAGGATGGTAGTCAAGCTACAAAACCACAAGGGACGCTTGCCCAAAGGAATCAGCCTAGACCAAGTAGAGAAGGGCCTATGCAAAACAATGGAAAGTTGATAATTAATACCATAACTAGAGGACCTCATCCAGCGGAGAAGAGCTGGAAGGAAATGGAACGGTACACGAGCTTGCTAAAGCACATATCGTTGAAAGATTGCTTTGCCATTGAAAAATGGGCTCCAACTAAGTAGCAAAGGATGATAATGGATGATGTTGTGTTCAGAAATAGAGATGTTGATGGAGTCAAAGCGCCAACTTTCGATTCCATAGTGATAACGGTATGTATTGGACCAAAAATAGTGCATAAAATCTTGGTGGATACTAGAAGTTTTGTGAACATTCTATTTAGAAGAACATTTGATAAAATGAAGATTAGCATGAAGGAGGTCGTGGCTTGCAAAACCAAGGTCCAAGGATTTACTGATGTAGCGAAATAACCGATCAGGACGACCGATCTACCTAAGGAACGATAGCCCAGATACAATTTTATTATTATTATGGATGAATATTCGGCATATAATGCCCTTTTAGGACGTCTGACACTTGCTAATTTTAGGATAGCACCGGTTCCTTGGTGTCTTATGATGATCCCTATGGAAAATGGGGTTTGATCGGTAAGAGAAGACCATAGCACAGGAAAGGAATGTTATGTTACAGAGCTGAGGGAAACAAAGCAATGGAAGAAAGGTAAGAATGTGGAGAGGACTCTTCGCATTTAAGAATTGCAAGCATAGCAATTAAAGCTCGAAACCTGGCTCGATAACCACAGCAGATTAGATAAGTCTATGGATCCCAGGAATAAATCATAGGAAGGGCGAGCAGTGCCAATTGAGCTTACAATGAATGTTCCAATCGATAAGGACGATCCAACATGGGTTCTAAAGATTGGATCTTAGCTTAGCATTAACTTAAGGAAGGAATTAGTTAGTTTCCTCCTAGGGAATTTGGACGTGTTTGCTTAAACGCATTCGGATATGTGTGGGATATCGTCGGAGATAGCGTGCCACGCACTGAACATGGATCCAAAGTTTACATCGGTAAAGTAGAAAAGGCACAACCTAGATCCAGAGCGGTCCACTACATTAAGGAAAGAAGTGGATAAGTTGATGGCAAACAGATTTATCCGTAACACACTTTATACCCTGAATGGATATCCAACCCCGTGTTGGTTAAGAAATCAAACGGAAAATGACGGACATATATCAACTGTTCGAATTTGAATAAGGCATGGCTAAAGGACAGTTTTTCTCTGCCCAAGATTAACCGATGGTAGATGAGACCGTAGTGCATGAGTTACTCTCATTCATGGATGCTTATTTAGGTTATAACCAAATCCCGATGCATATACCGAATCAGAAGAATACCAATTTTATAATGGACTTTTCTATTTACTGCGGCTGGTGGCTGTTCCCATTCTGTCACCCCAGTTCGATTTCTAACATACCGTTGTAACTGGTTATCACTGATATGTTCCTCTATCAGATCCCACAGATGCCTACAGTCATTCATATTATGCCCATTTAGCTCATGGAATAGGCGGTATTTTCCTGACTTTCTTTCATTGTCTTTAGGCTCTCTCCTTGACGGCCTCCGAAGGAGATTTGTCCCCTAGTATCTAGATAAATCCGCTCCGATGTCTCATTTAAATCAATGTAAGAAAGTGAATCTTAGTTCTCTCTTTTGTCGCTTTGATCCTTCAAAGCTATCGTCTACCTTTCGCTTTCCTTTATCCTTATTAGATCACGTTTCGGACGTTCCTCCGCCATCCACACCATTAACCTCTTCTTTGTTGCTTCAGCATCCTTCTACCGCAGAAACCTTTCAGCCTCATGATAAAATTCCATGAGATCCATCAGTGGATCTCATTCCAAAGAAATTTTAAAATCAGTATTTGTTGCTATTCCTAAAACTGCTGCCATAAAAACTATTGAAGGATTGGGTTATCGATCGCAGCTACTGCCGCATTAAATCTTGTCACAAAACTCCCGAGGGTCTCTTTAGCCCTCTACTTCATGCTTGCCAACATTATCACATTCTTAGTTCGTGAGATATGGACCCTAAATTGCTTCAAAAATCTATTCACCTACTCGGCCCATATACTAATGGAACCGTTTTTCAGCTACCTAAACCACTGTGCTGCCAAACCTGTAAGATATAAAGGGAAACACCATCCCACGACTTCCTCAGATGCCCCCAGCACCTCCATGTGCTGAATGTACTTCATTAGATGAACTGTGGGGTCTAACATCCCCTCATATGTCTCCAATGTTGGTAATTTGAATTTTGGTGGGTTCCTTACATATCGAATGTTTGGAATAAACAGACTTCTATTTACATCTTCTATGCTCTGATTAAGCAATCCACCCCTTATAACTCGTCTCACCATCTTTACAAACCTATTGTTGTCATCCAAAGGAACTCTCAAGTTTGCATTTCTAGCCTGCCCCCCAACTATGCAAGGGAATTCCGGTACGTACTCCTCCGGTCATGCTTCTGCATTCTGATTCACATTTAGACGCTCCGCTTCTACTCCAAGCAGTATATCATCCTTCCTAGGGAAGGACGACCCATGCCTTTGATTCCTTGGGAGTCGGTACCGACTTCTATTAGGGGATCAATACTGATCCCTAAGTTTGGCTCGGGGTTTGGCTCGGGGTTTGCCCCGGGCTGTTCCGCCCCCTTTCTAGCTATCTATGCTCCAGCTTTCGGTCTCTAATTCTGTGTTTCTGCAACTCCAGCTGTTCCTGCTTATCCCATCCTTCTAAATAAGTTGTCCATCATCTCTTCCTGTCTTGCATCATCCTTACCTATAGTCCATTCATTATAGTTTCCATCTCCTCCCTAGTTATGTAGATTGATGAGGGTGAGATCTTAAGGACGCCTCCTGGCAGCCCTTTGTTGATTTCCAGCAGTCATAGTCTTCCTAGTTGATTGTCTAACCATCTTTAATATGCAAGTTCTTAGATCAGCAAGTTCAAGTACCCCTTTCCTAGTATGTCAAAATGTTTGAACCAAAAATGGCCCAGACACCCAAATGAATGTAGTAGAGAATGAAAGTGAAGAAAGTAAAGTAAAACATGTAAGAAAAGAACACACAAAGTTTTATAGTGGTTCGGCAAATTCTGGCTTGTAACAATTTTATTGCTTATTCTGACTTGGGGACTTAAGTTCTTAGGACTCGATACAACTTCCACACTTAGATTTTCAGAGTTACAAGAATATAGAGTAAAGAAAAGTTAGAGCCAAAAAGATCCTAAAAAATGAACTATGCCTTCCTATTTATAGAGGTAGGGAGCCTAAAATCTCGCACTAGATATCTTCTACCTATTATCCATGATTTAGACCAGTTCTCTATAAAAAGTATGTGCCACGTCATCAGTAACCATGATCGTCGGTTGGGAGTCGTCATTTGGGAGTCATCATTTAGGAGTCATCATTTTAGAAGTCGTCATTTGGGAGTCGTCATTTTAGGAGTCGTATTGAAAAAATAAAACAACCCTAGAAATAGGCTTTTGGCATTGAGTTAGGCATGTAGGCAGGAGATGGGGGTCCACCCAAGCTGTATTTGGGAGTCGGTACCAATCCCTAGGTAGGAGTCAGTACCGATTCCCAACTTGGGGAATCCCATTGTCGTGTTGTCTTGGTTTGGGTTGTTTTGGATTTTGGTGAACACGACAATGGGATTCCCCAAGCCTACTGTAGGGGTCAAATTGACAAGGATGTTTTATATTTGGGTTGATTTGGGTTGTCGTGTTGTCTTGATAGAGGTAGGAGTCAGTACCGATGAGTTTGACCTGAAGATTTTCATGTACTGAGTTTCCCTTCGCCTGCTTGGAGTCAAACTCGAGATTTTTGTGTTTTGGACCTAGGTCCTAACATGAGTTCGCTTGCTTGGAGTCAGACCTGAGTTTTCCATGTATCCGACTCGAGTTTTTGTGAATCGGTACCAATCACCAAAGTGGGGGTCGGTACCGACTCCTGACTTAGCGTTTTGCATGGATTGGTCTGAGCTGCGCTTGGAGTTTTTTCAAGACCGTCCTGCTTTGAGTCAAGCCTGAAGATATTGTGGATTTGCTTTGAGTCGACCCTTCCAAAAAATTAAACATTTAAATTTTCAAAATTTTTGCTTATTTTTTTATATTTATTTTTTCTTGTCTTTTTATGGCATTCCCAAGCTCATTGGATCATTTATTCGTCGTTTGCTAATCCGATTTGACCTTTTAAGTCTGTTCAAATACTGCCTGGTCAAAAGGCGGGATAACAGTAGGCTTTACAACAGGCTTCGAGGTCACCATCCTTAAAACATCCTCGTCAATTTGAATCTCTCGAAACTCATCGGTCCCTTCTTCATCCAGAGCTTGGACTTTCTGTGCACCGAGATCGGGAGTACTACCGACCAAAATGCTTGAAGTTGCTCCAAAGACAATCACAACCATTGAATCGATCATTATTGCAATTGTCGCAGGTTAGGAGCTTTCTTTGGGAAGAGTTTGAGTCGCAGGTTGACCTGCAATTTGAGATAGATGAATTGAGGGATTAGCGACGTCGACCTGTGTCATGTGTACCTTCTCAAATACGGGTGAGGTCAATGGTATACCTCTACCAGATAGAGATTCCATATGGGCGGGCGTACCACTTGAATTTCCCTCCGAGATTGGAAATAGAATGCTGGACTTGAGAAGTTGCGACGCATCTAGATCATATACAAAGTCTGTTGAACTAACAGAAGCAGCTAGAGGCTCGGGAGCAAGACTTGTCATGACATTCTAAGGAGTGGTGCCAGAGCCTTTAGCTCGATCTCTTCGAACTATATCAGCCAATTCTAGATGCAAGAGTTTGCCTGATCTGAGCGCATCGATCTCCTCTACACTTAAAATCTCATTCTTTAGCTTTACCAAGTCTATTTCATCTCCTTCAGAGTGTTCGTGCTCATTGCGCATGATTTTCTCCCATGTTATTGCCAAGGTGTAAGGATGAGCTTTACCGAGTCATGCTAAGTCTCGGAATTTAAGGTCATTAGCATTACAGTTGATGATGAGTGGATCGAAACTGTCCTTAATTCAAATTTCCATGGAAGCCACCAACTTGTCCAATCTTTTCGCCTTGTGTAAGCGCCATCTCTTTCCTTACATTCATTGTCTCTCTCATTGTGAGCACCGAGTCTTCGCAGTAAGTTTGAGCAGTCTGAAGAGCCTCATCTTTCTCTTTCCTCTCACCTTCAAGTTGTGCTTTAAGCGCTCTTACTTCCTTCGCCAAATCATGATTCTTGCGGTAAATAGACTCCACTTAGATAATGTAATTTTTTTTCTTTCTTGCTTGATTGTAGACTTTAAATCCCTGACCTTTTGATCAGCATCCTCTTTGGCCTTCTCTAATCAACAGCTTCTTTGTCGAGATGAGCGGAGATCTCATCATTATCATTCGCTATGAGTTTCATTCCCACGATCTCGGCCTTCAGGTTCTCGGAGTATTTTGAAATTACTTCGGCTAACCTCCTCCAAGTGAAGTACTGGTCATACACAACCCTAACATATGTTACCATCTGACCCTTGACTTCATAAGGGATGTCCTTTAGATTGGGAACAAATTTGCAGGCTTTGAAGTTAATCTTCGGAAAATGACATTGTAATTTGACAATCTGATAATTTGGAGCGATCATCCGTTCCTCTTCAATGAAAACTCCTCAATCGGCTTCTCGATAGGTGCTTTATCGTGTTTTCATCCAGAAGAATTAGATGCAGTAGATTTTTGATGGACATTGAGAACGCTAGGAAGTGTGGGACGGTGCTGGCTGCTTGGTGGAGAGAGAAGCATGAGATGTGTCATTGCATGGACGATCATCTTGACATCTAAAATGCCTCTCTGAACCCATGGATGAGGTGATATGGATCTAGAACGATGCTTAGATGATGAATCATGTGGTATATAGTCTTTCTCTCTGCCCCCACGACCACAGCTTGAATGCTAGATGGAATCAGATTCATGACTGGGCTTGTGAAGTCTCGCAGTTGGTTTGCGCCTCGATTGATATCCTATCTGATCCTAGAAATCCTCGTATAGTCCATGTCGCTCCATGGAACCTGCAAGTAAAACAAAGGTTAATCAACTTTGACAAGACAAGAGCACTACATGAGCTGCGTAGAGTGCAGTGCATCTGTGCGTGTGTGCAAGTGTCCTAGTGTCCCCCGGTGGACCATGGGTTTGGATTTTGTTGATACGTGTAATCTCACCTGCATTGGTAGAAGGCATGTCTTCTTGAAAAGGAATGAGGGACCCAACATTCCCAATACTCATATCGACAAGGCCAAAAGAGTCGATTTTATCTGGAATTAGCCCAAGGCCAACAAAGGGATCCTTCGAAGTCTGTATAGGAGTCTCAAACATAGATGTAGTCAGCAGAGGTGGGGTCGGATTCTTCTTTTTAGGAAGCTTAATTTAATGCTTTTCCTCTTAAGAGGTTGCTGATCATCATTGCCTTCACCCTCTTTCCCATGTTCTGCTACTCCTTCACCTTCATCCCTGATTTCGTCCTCTTCGATGTGCTCCTGTACATGGCCAGCCTTGATCAATGCACTTTGAACTGGGGGCACCGACGAGTGATCGCCATCACCTTCTGACGGAGAATCATCCTCGCCATCATCACCATCTTCCAAAGCAGCACCAATACTGCGATCAAATTCCAACAAGTTATAAGAACGTAGATCTTCATCACTGAGCAACACCTTGGCCTCTTTCTCTTCCTCTGGAATTAGATGAAGTTGCCTAACAGTCTCTGCCAATGTTGCATTAGAGGGCTTGCACGGTACATCTGAAAAGAATGAAAAAAGACATTCAGAAGTGACAAAGTTATGGATGCAGAACTACATGATAAAGGCTAGAGTGGAGCTTACGTGGAGATATCCAACGTTGAGCGAACTTGGAAGGATAATGAACAAAGATGAATTCCTTTTTGAAATAGCTCAACTTATTCCAAGTACCGACTATGATCCAACAACCTCTGGAAGGTTCTAGAAAGAGTAGGGAAGGACTTCCTTTACGAGCTTAAAGCTGAACTAATTTCGAATCTCTCGGTTGCTAGGACTCGGTCAAAGTGGCGAGCAAATATAATGAACAAACTCTGGAGGAAAGAAAAACTGTTTGGCTGAAGCTCTGTTGGAGCCAGTCACATGAAATATAGAACATGTCGGATAAACTAATTAAATGGCGGGACACGTCCCACCAAGCACATATATTTATTACATGTTGTATATCCATCTAGCAGATGATGTGCTCTTTGATAGCATGTCAGAACCAATACATCCTCAAATGGGATTCCATGCTCTTCACAAATTCTCCTAAGAGACCCTTCTTCGATTTTGGAAGCGGAAGAATCTACGGGAACATCTAGCATGATTGCATCTTCAAGAGTATCTGGGGAAGGTTCAACTTCTGGACCTAGACCTTCTACGGGCTCAACCTCCGGCCTTCCTATAGGCTCTATTGGAACTTCTGAAGCCTGTTGTTCTACTTATGGATTTCCTATTGAGGTATAGGTTGTACCAGAGTTTGTTATTTAAGTGGAACATTGGTTGAGCTTTACTCGGTATCTGATTCGGCGTATTTGACAGTTGCTGGGCCTGCAGCTTGAGCAGAGAGACGCTCGAAACGTCTATTGGTGATAGCTATCAAAACTCAACACATAAGTGATATCAGATTAATTAAAAGTAATGCCACATGTTTAATATGCGAGCCTAGTGTAGTGTTATGCAATGTCGTGCAGTGCTGATTTTCCGATATCATATACCAACTTATTCAAGAGTTTGGGGTTTGTTTGAAGTGACTGTCACATCGATCGTCCCAACGGGCTTCGAGTCAGAGTCGTGTGTTCAAGATGTCACAAACTCAAGATATTTCATTCTAGAGTTTCACTTCTAAGTGAATATGCTTAGGTTTCTCTGAATTGGACAAGGCAAAAAATCCCAAGGGCGGGATCGGTGATGAATGGTAGCCCTTGAGGAGATTCCAGCGTTGAAAACTAAAACCCCCATTCCTAAGCATGGTCGTCCGTCCTCGAAGTACCAAAACCATGCAGACGTCCATCTTCACCATCTCCACCTACCTATGTATGCTTTGAGTTCAATCTAATGGCCTTGTTCACGTTTTGGAGCTCGAGTCCAAGGATTAAGGTAAAGCGAATCGGGTCTTGGCTTATGGGTTCGTTCGATGGTCGAGATTGGTCGAAAGGCATTGATGATTATAGGAATAGTGGAGAATGGCGGTGTTAGTTCTGATGATGGACGACGGCAATTCAAGTCGAGTGCAAATTTTTTAATGGTAGACCTCAAAGTTCTAATTCTCTAGCAAATAAAGTGGAGGGAAAGAGTGAAGTGGCCTAAGTGTATAGCCACCGATCCATGAAAGTAGGCTGAAAAATCACTACATTCTAAGGTTATCGATCGATACCGATCCATCCTTATGGATCGGTACCAAATGATCAAACCTCAAAAATTATAAATGGAGAAATATATACATATAAGCATAAATATATATGCCTGTAATGTTTCACAGGAGCCAATGTACACATGGAGCCAAAGCATGATGGAAAATCAAACAACACATGCGTGTAAACGCTCAACATTCACCAACTAGAATCAATAAAAAGCAAACTCAAACCTGAATGATCTAGAAAAAGAGCTAGATCGAAATTATCTAGCCCGAGATGACCAATCATGAGAACACACTCTAGTTTTATAATGCCAATGCTAGTGAAGTGTCGTGACAAGTAGCTAGAGACATGGCATTACATTGGAAAGGTCCGAAAAAAGATAACAACTATTTGAAGCATGGATTTTAGTCTGAGATAGCAGTCTTAACTTATCTCTATTCAAAGTACATCATGTTTTAAACAAGATGTACTTTGGGGGGCAAATGTTATCCAGCTTTTTGACCAGGCAGTACCTTGACTAATTAGACAAATCAAACTTGAAAGCTACCAAAGCACAAGTCCTGGAGATAGCTATAGAGTCCAGAAACTAAGTACAACTAAGATCCAAAGGTATAAACAAGGCCGACCCAAAAGTTTAGAGACATGATCCATCAATCTGATGGATCAGTACAGATCCATAGGATCTCCTCATAAATATCCCATTTTCTCCATGCTACCTAGTATTGATGCAAAAGCCGATTTACAACCCCATAGATCATTCACATACTTTATGATATCGAATAATTCAAACACAAAGAACTAGAAACTTAACTCCTTCATTGATCCATTCCATTGGTCAAGAATCTAGTCTATAATAATGTAAACGAATCAAGAAACAACAAGCTATCAATATGGTGATCCATCTCAAGGCAACCAAAGTAATCCATGACCAAGTTTTATGGATCGGTACCGAATGATCCATATTGTTGAGTTGGCCATGTCTTCTCTTGAGCAACTGTCGAGAGATCATGAAGAACGTGGAGGAGGACTTGCTAGAGCCTTTTCCAGTGGCTTACATAATATGGCTAGAGGGCTTCATTTAGGGGATCCTTTTGCTCTGAAACAACTTTGCATTTATTTCTTGTAATCAACTACCGAGTGGTACTGAACGATAAGAACAGTAGTTGTAAAACAGAGATATTGTCAATAAAATATCAAGTGGACGTAGGCAACGATTAGCCGAACCGCTATAAAATTTGTGTGTACTATTTCTACTCATTTTCATTTTATTTTTCATCACTTTTATTCTCTACATAATCTATTGGGTGTTTGTGCCAATTTTGACGTAAACAAATAATAAATATACACGAGTCTGAGTGGGATATAAAACAAATCATATTCCCACTATCTCAAAAATAAACAACATATAAATATAATACAAACATCTCAACACCATCAATATACATAAGGCTACAAAATAGATAATGGTACACTAATCTATTAATAAACTAGCCTCCATCTACGCCCAACAATCATAATCTGGTCTCTTCGTCCCTGAAACTGTAATGTCTGTCTCTGACTGACTCGAGTATTATATGAATAACACACAGGTCAGACTATGTCTAGAATGTGGATGACAATATAATATATCATCTGGCATGGTATAAACAAGTATAACACAAGAGGCATGTGCATATCTCAAATGTCAACAACTCTCAAAACCATGTACATAGAAGATAACCCATCTCTAGAAATGTCGATCAGCACATCAAAAAGGCATATAATCAAGTGGGTGAAATAAAAAAATATCCAATGTCATCTAACACACCCATAACACCAAAAGTGAATCAACCATCAACAAGCACCAAATCATGTGGTGTGCTATAAGTATGGCATTGTATTTCTATATATATCAAGTCATCCAATTAGAAGCATCACAACACACAACATGCTCTAGTGGGTTAAGAGGTCCACGCCTCTGAATAGATGTCTCGAAAGGGTATCTAATAATATATTATAATTATATAATCACACATTCAAGATGGGAGCTGCACAGCACATAACAAGCTCCAGGAGACATCACACGGCACTGACAACACATAGCACACCCCACAGTTTAGGTTACTCCCAGTCATTGCGACTCTATGTCAATCTATACACTATAGTCACGAGCCTACTTCCCAATGGTAACATAATGTTTGGTTAGTGTGGAATCGGGGAATATTATCACACAATCTAGATATCAACACGCAACACGTATAATAAGGTGATACCACAAATCCAGGGCACGACCCCATGATCTGCTAACAAGGATTAACTCCAGTCTATCTAGACAAACAACACATAACACAAATTAGCACACAATGGACCCTTTCTCTAGTCATTAACCAATAAAATAAGAGTGTCCCTCACTTATAGAAAGCAATCAAACAAATATCACGCAGGCGTCCCATGCCATCTAGTGTTACTCGCTCGTTTACTCAATGCTTGTAAACTACAATCCTTACCCATAATAATATCATATACCATAAGCTAAAAGAGTAATCAAAATAATATTACCGAATGTCTCATACCAAACAGTGTTATTAATCTGTTTACTCGAAGTTCCCACTATGCCGAACTTCACACAATAATATTTTATACCATGAGTAAATAGAGTAACCAAAATAATATTACTGAATGTTTCATACCAGATGGTGTCACTAATCCATTTACTCAACTTCCCCATAGTCTAGAATTTCACACAATATTATTCTATATAATTGGCCTAAAGAATAATCGAAGAAATATTACCGAAAATTCCACTTCAAATGGTATTATAACTCCATTTATTCTAATTCCTTTTTACATGGAAATATAAATAACCTTTTATTCAATTGATTCGAAAGGGATTTTTAAAATACACATTTCCCAAAATCTTCAATACAATTTCGAATATCAATATTCTATTGAAAGTAAATTAAATTATAAATTCATATTCTTTCCTCAAAATCCATTCACAGTTTCATAAATAAATATTTTGCTGTCCTCATATTTAGTTTCAACTAAATCTATAAATTAAACTTCATTCGATTCCAAATCCTATTAAACTCCTTCAAAAATAATTCATACCTTTTAAAGTTCTTATCTAATAATTGAAAATAGCAATAATACTGAATAAGTTTTATAATTTAGGATTTCTTTTAAACACAAATTTAAATAATTCTACTTTTCTAATAAGGATTTTCTACTAAAAATAGTCTCCCAAAGCCATAATATAAAATTCCATAACTAATGTGTTTAAGTCCCGCACTCCTTCCGAATCCTTTCAAAACTAATATTATTGATATACTAAAATTCTAGCTTATATAATACATTCCCAAAATAATTCAATAATCAAACATAATAACATATTACTTCCAAAAATTTAGTTATTAATATATATATATATATATATAACCCCATAAATGTTAATTTCCAATCAATAAATAAATTGCACTCAACTTTCTACCACTTTAAAATATTATTTTATAAACTTCTAGTCTATTAAATCCAAATAAAATTAACCTATCACTTTAAAAATACAGATTTCATATATCATTTCATAAACACCCTTTTAATTATTTTTATGATCGTAGATAAATAAATAAATATATTTATACATTTAAAGTTACACTTATTTAATCAAATTCCAAAAATCATCACTTTCCAAATAATTTCTGTTCTCATAATTCTTAAAATTATCACACTTTTATATTTTCTATTAATAACAACATTTTTAATATTAAATCATAATTAATAATTAAAATATTATATTTATTTCAAAGCTTCCAACTTTAATCCACTATCCCCTTCTGATCAATTTCAAGTGTCATGCCTAACTATTGCAAACATCTATTTATTTTGCATGACATTTAATATTAGCGTGTTCAACCATGAATCAACTAATATATCATTACATCAACCAAAACCAAAGGTATGCAACTCAATGTCATCCAATTCAATCGTATAACCAACAGTTCATCAACCAACAATCGAGGAAAGCAATCATAGAAAATCAAAGAATAGAGATTCTAGACAATTGATGTGAGTTATAAAGATAACTCATCGAAATGACCTGAGAATGAATTCGCTTGACCTCAAACCTCACTACCTCAGTCACACAACCGCCCACTTCCCTTCCATCACCACCTAACAACTGTCTCCATCCACCATTTATGGCTTTGACATCATGCTTCACCATCATGAACAGCCACATTCCCCAGTGTCTTTGTCCTCGCTCAACACTAACAAGTCATGGCTCACTCTTGCTCCCACCTTCGAACCTAGGTCCACGCTCTTGTACATCGTCGCGACTCTCAAGCACCAGTCGCTATGTTCACTCTGTCGCAAGCTACCAACCTCAGCATTAACATATGTGCACCACACCCCTTAGACCATAACCAATAATCTGTTCTATTTAGTCCATTCTTTCTATCGCTGGCAACTAAGCGAACGGGCGGTGCAATCAGGAGCAGAGACTAGCACGGACTGGTTTGGAAAACAACTTATAACGGCAAAGTCTTTGCCGTTATAAACTTATAACGGCAAAGTCTTTGCCGTTATAAACTTATAACGGTAACCCAAGAAAACAATTCAGCACGACCACATTTATTTTCTACTTCCCCTTCTCCATTTTCAGTGGAGAACAAGCCGAGAGCCACCCATTTTACCCTATTTTCTACCTCCATACACCCAAATCTGCTAGCTTCTATCTAAATTAAAGGCCGTTTTTGAGATACACGCTTGAAGAGATGTCCAGATTACTAAAAAAATTTGCTAAAAAGTTCATGCATGGAGAAGGCAGTAGCAGCGACGAAGAACAAAATATCGTACTGTACAGGCAGAAGCCAGGAATAGAGGATCTACTTTTAGCCGTCAAAAATCTGGATAATCGGGTAGGAGGAGAAGAAGAAGGCGGAGGCCGTAGGGGTGGTCGAGCAGGTAGGACGTGCAGGGGTGTGGGGTGGATTTCCGCTAGACTTGCCGAGCTTGACAGATTTCAGGATCTAAACCTTAGCGCGGCAAAATTTCCGATGCTTTCCAACTTTCGCGCACTTCCAGATGGTGAAGTACATGTTATCTCACAGACGAGTTTGGTTGTAAGTATTCCTTTATATGATTAAAATAACTTCAATATGTTTTTAGTTTAAATATATAGTATGACTTTATTTAACTTTAACAGTCGCGAAATATCCGTTCACGAGGTTCGTTAGCGAACACACTTAGATATTTTCATGTCCATTTGAAAAATAAGGATAGAGTCGTAATTTAATGAACCATTTCTTAGGTAATCTAATGAACCATTTATTTAAAAAAACTAGTTAATTTATCATTCCGTAATTTAACTTGTTGTGTAATCTACAATTTTAGGAATTACAAATGTTATAAAAGGTGATGTGCAATTGTGCGCAGCTATTGCTTTACGGTGGTATAAAACCACCCATATGTTCCACTCTCCTTGCAGTGAGCTAGGAATTACACCACTTAATTTCTCCATGCTTACCGGCATTAGCATTGGAGTAGCTGCTTTTACATTCGCTTTCATTTGATGATGCTCGATGGCGTGATCCTGAGCGCGTTCATGATCTTCTACCTCATTTTGACGCCGTCGCCGCATCATATCAGGCAGGAGGCACTATTAGAGTCAGCGCTATTTGTCCTACCATGGACAACATACTCGGTCTTTACTCTCCTAATGATGATCTGGAGCTTGCACGATTATTTGTCCTATACCTCATGAGTAACCTGTTTTTCAGCACATCGAGCAGTAGTCTGGCTGTTGGGTTTATTATGGTCGCAGCTGATTTGGATTTCAATAGTGCTATTCTATATGATTGGGGTACACCCGTTCTTGCATACTTGTACAGATGCCTCGACATACAGTGCACCATTTCAGATGCATAGGTTTCATTATTTGGTTTCTGGGAGTTATTACAGTACTTGTATTTTGAGTATTCCAGGAAATTTCACTTTGTCACTTTGACTTTTGACGCATCTACTTTTTTCCCTCGTCTGTCATTTTGGTTCGCGGACAACAAGGGCTAAGGATATTGAATCCCGTCATGTGTATTCGGTTGCCCATAACCAGATCGATTTGAGGATGTACAGACAACGTATTATATGTCATCCATTTCATGATGGTGTATCTTTTGGCATTGGTTTTATAGAGATTGCTAGGATGCTTGCAGGGAGGAGATTTCCACTTCTATCTTATCCCTCGGCGTTTGGTGCATATTGGTATCTTAGTGAGAGGTGTTGGAGACAGTTGTACGACTTTGATGCTATTTCCAATGATCCACACCCACATACCTATCGCTGTATGATTTATCCGCCAGAGTAGCTAGACATGGCGAGGGCAGGAGGTTGGTGGCCGGCCGAAGCCTTTTTTATTACCGGTCAGTCATACATTGACTTCTAGCATAGATTTTACACTAGTTCCACTGATACCATTACCCATGCAGTAGCGATAGATTTAGTCGGTCTGTCCGCTATACGACATGGCATACATCCCCCTGTTGTCGAGGATCTTACCTAGCCCAGCCAGGATTACCGTGCACCCTATCACGTGGCAGCTGCTTCTCACTTCGGATGGACCATGGCAGTTCCTACCATTGGACCAGACCATTATGTTGACGTGTATCATCCCCCAGCGCACGATCATTACCTGGATCCGAGCCAGATATCCTACGCTGATCTATATGATATGCAGATGGGGATCAAACATACATGATACATAGAGCATAGGCATAGCCTAGACTACTACGATGGTGAGCTACGTCGGCAGGCAAAGGCAGCAGCACAACTGCAGGCACAATTGGAGGAAGAGCGCAAGAGATTTGCTGACATGCAGATGTACTATGACCATTTAGCTGGTTCGAGCGGTGGTGGAGATGATGATGATGAGAGACGTCGTCGACGTCATACACGTCCACATACAGATGGATGATCTTATGTATTGTAGTTCATTTCTGTTTCTATGTTCTTTCTGTATTTATTCTTTTGCTCTGATGTATTATATACCTACTGTATTTGGTCTGTGTATCGATGTTATTATCATTCATGTTTCTGTATAGTTGTTGTTATTATTCATGTGATGTGCTGTATGATATATCTATTGTATTCAGTTTATGCATTGACGTCATTATTTTTTATGTTTATGTGTTGTTGGTAACTGTGAATCACTGGAATTGTATTCAAATGAACTAACAACATTTAGAACCATGTTATTTGACAAACACTGTAAATGTATTTATATAATAAATATCTAATGGACAAAATGGATAATATAGGACAGATGGAAAGATTTGAAATGACGGGTATTGGGTTGTAATTATGAATATTGATTCGCATGTTTATTGAAAACTAATACAAGCTATTCAATCCGTTTGGCAAGTGGGCAGTTTATGTTTAATTTTATTTTTTACCATGTTTTTCTATGCTAAATTTAGGGTATTTCCTTTGCTCTTTTCTTCTCATAATTACCAGTTTTCCATTTTTCGCTTCCCTTCTATATATACACATACCCGTTCACATATGCTTCTTCACAATCATCTACTCCATCTTCACTACTATCTACATCTTCCTCACATTCATTTACATCTCACACCGATGCCATCCTGGCCTTCTTCTATTGAGTCTGATATAGGAGGCTACGTGCCTTCGGAAAGTCCACGAACCGACGAGGATTGGCTTATCGAGTATCAAGAGCAGCACTATGAGGACATTCGAACCAAGTTCCCAGATCTTAGCCAACTAAGACTCCAGGAGGATGTTCAACCTGCATATGAACAATAGGTTGGGCTCCATCCATATTAAGCAGAGATTAGAGTTCCTGCAAACACACAGGAACGTCGGGAAGTTCGTAATGAATGGTTTCAGATGGAGCAGGAAGTTAACTCTCCTCTATTACTATATTTTGTTTGTGGAGTGTCGATTGCATATTCCGTCATAGGAAGCGGAAACGACATTGGCCGGCGCCATTACAGATGCCATAACTTTCCAATTTGTTGTGGTTATGGGAATGGATTGATGATCCATTCCCTCATCAGGCGGTGGAATATGCAAATGAACTAGAACAAGAACTAGCCATGCTACATGATAGGCTGGGTGCACTGGAATTTCAGCATGGTGATGGATGGACATAACTAACATGTTGAAGTATGTACTTTATTTTCGTTGTACGTTTAAGTATGTTGTTCGTTTAAGTAAGTCTTTTGTTGTATGTCCAAGTATGTTGTGGTATGTTCAAGTATGTTGAAGTATGTCGTATGTTGTTGTGCGTTTAAGTACATAATTTAGTCTCCAAATTACATCAAACATACACAACTCATATTAGTATAGATGGTCATGCATTAAACTAATACAAATCATAGAATTCAAGTTCCATTAAACTAATACTTCAACATAAGCAGACCTAAGACAGTTGGACAAACACATAGACATATATCATTCGTTGACATAGTACTCACTCAAACCGTCTAATATAATTTACCCACAACTCATAAGCAGCATGACCAACAAAGTGTGTTTGATGATCCATAAAATACAGGGAGTCAAAAGTTGATAGGGTCATTTGAAAAACATTGTCACGTTCTACCTTGGTTATAATTCTCTTATGCCTCCTGCAAGCTCTAATAAATGTAATGAATGTACTTCTAGAATCCAAAATTCGTCTTCTTAGCCAACATTCTGGATGGTTGGTGTAAGCTTCGTTGACGGCGATCCAAAAATCTCCATCGACCTCCTCTTCCATGTGTCTTGTATCGGCCTGAATATAAGCTTTTATCAACACCAAATAATCATGGGGAGACCATGTCTGATTTTCCATTTGCAATCTTATGAACCTCCCATGTCAATACTTAGTGTATAAATAGTAATGGGGATACTTAGTGTAGCCATTACCGTTATGTCAATTCCAATAGTGTAGCTACACTGTAACCATTATGGCCTATGCAATCATACACTGTAGTAGTTACCGTCGTGTCATTTCCACTATAACCATATACACTTTATTGCATGTACACTTTATAGCCTGTACACTGTAGCCATATGCACTCATTTTACTTCCAAGTCATTATAGCATCTGCACACATATACTTTATAACCTGTACACTTTATAGCCTGTATTCTACACTTTTTAGCATGTACACTGTAGCCATGTGCATTCATATTACTGCAAAGTCATTATAGCCTCTGCAAACATATACTTTATATCCTGTACACTTGCATTATAGCATGTACACTTGCATTATAGTCTGTACACTTTGCAGTTTATTTTTTGTCTCGTATCATGTGCATTCCATTATAGCCTGTAATTTGTAGTATGCGCATTCCATTTTAGTATATCATTTTTTGTCCAATAGTATGTGCATTCCATTTTAGCATGTAATTTGTAGTTTTGTAGCATGTGCACTTGCATAATGAACTAACTTCAATTTTTGCCTTGTAGTATGTACACTTACATTATAGCCTGTACTTTGTAGTTTTGTAGCATGTGCACTTGCATTATTTCACAACTCTTCATATGCTGTCATATATGCATTCCTACAGCTATATATACATGCATTTTGATCGAGTCCAACACACCATTGCAGAAAACTAAAACAACCTAATAACTCAAAATACATACTCCTTGATAATAATGGATTCCAACCTATACTACCAGTAGTACTAAGACATGAACTAAAGTTACGACAATGAACAAGAAATGGATGATGAGACGGTAGAGTTTCAAAATCAACAAGCAACGGTCGGATATTCTTACTTTTTTAGTGAAGGATCTACGAGCAACCGTGTGGTAGTATAGCTGGAAGGATTGACCAATGATATAAGAAGGACTATAAGGATGGACATGAAAGGCTGATGAGGGACTATTTCATTGACAATCAAACCTATGATATTAGTTTGTTCCGCCGTCGATTTCGGATGAGCCCAGATATATTCTCTAAAATTTGTCTTAAACTTCATGAAAAAAGTCCATATTTCACTTATAGGCTAAATGGAGCACTAGAACCTGGACATTCTTCCCACATCAAAATCTCGACTACTTTACGTACGTTGAGTTATGGAACCGCTAGTGATCATATGGATGAATATTTCAGGATCGCATCATCAACAGCAATTGAGTGCATGAAGGAATTATATAAAACAGTTATTGAACAGTTCGGCGAGGAATACCTACGAATGTCGGGACCAAATGATGTAAGCATGATACTAGCCAGAGGAGAAGCTAGAGGATTTCCAGGTATGCTTAAAAGTTTAGACTGCATGTATTGGGCATGGAAAAACAGTCCAATAGGTTGGAAATGAATGCTCACAGGACACAAAAGGTACCGACAATGATCCTTGAAGCGGTTTCCACCGATGATTTATGGGTTTGGCATGCTTTCTTTGGAGTACCAGGTTAGTTAAATGATATAAATGTTTTAAAACAGTCATACCTATTCTCTGAACTGTAAAACGGAATTTCAACGGACGTTACATATAAAGTTGGTAATGTCAAGCATCACACTGGGTATCACCTGGTCGATGGAATTTACCCAAAGTGGAGAACTTTAATACAAGGCTTCAGAGTACCAACAAATGACAAAAAGAGATATTTCAATGAAAAAGTGACAAGCTACAGAAAGGACATCGAACAATCGTTCGGTGTCTTGCAAGCAAGGTTTCAGATTTTACGAAATCCTGCTCGATTTCATGACGCAAGAGTTCTATCTAAAATTATGTATGCTTGTATAATAATTCATTATATGATTGTAGAGTCCAAAAGAGGTGGGTATAAAAATCAAAAGACTAATTACCCGGACTTGTTTAAGGGTTATACCAAAAGACCCGATAGAAACATAAACTCAATGGAGGAATATGTTGCCATGGTACAACATATTGAAGATCAACCTGCATACTTCCAATTGCGTGACCAGTTGGTGGACCATTTGTGGGCACACAGAGGAAAGAATAATAGGAATCCTTAAGCGTGGATTATGGCAGTTGTTTCTGTAATATTACTAGTTTGTTTTGCGTTTGCTAGTTTGTTTACTGTATTATGTTGATGAGCTTTTATGTTTTCTACTTTTTTTAATGTATTATGTTTTAAGATTTGTATGTTGACCATTATGTACTATTATTATGAAACTTATTTAATAAAATGATGTCCAATTAAAAATACATAACGGTGCAATAAAATTATATCAAGTACACATATAGTACACACATAAACCAAAAGATATTTAGAGATACTACAAAGATTCAACACAAGTACACATCAACCATTACAATGCAACAAAACATCTAAAACTCATCCCTATACGAGCCACTTCCGCTTCCGCTTCCACTGCCTCAAACTTTCTTATATGTTTCCAACTGCTTGGTTACTAGTTCCTTCTATAAAGGAGAAAACTTACTGAAATCATAAGTCATATGTTTGATGAAATTCTTCTCTCGCATCAAAGCTTTCTTCTCCTCATGGGCTCGTCTCCTGAACTCTCGATCGTCCATGATAGCCTTTTGAAATTCAGATTCGTTACGGGTTCTTTGAGCTAAAAAGTTGGCTCTGTGCTCTCTTGTTTCTCTAGCAGAAGTCTCTAAAGTTCCTACAAATCTAGAGAATTCCGCACTGCGCTGCTCCAACTAAATTGACTTGTTTCTACCAAGAGGTCGTCCGTCACTACTTCCATATAGTGGAGATCATTTCTGCGAACTTGGATCGCTTGCTAGACTTGAATCGGAGTAGTTCATTCTTCTGGCTTTGTTTTGTTGCTCGAACATGAAGTTGTTCGGATTCTTCCATTTCGATAAACTAGATAGTAGCTCAAAGCACTCTTGAAATTTGAATGGTTGTCTGTACTGTAGCTGATAGGCCTTACGCGATTCTTTAATCTGTAAGACAAATCCAAAAGTGTATAGATATATAAAACTACTCAAACACATTACAGTATCAAAGAAATTTAAAACAATATTGTACTTACAATGTCATAGGGAGCGACACCGCTTTGCTGCCTATTCTGCAATCTGGTAAGTATTGCCAATTAATTTTGGCATGCGGCGTTCATAACCCGATAACCTCCTCTTAGCGATCCCCATGTTCTCTTCATCGGTTCCAAGGTGTTGTAAAACTCCTCAACTCTTTCCCAAAATTTCCGAACTTTCATATTATTGCCAGAAATACTATCTTTCAAAATGCATGTCCATGATTTAGCAAGTGAAACATACTGCTCAAAAGTAAACTTCATTGCTTTTTTCTACCGTCAGCTGTCGTTCCTTCCTTTTCGACATTTTCGTCCTTAATGTCTTCTATGCCAGGTTCTGTCTCCATTGCAAGTGAATCTCTGCGTTGTCTGTCGAAAATGCCACTTAAGGATTTCCACTTCTTCTTGTTATATTCCGGGCTAGGCGGCACAAGAAACTCTACAGCTGCTTCTTCATTGCATTCTTCAGTATTTATTACATCCGCCCCTTGGTTTTCATCTTTCTCCTCCTCCTCCGAACCATCAACAGTTTCTTCGTTAGCAGGAACTAGCAACGAGAATAGCCCCAACTAGCCACGACGAAGTGAACAAGCCACACCTGCTTGCCTCATGGCTTGTTTAGCAACTGAACAAGCTATTGTTGGTTATGTCCTTACCTACAACCAAAGTCGTCGTCAGCCCCAGTAGTGCATCGATTGCGTGCTCCGTTCTTTTTTTATTTCGTGTTTTGATTATGGATTTAGGATAGAATTTGGAAATTGGGAGTACGGGTTAGGCAAAGATGGAAATAAGGTTGTAATTCGGAAAGGAAAGGAGGTAAGATATTTTATCTCCTAAATGGGCTTGGGCCTTGAATAATTAAGGCTATATTTTAATTTTCTACTTTGCCCAATTATTGAATCCGCTTTTCATTTAAATTACTCTCTCATTAAGTTATAATTAAATTTTAATTAAATTCAAATTGTTACACTTCATCATCTAGAATATATATCGATAAATGCAAAATTTTCTTTAATATTTGTTTACTTTGATTTTTCAATTATTTCAATTATACAAAAGCGATTCACGCTTTAAAAATATTTTATATTCAATTAAAATATTTTATTCAATTTCAATAAGTTATCCGAAAAGAATTTCTTAATTAATTCAATTTATTAACTCAAAATATTTTATTAAATAGAATTTAATTAACTAAAAATTTATTTTCAAAATATTAATTATTAAATATAAAATTCAAGCATTTTTATTTTAATTAACTTTATGTCTTTATACGGTGTAGAAAGCAGGGTTGTTACGGACTTCGCCCTTAAGAAAATTGCATCCTCGCAATTCCTTATAGGGAAACGTCATATACAACTCATATCCAGAACTTTCTACGTATTATACAAACTTCTCTTAAACTAGAATTTACACAATTCTCTATATGGCTCTCTCATTCCAACTCATCTTATTGTATGCTACTATTTCAAATAGATTCAATTAACGACTTTCTATTTTTCGCTTGCGATATATTTTTGTGAAAATATTCTAAGGGTCGGATTTTTCAAAAAATTTCGGGCAGAGTCTCCTTTGTATGAAGAGCATTTCAAAAAATTAAAACACAATATATCACAATACATATACATATATCCCAACATGGGGCATCCTGAAACACGAGGAACAATATAATATTACATAATATTGATAAAGCGTAAAAATGTATATTGCCTTAGCATTTTTAGCAAACTTTTTAAGTTTAAAGCGAGCAAAAGCGAGCTAACGTCCCTATTTTTCCCAAATATGCCTCTTGAAGAGATATACTTTAACTCAAGTTTGAATATTAGCTTCATATAAGGAAGTATTAAAGTATACATTCATGTAATGTAAAAGAAATATGAAATTCATATATAACCCACTTTTCGATAAAATTTCGAAGGTCGAAAACACCAGATCAATTTATATTTTCAAAGAATAAATTGTTGCATGGTGTTCTAGCTTCCTAAAATAACTTTCGAATCATCAAAATGTCAAGAGCATCATGAGTTATAACATTTTCCGTAAAGATGGTAAAAACTAAAATCATTTTACAAGTACAGGCCCACTCTATAAAACATCACCTTTAGCCTAAAAGACCCTAAAATTTTGTGAAGCACTGAAAAAAGTTATTACTTATTTTCTTAGCTTTCTAGAATGGGCAAGATTGTCGAAATCGAAAAAACCGTTTGAAAGTTATGGTCAAAACCGTTCAAGCTATTAAGAGGAGTTTGCATTCTCGAAACAACAATATACATCCAATTTAATTCATGTTTAAACCATAGATAATCTACGAATTTTACATCGCATTTCAAACAAAAATGTTTCTTTAATGACACAGCTTTCCGATAAAATTAAAGTCGTCAAAAATAGTTCTTTAGTTATATTCATGTTTATACCAATCTGAGGTTTATGATTATAATAAATCATTAAATTTGCAAAACTCTCTCGATAAAAATCTATCTCATTTCTAAATATACCACCCTCATTTGGAAATTTTCTAATAATTTGAAACCAACTTTTCAAAACTTCCATTGAATCTTTTCAAAATAATATATATATATATATATATTTCTTGCTTCAATACAAAACCATTTCAATATATTTCATTAGCATCAAAATTATATGTTTATTTATTCTCCAACTACCAAACATTTCTTTTCTTAAAACTTGTTTGTTCACAATTCAAATTTATATAACTTTTAATAGAAATCAATTCCAGTGTAAGCCAACGATGATATGAATACTACTAAACTCACTTTACTTAAAACACATCTCTTTATTACCTTAACAAAAGATCTTCATTTATATTCTTCATATCACTCCAATCTCTTCAAAATAGTGAATAGAACTTTCTTTGAAATATTATTTCAGAATATTAGTTTCATATAGCTTAAGTATTTCACTTTTTTTTTTCAAAATATTATATCACTTTTAAAAACTGTGTCCGTATATCTCATCTTAGTGTTTAGGATTCCATATTGATAACGTTGATCAAACGTATCGACCAGAATTCTTAAAACACTCAACAAACAGATTAACACAATATTAATTTCAATATTTCCTTAAATATTTACTTGTGCATATACTTTAAACAATTTTATTTTTATAAAAACAATTGCTTGCTTCTAAATAAACTTCATTCCAAAATATATATATATATATATATATATATATATTCACACATATCCTTGTTTGTATATTGAAAATATTTACAAATAATCTTTATAACCAAAATCAAATAATGACTCATATACCAAATCTAAACAACCAGTCATCAACCATTCGTACATGCAAACAAGCAAAATTTTCGATATAAATTTTTGTCTCATTATATTCGATTAAATATTATTTTATACTACTAAAATATTTTCAATCGCTTTATAAAATTATATTTTCCATTTCACTAAACCATATGCTAGTTTGAATAAAAATATTTATTTTCAAAATTTGTATATACATTCAATTCAGCAACTAATAACAAGAATACAAACCATCACACATCATTCATCCATAATATTAAACAAGTATTATAGAACAATGCATACATTTCCAAACAAACAGAAGCCTCCGGCGAAAAACTATCAATCAGTTTTCGCTGTGCAACTCTGATCACCACTGGATCTTCTTACTTCTCTCGCCTCAACACAATTTGGGTTTGTGAAGTACTCGATACGATATTCGAATTAGGGTCTTTTATAGCTTCTCTAACTAAACAACTCTATTATTACTTCAAAGCCACACAGAGGTCTATCATTCACCATCTGTACCGACACTAACAGCCAGGCTAACAACTTCTACCTTTATGACTTCCAACAATTTCTCTACATCTCATACAGAGACTTGCATTCATAAAAAGGTGGAAGAAATATATATTTATAATAATAAAATTATAAATACGTCCCTAGATGATTACCCCAGTAATCATCGTATACTTCAACTATCACTTAAGTATAAACAATAATCTACCACACCCACGAGGATAGGGATACTAAGTCTCATCTAAGGCCAGGACTCGTGCCTATTATACTTTGTATTATTCTAAACCTACTTTGATACCAAATGTAACTCCACACCTTTATACCTATACTACCAAAGAGTATTACTAGATAATATTGTCTGATAATACAGAGAATGAGACGATATTGGGCTGTCATGCACGAATATTCCTTTTGGCTAACACTGATATGTATTTCAAAAATCATAAACAACTCACCTTTATGTACATGGTATCAGCAAAACAATAAACACATGCATTTCCAAGATAGAACAATACACAATATAAAATAAATCTTAGAGAACACAAAGTCATCCATGCAGCGATAACATATAATAATAAATATACATGAGTTTGAGTGGGATATAAAATAGATCAAACTCCCACTATCTCAAAAATAACAATGTATAAATCGAATACATACATATTAACATCATTAGTATATGTGAGCTTACAAAAATAGATAATGGTACAATAATCAACTAATAAACTAGCCTCTGCTTATGGCCAATAATCACAACCTAATCTCTTTGTCTTTGAACCCATAATGTCTGTTTTGGACTAACTTAAGTATTATATTAATGACATATAGGTCAAACTATGGCTAGAATGCAGATAACAATATAAAATATTTTTTGGCATGGTATAAACAAGTATAACACAAGTGGCACGTGCATATCTCAAATGTCAGCAAATTTTGAAACCATGCACACAGGAGATAACCCATTTCTTGGTAAAGTCGATCAACACATCAAACGGGCATAAAATCAAGTGGGTGAAATAATTAAATATCCAATCATCATCCAACACATCCGTAACCCCCAAAAGGAATCAACTATCAACAAGCGCCCAATCAAGTGATATGCTATAAGTATGGTATCGTATGTCTATATATCTCAAGTCGCCTAATCCAATTGGGACATCACTACACCTAGCATGCTCTAGTGAGTTAAGAGGTCCACGCCTCTAAATAGATGTCTAGAAAGGTATCTGTAACACCCGGTAAATTAGACGATAATTAATTAATAATTAGTAATGCCCAAAAATTGAATTTTTGTAAAAATTAGAATTTAGCTACAAAACTTACACTTTAGTGTTAGTGGTGATTTTCCAATCAATTTCCATATGTAAAGTTTTACGATTGGAGTTTAAATGAAAAAGTTATTAACGTTTGAAAATTTTGAGTTAGAAACAATTCAAAGTTAATTACGGAAGTGATTGTTAATAACTTAATTTTAAAATGGGCATTAATATAATTGTTAATGTTAAACGAAATGGATAAGGTAAATCTAATTGAATCAGCATTGAGAAGAATTAAATAAGTATTTAAGGAGAGGTGAAGTTAATGAATATTCGCCATTAAAAATAAAGGAGACAATAAATACTAGCAGCTTAGCATTTAAGCAATTGTTAATTACAAATGTAAATTAATAGTCCTCAATCAAATAAGCAAGCATGTAAGAAAATAAGTAAATTGAATGCAAAAGGGAAGTATATATTGTAATTGGCTGTAAACTAATACTTCACCCCTAAGTAACATTAAATTAACATTAACGTTGCAATAACAGAAAGAAACCCTAAATAATATTAACATTAATATGTTAAAAGCAGCAACAAATGAGAATTAATTAACGTTAAAAACAAACATTAATATAAAAAAATGTCAATGTTGGAGGAAAGAAAATAAGGAAATAAATTACATTAAGTAATGTTAGCGGACACAAAACGTGTAAGCAAGATTACTGTTAATCAGATTAAATCAAAAATAGTATGAAATATACGTAATTAACTAACATTAACCTTACCTAACGTTTAAGAACAATCAACGTTAAATCAGATGGTTTATACATAGATATATAATCACAAAAAAGGAAAACAATCCAACTGTAACATCTTGGAATTTTCGACCCCGAAAATTCGACATTAATACGTTCACTGTAGAAATGCCGAGAAATCGAACGCCGGAAATTTCAGATTGTTAGGGTTAAGAAAAGAGGTAGATGAAGAAACAGAAAACAAAACACAGAATCTCACATTCGCAGCGGATCAAAATATAATATACAAATAGCAGCATTTACATAAAGAAAGCTGTAAATGTCAATTTACATACAATATATTAGAGTACAACCAAACTGGACAGTTGTAACAACTTGTCCCTGACTACTATCAATACAATCTCAATATACACAGCGGAATATACTCCATACGTCCCTGTTATCCAACTCGTCTTCTGAACTCTAGAACGTCCTAACCTGAAAATCTGTAATACTCGGTCTGACCCGAGCATTACGATAAAGTAACACCCGAGTCAGTCTGGAAACCAGCGTGAGTAAAACCCATTTAATTTGAAATACTAAGGTTGTAAAACTTCTTTGAAAAGCCAGGGTAACTCGTACCTCACTACGAGTTCTTATCTTGTTAAAGCCAACACTTATTTCACAAAATGTATCTAAGTTCTGTTACTTAGTTTAAATGGACAAGTTTACTCAATTTATTCATTCCAGCCTATTTGATTCTATAATCAAATCTATAAAGAATTTGTAGATTACTAATCGTAGTGGTTTCGGATATCGCTGATATCTGATCCCGGTCTCTTCGAATACAATACCATCTTTTAATCCAAGTTGTTTAAGTGAATACAATTCAATTTTAAACATAGGATGTCACATTTACACAGCAATTCATCATCGATAGATAACCCATATTATCACAGTTCAACCCAAACATATCATATCACAGAACATCACAAATTATTAGACTAGAGACATTAATCCAAACATTCAATACAATTTAATCATCCATAAGCAAGATTAATTTGTCACCCAATCTAATTAATTTAATTAACACAAAATAAATCAATTACCTTTAAATCCTGCTTAATTAACATTAATTAAACCATTTAATTGATTATTGAAATTAATTAATTATTCTTTAATCATTTAATCATTCATATTAATTAATTAACCTTTAATTACTTACATTAATTAATGATCCTTTAATTACTTACATTAATTAATTATCCTTTAATTAATTTCATTAATTAATTATCCTTTAATTTATTTCATTAAGTAATTATCCTTTAATTACATTAATTAATTATCCTATAATTACTTAAGTTAATTAATTAACCTTTAACTACTTAAGTCCTTAATTAATCTAAGATAAACCATTATCTTAATTAATTACTTAATTAAATCATTTAAATCTTATTTAAATTAAAGGATTGAAATTAATTTATTCAAAATCACTTGAGACCTTTTTATTAATTAAAGTTTAATATACTTATCTTGATCACCTATTAAGTACATCATTGAATTACATTTGAAATCACTTAGAGATTTAATTAAATAATTAACCTAATAAAAAATTATTCAATCAAAACAAATTAAATTTCAAAAACATTTAATTTATATTGAAACTTGTTTTTGATAACTTGATCACACTTTATTTTGAAAAACTTGTTTAATAATTACTTTGAAAACTTTGTTAAAATTTTCTTTTATAATTTAAAAACCTGGTTAACTAATCAAAAACCTAACCCGAGCCCAAGACAGAACTTCTCGAGCCCAAACCCGAGCCACTCTCGCATCTACTACCTCTCGATAAACCCGAGAACTACTTCGAGCAAATCATCATCTTTCCCGAGCTCGAACATCACTAGACACGAATAACACATGTGCACATGCACACCAGATCTGACCAACTCCAATCCACGCTCCGACCACCAACAAGTCGCTGATCTTCCCCTGAGTCATCCCGACCACCCAGATCAACGACACCCACTAGAAATCGAAAACGAGCACGTCGAGTTCTTCCTGGAACCCAAACCCATCGACGACATCACCCCGCGCCGCCGCGTACCATCGCCAGAGACCCCGCGATCCCGTCTAGAGTTGCGTCACTATCCCACGCATCGATCCCCCTCACTCCGGTCATCTCCGGTTTACCCACGTCGTCGCCATGCCCTTGAGAACAACGACGACCAAAACTGCTCGTTAAACCCTACTTCAACGTCGACTAGCCGCCTCGACGGACTATAAATTCATCCACCATTTTTTCCAAGACCCCTGACCCTCGAGCATGCTCCCGCAATGAGCACGATGAACAACCACCTTCCGATCGCCGGAAATCGAGCGAAATCCAATTCCATTTCAACTCGCAAATTTCCCCCAATCCCAAAGTTAAAAATTATGATATTATTATCAAAATTCATCATTTTCGAAAATGAATCCAAATATATGATCAAAACATGAAATCTTGACAATTAAATTTCTGACTACAATTGTTCATCACTGTTATTTCTTGTTTTGAAATAAATTCTCAATATATTCTCTTGATGCCATTTTCAAAAATCTAATCCGGTTAACACTATCATATTTCATTTAAAGATTAAATCCTAAAAGTGATTCTGGAAAGAGATTAGGATTTTTGAACTTGATTTTAGTCTGTTGAATCAAAACAGAGGCAAGTTATACAGACATGCTCAGATATTCCATGTTTATATACATGAAACATATTAATTCATACATGCAAACATTCCACAACCTTACTTCATTATCCATCACATGCAACAGAATATAATACAGATTTTAGCTATAAAAAGGTGTAGTCTACTCACCTGTATTTTGAAGACAAAGAGCACAACTTATTTCCTGGAACTTGATTTTGAAGCTGATGGTTGATTTTTGAATTGTAACTTGATTTGTTGATTTGAATCTACTTATGTTTGAGTTGAATTTGAATCTTACTCGGGTTGAAACTTGAAGTTGCTTTTGTTTTAGTTTGATTTTCTTTTCAGCTTAGAAGAAGAGATTGAGAAATGAATATGAAAATGTTTGAACTGAACACAGCCTATTCTCTCAATATTAATAATATATTTCAATTTAAAGAGAACAATTTGCCACTTGTTATTTTGCATGTAAACAAAGGCTACAAATGTCCAAACTCTTTATTTTATTTTTCACTTATGTTTTTATTATTAATTTATGTTTATATTCATATATATATAAACTAAATTTAGTACATGTATAATTTTTAAAAAGAAAGTATATAAACCTTTTATTAAATCTTATTTTAATTATCATAATTTTATTTGTTCAACTAAATAAAATCAGTATCTCAATAGTAAAGATCAGTTAATTATCCAATTATCAGATGTCCAAAAATCCGGGTTATCACACTAATGCTTAACAAAAATAGGCATCAGATCGGCCTCTAATTGGGACCGATCGACTGCCAGAGTTCGACCGGTGGCATCTAAGCGGTCGACCACTATTTGCCTAGCGGTAGTGAATTAAACCTGGGCTCAATGGCTTAGATTTAATGAATTAAATTTAACGGATGGAATTGATTCGTGCGCCTATAAATATAGACCCAACCCCTCACTTTTCTTCTCATATTTTCTGAATCAAAAAGCGAAGCTCTGCCATTTTCTTTTCTCCATAAATTTTAGAAATGATAAAATTAGTATATTATATATGTATATATATGGAGAATAGTGGAAAATAAAAGAAAAGAAGAATAAAGGGTGAATCAATTCTGCAAAGAAAAGGTAAATCTAAATCCAAATCTAAATTAAATTCCAATCTCTTCTTTGACATATATTTCTAATGAATATGTATATTCTTATAGTATATATTCTGAGGGAGAAAAAGGGAGCCAAACAGAAATAATGGGGTTTAGATATGACGATCTGAAAAGCTTAAAGGTAAGTGGAAAATCATATATTTTTATATAATATTGGATTTATATCGTTGTTAATCTATTCTTGTATATCTAAATGTAATATTGGAGATGTAGGCCTAACTGTATACATATAATGAATTTATAAACCCTGCTTAAATATTCTGTGATTGATAACTGTTGGGGGTGTTTCCACCGAACCAGGGCCACCGGACCAATACCGCCGAATCGAAACAACAAAGGCATTGCCGAACCAACCCACTCCCAGGCATCACCGAACCAACCCACCGGACCAGGGCCTAGCCGAACCAAGATGGAGAAGGCGTTGATCAAGACACCACCGGATCAAGGCGTTGCCGAACCAACATTGCCATGCCAGATTGCATCAGCCCAGGCCCGCCAGGAGCTACATACATCCAAGACCCCTACTCCCAACCTCACTCTATAAATAGAGGGGCAACGGTACAACAATGGGGGACAAGTTGGAGAGCTCAAGAACGAACAGAACTTTCAAACAACTTTCATACACTTGTAATCAAAGCTTTGTACTTGTAATCTGAACAATAAAGGAGAATAAAATATAAAGTGGATGTAGGCACATTCTGGCCGAACCACTATAAACCGGTGTGTCTTTTACAGTTTAGTCCCTGCTTTTTACATATTTGCATAAAGTGTCCAAATCACTAAGAACAACAGAAAATCGACTAAATCATACGACTTGGAGGTGTTTGCCCATTTTTTGTGCAAACATTTTTGGTGCTTTTACTGAGAATTGAACTCAGGACTTCAGCTTCTCCCACTTAACCTTCTTCCTAACAACATCGCTCATTGCTTGGAAGACATGCCTCCCAAGCAGAAGAAAGATGTTAACAAAGGAAAAAACATCGCAACTAGCAGTATTCCAGATCCCGTGGTCATAGATCAAGTGAATCGTCCCATTTCAACAGCAGTGCAAAATGAAGATCAGGAAAATCCGACAGCCCCTGCCACGGGACAGCCGGCAGCAATTACTAGGGCAGATCTAGACAGGGTTGTGACTAAAGTGACTAACCGCTTCACATCCCAACAGGAAGCCTTGGTGAACCAACTCATGTCACGCTTAAGGGATGCTGAAGAGTCCAACCGCAACACTGAATCATGGGCTGAGTCCCAGTCTGGAGGATCTCGGAGGCGACAAAGATCTTCCTTCTTCGAAGAAGCTAACGACGGAAGCAGCCATGGTAGGAGCCGAGACCGAACTCAGCCCGAAGTTGGACCCGAGGAAACGCTTGGAACCGAACCCAACGGGGGAGGTACCAGGCGGAGGTCAACTGTAGCTGAGCCTGTCATGTTGCCTAACAACGGAAACACCAATGAACGGAGCCAAGCTAGAGTCCAGTCCGAAGTTGGACCCGAGGAAGTGCTTAGAACAGAACCCAGCAGGGGAAGATCAAGGCGAGAGCCAACTGTAGCTGACCCTAGCATGCTCCCAGAAGACCAAAGACAGCCACCGAAAAATATTAGGAATGATAGGCGATACCATCCCTACAGGTCATTTGGACGGAATCAATCCCACAGAGAAGAACCGAACTCATTTCTATCTGCTCCAAATTCTAATGAAAGGATGACACGCTTGTTCAGAGAGTGCGTCCAACGGGATCAAAGAGATCGAGGGATAGGTGCTAGGGTAACCAGCCCTTTCGCCCGCAATATCGAAATTGCCATCACCCCTCGAGAATGGAAAATGCCAACAATGGAACCTTACAAGGGAACCTCTGACCCCGTTGTACACTTACAGAGGTACACACAGCATATGCTCATGAGCGGAGCAACAGAAGGAGTACTGTGCAAATGCTTTCCGTTATTCTTAGCAGATCTAGCTACCTCCTGGTTCTGCCATCTACCCCAAGGATCCATCAGCTCATGGGAGATGTTGAAAGAAAAGTTCATCAGCCAGTTCCGCATTCATGTGGAGCAACCCAAGGACGCTTATTCCTTATCCAGTATCAAACAGAAACCTGGAGAGAAAGTGCAGCAATATCTAACCCGATTCAATGCCGCAGCGGCCGCAGTCCAAGATGCCGATGAGAAGCTTATCTTAATGGCCCTCTATAGTGGTGTGCATCCAGATACTAAATTTGCTAGAAGATTGACAAAAGAAAAACCAGCTACTTTACCCGATTTCTTCCATGAATCTGGGAAATATATGAGGCTTGAAGATGCTGCCACTGAGTGGCAGTCAGGGCAACAAAATAAGGCAGCTCACGGCAACACGCCCGCTATAGCAAAGGACGTTCGAAGAAATGATTCTAGAGACAATGCTGGGGGCAAGAAAGGAGAAAAGCGTCTATATCGGCCAGGACCGAGATCTGACGCTTACACCCCTTTGAATGAAACGATCGAAAACATCTTACTGGCCACTCAAGACGAAGTTAAATACAAACGCCCCCCGCACAAGAAGGAATCAGATAACGCAATTAAGTCTTGAAAATTCTGCCGCTTCCACGAATCCCATAGGCATGATACCAATGAATGCCATCATCTCCGGGACTTGATTGAAGAACACATCAGAAGAAGGAGACTAGAACGCTATGTAAAAGGTCAGAACAGGACTCCAGCTCCTGCCAATGAGAACCAAAGGCTACCCTCCCCAGAAATAGGTAGAGGAAATCGCAACACCGGCGGCTCCAGTCAAGAGAAGATAGTGGTCCACACCGTCTCGGGAGGGCCACACATCGCCGATGGAAGCTGGGCAGAGATGGAAAGGTACGGAAAGTCACTTAGGAACGATGAAGAATGCGTTAATTCTATTATAGAGGAACGCCACCAGAAGCGGATAGAGAATGATGACATCACATTCAGTAGGCGTGACCTGGAGGGAAGGCAGTACCCTCACACGGATCCCATGGTTATCTCTGCCCGGCTCGGTCCAGCCGAAGTTTTCCGAATTCTAGTAGACACTGGAAGCTCAGTGAATATCCTATTCAAGCATGCATTCGACAAAATGAAGCTGTCATTAAAGGATGTTTTCCCTGCAATAAACCACTACACGGTTTCACTGGAAATGCGAAGATGCCCATCGGGCGACTGGACCTCTTTGTTGAAATTGGAAGTCATCCCCGCTCCGTTGTGCGGAAACAAACATTTGTGTTGATAGAAAACCACTCGGCCTACAACGCCTTCCTAGGAAGACTAGCCTTGTCTGACTTTCAAATTGTCCTGACCATATGGTGCCTGAAGATGAAATTTCCGACGGACAATGGAATAGGGGAAGTAGAGGGAGACCAGGACATCGCTCGAGATTGCTATGTAACTGAACTTCGCAATAACCGCAGGAAGGATATAGGGAAGAGTGCAGAGACTGCCCTCTGCATGAAAAGTTTGGAAGCATAGCAACTAAAGAAAGCCCCTCCTCTTCGATATACCAGTGACCCTTTTAATGAATTAGACCCCAGGGACAAAGAGGAGGAGGCCACCGCCGAGCCTGCAGAGGCTATGGAATTTATATCTGTGGACAAACACAACTCGAGTAGACTATTGAAAGTCGGGTCCCAACTAAAAGCAGAATTGAAGGAGCAACTCATTGATTTTCTCCGCCAAAACTTGGATGTATTTGCATGGACGCACGCTGACATGACTGGAGTCTCCCCAGACATAGCATGCCACGTACTAAACATCAATCCTACCAAGGCGCCAGTAAAACAGAAAAAGAGAAGTATGGGGGCAGAACGATCAGCAGCCCTCGATGAAGAAGTAAAGAATCTACTTGCCAATTACTTCATACGAGAAGCCATCTACCCAGAGTGGATCGCTAACCCGGTACTAGTAAAGAAGGCTAATGGTAAGTGGCGAACATGCATTAACTTCTCCAACTTGAATGACGCCTGCCCGAAGGATTGCTTCCCACTTCCCCGAATCGATCAGCTTGTGGACAGCACAGCCGGGCATGAACTCTTATCTTTTATGGACGCATACTCAGGATATAACCAAATTCCTATGCATGCTCCCGATCAAGACCACACTAGTTTCATCACTGACCGGGGATTGTACTGCTACAAAGTAATGCCTTTTGGACTTAAAAACGTAGGAGCCACCTATCAGCGCCTCGTCAACAAGATGTTTGCAGGGCTAATAGGACAAACTATGCAAGTTTATGTGGATGACATGCTGGTAAAGTCAAGGAAAGCCGACGATCACGTAAGCCACCTGGGCAAGATGTTTCAAGTACTTCGCCAATATGGAATGAAGCTGAATCCTCTAAAGTGCTCCTTCGGAGTATCATTAGGAAAGTTCCTAGGATTCATCGTCCATGCCAGAGGAATTGAAGCAAACCTTGAACAAATCCGAGCTCTGAAAGATATCAGGATACCTTCTACTCGAAAAGAAATGCAAAGCCTAAATGGGAAGGTGGCCGCCCTGAGCAGATTCATCTCTAAAGCAACTGACAAATGCATCCCTTTCTTCGAAGCTCTAAAGAAAGAAAAAGGAAAGTTCGAATGGACTGACGAATGCTTAACAACTTTCCTTAACTTAATCGAACACCTCCAGAGACCACCAGTACTTTCAACTCCGAACAAAGGCGAAGGGCTATACCAATACCTTGCAGTGTCATCTCATGCTCTAAGCGCCGCCTTGGTGAGAGAAGACAAACGCACGCAGCGGCCAGTATACTTTGTAAGCAAGAGATTTACAGGGGCGGAAGCTAGATATCCTAAACTTGAGAAACTAGCATACTGTTTACTAATCACATCATGGAAACTGCGTCACTATTTTCAATCTCATTCCATCAGAGTTCTGACCGATCAACCACTAAGGCAAGTACTCCATCGTCCCGACACTTCTGGGCGACTACTTAAATGGTGCATTGAACTAAGTCAATATGATATCACCTACCATCCTCGCACCGCCATCAAGGGACAAGCCATGGCCGATTTCATTACCGAATTCACTACCAACGAGGGTAAGGAACAATCGGAAATAGCAGAAGACATCAAGTGGAATCTCTTTGTGGATGGAGCGTCCAACGAACAAGGCTCGGGGGCAGGTGTGGTAATAATCACCCCCAGTGGAAATAAGCTACACTATGCTCTAAGGTTAGAATTCGCTGCCACCAACAACGATGCAGAGTATGAAGCAGTGATAGCTGGATTAGAACTTGCCTTAGAGATCGGAGCCAATTCTTTGTGTCTTCATAGCGATTCTCAACTTATTGTAAATAAAATACTAGGAGAATTTCAGGCTCGAGAAGAATGACTCGTAGCATATCTAAAGAAGACCAAGCCGCTTCTCGATCAATTGGATCACTATTTAATCAAACACATCCCTCGGGAAGAGAACCAAGAGGCCGACGAATTGGCAAAGCAAGCTAGCATGAGAGACGACACTATTTCCGGAGCAGTGGCCATCTCAAAGCAACTGACCCCGAGTTTCGAGCAGGTGAATCTGATAGCTGCAGTCGAAGAGGAAACTTGGATGACTCCCATCCAAAAATACTTACAAGACGGCACACTGCCCGACAAGCGTAACGAAGTCAAGAAAATCTTGAGGAGAAATTCCCGCTACACAATACAAGAAGGCACCCTTTATCGGCGCGGCTTCTCTAACCCCTTATTAAAGTGTGTCGCTGGAAGGGAAGCAAAGGAAATTTTATCCAACATCCATCAAGGAAGCTGTGGAGATCACATTAGAGGGCAGACTCTGGCAAAAAAGATACTACGATATGGATATTTCTGGCCCACCTTAAGCAAAGACGCCTTAGATTTCGTCAAAAAATGTGACAGATGTCAGAAATTTACTAAGATTCCACGGCTACCAACAACTGAGATTACTCAAATGACCAGCCCTTGGCCCTTTGCAGTATGAGGAATTGACCCGATTGGTGAACTACCAATGGGCCGAGGCGGAGCCAAATATGCTATAGTGGCAGTCAACTATTTCACCAAATGGGTGGAAGCAAAACCCCTAAATAAAGTATCTTCAGCAAAAGTTATTAACTTCTTGATCAAAAATGTTCTATGCAGGTACGGGGTCCCACTTAAAATCATATCGGACAATGGACTTCAGTTTGACAACGAGGAGTTCGCCAACTGGTGCCAAGAGCACGACATTCACAAAAGCTTCTCATCTGTAGCTTATCCCCAGGCAAACGGACAAGTCGAAGCTGTCAACAAAATTCTCAAAACTCTAATAAAAAAGAAACTTGAAAAGTCAAAAGGCGCTTGGGTGGATGAACTTCCTACGGCATTTTGGGCCTATCGCACATCTTTCAGAACATCAACGGGGCATACTCCTTTCTCTTTGGCATACGGATCGGAGGCCATGCTCCCAGTTGAAACTATAGTGCCTTCCCACCGTAGGATCCACTATAACCCAGAAGAGAACGAAGAACTCCTTCTCATGTCTTTGGATCTAATTGAGGAAAGAAGAAATGATGCAGCCCTCAAAGCAGCGGCTCACAAGCAGAAAGTGGCAATGCAATACAACTCCAAAGTCAAGCACCATAGCTTACAAAAAGGAGATCTTGTCCTCAAGCGAATCTTCCCACGCCCCGGAGCGCTAGATCCAATCTGGGATGGACCATATGTAATTCATAAAGAACTCCACAACGGAGCTTATATTTTGTCAACAGTGGACAGAGAGGTGTTCCAGAGGGCATGGAACATCCAACACCTTCATCGATACTTTTCTTAACTTGTACTGCCCATATGAAGTGAATTAACAAAGAGAATCAGTGGACGTAGGCATTTTCGTGCCGAACCACTTTAAAAACTTGTCTCTTTTTAACTTGTTCCTTTGTATCTTGGCTGCTTGTTAACCTTATCCTTTTCTGTTGAACGAAATCCTATGTAATGACATTTCCACTCAAGACACATCACGGTGCGACTTCACCTGGACAAGACCTAACAGGTACTATGCGAATCTATGCCCTCGCTAATGAGACACTTTTGCTCCAGTATCCCTCTGCTGCGGGTTAACTCATTGCTCGCGATCGGCCCTTAAAACCAACTGTAATGAGCCGATTGATTATAAGCCACCGAGTAGGCCGACTATAGCCTGGGCAGCTCATTACGGCGTTCGGCTCGCCGGCAACCGTGAACCTACTTTAAGCCCCAACATAAGGTGTGGCCAGCCAGGGGCAGTTCACGGTTGACGATCCGCACCCACGCTAGCCGGCCACGGTAAATCGAATAATACCCACAATTATGGGCCATAATGGTCCGGGTAGTTACTGTGCGCGATCTCGGCTCCGAGTGTCTTAAGTACGGCTGTGGTAAAATAGATAAACTCCCCGCGGAGGCGTAAGATAGGTGACAAATGTCTCCAAGACCCACAGCTAGGGAAAGAGACTACAAAACCCGTTTGCCTCGAACTTAAGCACATCGCAGGCCTTCCGTGATTGGAAGTTTTACTTTTTCCTTATATTTCTATCTTATTTAAAAACTTTCCTCCTATCCTCCATAACAATCCCTAAAGTATAGGACACAAAGTAGGAGACGCTCATCGATGAGGATAAGAACTCACAATGGGATGACAGGTCAATCAACTACATTCCACACTCAGTCATATAAGACATTCAAAGCTACCATCTACAACTAAAACATGAAGGGCGGTACTTTCTTCTCTTGTAAATAAATACATAGCTATAATTTATTCACACATCACATTAACTTTGCAGTGTATGAAATTATATCTTAAGCAAGAAACTGGCATCAAACACGATGGAATCACAGGAATGTGCACAGCTATATTTCTTATGCAACACATCAAAATAACAGAGGCAGTCAAATATGATAAAATCAGCTTAAGTTAAAAATTACAGGCTAAGAATAAAGTCGTTTATTACCAATAACATGATTACAGCCTAAAAGCTACATTAATGTTTTAGAGCTAGCATAGACAGCAATGTCAAACAAGCCAAAAAGACATCCAGGTCAAGTCAGGAAGTCAGCCGCATCGGAGCTTCATCCCTATCCTGCCAGTCCTCCAAGATCTACTTAGCCACGGGATCAGAACTCTCAGCATGCTGGCCGGAGCCAGTCGGTACCTTGGAGGTCTCACCTATCCAATCCAGAAGAAGAATCCATTAGATAAGCGATAAGTGGTTAGGTTACAAAAAGCTAAAAGGGAAGACTTACCAGCCTCTGCTCCTTGATCATCATCCTCCAACTGCACACCAACCTCCTCAGCAGCAAGCAGCTGCATACCCTCTTTCACCGCCACCTTCTCCTCCTTGGTGAATTGAGTTGTAACCACATCCATTCTAAAGGCCACACCACCCTCCTTATCTGCATCGGACTTAGCCTCCTCCAAGGCCTTGAGATAAATCCTGGCCATGACTCGGGGGTAATCATCCATCCAAGATAAGTTGCCCTGTTTCCAAGTGCGAAAGTATATATCGTGAAGCATCTCATCCATTATCCCCTCATTCTCCTCGAACTCCCTTATTCGGTGCTCAGAAGCCAATAGCTTTACAATGGTGGCGTCCCTCCACTACTACAAAACAGGCCATTTGCATCGGTTGTTTACCCCCCTTTTGCATCAGTTCAACAACCGATACATATGCAACCGATGCAACTGGCTTAACACTTTTGCATCAGTTCTGAAACCGATGCAAAACGGTCCTTTTTGCTTCGGTTGTTACTAACAACTGATGCAAAATATCATGGTTGGTTGCTTGGACACAGCCCCCATGTTGCATCGGTTGTAATGAAAACCGATGCAACTAATCACTCTATTGTATCGGTTTTTTATAATAACCGATGCAAACTAATCCCTCTATTGCATCAGCTATTTATACCTGATGCAAAAAAACCATTCTCAGAAACCATTATTACAGTACTCAAATAAACTATATATATATTATTGATTATAACAAACAATTATTGCATGCAATATTACTATCATTCAAAATTAAATTTGATGGCAAATACATAATCAAATTTAATAATTCTACAAAAGAATGAAAAACATAAATAAATTCTAAAGAAAAATAAAATTAGAGGCATGAAACAGAGAAGTTACAACTGATATACTTGTCTAGAATCAATCAACCAAAGATGACTGAACTGTATGAAGGTAGTATCAATGTTGGCCAAGGAATTAGCAAGCATTATAGATGAGGGTATTCCACAAGCTGTTTCTTGTATTGCTGTCTATAAATGAACGAACATATGGCTTCCTTCCAAGATAATCTCTTATAATTTCATTTGGGTCTTTAGCTCCTCCTGGTGCCAGCACCTGCATATGTATAGTTTAGCTGTTAGCCACTCCCAAAGAACTGAATGAAGAAGAAAACTGCCAATACATTACAATTAACGATTTACATCTTGCAATTTATCAGTCACATATTAGTAACTAAATGATGCGGAGTAAATTTGATAGCTAAAAGCAGTAGTAGAAAACATAAAGAGGGTAAGCCAAATTATACTGTTTTTCTAGGATACTACATCAACACATTCAAAAACATAGCATGTTAACCATATGAGAACTCTAAACATATTCATGGAAAATGCTCCATCATAAGAACCCTTACTCTGTTGTGTTAGTTCTAAATGAATCGATCATCAGTTAATAGCATCATTTGCTTTCAAATAATTCAATGGATCACTCCTTAAGTATGACGCATTCATACATACTATTGATGATATGAACAAAAAGAGATGTTTAGGGGATTTCAAACCATTTATTGGATCGAAGGGGATCCCAATTCCTAAATTAGACATCATAATTTGTCTTTCTTGATATTTATGGGACCTTAGAGATAGTTGTCATTAATAGATGCATACACCAAAACATGCAAGATATATATAAAAGGAAAGTATAGGATCAGGCGTACATCTTAATGAACTAATCCAGTCCCCAACTGCATGTCATGCTGTCACTACAAACAAAATTATTATTGGTTGTAGATAAGTTTTATTTCTAATATTTCCCAACGAACCTCTTGAAAAATAAGCATCTGTCCTACAGCACGTATTGTTGTTTAGATGAAACTGATTATAATCGATGTATACTCAGATTTTTGGACAGGGCAGCGATCATCGATGGTCCAACAATCGAACAAACAAAATGGCAGCTATCAACACTTACAGACGTAGAAGAGGTAAAAATCATAATTCGGATGCTGCCTATATGGGCGACAACCGTACTATTCTGGATAGTATACGCCCAAATGACAACATTTTCAGTGTCACAAGCTACAAAAATGAACCGCAACATAACCAATACCATGTCACTTCCTAAATAACTTACGACTCAAAAGATATTATCATAAGAGATAAATCAAGCGCCAATTGGAAAAACAATGAAAATTATAGGGTGTATACTTTATCAACAAGTTAGTTACTTTACCCCTATTTTTTTGGGTGGCAACATTTAAATCAGTGGTAAATCAATGGTAACCAAGTAGTTATAATGATAAAGAGATTATTAAGAAGAGATGTTGATTGTCTTTTGGCAAGTGGTAACTTAAATCCTAATGATGAATCATTGCAACCAAAACCATTTAAGAAATAAACAATTTATGAATGATCACCTGAAGTATTTATCAACTGAGAGTTGCAGTTGCACTCTTTGTACAAGCTTATGCACTCGTAGCATGAGATCCTACAAAACTCAAGCTTCCATGTGGTCCAACTCTATCAAGCAGAAGAGTTCATTAAATTAAACTAAATTACTACAAGTACAAATTCAAAAGAGATCAAAAATGATTGTCATAGAAAAGGAAATGTGCAGTTTAGTTATTCATCAATTAACCACATACCTGATAAAGTACAAACTCAGTTATGTAGTTCAGAGTTTGACTGTTCAGGTTATACAAATTGAAGTTCACACAGTCCCACGATTAATTTACATCGAAATGAAATAAATTTGAATCAGACCCATGATGTAATTAACAGGTACAAAATGAATATGAAATGCCTATAGAACTGAGTCAAACCGAAATTGTTATTGACTAGGAACTTACTCAACTAGAAATAGATAAAGTAGTTGAAGCTCCCCTTGCAGTCCCTGACAGTTCTGCAAAACTAAAGATAACCAGAAACAGCATGCTACATTAGTCATTCCCGTAGTTCAAATTCCTAATGCATCTGTTCTAGAATCACATAGCGACCAACAAAGAACTATGATTACACGAACTATGAAACGAAGCCTGATGAATTAATTTTTGAGTTTAATGCTACAGGTCATTTAAAGGCAAAATCTAAAGAAGTCCAAACAGAGTGCTACTTCTCCAAGCAGCTCAAATTCAGCTAATTACTGTCGTTTTTAGTGTGGAACGTGAGGGGTCTTAATTCCCTCACTAGAAAACTAGATGTTAAAAAGCATTTAGTTCATTATAAAATTGACTTAACAGGGATGGTAGAGCACAAATTATCAAATAACATAGATAGATTTTACAACACGATAAATTATGTCTCGAAGGTAATTCATAACAACAAGACAAGTAGGGATAAGAGGATGGTAACTTATAATGTACACCACATGAAATAAGTAAATAGTAGATATCATGTAGACTAGATATTGTAGACATACAGTAGGCTGACTGAACGACCGTGCCTTGATATCATGCTAAACATTACAGTTTGATATACTTAATTATTAGCAGCCTGCACAGTTCAAAACGATACAGGCAACAGTCAGTTTACTATATTAGAAATCAAGATTTCGTAGTATCTGAGTGAATTGAAGTAGTATTCAAAAAAATTACCTTAAACTCCTATTGCTCGAAACCAACTCCTAATACTCAATGATTTACTCGTAGCTCACTCTGAATACATATCGCTGGAATTAAGCTATCGACTTCTTGAAACAAGTAGAGGTGCTTGAGGTCGACCATTGTCTTCAACTTCATTATTTTGCTTATAGACTCCTTTATGGTAACTCCTCTACACTTAGCTGTAAAAGAAATATACAGAGGAGATATTAGCAATAATTAGAAGAAGCGAATGCAGGTACCGTGCTGGGCCAAAACACTATAAAAATATTTTTCAAAGCCTATAGCTAATAACCACACAAGATGAGAAAGTATAATTGAAACCTGAACGGTTATTGAACCATAGAAAATATTTTTTGACGGCTCCATAGTGCAAATAGATTTTTGAACATTTGGATGTCTAAAATAGAATTCTAAATGCTACATAGTATTGTGAGAGAAGGAATGAATCATCGATTAATTAACGCAGACAATTGTGAACATGTTGCTTATTTTAGAAGCATACATTACATTTTCTAAATTTTCTAGTTGCCTAATTCATATTACCTTTGCAGGGTTTAGTAAAGCAAAAGCACAAAAAATATTGAATAACTGCTATAATTTTGTTCCCGACAATTAAGACCCGCCAGCATATTAAAAATGATAGGTAGCGTGTTTGGCATGCACAAGGCTGATAGATCTCGTCATCTCATTGCACACACTATTACATCACGTTCAAAGCGTGTTAGGTGACAGACTGTCTGGATAGGTATATCAAAAGGCTAATCTGCTAGAGACTTTCGGACATAGCCAAGGGACTTGTGCATGGGTACGCCTGTAGTTGAGAGATCAATGTTTCACCTTCCTGGAGAGCAAACCGTTTTTTCCAGTGATAAAGATAGTTTGACTGATGTGGAAACAAGGCCCAGAAAGGAGATACGATAGGACGGGTATATTATGCTCATCCAACATCAGATGAAAGATTTTATCTTCGTTTGTTGTTAAACATGGTTAAGGGTCCAACTTGCTATAAAGATATTAGGACAGTCGACGGAGTTGTTTATGATAATTTCAAAGGTGCTTGCATTGCTAGTGGGTTGTTAGAGGATGACAACGAATGGGATAAAGCATTAACCAAAGCAGGTGTACGGCGTCACCATCTTCTTTATGAGATATGTTTGCAATGACGCTTTTGTTTTGTGAGTTTCAAAACTAGAGCAGTTGTGGGAAAAACATTGAGAACTGTTATATAAGGATATAATATGGCGTGAGAAGGATCGTTTGGATGACGGTTTACACATATATTCAAAAATGGATTTTAAGTCTATTTCGTTCTTTGAGGCGGAGAAAATATTGAACATGAGTGGCATAACTATTAAAGAGTTTGGGTCTGTTAACTTGCAACTAGTTTTTAGTGGTCAGCCTAAAGTTAACGCTTTGATACTAGAGGAAGAGGATACGGTTCCATGCTAATGGAAGAGTAGGTTAAAAGACTGTTGTCGTGTCTAAATATGAGTAGAAAAATGTATTTGATGTTGTTTGTACTGTTGACAGACTGTCTAGATAGGTAACACACCTCTGAACTCCAACAAACTCAACATATCAAATGACATTATTGCAAAAGCAAACACATCTGATCCCAGTTTCCAATTAGTACTGCTTACAGTAATATCTTCATATGTCACAGCAAGCAGTAATAATGGAGTTCAAGAAACTAGCACATCCCAAAAACTCACAAATTCATTCACATTAGATCAAGGCAATAAACACGAATGATCGGCAGAAAAATCTAAAGAGATGCCAATTGAATTACACTTCTAATTCACATAGTTCATACTTAGATTGTTGTAAAAAACTGCAAATACTTAGATTGTTGTACAATATAGAGGTCGCTCAATGACTTCATATTCAACATGTATATGATTTATATAAAAAAATTCATTGGGTAATTTTCATACTCATTTGTAATTTTTGTGGAGCACAACAAGCAATTTACAGGTTTTTTTACAAATAAAAGATCTAGGATCCGGAATTATGATTACATATAAACAATTGCAATATACAATATATCTCAGTGACAAATTCTCAATATGCCTTTGTATCGATAGTTGCCACGATATTGTATTTGAGAAATACTTGAACCTCAAACGATGTCGAAAATTGAACGTAAAGCGAAGGTGAATTGGATGTGAAAGCTGGCGCAATAGAAGATTGTCAGGAGCGAAATGAATTTGTCTACAAGTTCGCCTTGGGGTTCATCTACTATCTTTATTACCCTTTTATTACTTGCTAACTGAACCCAAACCAACTTCAAAGCCAACAGTCGAACTCCAAAACGTATATAGCAACGAATTATTGCCACTTAATTTTAGAAATCAGCTGGAGATAATAAAGTTTACTTACCTAACAATTGCAGAGATCCCAAAAGCACGAAAGTGCTGAAATGAACTTTACTGAGATCTCTTGGCTTTGCTCTTCTTTATTTTCTTCACTTGCTTCTGGATTTGAGGACGAAAATGGAAGCGTTCGAAGATGACAAAAACTTCGAAATAAGAGTTGACGAAAATCAGAAAAGAGAGAGAAGGAAGCAACCGTAGGCGATTTTGCAATTAGTCGAAGTCAATCGTTATTGCAACAGCGTTAGGAAGCAAGGGCAATTTATAGAGTGGAGTAGGCACCATTTGAGAGGAAATTAGGGTTTGAGATGAGAGAAAGGAGAAGAAGGTGAAGGAGAAAATGGGAGAGGAATTCAGTTGATTAAATCATGGATTTGGTTAAGGTCTAGGGGTTTTTTTTCTTTTTCGGAAGCAAGCGATATAGTGGAAACGAATGGAAAAATAAGCGGCGGTAGAAAAAATTGGGATGGCGGGAATTAGCAAAAGTGGACAACGGAAGGGATGCAAATTAATTTAGTAGCATCGGTTGACTTTAAAACTGATACAACTACAACTATTTGCATCGACCTATTTGCATCGGTTGTTGGAGACAACTGATGCAAATTTGATTTTTGATTACCCTATTGCTTTCTACGTACCAATTGCATCGGTTATTAAGACAGAACTGATGCAAATAGTTCTATTTGCATCAGTTTTTACTTCAACCGATTCAAATGAGGAGATGCAAATGGCCTGTTTTGTAGTAGTGCTCTCCGATTGGTATCGCGAGCTGTCAGCCTGAAAGGTTTTTCTCATCGCCTCCATCTCCTCCTTCAACTTGGTTTGAGCAAGCTCCGCAACCTCAAGTTTCCCGGACAACTCCTGTATCCGCTCGAGATCCTCTTTCCGAACCTCATCCACCGTTGCAATAGCCATATCAATCCGATCCTTACAAACGGCCTCCATTTTTCGCATCTCTACCCTACTGACCTCTTCCATGGTCTTCTTTAGTTGCCTAGATGCGATCTCATGTTGAGAGATCTGGATGGCTTGATCAACGAGTTATTTGGCCTGGTCGGAAACCATTAAACGCAATCGAATGTTAGCACTACCGATTTTTTCTCCAGCCTTAACCAGTCGAGCATGATGACCCATCAGCTTCCTGGTTTCCTCAACAACCCGGTCAACGTTTTCCTTAGCTTCGTCCCCCAAGGTTACAACCCGAGTGGTAAGCAAATCAAGTTCCAGGGACTTGGCCTCGTCAAGCACCCTTACCATGGGATTACGAGGGAGAAGGTGCTCACCAGTGGCCTCATCAAAGGAAATATCGTGAGAACCCAGATCCGGATGACCCGCAAATGGATTACGAGCCAAGCCAAGATGGTCTATCGGAGTAACGGTAGGATTTTCAGACGGGTGCGGGGAAGGAATAAGCTCAGTATTCTCCTCCGTGGTATCCTGAAGAGGCTGAGTCGGGGGCTGAGGGTCAGGTGAAGATTCCAACAAGGAACGACTCCTCTTCTTCTTTTGGATATCCTCTTCGATAACTCCAAGAAGAGGACGGTAGCCGACTACGTCTCCAGGGCGGTTAGTCGGAGGCTTTGGCTTAGTGGAAGCCCTTAGAGACTTATATTGCTCAAGACGGTGCCGAACACCCGATGTCTTGGCCACTTTACCCGATCCTGGGATAAAAACCAAGTGTTACAAGCAGACGTTGAACTATAATTCAAGAAATATGACAAGTTAGGAAAAGTAAGGAGACACTTCTGTTATACAAACCCTGGGAAGGAGTGGGATACTATAATAAGTCCTAGATCTCATTTCAGGATGGGAGCTGACCATAAAATATTCCTAAGTCCTTATCATAAATGGAGTCTGCAGAAGTCAAAAATTCACCTTGAATCGAGGGGGCTGCCTCAACTAGAACACTTTTGGAAGATGAGTCGGCACCACCTCCAGCCTTGTCAGTTTTCTTAGGCTCCTCTACCAGAGCCGGTTCTTCCTCCAGCCCTTCGAAAGCTAGGCGGAAAGCATCGTCCGTCCACTCCTGGATCACGCCCGCTTGGTTAGAAGACAAAGCCCCAGCATCATCACCACT